>CM074719.1:576651816-577298066 GCA_037306005.1 Rhinophrynus dorsalis
TTGCTTAAAAAAATGGTCTATATAACTGATTAAGGAACTTAACGAGGATCAGGAGGGTGTGCAATGCATTGCAAACACTGCTCTGCACACCAGTCTGGTTCCATAACCCTCTGAGTATCAGAGAGCAATGCACTGGATACCTCTGGCACTCAAAGGGTTAAAGTGTTATGCAACAAAAGTGATTTTGTGGCACAGAAAATATATATATATATATTTTTTGTGGCTCAAAATATATCTCTGTATTTTCTCACAAAAAATAGATATCCGTGTCACATAATATGTAATTTATAATAATGAGAATGATCAGCACACACCTTTCTGTAATGATGTGCTGTGTGTGAGGTGTAAGTGCAGCTGTTGGCAAGGATATAAGGTCAAGAGGAAGGCACTGCAGATCTGGATATGGCGGATCAATAAAATGAATTTACTAATTGCCATTCTTACATAAGTGTTTTGGTGCTTATGTTACAAAATATTTTTTATGATAGCACAAATTAGATAATTTAGAAATTGTGCAAATCTGGATGCCCCGCTCATTCAAAAAAAAAAAAAAAGTTTGTCCAGTTTAGGAGATCTTAGTGCATAGGATTCATAGAACACAGGAACTGGAGAAGTGATATCACTGGAGAAGTCATCTCCACTTTATCACCTCTTTATCACCCCTTAGTGAATAACTTCCATAGTTTTTCCTATAAGAGCATTTTACTGCTTCTTTAACGTGTATTAGGCTGATTTCCTAAAGTAATTCTGGCTTAAAGGGATAGTAATACTTTGTTTTAACTTTATTTTATTTTGTAGGCATTAAAAAACATGAAGAATGATATAAGTCTTATCTCTCAAACCTTTATGGTTTAAGAGATATTCACAAGCAAAGTTTCCCCTCCCGTCCCTTTTACCTAGTGTAAGCCATCTCTTCTCAGATGTGGAATCCAGTCCACAGACCAGACAGATAACAGCAGGTGACAATCTTCTTCCTATGAGAACAATGAAAGCCCTGTCCCCCTTGACAAGCTTTTCATGTTTTTCCCTTATCTTAATTAAAGATTGTGCCACTGTGCAATCTATCTGGGCACCTCCCTTCTGCTTTGGCTGAACAGTGTTACATCAGTAAAAGGGTGGGAGGGGGATACTTTGTCATTGAATTACTCTTGAACTACAACTCTGACAGAACTGAAATAACACTCTCCAAAGTCCAAATACTATGATGATTAATTAGAGCTGCTTTTATTATGAAACATTACTATCCCTTTAAACCAACTGCATCGTAGTTGACAAATAAACATTTCCATTAACCCCTTAAGGACCCATGACAGTCCTGGATCATCATGGAATTTACATGCGCAGCCAGTCCTTAAGGGGTTAAATTAATCTTATGCTGTCTGTTGTATCTACATAATGTAGTTATGTGTTATTGCTTAATTTGAAGTCTTTCGAACTTACATTTATGAATTTTCAGATCATTTTCTGTACCAATTTTTTCTTTTGCGTCTCAAAATATATCTTTGTATTTTCTCATAAAAAATAGATATTCGTGTCACATAATACGTAATTTATAATAATGAGGAGGTTCAGCAGACACCTTTCTGCAATTACGTGCTGTGTGTGAAGTGTAAGTGCAGCTGTTGGCAAGGATATAAGGTCGAGAGGAAGGCACTGCAGATCTGGATATGGCGGATCAATAAAATGAATTTACTAATTGACCTTCTAGATAAGTTGATGCTTATGTCACAAAATATATACTTTATGAAAGGAAAAATCATTTTATTGAACAAAATAAATTATTGAGGAAATGTGCAAATTTGCCAGCTTTGCTCATTTTTTTTCATTTTTAAACCTTAATTTTTGGCATTGGTATTGGTATTTACAATCACTTTAGTGTATATCAACGCACACACCCTACAATCTATGGGCCTTTTCAGACTAACGCAAAATCATGATCAGTGCATTTTGCAAGTCACTACATCACAGAACACCTCCAAGTTGCAGCATGCCTGATCTGTATGGCAGTCTATGGGACCCTTGTGTGGATTATTCACATGGGTGACATTGAAGGTTGCAATGCTATTCACAATCTTTTATGAAGGAGGAAGCCAGATGGGAATCAGCCAGTAAGAAACAGCTGTTGTTAAAGTTGGCTTGCCCACACCCTTCCTTGTATCCTTTTGAAATGTCACCCACTATTGGGCGACCAACCAAACGGCACATTAAAAATGTTGCAGGGTTCAAAAGGTCAAAATAAGAATGTTGCATGCTTAAGTGTCAACACATCAAATTGTCGACACATTCTTATGTTGAAGGTACACCTCAACGGAGAAGGTTTAAGTGTCAAGTAGCCTCTGCTGCTGTGCATGTTCTCTGCTCCATCTCCAATTCTTATATGACCCTGCAAATCAATAACAGTCCTAATCTGGCAAATACCAACCTAATAAATTTACCCTAATGTGTGCCAATATGTAATGTTCTTAAACATCTGGGAGCTCTCCTTCAGCCACGGGACAGAACAAATATAGCACAGCAAATGTAATAGAACGAACATCCCTCAAGATGACACACCGACACCCCAGAACATCACCCAGTACATCACTTCCTGCACAATAAATGCAAGCCCAACCGTGCTCCATCGTTCAGAACTGCTTTGTGCGTCAGCTCCTGCCCCCCCTGTATGTGTAGCCTTGAATGTAGGTAGGGAAAACTGAGATAATGAGGATGGGGAGAGTTGAGACAGAATGATGAAGCTACAAGGATGGGGGCTGAGAGAGAGAATGGGGGTTGAATTATGCTGTATTACAGTGCTGTTTAAAGGGATAGTAATGGTTAATTTTAAGTTGATTTAATATTGTAGACATTAAAAAAAGGTTGACAAACCTTTATGGTTTGAGAGATATAACTTGCTAAGTTATCTATTCCTGGCTGTTTCACTCAAGTCTGCCATCTAGCTGACAGCTGCAGATTCCGGTCATTTGATCAGACAGAAGCTCTTCAGCAGAGCTGAAATCACGCTATTTAGAAATAAATACTTCATTGGAACGGTCTACAAAGTGTGCTTGCAAACCAGGCACAAATTGTAGACCATTCTAAATTAAAGGGATAGTAATACTTCGTTTTAACTTTATTTTATTTTATAGGCATTAAAAATACATGAAGAATGATATAAGTCTTATCTCTCAAACCTTTATGGTTTATGAGATATTCACAAGCAAAGTTTCCCCCTCCCGCCCCTTTTACCTAGTGTAAACAATCTCTTCTCAGATGTGGAATGCAGTCCATAGACTGGACAGATAACAGAAGGGGACACTCTTATTCCTATGAAAACAATGAAATCCCTGCCCCCTTTGACAAGCTTTTCAGGTTTTTCCGTTATCTTAATTGAAGATTGTCCCTCTCTGCAGTCTGCCTGGCAGCTCCCTTCTGCCCTGGCTGAAAAGTGTTACATCAGTAAAAGGGGCGGGAGGGGGACACTTTGCTTGTGAATATCTCTTAAACCATAAAGGTTTGAGAGATAAGACTTATATCATTCTTCATGTTTTTTTAATGCCTACAAAATAAAATAAAGTTAAAACGAAGTATTACTATCCCTTTAAGTATTTGTCTTTAGATATTGTTGTATTGGTGCTGCTGAAGAGCCACATGTGGTCAAGCAACCAGAATCTGCTTCTGACAGCTTTACAGCTCGTCAAGCAGAAAGGGAAGGGACCAGAGAACTTTATTTTCCTATATCTCTCGAACGATAATGGTTTGAGAGATACGAATACGTGCAAGTACTCTCTTTTAATTGTATCTACCATATAGTTAATACTTTTTTTCTGACATTACTATCCCTTTAAACCCTCCATGCATTGGATATACCTCTCTGACACTCAAAAGGTAATTGCCAAAGGGTTTTTGGTGCTAGTATTTCTTGCACAAGTCAAAAGCATGCCTATACCTCCCAATCATATACAATACAATAAACTCCTTATCACCTACCCCGCTAGGTAACACTGTTAACCCTTTGAGTGCCAGAGGGGGAGGCAACACATTGCTTTGCAAAGCGTTGCTTACCCTTCTGGCACTCAAAGGGTTAAAGCCCATATTTCTAAATAACTAGTTTTACTTTTTTATGTCAAGAATTGTGACTTCTTTTCTGAAGCACATTAATGTATATACATGTAGAACAATGTCTTTTCCTGCGATAAGTCCATTGCGTCATGTTTCTTTTATTAGACTTTTATAAGAGTTGTTTTTTTTTAAGTTGTACATTCAGCAAAAAATACTCCAATTAGTGGTTCTCACTTCTTGAATGATAATGGAGATGATACTATAATAATGTTGAACTGGGATGACACTATGGGGAAAATGCTATTCATAGTGTTAACCACTTTTTTAAGAGACAGTTTAAAGAGAAAGTACTATTCTAAATATAAAATATAAAAATAAAGGAGCAGTACATTTTTTCATGAAAAAATGCATGTTATAAGGTTTTTTTCCTGCTGAGTTAAGTAAAATGGCTCCCACCGCTGAGAGATTTTACATTTAAATTTATTACCACTCATTCTTATTTTTTCTTTTCAATGAACAGTGCCAAGCAGTGTTCAAAGGGCATTTAAAAAAATGTAGTCTGTGGGAGATCTTAAAGCGGAACTAACACCCCTGCAAGATGTAGCCTCAATTAGAGGGCTACAATCCATGATAACTCGCTGTGTAATTATTTTTTTAAAAAACGTGTTATTAAAGAGTAATCCGTTAATTCCAAAAAGTACCTGGTGACGTCTTCCCCCCAGAAAAGCGCATTTTGCATGTCAGCACGGAGCCGATCGGCTCTCTTGTAACTCCTCCCAGCTACACAAAAACACCTACATCATCAGCTTTAGATTCTCCTGCTGGTCTGAGAATCTAAAGCTGATGACGTAGGTGTTTTCGTGTAGCCAGGAGGAGCTACAAGAGAGCCGGCTGACATGCGCAATGTGCTTTTCCTGGGGGGAAGACGTCACCAGGTACTTTTTGGATTTAACTGATTACTCTTTAATAACACGTTTTAAAAAAAAATAATTACACAGCGAGTTATCACGGATTGTAGCCCTCTAATTGAGGCCACATCTTGCAGGGGTGTTAGTTCCGCTTTAAAGGGATAGTACTGTTTCACAATAAAAGCAGCTTTGATTAATCTTCATAGTATTTGGGCCATGGAGAGTGTTATTTCAATTCTGTCAGAGTTGTAGTTCAAGAGTAATTGAATGATAAAGTGTCCCCCTCCCACCCCTTTTACTAATGTAACACTGCTCACCTCAGAGCAGCAAGACTGTCAGGATGGACCACATTAAGGGGGGCAGGGTTTCCTTATGATCACAGTAAGAAGACTGTCCCTTGCTGTGACCTATCTGTCAAAAGACCAGATTCCACATCTGAGGTGAGCAGTGTTACACTAGGTAAAAGGGGCGGGAGGGGGATACTGTATCATTCAATTACTCCTGAACTACAACTCTGACAGTATTGAAATAACACTCTTTATGGTCTAAATACTATGAAGATTATCACTTTAAGTCCCTGACAATGGCTTCCCATAGGAAGGGATAGGAACAACATCACCTAAAGGCCAGAATTAAAAACAAAAAATAGTAATAGTAGTGGGAGTGCTGCACAGCTGGATAAGCCCTATAACATGAAGGGGGATTATGCACTAAGGGGTGATAAAGATGTGATAAAGTGGCGATAACTTCGCCAGTGATATCACTTCTCCAGTTCCTGTGTTATTCTATGGAGCCAATGCACTAAGATTTCTCCACCTTAGGAACTGGAGAAGTGATATCACTGGAGAGGTAATTTATCACCTCTTTATCAAACCTTAGTGCATAACCTCCATAGCTTTTCATAATATAAGAACATTTTACTGCTTCTTTAAAGTGTACGAGGCTGATTTCCTAAGAAAACCTAAAGTAAATAAACATTTCCATTAATTCATTTTATGCTGCCTGCTGTATCTACATAACATTATGTGTTATTTCCTAATCAACAGTTTTTTTAACTGACAGATAATTTTCTGTATCGATACCGATATAATACACTAATGTGATCATTGTTCATTTGGTTGATTAATCTTTTTGAGATCATAACAGTGATCATACTTGATCTTTGATTATTTAAAGGGATAGTAACCCCCCCCAACAACTTGACGGCAAAATACAGGAATCATAGAAACATACCGAACGCACTTAGTTCCATCTCTCAAACCTTTATGGTTTGAGAGATGTAAGGCAAGACAATCCTTTGGTCCCTCCCCCTTCTGCCTGACGAGCTGTAAAGCTGTCAGAGGCAGAATCCGGTCGGCCGACTTTCCGCGGTTCTGCAGGAGTTCTGACATCTCGATATCTCGGTATAATTACTTCATCGGTATGGTCTACAACATGTGCTTGCAAGCCAGGCACATGTTTTAGACCATACCCATGAAGTAATAATATGGAGATATCTAGATGACAGAGCTCCTGCAGAGCCGCCGTCTGGTGCTTGAAGCCAGATCTCACGACATCCGCTATACAGCGGACGCATGAGAAGGGGGGAGGGAGCGGAGGTCTTTCTTGCCTTACATCTCTCAAACCATAAACCATGATTCCTGTATTTTGCCGTCAAGTTGTTGGGGGGGTTACTATCCCTTTAACATTCATGCTTCTCCATATTGAATCAATGTGATTTATAATTTCTAGCCGATAGCGCTATCTGCCAATTTGTACTTGATACATTAATTGATTATACTAGTAGACATATTATTGTTTTTTGGTGGGTATCATCGATCCACTTTGTTAACTGGATTGATTGATACCTGAATTACAACCTGTTATACCTATGACTCCAGGATTTTTTTTGCTGTCCCTAATCTGCTTTCCTTTATATTTTATGCTGAAAAGTACCAACAACTGCTCAGTATATTATTTAGTATTTTAAGATTTTTCAATCTTCACCGCCACACCAACAATTGATTGGCAAGCCAGGTTGTGTCCCGCCGTACACATTTGAGATTAATAGGGAAGTAGTTGAGGCCCCGGCAGTACACAACTGATCTGTTGTTTTTATTCTATTGTTTTTATTTCACTGCTCCTTCCCCTACATTTTATTATTTGTACATTAAAAATTTAAGGCTAAATTTCCCTTTACTTGTCCATGATACAATATCAGCAACTTATGATTCTATTACCCAGAGCGAGTGCTAGTGCAACAGGATATCTTTTCCCTTCATTTATTTGTTTCATTAATTTAAATGGGATGTTTAATCCTTTGAACACTAGAGCTGTATCCAATACATTGAAGCAATGCATTGGAGGTAGTGGCGAAATGTAGTGGAATACCAGCCTCGGAATTATTTTTTTTTTTAAACTGGCCTTCTAGCTGGTATTCCATTCTGTCCCAGCCAGAGGCGTAACTAGACACCACTGGGCCCTGGTGCAAGAATTGCCATGGCCCCCCCCGACCACATTGGCCCCCTCATCCACACTGCCCCTTCCACAATGCCCCCTCCATCTCCACATTGCCCTTCCACAATACCCCCTTCATCTCCACAATGCCCCCCCTTCATCTTCACATTGCCCCTTCCACAATGCCCCCCCTTCATTTCCACATTGCCCCTTCCACAATGCCCCCTTCATCTCCACAATGCCCCCATCTTCACATTTCCCCTTTATCTCCACATTGCCCCTACCTCCAGTCCCTGGTGGTCTAGCGGAGTGTCTTTACAGATCTGTGCCTCCTTTGGCACAGATCTCTGTAACTGGAGCTCCCGCGCACCGCTCTAGTAATGCAGAGGCTGGGAGATGATGTCATCTCCCAGCGCTCTGTATTACTACAGCGGCGCACCAGTGGGAGATCGGCTGAGGACTGCTGCGGGCGAGGGGGTCGCAGGGGGCGGCTGGGCCCCTGAAGTGATGGGCCCGGTCGCAGGTGCGACCGCTGCGACCCCTATTGTTACGCAACTGGTCCCAGCCCTTTCCCCCTCTCTGTCTCCCAACCCTTTTCCCATACTCATTTTCTCATCCCCAGCCTATTGACTTTCTACCTTCACCCCCCGTGGTTGCTTCCCCTCTCTTTTTCTCCTCCAGTCTATTTCATCCCCTCTCTTCTTATGTCTCTCCCCCTCTTTCCACCTATGCTTTTCCCCTGCTATCTTGATATTTTTTTCTCTCAGATCATCTCAGTCCCTTGCCTCTCTCTCTCGCTCTCATCCCCCTCCTCTCCTTCTAGTCTTTTTGTTGCCTCCTTATCCACATGTCTGCTTTTTTACCCACCCCCCATTTTTGCTTTCCCTGGTGGTCCAGTAAGGGGAACTGGAGATCTGTGGCGCCTCCAGTACAGACCTACATATCATGTCTCCCTTGCAGTTTCAGTGAGAGATGGGAGTGTAGGGCACCAGGATATGTTGAAATATCCCAGCTCTTTGCATTTGCAAGTAGTTCAGAGATGGTGTGGGAGATCTGATATGAAGGTCTGTGACAGCAGCAGCACAGACCTCTCTTTCCCTTGCATGCAAAATATTATTGGTTAGTCAGATGAGGTCCTCTGATCTCACCAACCGGCCCATGATGGCACAGATCACCGGGGAATTCCCAATCCCCTATTAGGATAATCCCTATATGATTCGAAGCCTCCCTAGCATTTAGGGACTTAAAAGCCCCTTGAAAATTTGAGGGGAATTTTGTGTCTCCGCAATGGAGAATTTGGTTTACTCCAGAAATAATTTAGTTCTCTTGTGAAATCAGCCTCAATGTCTGATACCACTGCAGTGAACGGCTTACCCGTTTACTGATCCATTTACCAATCAGCAGGAAATCAGTAGCCATTGCAATCCTACTAGCAAAAAATAAAAATAAAAAAAATATATTAATAAAGTTCTACCAATAAATAACCAGTGACTTACTATAGATAATAAACAATTAGGATTTACTCATGTTTATAGTGAAAAGCATGTGGAGCTTGTCTGCCAATGTCAAGGAGCCTTAGATTAGACAAGTCTCTGCATGCCTCAAATCTTAAGTGAAGATGTACTAAGTAAAATGAAGTTTAAAAAAGTAGTGATATTGTCTTACCTCTGCTGTGAGCAAACCCCTAGCATGGGAATATGGGAGGTATGTATACCTTCCCTACCTACAAATGCACCTGAGTACAGGGAGCAAGAAATCAAGGAAATTAGAAAAAGAAACCTCCTAAAATAAATTGAAAAAATATACAAAAACCTGCACATCAATAATGTTCAAATAGGTGCAGATGTGTCTTTGGAGAGCATCAAAGACTATATTTTGGCCACAAATACAAAAAGTGAACAGATGAGAAACTCCACACAACAAATCCTAACATTTACCAAAAATTAACCCAATACCAAAAAATAACCCAATACCATAAAATAACCCGAGTCTTGCTACAGATAATAAGCAGTGAGGATTTAGTTACATATTTATATACATGTGTAGCTAGTCTGCCAGCATTAAAGAACCTCTCGGATTGATCAAGTCCCTCTCTGCTTCAGATCTGAAATTAACATGTGTCTTGGTTAAAGCAAATAAAATAAGTGATACTGGTCAAGGAGATGGCAGGAGAAAAACCCCCCACCAAAATACATACAACAAAATACACATAAATCTGATGATCTCTACTGTACTTATCAATAGCAGTGGCGTAACTATAGAGGTCGCAGGGGTTGCACCTGCGACCGGGCCCATCACTCCAGGGGCCGGGCTGCCCCCTGCGACCCCTCCGCCTGGCACCCGCAATCTCCCTCTGGCGCTCTAGTAATGCAGAGCGAGCGTTGGGAGATGACATCATCTCCCAGAGCTCTGCATTACTAAGAGGACCGCGCGGGAGCTCCAGAGAGGTAGGAGATGGGGGCAATGTGAAGATTGAGGGGCATTGTAGAGGGGGTCAGTGTGGTCGAGAGGGGCCAATGTGGTGGTGGAGGGGGGCCCGTGGCACTTCTTGCACCAGGGCCCGGAGGCTTCTAGTTACTCCTCTGATCAATAGTGTTCAATTTAGTTATATATATATATATATATATATATATATATGTGTGTGTTTACTATGTGAAAGCAGCAAGGACTATATTTTGCCTATATTTACAGAAAGTAAACAAAAGAGAAAGTCAGAGCATCCATTCTTAACATATACCAATGAATAGCCTCTTACTTACAACAGATAATAAGCAGTGAGTATTTAGTTACATTTATCCTGATGAAGTGGATGAGTTTCTTTGTGAATATGCATTGAGCTGGAACACTCAATTTCAGGACTGGGTCCCTTCCATGCACCCTGTGGTTTTCCTCCCATACCCACTTGCAGACTGCTAAGCATTCCAAGCAGCTACTCTGGTGGCATCACATCTATACTTGCATACCCAGCTTGTATCATGGATACTGACGTTGGTGTTTAGTGCCCTCAAAGTTGCTTTGCACATTTGGAATTGCAAATATTGACCTGTGGTTTCAGTATCCACTGTACAGATACAACCAAAAAGAAAGAAGATAACATCTGGATTGCAGCAGAATTATGAACTATTGGACGACTGGGAATTTTTTATGTACTAGGTGGCTCTAGTAGACTCAGTATAGTGTTTACCTGGAAGGGAACACTTGCATTAAGACCAAGAAGGGCAAATGTGAGTGCAATGTAATAAGCTTTTTTTTCCTACTATGATTTTAATAAACTACTACACATATATATTTTCTTACTGTTTCATTTGTGCTGCTGCCCTACTGTTTCAGGTTACTACTGCTTCTGCAAGTGGACAAGACCACTGTCACAGTTACCTTACATCCAGCCTGGTGGGTTGACGGAGGTAATAGATGGCCTGAAATGTCGCCGCGGCGTCATCCCATGCATCATTACAAGGACTGGGCCTAGGAGCGCTTGGCATTCTCAGCGGCCGTCCATGTCCTCATGTGAACTAGGCCTGCTCCGTAGAATGGCGCAGAGTGGGGTCTGTGTTCTGACACGTCATGGCCATGTGTCACTTTCTGACGCGAGGTTGCAGTATGTCACAGGCCTCTGTTTTGTACTGTTTGGGGTTGACAGCTCCACCTATCTACTTCCTGGGTTGCCTTTTAAATAGGGAACTAGATTTCTATCCAGTTACCCTAACGTTGTTGTTCAGTGCAGTTCTAGTTCCTGTTGTTCCTGTACCCTGTGTATGACCCAGCTTGTCTGACTATCCATTCTGGTGCTGACCTGTGGCTCTGTCTGACCATTCTATCTGTGTGCTCCTTTGGCTATAGACATCCAATCTGGTGCAGACCTGTGGCTCTGGCTGACTACCTGCTCCGTGTATGACCCTGGCTTGGCTGACTATCCTAACTGGTGCTGACCGGTGGTGCTGTCTGTTCGCTCCGCTGCTTTGCCCATTTCCTACAGACATCCATCCTGGTGTGGACTTGGGGCTCTGGCAGACTCTGGCCTTACTGACTGCAGGCATGAGTCAGTGTCTCCACTGTTGCGATCCCTTATTGGAGATGAGCTCTCCCTAACTGACTGCAGGCGTGAGTCAGTAGCCTCCCTTGTTGCTACCTATTGGGAGATCACGGATCTATTCTGAGCTCCACTCATTTCCATTGAGACTACCAGTTATCTCCAGCCTAGTCTCCAGCAGTTGTGGTTGACCCCTTGGCAGACTCCTATTTCTGATAGAGTATCTGGCCTTTTCCGTCACCCTCTGCTTATTCTTGTTATTCTAGCTATTTGCATTAGTTTTTATTATTCTAATAAAGGTGATTTTAACTATACCGTCTGACTCCTTGTCTTGCTTGAGAACCGTAACAACCACTTACCTAATCTTCAGCATTAGAGGGAAGTTATGTATGTGCTTCAACTGAGAGTAAATTACATCCATATCTCAATTTCCTCACATTTCATCTTCAATATCATCTTCATCATAATCTTTTGGTATTTGTGTTTTATATGAACTGGTAACTCCTTCTTCAGTGTCCATTAATTGTGCAATATAATTTCACATTTCATGATCAAATTGCTCATCATGACTCATGAACTATGTTTTGATGCAGAAACATTTTATAGGAGTTTATGCTATCAAACATTTTCTGTTTATTATTTCTATAAAATATACTTGTTGGAGTCCTATCACTTATATATATATATTTTACATGAGTGTTATATATTGGCCTAAGAGCACTGTCTAATAGTCTTCTTAGTTACAGGAATTATTTACACATTCACAAAAGTATATGCAGCTTTCCTTCCAACATCAAGGCACCTCAGATTGGGCAAGTCCCTATCTGCAGCAAATCTGAAGGGAATATGTATTTAGTATAATGTAATTAAAATCAATTATACTGTCTTACCTCTGCAGTGAGAAAATCTATTGTAAGGCAAATAAGGAATGTATGTATACTTTTCCTAACTGAAAAAGCACCTGTGTGCAGGGAGTTGGTAATCACGGATGTGGGAGGAGCCAAAACCACCCAAAATAAATATAAAACAAATACAAAACCTGGTGAAGTCTACCTTGCTTATCACTAGTATTCAAATATTTATATCACAGCATAGGTAACCCAGTATCACTGTATTTAATTGCTTTATAATAGATACATGTTTACTTCAGATTTGAATGACTTGCCATATCCAAGGTGCCTTAACATTGATGGACAAACTAAACATGCCTTTTGCCCCAAAACATGAAACAAGATACTCACTATTTATTATCTGTACTAAGTTATAGGTTATTTAGTGGAAAACGTCAGGATCTGATGATCACTAGACTTTCTACTTTGTTTATTTTCTGTTTTTTGTAGCCAAAATATAGTTCTTGGTGCTCTCCTATCTATACACATGTATATAACTAATTAAACACTACTGATAAGCAAGGTAGAACAACACTATGAGCGCATGTAGAGACAAAGACATTTGTATTCAAGAGAGTTGTTTTAATGTGAAATGAACCCTGATTTGTAATGAGTTATTATGATGTTTAAAATCACTCACACTGAGGAAAATGCCCTTTTATATGAGCATTCATTGTGTTGCCATGGCAGAAGGTGCTGACGTTATTGAAACGGAGCTTTAAAATGTTTGGGCACAAAAGAAATGAGAAGCAATTCTGGAGCACACCAATTCTGATTGATTTACATGCAGCTTTTAACCAATCCATTGGAGACCTCTTTAGAACTGAAGCTCAAAAGGCCCACTTAAATCAATGGGAATTTGTATTTGTCCTGTTCATTGCAGGTGTTTACCTCCAGAATTGCTCCTGTTATCTTTTATACATAAGACCCTTTTATATTTTAAACTATTTGGGATTAACCCCTTAAGAACTGGACTATGTTCAACATTATGACTGTAAACATTTTCAGGTTTATAGTATGCACTGGTTAAACATGGGTTTTCTGTTTAATTATTAACCCTCATAGTGCCACAGAGGCCTTACAACCTCTTTGGCATTCAAAGGGTTAAGTGCAAAATATTGTTTTTTTGGGAGGCAGAGGCCACTCCAGTCTCCTGCAGTCAGTGATGCACCTTAAACTCCAGACACTTATATACGGCAGAAGGAACCTTATGGGGTTAAAGGATAAGTAACAAGTCCTGATAATAAACCCCCATCTTTACCTTACTATGGTTATACAATTCTAATGGTCCCAATCCGTCCTGGATATCATGTCCATGGAGGCAGACATGACAGTCGCTGGCAGTTTTTTCAAATTGAAGCAGGCAGGGTGCATGAGTTCGCTTAACCCTTTAAGGACCAAAGAGTTGTTTAACGCATTGCAAAGCATTGCATTGCATATCCCACTAGGGTTAAGAGTACCATGTGCAGTGAGGAAAATTTAGGGACCTGTGATTGTGCTATTACTGTCATGTCCACCTCCATGGACTTGACATTCAGGATTGACCGAAGATGTTACCTCTTGAAACAAAGGGCAAAATTCATAGGTAACATGGAAAATTCAAACCAGGGGCACTATCAGTATACTCAATGATCTAGGTAAAGCATGGTACCGTGTTAGATGAAGAAAAAGCAGGAGACTAGTAGAGTAAAAATAATACCTTTAGTGGCAAACTGAGGATGCAAGCGTTAACCCTTTGAGAGCCAGAGGGTTATGCAACGCAAAACTTGCATCCCAAAGCCAATCAGTTAGCCATTAAATCTATCATTTTACTCTACCAGTCTCAATGATCTTGTAATCTTTGCAAAACCTTCAAATATATGCAAGTACTTAATATAATATTTAACACCCAGCTGTATATTCCAAGAGCTGGTTTAAAGCTTGTGAGGACTTATGCTGATATCCCCAGTCAGGGATCCCAGTGCCAGGTACAATGTAAGCATAAACTGGTTCTTCAACTAATTATAAAGCTAAATAATAAGAACAATAGTAGTGAGCAAAATCTGTCAATAAAAAGCTGACAAATATAAAAAGGTTATTAAAAAAAACATACAAATAATCCCCAATGTGTTTCAGTCCTATGCTGTATTACATCAGGATTGTTTCTACAATGGCCAAGTAACAAATCCAATCTATTACATATATAAAGACAAGAAAATTCATTATGGGAAAAAAAGAGATGGAATTGGTAAAATAACTTTTTATTATCATTTATCACCAGATTTTGTAGTGCTCATAAGGAGATTAAAGGGATAGTAATGTTTCACAATAAAAGCAGCTCCAGTTAATCTTCATACTATTTGGGTCATGGAGAGTGTTATTTCAATACTGTCAGAGTTGTAGTTCAAGAGTAATTGAATGATAAAGTATCCCCCTCCCACCCCTTTTACCTAGTGTAACACTGCTCACCTCAGAGCAGCAAGACTGTCTGGATGGATCGCAGAGAGAGGCAATCTTCAGTGAGCATAAGGGAAAAACCTGAAAAACCTGTCAAGGGGGCAGGGTTTTCATTATGCTCACAGTAAGAAGATTGTCCCTTGCTGTGATCTGTCTGGTCTGTGGCCCAGATTCCATATCTGAGGGGAGGCGGCTTACACTTGGTAAAAGGGGTGTGAGGGGGATACTTTATCATTCAATTACTCTTGGACTACAACTCTGACAGTATTGAAATAACACTCTCCATGGCCCAAAATCTATGTAGATTAATTGGAGCTGCTTTTTTTGTGAAACATTACTATCCCTTTAAAGGGATATCAATACTTAATTTTCACTTTGCTTAATATTGTTATGCGTAAAAAAAAAAACAATTCATACCATCCATCCATACTCGCAATCTATTAAATACTCGTTGAAGAGCCCGTTACGCGAGCCACAGTGCCACTGCCAGCCAGTCGCGGGGCAGTCATGCGCAGTAGAGACTGCCCACCCAGCGGCTGATACAGAGCTGGACTCTCCTTCTAAGCTTCCAGCTCTGTATCAGCCGTGGCGCAGGCAGTCTCTACTGCGCAGGACTGCGGCGTTACACACGTTTTAGCAAATTATTATATAGGATATTACGAATGTGGAGGCAGAGTTCATGAAGGTTTTAGGATTCATAAAGGGAACATTTTACACTTTGCTGGTCCACACCTAAAGACTCATGTGGTGATGTTATTGAACCCTCTTTTATTAGCTATTGTTTGACATGATATGAACCTACTTGACACTACTATGTTTTTTTTAGTATTTTAGCTTTTCAGAATACTGTTTTAGGCTTCTTTGGAACACTATCTTTAAATATACGATCTTGCTCTAAAATGGATCAATGTTTGGAAAAAAAAATGATTTAAAGTGATAGTAATACTTAATTTCCACTTAATATTCTTATGCTTTAAAACAAATCATACCATCCATGTCTCACTTTCCTAACTTGTATAGTTATTTAGCAATTGCCATTTATATTTTCCCCCTCACTCCACTTTTTACTACGCCACCTCTCAAGCTCTAAGAACAGAAATCTGGTCAACATTAACCCCATAAGGACCGCATGATCTAGGGGTGGGAGGGTGCAGGAGGACCGACACTCTTTTTTATGGTCTACCTATTAATAATAGTGCTCCTTGAATGTGTGCTGTGATCAGGAAATTCCATGAGGTGCACGGACCATCACCAGTCATTAAGGCACAGACACAGATGACGGTCCTGGCATGTCATTGGTAGTTAAGAGGTTAAAAAAAGAGTATCATTTTGGATATTTAAGTTGCAAAGTTTATATCCACAAGGATTAACTGAATTGGTAGAGAGCACATTCTAGACTATGACAGATATATGCTTAATGGATAAGAGAGTTAGATGGTTAATTTTTAAAGTGTTACACATGGATGTTATGTGTATCAATATACACAGGTACTCACTCATATTTCGTTAAAGGGATAGTAATACTTAAGATGTGAAAAAATATATGTGTAGGTTTTATGTCCCCGAATAAAACAAGGGTACTCCCACCGCTGAGAGATATTTTATTAAAAAATTATAACAGCTCAAACTTGAATTTTTTTAGGTGCAATATCACAGTGGCGTGAAAATTTACAGTGGCGCTGTTGCTACACCATCCTATGGAGATTCATGGTCTACAGTCTAGAGCTGTCCATAGGATGGTGTAGCAACAGCTCCACTGTACATTTTCAGGCCGCTGTGATATTGCACCTAAAAAATTCAAGTCTGAGCTGTAATAACTTTTGAATAAAACACCTTTCAGCAGTGGGAGTTCCCTTGTTTTACTTGGGGGATAAACCCTACAACATATATTTTTTACATTCTAAGAATTACTATCCCTTTAAGTTTACACAGGTAGGTTATTATAGCATCACTTATAGTATATCCAGTGATATTTAGGTACTTACAGAGCATTTTATACCTAGTGTTTTTGTATTTTTTTTCATTGAAAAGGAATTACATTTATAGATATTTGTTGAAATCTATATGGGGATACACATCAAGTGATTATAGGGTCAGTATATTTAGCCTTATTATCATATTTCAAGTTTTTTTTATATTTTTGAGGATTTTCTTTTTTTTCTTTTAATGAATATATTCTCACACAAATTATGTTTATACTTTATATAAATTACACAAGTTATTGTGACTGGGAGAGAGCAGATAACTGTTGTAGAAAGTTTTTTGTATATGTCATGTCATGGATATTGACATGTACAGATATACATAGCCATTTATATTCAGTGATATTTTAGGTTTTATTGCATTTGTTGATGTCGAGGAGTATATCATGGTTTTGGCATTCAGTGTCCATGTTTCCAAGTCATATGTAAGAACCGGGAGGACACATTGGTCAAAAACTTTTCGACTGAGGCAATTTCCATCATGGTGTTTCCATCTGTTGACATTTCCTGTCCAAAGTAGACATACTTGTCCACTTCTTGTAAATCTTTTCCATCTACTGTGATTTTCCTTGGTATGGAAATTGTCTTACACCTGACTTGTGTTTTGTTGCTATTCATCTCCAGACTAAAATGTTTGCTTTCCTGTTGTAGATCTTAAATGTTCTTGCAGTTATTCAGGACTGCTGGCAAAGGGTATGATTTTGTGTGCAAAACTTAAGTAATGTAGTAGGTAGCCTCCATTGATCTTTTTTGTCCCAAGGTTTGAGGAACATTTCTTCTAAAGAAGCAGAAAATAGTTTTGAGATTGTGCCTCCTTGCCGGATGCCATATATATATATATATATATATATATATATATATATATATATATATATATGGCATCCGTCATGCACAGTAGAGACTGCTCGAGCTACAGTCATGCGCAGCGGGGCGCTCAGAATTTGGACCGTAGTTCTCTCTGAGCAGCTTCCTGGGACCAAGAGCTCCCAGGAATGTGCACAGAGAGGACTCTGGTCTGAATTTGAAGCAAACCGCTCTGTATCAGCTGCAGCGCGTTTGGGCAATCTGTACTGCGCATGACTGTAGCTCGAGCAGTCTCTACTGCGCATGACGGCTTCTGACAAACATCCTACCGAATTATTATATAGGAGATATATATATATATATATATATATATATATATATATATATATATATCAGGGCTCAAAATTTCCACTCGCCACTATCCAATGGCGAGTGAAAATTCAGCCCTGGCGAGTAGAAATTCAGCCATGGTGGGTATGTTATGGATTGCAGCGGCGAGTAACTTTTCAGGTCTGGCTAGTAGCAAAGGACTTAAAATTTTAGTATTGAGTAAATTCATTCCAAAATTTCCTGTCAAAGGTAAACATGCTTGTCAACTTCTTCTAGATCTTGTCCATCAACTGTTTCTTTTGATATTTGAGTGTGTTTGTATTGCTATATGTGTTTTAACTCTTCAAGCGCCAGAGGGGCGCGCAACTCATTGCTTTGCAATGCGTTGAATACCTTTCTGGCATTTAGAGGGTTAACATGAATTTATCAAGTGTGTCAATTGTCATGGGATTTTTGTGCTATAGGGTTATTTTATGTATGTCTATATTAGGAATATGTATATATGTCTGTAGATTTAGGGACTATCGAGTCAACCACATATACCAATGTTCACGTAGTCTTCATTATTATATTTATTGGTTTTGTCAATGTTTTTATTTTTTAGTTTATTAATATTATTTTGTATTTTATTTTGCATATTTATCTGATTTGTGATCATTTCTCTATGGAATGTATGTATAACATTTAAAATGGAACTGTCATGTTCTACCCCCCCCCCCCCAATTTGGATTAAACCCCCAAATAATCTTAAAAATCTCCAAATAATAAAAACTGATTGTTCCCTATATCAATACAATCCACCTGTTTTGTGTTCCGTTTCAAGAGGGAGAGCTCTGACATATTGAAGATGTGTAGAATGATTGGCAGCACTCTGCCTCTGAGGAGCTGCCAGTTTTCCTCCCTAAGCCAGCCCCTAGTTTTGTCTATATCGGGGGGGCACACTGCAGAACCCTGCCAGTCTGGTATGTATACAAGTCCCCACAGTGATGTATAATACAATATAGGGGATCTTGCTGCAATGTGGTGGGACATGATTTCCCTGTGTGGTTGTGCTCTTAGTTGAAGTAAAGTTCAACAGTGTCCATCAAGATGCGGTATTTGGTTTGAGGAAAAACTCCAGTAACCCTCGCAGCATCCTTTTTTAGTGGCCCGGCATCCTGGATCTCTTAGCACCGCTTCTATTTGGGTCGGAGTTCTTGCTTTCTTGCTGTGGCATGCACTGGGACATATAGAGATTTCCAACTGAACTGATAGGATGTGTGTAGGTCTATTATCCTATATAATAATTCACTAATGTATCTTTGTCAGAAGCTGTCATGAGCAGTACAGACCACTGCGTGCGCTGCAGTCATGCACAGTACAAACTGCCTGCACTGCGGCTGATAAAGGAGCAGTACGCTCGAAATTCAGACCATAGTCCTGGTGCACAGAGAGGACTACGGTCTGAATTCAGGGTTCCCCTCTCCGTTAACAGCTGCGGCGTGGGAAATCTGTACTGTGCATGGTTGCATCGCGGCCGTTGCTGTCTGGCACAGTGGCCCGTGTACACGGGCTGTTGAACTAGTTTGTAACACATTTCTGGAACTCAAAGTGATATGAGCACCTGTCACACAGTTATAGCAATTGTGGGAGTTTAACTCTTTGAGTGCCAAGCGGTACACAACAATTTGCTTTGTAATGCGTTGTGTACCCCCTGGCACTCAAAAGATTAAACTCATGTGATTTCTATAACTGTGACAGGCACACATTACTACAGAGCAAATAGCAATGCATTGCATACCTCCTGACACATAAAGGGTGAAACTCCCTCGGTTGCTATAACTGTGTGACATGCTCAAATCACTGGTAGGAGGAAGTTAGTTAGAAGAATAAGTGAGTTTTGGTGCTACAGCCATTTTTACATTACTTTTGCGCACTAGGCAAAGGAGGGAGTGGAAATGGGGACACATAATTATTGAAGGGAGTGCGCTTGCTCCTATGGAGAGCTGGGGAGGCAGCTGGGAGGAGAAATTCAAAACAGGGGATGTTCTGTGGAGCTGTGCAGTACAACTTGTACCGTAGGAAGAGGAACTTGTGATGTCACCTGTGACTTTTTAAAAAGCTATATCTCTTAAATATTCTGGAAAAAAATACTGCATATCCTATAGACATTGTTAAAAACTACACTGAATATCGTAAAGGGTAGAAGTTCCACTTTTGTTATAATGTTACATCTTACAAATTTGCTATGAAGGTTCATTGGACGATCTGGTTTTCAAATACTCCAATGAGAGTTCCGACTGGGGCGTTCAGTCTCAGCCCTTATTGCTTGTACCGGTTCATGTGATCGCAGTAGCAGCAATCACATGTACCGGCATTCTGAGAGACAGAGGCAGTACAGCAAAGCATGCTGTCTCTGTGTGTCTCCTCTGCCTCTGTCTCCCTTGCTATCAAAGTAAGGGAGACAGAAGTAGAGAGGAGACACCTAGTGGTAAAAGAAAATACAGCAGCTGGGGGTACTAACCCCTTCACTGCTGGTGCTGGAGGCTGGCTAAATGCAGGTCAATTTCTGACCTGCAATGATACACTTTAAAAAAAAACAAAAAAAAAAACACAACACACTTTTTTTTTTTTTTTCAAAAATTTTTTTATTAAAAAACCCCTAAAAACCTCATTAAACAGTTTTGGAAGTGTGATTGTTGTGGAGCCATGTAATACACTTACACACACCGCCAAATGTCAGGGATAAAAAAGTGGGAAAATAGGGTGGGGAAAAAGGGACATGGGGATTTTCACCCAGGGGGAACAATGGCCACTTTAAACTGCACATTTTGTAGGTATGACTGACCGGTCATACCTTTCATGCAGTCGCTATTTGTGCCCAATTGATCCCAAGAGAAAAACCAAAAATGATGTTTTTTTTACATGGTGGGTTATCCATATAAGTAGGGTATCAAAAGAAAACCCTATTTGTGCTTAAAAAACAGTATATAATTTATGTGGGTGGAATAAAAGATTTAGAGGGAAAACGCTGTTGAACAAAGACATAGTCAAAAAGGTCAGAATTGCTCCGGTCCTTAAGTGAAAAAGACCTCAGATTTTCCCAATCCTTAAAGGGTTAAAATATGGAGACCTTTGAAATCTGAAGAATTATGTTAAAGTTACATGTGTAATCTGAGGACTGCATAGACAGCTATGGCAAAATCCACAATTCATCAGTCTCAGGGAGCAAAAACACAGACTATAGATACACATCCATATTTATTCAATATTAAAGGGGATGTTTAACCCCTTAACTACTTTGCCTAAATTGTTTTGTTATATAATATAAACAATGAAAAGTGTAAATTTAAAAGAAAAAAAAATGCTAGTTTGGAGGAATTAAGAGAATAAATGCAGCTCTGTACCCACTTCCGGGCAGACAGTGTTTAACGTATCTGTACTGCAGTCTGACACTTCTAACCAGCCTCCTCCGATGAAGGAGGCTGTCTGTCTGTAAGCTGGAGCACTCTCATTGGCTAGGCTGGATAGAAGTGTCAGACTGCGGTACAGATACGTTAAACACTGTCTGCCCGGAAGTGGGTACAGAGCTGAATTTATTCTCTTAATTCCTCCAAACTAGCATTTTTTTTTTTCTTTTAAATTTACACTTTTCATTGTCTATATTATATAACGAAACGATTTAGGCAAAGTGGTTAATGGGTTAAACATCGCCTTTAACCAGTTATACTGTGCATATAATCACTGTAGTAAAGTTGATGGCTTAGTCATATAATATGGCCATAGTATGCTAAACTTCCCACCATACCCCTTGAGATTAGAGGAAAGGAAGTTTAGACTTCAGCAGAGTAAGGGGTTTTTTATAGTAAGGTCTGTCAAATTGTGGAATTCCTTGCCCACGGAGATGTTTATGGCAGATACAATTGATATATTTAACCCCTTTGCGTCCGATGAAGTGTCCGGACCGGCACGGCTGTCCGGCACTTAAGGGCCAGTGATGATCCTGACATGTCATGGAATTAAGGGCACACCACATGGGGAGCCCTGAATCAGATTGCAAAAAAAATAACCCGTGGTCCTCAAGTGCCGACAGCGCATGCGCTCGCTGGTCATTAAGGGGTTAAGAGAAGATTAGATACATTTCTTGCAAAAAGGAACATACAGGGTTATACTGTGTATTAGTAGGCAAATCTGATAAGTGACTAACTTATTTGGTAGCATGATAGCTATACAATTCTCATGTCACTAGTGTATTAGTCAAAGGTTAAACTTGATGGACATGTGTCTTTATTCAACCTAATTTGCTATTTTACTATACCAAGGTGGCCCAAAATAGGCAGGTGCTAATTTTAATTTGACAGTAGAAAAACTTGGACTGGATTTGCTCCAACTGGATTTTTTCCAACATCACTGTGGATTATTGTAGCGAAAATAATTGGAGGGAGAAAAAAAAAACGCAAGCACCCCTTGTGCAGGATCAGTCAGGCATCAATGGCCACCACCAACACCCATAGGTGCTTACTCACAAAAATATATCGCTGGACAATGCCATATACCAAATCCAGCCAAATGGACTGCTGAGGATTAGTAACTGCCCCCAGATGCAGTGTAACCAGTAGAACGCCACAGTAATCTTGGCTGCTACAAAAAATACACACTCTCCCTGAGGAGACTGTGGATTATTGTCATCTTATCGCTGTACACTGTAGATGAGCACTGCTGGGGATTCATCATAGACTCCAGATAGATGTTATTCTGGGTTCACCTTTATTTCTTATTCCTGTGAGTACAAGCACATTGGATAAATACTCTACACATACAGATGCTTCTCTCAGGTCTTTTCTGCGCTTCTGTTTTATTTTAGATACTGTCGATTATTGACCCTTCGTGTCTACAGACATTGTTAAAACCTATATTGAATCACGTGGTGGAAGTTTTTATAACTGTTCGTTGGATGATCTGATGATGTTGCTAACAGTTTAATTAAAAAATACTAGTTGAACAGCCCGTTACACAGGCCACAGTGCCACTGCCACCCGGTCGCGGGGCAGTCACGCACACTAGAGACTGCCTGCGCCGCGGCTGATACAGAGCTGGCGCGGGCAGTCTCTACTGCGCATGACTGCAGCACGCTCAGCAGTGTGTACTGCGCATGTCGCGCGTTACACACGTTACACACGATTTAGCGAATTATTATACAGGATGTTTGAGCTGCAATATGTTTTGAATTAATAAAATGTGTTCTGCTCCTTTAACACCTTGTATGCTAGAAATGTCTCCAAAGCAACACAGAGCAATGATCTTTAGATGTCTCTAGCTTCCAAGGGTTGAAAACATCTTTAACCCTTTGAGCGCCAGAGCGATAGCCAATGCATTGCAACACAATGCGTTGGATACTTCTCTGGCACTCAAAGGGTTAAGTTACTGCTCTCTCTCTCTCTCTCTCTCTCTCTCTCCTGACCCTTTTAAGGACCCAAGGGCTGTGCATTCCTCCCCTCACCCAGTTCTTAAAGAGATGTTATTACCAAAAAATAATTAGGGTTCATACCCTCTTAAAGGGTTAGTAATGCCCCAAATAAAGTTGATTCTATATGGTAGATTTTACAAAAATAACATATTTGGAAAAAGTCCTGTCTCTCAGATCTTTATGGTTTGAGAGATATCCTCTGTTAAAGTACCCCCCCTCCCTCCCCTTCTCCTGACGTCAGCGGTAAGCTGACAGCAGGAGTTCTGGTCTGTCAAGTGGCTCTTCAGCAGAGCCTCAATAGTGCGAATGAAAAAGAAATACTTAATTGGAACGGTCTACAAAGTGTGCTTGGTTTGCAAGCACACTTTTTAGACCGTTCCAAAGAAGTATATCTTTTTAAATCGTGCTATTGTGGCTCTGCTGAAGAGCCTCCTCATGTCGCCGGACATTGATCTCCTTCTGTCAGCTTTACAGCTGACATCAGGAAAAGGGGAACTTTAGCGGTGAACATCTCTCAAACCATAAAGGTTTAAAAGATGGGACTTTCCCTAAATACGTTATTTTTGTAAAATCTAACATATAGAATCAACTTTGTTTTGGGCATTACTAACCCTTTAAAGGGATAGTAATACTTAAAATGTAAAAAAATATATGTTGTAGGGTTTATCCCCCTGAGTAAAACAAGAGTACTCCCACTGCTGAAAGGTGTTTCGTTCAAAAGTTATTAATTTTCAAAGTTGAATTTTTTAGGTGCAATATCACAGTGGCCTGAAATTGTACAGTGGTGCTGTTGCTACACCATTCTATGGAGATTTATGGTCCCGGGACCAGAGCTGTCCATAGGATCATGTAGCAACAGCGCCACTGTACAATTTCAGGCCACTGTGATATTGCACCTAAAAAATTCAACTTTGAAAATTAATAACTTTTGAACGAAACACCTTTCAGCAGTGGGAGTACTCTTGTTTTACTCAGGGGGATAAACCCTACAACATATTTATTTTTACATTGTAAGTATTACTATCCCTTTAACAATCACATGCAACATTTGTAAAAATTATTACTTAATATATAAATATGCTTTTCCTATTCATCTGAGGCAGCTGTGCATGACCATTTGAGCTCTCTTTGTTTATATAAGTGATAAGGACAATTACAAGATAAGAGTTTCAGGAACTGAACTGGGTGGTTTCTAACCTTCAAATGTGTCTATGGTTTTATCAGTGTTTTAATAATCCTGATAAAAAATGATCAAAAGTGACCACTTTTACCTGTAATAATGAAGAATTTTTGAACGTTCTCAGCAAAAGACATTTTAAAAGGCGCTGTTTACCAGTAAATAATATTTTAACTGATTTGTGGCCTTTTAATGTTTTTGTAATAATGTCCCTTTAAGGGTTTAAGGAAATCGAGTTGCATCCAGGCTGTTTAGTAAAAGTTCACTTTTACCTGGAAAGGAATGTTCTCTTCTGTTTGCTGAATACACTTAGGAATGTTGAAGTGTGTATCAAGGTGAAAAAGAGTGTTCCAAGGAAGTAAGTTGAAAATCACCCCCACTGAAGACATAATCTCCTAGACTATCAGTGTAAGAATACTACAGTAAGGGTAGGCTAACCAGACCTCACCTTTAACCGGGGACGCATAGGAGAAATGCATATTGCAGGACTGCATTGATTTCAGTGTAGTACTGCAAAATGGCTATTTCCTATGTGTCCCTGGTTAAAGGTGAGATCTGGTCAGCCTAAGTAAGGGAGACGTGTTGGGGTTTAGTTTGCCTTCTTCTGGACTAACAGGAAGTAGCTGTAGCATACATTAGACTTGTTGGATTCACCAGTTACAAGGCAATACAAGACGTATGCCCAACTCTTCCCTTTATATGCAGTGTGCTTATGTTTGGTCAGTGTTAAAGGAGAACCAACCAACACCTCCTAATAATAACCCCCACGTACCTTACTATGGACAGATACTCCTAATGGTCACCATGAATTTTGACCTTGTGCCTTTGTTGAAAAAATAACATCTACAGTCAGTTCTCGAAGGTCCATGGGGGCAGACATGGCAGGTGCTAGCGGTAGCATGGGACTTCAACCTTGGTTCAGAGCACATGGCAATCTCAACAGCTTTAAGCACCTGTGGGGGGTTAACCCTTTGAGTGCCAGAGAGGTAGTCAACACATTACTTTGGCTACCCCTCTGGCACTCAAACAGTTAAGCATGTTCATTCACTCAGGCCTGTGTAAATATGAAATAAGTGGCAGCAACTGTGATGTACCCCCCTCCTATGGACAAGACATGTAGGACTGACCAAAGATGTAGGGTGAGGTGCACTGAGGCCTGATGAAGAAGTTATCTCGAGCCCCTATATTATTATATGGAGCCACTGCACTCCAGCTGTGGAGATCTCAGTGCATAGGCTCTATAGAATAATCTAGGAAGTGGAGAAGTGATACACTGAAGAAGTCATCTCCACTTTATCACCTCTTTATCACTGCTTAGTGCATAACCCCCTTTGTGTCTTCAGCAAAGGGCACAAGAGAAAAATTCATATGGACCAAATTAAAGGGATAGTAATGTTTCACAATAAAATCAGCTCCAATTAATCTTCATAGTATTTGGGCCATAGAGAGTGTTATTTCAATACTGTCAGAGTTGTAGTTCAAGAGTAATTGAATGATAAAGTAGCCCCCTTCCACCCCTTTTACTGATGTAACACTGCTCACCTCAGAGCAGCAAGACTGTCTGGATGGATCACAGACAGGGACAATCTTCAGTGGGCATTAGGGAAAAACCTGTCAAGTGGAGCAGGGTTTTCATTGTTCTCACAGTAAAATGATTGTCCCTTGCTGTGATCAGGGGCGGATTGTAGGGGAATACCAGCTCGGGCATTTTTTTTAAAGCAGCCCACTAGTTGCAACAATGTCCCTATTGACGCCCTTTTGTGGTTCCTGTGCGGCATGGGAGAGCAGGCGGCAGGATATTATGCCATATCCTGGCGCTCTGCTTTAACCCTTTGAGTTCCAGAGGGGTACACTCAAAGGGTTAACAAGGAATGTGAAGGCTGTCACAAAGAGTGCTTGCAATGCATTGCATACCCCTCTGGCACTCAAAGGGTTAACAAGGAACGTGAAGGTTGTCACAGAGAGTGCTTGTGCCGGTGGCAACACAGACCTCTCCTTCAAAATATCGTGGGACTGATCTCCCCCACCGGCCCATGATCTAGCGGCCCACCGGGGGATGCCCGATCCCCCAATAGGACAATCCGCCCATGGCTGTGATCTTTTTGGTACCAGGACCAGATTCCACAACAGAGGGGGAGGTGTCTTACACTAGGTAAAAGGCACAGGAGGGGGATACTTTGTCATTGAATTACTCTTGGACTACAACTCTGATAGAATTGAAATAATACTCTCCATGGTCCAAATACCATGAAGATTAATTGGAGCTGCTTTTTTTGTGAAACATTACTATCCCTTTAAGATAAGTGTTGAGGGGATATCTTATTATGTGTTAGTTCTCATTTAATAAGTTACATAAAGGGGAACCTAACATCTGTAATGCAGGTGCTATTTGCCCCATTGAATGCTGGAGAGATCTCGATTGCATTCCTTCGCAATGAATTGGAAATGTGTCTAACATCCAAGGGGTTAAAGGCTTGAAAATAATATTCTAAGCTGTAATGATGGGTATGAGCTGCATGCCGACAGGGACCTCATCTATATATATAAAAGAAGACTTTGTGCCTGCCAAAACACACCCAGGGGAGGCATAAAGCAGGAGTTACTACTCCTATTGGGTGATTCAGTCATGCAGGGAGTTGGCCCACCCCCACTATGCAGCCCGCCCACCACTATCAAATTCAGAAAAAAATAAAATGGCCGCCACTTGCTCCTACACCACAGACAAACACACATGCCCCACTCTCACACACACATGCCCCACTCACACAGCACCAAACTCACACACATGTCCCACTCACACACACACATGTCCCACATACACACACAAAGCCAGAAATAAATATGGCTGACACACACACACAGTCACTCACCCTGACTCCCAGTGGCCTCAGCAGGACCTGTAGTGCAGCACCAGGGGAACAACATGGCACTCAAAGGGTTAAGGTAGGCCCTCTGCTGAATTATTTCTTCACTGTCATCATTTGCCATGCAAGACACAGGACAGACAGCCATCAGGTACACACTTAACCCACTGACTGCCACAGGGTTGGGTATCAAGTTTAACCTCTCAGGGAGTGTGTTCAAACCCCTCACACTGTAAACTTGCATTTCCCTCCCACTTCTCCTCCTTCCCCAGCCTATTACTAACACTTTTCCACATTTATGTTAAGCCCCGCCCCTACTCGCAATTAAGCCCCACCCACTTTTAACCCAGCTTGCCCCATTTGTCTCTCCACATCAGCACCACATCAGTCCCCTCTAGGGACTTCACAAGTCAATGTTCCCAGGTATGAATACACTTCCCACTGCTATTTAACTCTCACATGCCTCTCTATACCTTAACCATTTGAGTCCCAGAGGGGTACACAACTCATGCACGCATGTGTTTCTGCTCATATATGTTGTGTGTGTGTGTGTGTGTGTGTGTACATCTCTGTTACATATGTGTGTCCATCTCCAGTGTGTCTGTGTGTGTGTGTGTGTACATCTCTGTTACATATGTGTGTCCATCTCCAGTGTGTCTGTGTGTGTGTGTGTACATCTCTGTTACATATGTGTGTCCATCTCCAGTGTGTCTGTGTGTGTGCGTGTCTTTTGCATGTGCATACCTCCCAACATTTCACATGGCTAAAGAGGGACACTTTACTTTTAGGTGATATTGTTGGGGGCTTGGCTGGTGGGTGGGGCATTAGTAAGAATTTTTTGGTTATTTCATGACCTATTACTGGCTATTTATGTAACTTAATAAATGATTTACTGCAACACCAAAGTATTTTATTTGCACAGACTAATGTATAAACACATATACTGAAGTTTATTGCTGTAGAGCAAAGTAATACACACCACACAGTCAGGGCTGGTGCAAGGATTTTTGCCACCCTAGGCAAAACCTAATTTTGCCGCCCATTTCTCTCCGCCCCTTGTGTCCCACCCCTTTATACCCCGCCTACTTATACCCCACCTCTTTTCATGATTGTCCTCTCTCTGCCCCCTGGGCCAGTCTGCCCCTGGTCTGGAGATGCCCCCCACCAGCTCCAACTTGCCCCTTATCAGCTCCACTTTGCCCCCCATCAACTCCACTTTGTCCCCCATCAACTCCAACTTGCCCCCATCAGCTCCACTTTGCCCCCCATCAGCTCCACTTTTTCCCCACCAGCTCCACTTTGCCCCCCATCCGCTCCAACTTGCCCCCACCGGCTCCACTTTGCCCCCAGCAGCTCCAACTTGCCCCCATCAGCTCCACTTTGCCCACCATCTGCTCCAACTTGCCCCCATCAGATCCACTTTGCTCCCCATCCACTCTAACTCGCCCCCACCAGCTCCACTTTTGCCCCCCCTTCAGCTCCACTATGCCCCCAGCAGCTCCAACTTGCCCCTATCAGCTCCAACTTGCCACCAACAGCTCCACTTTGCCCCCCATCCGCTCCAACTTGCCCCCATCAGCTCCACTTTGGCTCCCATCCGCTCCAACTTGCCCCCACCAGCTCCACTTTGCCCCACCTTCAGCTCCACTTTGCCCCCCCCTTCAGCTTCACTTTGACCTCCATCCGCTCCAACTTACCCCTATCAGCTCCATCTTGCCCCCAGTAGCTCCACTATGCCCCCTCAGCTCCAACTTGCCCCTATCATCTCCACTTTGCCCCCCATCCTCTCCAACTTGCCCCCAGCAGCTCCACTATGCCCCCTCAGCTCCAACTTGCCCCCTATCATATACCTGTAGCTCCCGCGCAGTCTTCTCTTCAGTAATGCAGAGAGCGGCGGGAGATCATGACTCCCAGCGCGCTCTGCGTTACTAAAGATCCGACCCAATGAGGGAGCGCAGTAGCGACACAGACCTGATTGTGTTGTGGTTCCCAGCGTGGTGTGTGCGGGCGCAGCTCTTCTCCGCTGCATGCCCGCGCCCCCAGTACCTGTGCGCCCTAGGCCGGCTCCTACCTCGCCTATAGGTGGAGCCGGCCCTGCACGCAGTCTGACCTCCTAAAAAGAGGGACAACAGGGTGGGAAAGAGGGACAGAGGGATTTGGCCCTCAAAGAGGGACTGCCCCTCCTAAAGAGGGACACTTGGGATGTATGGTATGTGTCTGCCTGTGTGTTGCATATGTCTGTGTTTATCAGTGTGTCTGCATTTAACACACATGCGCCCAACGGTCATGACATGACGGGCAACGCCGTCCCACATTGCTAGTTATCATATAAAGAGTTAAAATGTGTAACAGCAACAAGTATTATGTGCAGAGAAGACTGATGTATGAAGACGACTCATTGGGAGGGATGTATAAAAAAAAATGGATCTAAAGCAAACACAGATAATAGGTTCAGTTCAGTGCGCTGTTTGCTCTAGATCATTTGTATAAATATATTTGCATTAGGTTTAAAAATGCCTACCAGGCTAAAAAAAGTCTTGACTGCAAATTTTGTGCAAACAATCATATTACTTATTTGTACACAACCACACACATACACACACACACACTACTTATGTATTTGTATACAGAAACACACACACGCATATTACTTATGTATTTGTATACACACACACGTATTTGTACACAAGCACATGCTACTTACGTAATTGCATAGATTCCCTACTGCTTATGTAGTTGTATTCATAAAATGCACACACACACACACACATTAGTTATGTATTTGTAATACACACACATATACACACTCACATACACTACTTGTGCAATTGTATACACAAACACAAGCACACGATACTTATGTATTTGCATAGACACCCCACTACTTATGTAATTGCATTCATACACATGCACACACATTCAGTCTCACACACAAACTAGTTATGTATTTGTATACACACATATACACATTCACATACACTGCTTCTGCACTTGTGTGTGTGTGTATATATATATATATATATATATATATATATATATATATATATATACACCCATGCATGTACAAATACATGCACACGCACACATATATCCATTCATGCACATTACTGATATATTTGTTTGTTGTCCTTGACAAAATATTAAGGGTAGCTTGAAAATTTCATACTGCATGCTAAGGGTTTTGGGAAAAAACAGATTGAGAACCAATGGGTTAAACAAGAACAACACACAGAATTGTCTATAGTAAATCACTATCCAAAGTCAAGGTATTCAGCACATGGAGTTGTAAATAGAATATACATTGTGCTTAGGAGTGTGCATTGAGCAGGTCTTACCTCCACACATATCTCCTATTACTTTTGTTTATATTTTATGTTCATATTGTAGATTGATGACAAGATTTATTGTTGCTTTGTGGGTGTGTTAGATCATACCTCCCAACATTTCAGATTGACAAAGAGGGACACTTGTGTTTTAGGAGGTGTTGCTGTGGGCATGGCTGGTGGGCAGGGCATTATCGATAATTTTCAGGCTATTTCACTACCTATCGACACCTCCTTCTGTAATCTAATAAACGATCTATAATAAGACCGAAGTATTTTATTTACACAGACTAATTTATAAACACATATACTGATGTTTAAATAAATATTAATATGAGTTTTATTGATGTAGAGCAATGTGATATATTTATATACACATCACAAAATCTGCTCTTCTAAAAAGAGGGACATGAGGGTGGGAAAGAGGGACAGAGGGATTTGGGTCTAAAAGAGGGACTGTCCCTCCTAAAGAGGGACACTTGGGAGGCATGTTAGATTGGCAGATATGTCACCCTGCCCTATGCACTTTAGTGCACTATATTCTCATATCTACTTATTTTCTTGATGGAATCCCTATATCTTTTTAACCATTTTATTTGCTTACTAAACCTACCTTTTTACCTCTCATAGCCAATTTTATTTTGAGGATAATTTACTATTTCTAGCATGTCATACCTTGACTTAAGCATAGCCCTATATTTTGGACAATTCTGTGTATTGGTTTTCTTTAGGATTTTGTTTTCTGCAACACGCAGGCTGAACGGGGTGTTTTTTTGTTTTAAACTAGTAACTATCCAACATAAGGCATGTTTGTAACCATAATTTATACATCGTTCTTAATATATGTGTTTTTTTTTTTACAAACGTTAGTTTAGAGTCCATGATGTTTTAATGTGTATAACACGATTTTGTTGTTGTTGTTAATGTTTCTTTAAGTAGTACTGGCTCTGTGTCAAACCCAGCTCACACTCCCTACTGCAGTATTATGCCTTATATATCTTGTTTACCAATTAACAATAAATATCTTTTAAATATATTTCACAAAAAAGGAGGTTGTCCTGTTTGTTCATGCATGGGATGTAGAGCCAGTGATCCACATGTGATTTGGATTTCTATGGAACAGCCTTTATCTATGAATTAATACAGTGCTTTCCAAACTGTGTTGTGACACGTTAGTGTGTCGGCTGCAGTGTGTAGGTGTGTCACAGGCAAAGGTGCCGTTTACATAGCGCAAGATTGTCATTCAACCCAAGCACAAGCTACACTGGGAGCTGAGATAAAACACTGTTACTTAATGGTCACATTTACACAGCAGGAGATTGCCTCCATGTGCTGCATGCAGCTGGAGCGCCACAAAAGATTTGTAACAGCTGGAGTGCCTCTGTGGGCTGCATACATAATATGTATGCAGCACATGGAGGCACTCCAGCTGTTACAAATCTTTTGGCGCTTCAGCTGTCAAAATCTTTTGAGATTCCACCTCCTCTATACCTCTGCCCTCTCTTTGGGCTGCCAGGCTGGAGTGTCCCTCTGTGCCGAGGCTGCCTGTCACATGACTGCTGCTTCTGTTTGTGGTGCCCATGAGACAGGAAAGACGGACAGTACTTCTAAAATCAGTTATGCGCTATCTATTTAATAATGCAACATGAGAATCTTGCGATTATATGTAGCGCAACATTCTCATGTCACCCTTTTAAAAACCACACGACATGCTTAATGCCTTCCGCAGTATGAATGAAAGGTCATGAGATATGGTGTGTCCCTATACATCTTCTTATTACAATTTATGTATGTGTCTGTATCTCTTATAAGGGATTATTAGTTTAACCTCCGGTTTGCTAGCAAAACTGAATTACTGTGTCTCGAAATGATGCATGTCTAAAAAGGGTGTCACCAACATGAAAAGTTTGAAAAGCTCTGAATTAATAGGTACCTGATCAGACCTTAAAGGAGCAGTAAACCACCTTTATTATGAAAAAAATATATATTGTAGGAATTTTCATGCTGAGTAATACAAGGGTACTACCGTAGCTGGAAAATAGGTTGTTTCAAAGTTATTATAATTAAAAACTGATGTTTCTTATCATAACTACCACCGGCTGTACATACATTTCACCTATAGTAAACCTGCTGTCCAGTCTGATATTCTATTTCATTATATGGGAGAGATGAGTCACAAACTGCAGTTATCAATAGAATGTGATGGAACACATCCTGACAGTTTGAGCTGAAATAACTTTGGAACAAACCATCCATCAGTAGTGGTAATATCCTTGTTTTACTCAGAGAGAAAAGCTGTAAAAATGATTCTTAGCATTAAAGGAGTTAAAATCGCATTTAAATCAATGTGTCTTTTATTTAGACCCTATAATGCAATTAGTTTTTCCCAGAATTGCTTCAATTTTCTTTCTGCATACAGACCACTATCAGATTATTAGAACATGCCCTATGTCAAATGCTCTAGTTCTTTTTACAACAATCACATTGTATAGTACAAAGTATAGTACAAAGAAAACAGCAGACACTGGAAAGGATTGTGTTGGGTAAGAAACTCATGTCTATGTCCAGCTGCATTGTGGGTTGGTTCTCAGACTCTGCCTGGTATACATTACAGCCTAGTGAATGAGGGGTTGGCTCTGAGCACCTCGGCCTTTCTTTTCTTCCCTGAGGGGATTGATGGAGACAGGTGTGGCACCTGTGAAGTGAGCTAATCTGAGCTTGTATTGTGTGAGACACACATTCACCAGGTCTGTGGTTTGATGGGAGTCCAACAGATAAGCTCTTTGTTAGTACAGGGGGAAGGAGGGGGTAAAGTATGCAGTCTAGACTAGATAGCTCATTTGTGGTAATGCTGTCATTGAACTGTGTACATTAGACTTAATTAACCCTGCACTATTAGAAAGACTAGCAGACTAAGGCTAAGATACAACTTGCTTTTACAGTACATGAACAAACATGCTGTAATGTTCACACAAAGGCCAAAAAAAAGCTTTTCTTCCTCTTCACATTTTGTTTGTTTTTACTAAACATCTGTTATCCCAGAGATATCCTCATGCTTTAACTCTTTGGGTCCTATAGTTATGCCTAGGCCCAGGGACACAACAATGTAACAATCAAGACACTCTGTTCTATCTTTCTCTCGTGTGCTGCTTTTGGGACAGTAGTGAATGCAGGGCAGAATAACTAATGTGGGCACCAAGGGTTTCAACAAGAACATATCTTTAATAAACAGGAGCAATAAGCAGGTGCAAGTCAATAAGCAGATTCCACCTCCACCTCCCATTGGAAGGGCTTATCCAGTACCCCCTTCTGTTGGAGTCCCCCAGCTATGGACTCCCTTTGTCCCTTCCCTCACTTTGGGAAGGAGGATGGTTCTTGTTGGTGCTCAGAATAATCCTCAATCCTTGCTTTCTTCCATCATAAAAATATGCCTTAGAGCTGTGCTGTACCAGGTGGAAGGCTGGCTCCCCAGCTTCCGGCAGCCAACAGAGGGCACCTTGTCTCCAACAACCATCTGCCCCTTCCTGTAGGTAGCCCATTTAGGCCCCTTCTGGAGCAAAGCTTGAAAAAATTAATGTTATATATAATAATAGCAATGTAGGATGGCATTGCCTGTCATGTTATGACCATTGTCGGAAATGTAGGCACACTGATAAACGCAGACATAGCACGGCAGAAACATGCAAAAGACATACACACACACATGCAACAGACACACAAACACGGAGGGGACACTGACACAGTGATTGCCACCCCCCCATGTCTGGAGGTTCCGGCTCTTGCTGGCCCCCCGGATCTGTAGGTTCTGAGTGTAGAAGTGTGGGCTGTGGCCATCCTGAGATTAGTGTAGGAGCTTTACAGTGCTGTGTAGGTAACAATGTTGTATTAAAGTGAATATCTGCAGTATTCAGAGCATTAGAAGCCAAATGTAGCCCTCTATGGACCAGAGGACATTGCTTCACAACGTGTTGCCATGCCCCGTCTGGTCCTGAAACTGTTAAATCAGTGGTATTTGTTATTTCCTTTACTTTCAGGCAAAATTGCAGTATTATGCCTCTGTGTGTTTGACATGTAGAAATGGAAAGCAGAAAATAAAAATAGATTATGTAAGAGAGACTTATACCAGCATGTTAAGCTGTAGAGTCACATGCAGTATGCAGCGGTGTGTCATGTCAGATTTAACCCTTTGAGTGCTGGAAAGGCATCCAGTTCATTGAGGTGCAATGCATCAGTTACCTCTCTGGCACTCAAATGGTTAAACAGAGTGCTGAAAATGTATAAAGAAGTTGTCCGATGACATAAATAATGTAGATTCAGTGGGTCACGTTACTGTCCCTTGTACACCAGAGACACTCTTCTCCCCACAATGTGGCTTGCAATGTCCGGATCCAGTGCGGGTGGAAGAAGCCGCTGTTGATTCTGAGGGAGCAGGCCTGAGCCTACGGGCTGGCAGGGGTATCAGCTGTAGAGAGGCAGTGCTGGGCATCTGTGAGTTAAGGAAAGACTAGGGATCCTGGGCATCCACTGTCCATCTCAAAAAATAAAAAAAGGCTCCAAAAAAAGCCCAACATGGTCACACCGGAAAAAGTCAAGAGTATATAGTGTTTTAAAGGGATAGTAACACTTCTATTAATTTTATCTGCTTTATATAATTTTTTTAACATTACATTACATTTAATTACCTAGAGTGTTGTAGTTCAAACTCTGTTCAAGGATCCTCCTCCCGCCCCTTCTGGCCAACTCCCATTAGAGCTGGAAAATGGTTGTTGGACCAGACGGATGCAGCGACGGCCAATCTTCATTCAGTAAGTATAAGGAAAACTCTGCCCCCCCTTAAGGACAGACAGCTGGATTTTCCTTTTGAATACTGAAGATTGTCCCTTGCCGTGCTCCATCCAGACCAGACTGAGAGGCTGAGTGACACAGAGAAAGGGGCAGGAGGGGGATCCTTTTGGCTTGAATAGTTTTGAACCACAACACTGAAAGTAATTAAATATAGTACTACATGTTAACAAAATTATAAATAAGACTTGGAGCTAAACTTTAATAGAAGTATTATTATCCCTTTAACCCTTTGAGTGGCAGAGGGTTTCTCAAAGCATGGCAAAGCAATGTTTTGCATAACCCTCTGGCACTCCAAGGGTTAACTATCTGAGTAGCATAACCATCCGTCATCTCTCCCTCCTTTGTACATTACTTCCCTACAAGTTAAAAGTCTATAAAGGTTTTACTCTTTGAATGCCAGATTGGTTTGCAACACATTTATGTCCATCTCGAGCAGTGAGCAGAGAGGCTCCGGCCACCAGCCAGTGCCAATGGGTGGCACTGTGGCCTGTGTACACGGGCTTTTAAACTAGTGTATATATATATAAATCGTGACTGTGTAATATGTTATGTTGTTTATCTGAGGTTGTATTTACCTAATTTTTAGACCTGCTAAGGAACAGTACTTTCTTTTTCACATGACTGTATATGTTCCAACATTAATAGACATTTACATAAAAGTTAAGACGTTATGTATGCTTATTTAGCAGGTTAGGGGGAAGCAGTTTTCCCTTTGTGCTTATGATGTCATGTTCATACCTGGGAACTTTCAAGATGAGCTGACCCTGAGATCCTTGAAATATTAAACCTTAAAGCTTCCCATAATGTAGATTTTATTCAATATGTGCCTGCTTGCTCTAACACAGAGGTGCTCCGGTCTATGTGCGAGGGACCTTTAACATGCTACAGTTTGGCTAACTCACTGCCTGAACACAAGCAAGACAAGCAGGACATCTCCCACTGTCTTTCTGGTACTAATGGCACCAGTTTAGAGGCTAAGGAAACATTTAATTGGGGAAATTAATATAGTAGGTGACACAGACCTCTCTCACCCTGAGAATTTGGCCCTTCACCCTGAGACCCTGAGATTTGGGTCAAAACCCTGAGAGTTCCCAGGTATGGTCATGTTCCTCACCAGAAAGTGAAGAAGTCTGTAAAGAAAAAGTGAGTCTGTCATAGGGTTGCCACCCAGCCGGTATTTTACCGGCAGGCCGGTAAAAAATCGGCTTTTGTCCAATGTTAAGTCTATGGAGAGAATGCCATGGCCGGTATTTTTTTGAAGAATAGGTGGCAACCCTTGTCTGTCAGCTTCTTGAAAAACAGCACATGAGATATCATATACTTTAACCCGTTAACGAGGGATCACCACACATCTCCTTCATGCCTTATTTTGAGGAATAATATCTGCTCTCCCTAGAAAGTCTTTAGATGCTACAACTTTTCTTGGGGGAAAAAAGGATCACGTTTCCATCTGCTACAACTGACATGATTCAAAAGCAACGTAAGGAGTCACCTCACAGGGGAGTAACGTCCAGTGGAGCAAACAAGTTATAATAGCACATAAAATATATTCACAAATAAAGTGGTTGCCATACTGAAATTGTTAGCCATCAAAACACATGAGCATGTCGGAGATATTCAAACTGCCACCCACATGGATATTAAGATCTAGCTTCTCCCCTCTATTTATGGCAATATACCTAAATATGTGGGTTGGGGTACTTTAAATTGGCTCAACAATAGAGAAATATATAACAGTTACTCACACTGAACTTTCGCAGGTCAGTACCTCAGTATCTAGATAGAAACATGGGCAAGGTAGATGGTCTAGTTCTTATCGGCTGTCAAAATCTGTGTTTCTGCATTTCTATTATTACTCTGCCAGCAAGATATTTGTTACATTGTACCCTTGGATATAATTGAGGTCATGCAGACTCTGAATAGATAATTATAAAAGAAAATATAGTACAAATAATTCAAATGATAACAAGTAAAATATATAAACTATGACAAAGCTCCACAGCAAAAGGTATTCAGAAGTCCATTTTCTTAGTTAACCCTTTGAGAGCCAGAGAGGTGTACAATGGATTGCACACCTTTCTGGCACTCAGAAGCTTAAACTTACAGTTGGCCTTTTCATCAACCAAGAGCCAGAATGCATAGGACAGGCTAAGCCAAGCTAAAGAAGTTAAATTCAGGATCAGAGCCTCATCTAGAATATGGAGTACAGCAGAAACATGCAAAAACTGATAAAGGGATTGGAGGATCTGAGTTATAAAGAGAGACTAGCCAAACTGGGTTTGTTTACATTAGAGAAGAGACGTCTAAGGGGTGATATGATTACCATTTACAAATATATTTGAGGACAATACATAGAACTCACCAATGTTTTATTTACTCAAAGAGCTGAGCTAAGAATGAGGGAAAGGTGTTTTAGACTAAAACAAAGGCAGGGGTTTTTTACTGTAAAGTTATGTAATTCTTTGCCTCGGGATGCTGTGCTTGTAGATGCTATAACTGTTTTCAAAAAAGTAATGGATACCTATCTAGCAGAGAACAATACTGAGAATTATGACAGTTGGCTTTGAAGCAGATAGGATATTACTCCAGGGAATTATCTGACTGCCATTTGGAGTCAGGAAGGAATTTTTTTACCCACTTGGGGCTTAATTGGAAATGGTTTCAATGTTTGTTTTTTAACTTCCTTTGGATCAACAGAGATGATTGGACATGGACTGGACTTGATCCATCCAAGGCATGGACAGAGAATGATGAAGGCTTTGGGGTACTGAGTCTCACCAAACCAAACTTACTGATTTAGTAAATGGGCACAACTACATGAAGGGACAGAAAAACAGGGTGCAGACCCTCTAAGGACAAACCTGTTGGACGATTGTGTACTTAAGTCCCCCAATCTCCGAGCTTCTCACCAGATTCTAATGATTTCTAGCACATATCAGTTCTCATGATATTCACAGCAAAGCCAGTTCTTCTTTTTATTTATTTAAAATTAGGCTATCCAATGTTTTGCGTGTCTGTAGACACTTGGTCAGGGATAACAATAATTGTTATGTGCTAGAACTCATTGGAATCTGGTGAGAAGCTTGGAGACTGGGGGGCTAAAGTACACAACTGTCCAACAGGTTTGCCCTTAGAGGGTCTGCTCCCTGTTTTTTTGTCTTGTCTGTTCTATGCAGGTTTCCTGTTTTACATGCTAACCACTGGTGTGTTGAGGGGCAGCGACCTTGTAAAGGGTAAGGAGAACTTATCCCCCGGATTGGTCTCACAAACGACTCAACCTATAAAGAGTGATTATCCAATATAGTCCATTTGTGGACTTACCTACTGAGAACTCTCCTGAGGAACTGGACTTTACGTTTCATACCATTTTATTTGGCTGTCTTTTAGTTTATAGCAATACTAGTTGAAGAGCCCAGGTTCACGGGCCACAGTGCCACCCAGCAACGGCTGCGGTGTAGTCATGCACAGTAGAGACTGCCAGCGCCGCGGCTGATACAGAGCAGAGCACTCCGAATTCAGTCCGCAGTCCTCTCTGAGCACCAAAGGTGCACAGAGAGGACTACGGTCTGAATTCGGAGCCCCCCTCCTTTATCAGCCGTAGCGCGGGCAGTCTGTAGTGCACATGACTGCAGCGTGAGCAGCCATCTCTACTGAGCATTCTGGCTTCTGACAAACACACATTTAGCGTATTATTATATAGGATATAAGGTTATTTTCTAGAGAGAGGATTTATAGTGGAGCTGTTTCTGATCCCATAGCCATACCTGGGAACTCTCAGGGTTTGACCCTGAGACTCAGGGTTTTGACCCCAATCTCAGGGTCTCAGGGTGAAGAGCCCAATTCTCAGGGTGAGACAGTCCAGTTCTAGCTATTATCTAATCTGCTCCAATTAACTGCTTCATAGGGCTCTAAACTGGTACCACTTATACTAGGAAGGCCCAGGGATAAGTCCTGTTTGTCTTGTGTGTGTCCAAGCAGTGATCTATCTAATTTGTTGCATTACAGTGGTTCCTTGAGGACCAACTGGAACACCTCTCCATTAGAGCGAGTAGGAGCATTTCACCAAGAACCTGTGTTGACGGGAACTTTGAGGGTTAATATCTATAAAATCTCAGGGTCAGCTAATTTTGAAAGTTCCCAGGTATGCCCATAGCTCTCTGAATTGTAGTGTATTTTAGAACTACATGAAGGCACTGGTGTCCACAGGAGTAGAGGTGATCATGGCTGAGCTGATATATAAAGGGCTCTGTGAAGGGCTTTGAGCAAAATTTGTCCTCTTACACTCCTAAAACATATCCCCCCTGATGACCTGTTACTTGTGTAGAAGAACCCCATGCAGAGTCCATTACCTCTGCCATGTTCTGTAGCTTACCCTCCGCCAACTCAAGTTGAAAGATGTGCTTGTGGTGAGGTCATTAGACACAGGGAGACTAAAGTGTTATAAAGAACTGGAATAAATCTGGAGCAAACCACCTGCAGGGTAGGGGATACATAAAGGCTCCAACTGATTTAGAAAATGGTCTTCTAAATCACTGAATACTAGTGAGGAATATTTTGGAAACCTCTCTAGCATTCAAGGTTTTAAACCTGATATCAATGAGATATGTGGGCATTTTTATTTGTCCTCCTATTTGGCAGTTAGTATACTCCAGAATAGCTCCAGTTTTTACTGTACACCAGTATGACTGAATTTCAGTTTTAAGCTCTGTGGTATTGCATGTTTAGCTGTTTTTGGATTTTAAGCTCTGTGGTATCACTAGTGTAGCTCCATTTCAACTGGAAGGTCTGTGGTATCACTAGTGTAGCTCCATTTCAACTGGAAGTTCTGTGACATCACTAGTGTAGCTCCATTTCAACTGGACGTTCTGTGGCATCACTAGTGTAGCTCCATTTCAACTAGAAGTTCTGTGGTATCACTAGTGTAACTCCATTTCAACTGGAAGTTCTGTGGTATCACTAGTGTAACTCCATTTCAACTGGAAGTTCTGTGGCATCACTAGCGTAGCTCCATTTCAACTGGAAGTTCTGTGGTATCACTAGTGTAACTCCATTTCAACTGGAAGTTGTGTACTATTACTAGTATACCTCCATTTCAACTGGAAGTTCTGTGGTATGACTAGTGTAACTCCATTTCAACTGGAAGTTTTGTGGTATCACTAGTGTAGCTCCATTTCAACTGGAAGTTCTGTGGGATCACTAGTGTAACTCCATTTCATCTGGAAGTTCTGTGGGATCACTAGTGTAACTCCATTTCAACTGGAAGCTCTGTGGTATCGCTAGTGTAGCTCCATTTCAACTGGACGTTCTGTGGTATCACTAGTAGCTCCATTTCAACTGGACGTTCTCTGGTATCACTAGTGTAACTCCATTTCAACTGGAAGTTGTGTACTATTACTAGTATAGGTCCATTTCAACTGGAAGGTCTTTGGTATCACTATTGTAACTCCATTTCAACTGGAAGTTTTGTGGTATCACTAGTGTAGGTCCATTTCAACTGGAAGTTCTGTGGGATCACTAGTGTAACTCCATTTCAACTGGAAGTTCTGTGGTATCACTAGTGTAACTCCATTTCAACTGGAAGCTCTGTGGTATCGCTAGTGTAGCTCCATTTCAACTGGACGTTCTGTGGTATCACTAGTAGCTCCATTTCAACTGGACATTCTCTGGTATCACTAGTGTAACTCCATTTCAACTGGAAGTTGTGTACTATTACTAGTATAGGTCCATTTCAACTGGAAGGTCTTTGGTATCACTATTGTAACTCCATTTCAACTGGAAGGTCTTTGGTATCACTATTGTAACTCCATTTCAACTGGAAGTTTTGTGGTATCACTAGTGTAGGTCCATTTTAAACCTCTGAGTGCCAGAGGACTACACAACACATTGCTTTTCAGTATCTTGGAAACCTCTCTAGCATTTAAGGTTTTAAACCTGATATCAATGAGATATGTGGGAATTTTTATTTGTCCTCCTATTTGGCAGTTAGTTTACTCCAGAATAGCTCAGGTTTTTACTGTACACCAGTCTGACTGACTTTCAGTTTTAAGCTCTGTGGCATTGCATGTTTAGCTGCATCTGGATTATAAGCTCCATTTGAACTGGAGGTTCTGTGGTATCACTAGTGTAGCTCCATTTTAACCCTCTGAGTGCCAGAGAGGCATTGTGTACCCCTCTGGTACTCAATGGGTTAGTGATAAGCACTCTAGTATCACTAGTGCAGATGCATTTCAATTGGAAACTGTGGTATTGCTAATATAGCTCTATTCAGTTGTATGCCTTTTTGCTATCACTACTGTGGCACCATTTTCAACTGTAAGCTCTGTGTCACTAGTGTAGCTCAATTCCAGTTGTAAACGCTGATCATCACTAGTATAGCTCCATTTCAGTGTTAAGCTCTATGTATCTCTGGTGTAACTCAATTTAAAGTTGTAAGCTCTGTAGTATCACTGGTGTTGCACCATTTCAGTTTAACCTCTGTGTATCACTAGTTTAGCTTCCTTTCCATTACAAGCTTTATGTATCACTAATGTAGATCCATTTCAGCTGTAAACTGTGTAGTATCTCCTGTGTACCTATATGCCAACTGTAAGCCCTGTGGTAACACCAGCGTAGCCCAATTTGAACTGTAACCTCTGTAGTATCACTAGATTTGTTATATTTCAATTTTAAGCATTGTGTATCATTGGTGTACATCCATTTCAATTGTAAGCTCTGTGGGATCACTACTGTAGCTCAACTTCAATTGGAGCCTCTGTGGTATCTCAAAAATAAATTAGATTGAATAATAAATGTAATTCGAGCTGAAACAGAAATAGAAATGGGGCGCCTTATTGTACTTGCTGCCCTGGCCTTGCATGGTGGCATAGCAGTGTGAATGTTAGTATCTGGAAGACAGGTATGCCAGCACTGTCTAATTTGCAAAAACATACCTAAATAAAGATAAATAACTACTGTTTTAAATAATAAATGGCTGTACAACATATAGGTTACAGACATCACCAACACATTGAAAAGCTATGCATTGGAAGATGCCTTTAGCATCCAATGTACTAAAAGAATAAGAAGACTAAACATAGTGAAGGATCCCTGGGTTGAACCGTGCAAAGTGTCTGAGTTGTAATGTGAGGAAATCAAAGATGGATTTTACTGGTCCATCCCAGAGATTGCACGTGTTTGCTGGCAAACAAGCAGGATGGATTATACTCTCTCAGTATAGCTCTGTAGACACTTCCCAGGGGAAAAGCAGCAAGGAGAGGTGAGTCAGTCAGCAATGGGAAACAGAAGGCTCAATGGAATGGAGCTGCAGGAAAACAGTCAGGGGACTTGATCCATCAAAACTGGGACGAGGCAGACTCTTGGGAAGAGAACTGTAAGAGAACAGCCAAGACAGCTCAGATACATAAAAAGCATTATGTACAAAATTCTGGTTTAAATTTAAAGTCAATTTTAACATCAGTTTGTTTAGACCAGAATGTTCTTAAATGTTCTTAGGACATTTAGAAGATTGTTTGTACGTAACATCATTTTTCATGTTTTAAGACATATGCTTTGATGTTAAGTTTGTTTCACAGAAAATGAAAATCTAAAAATTGCATGAGCTATTTTTATGTAAAATAAATAATTTTGAGAAAATAACATTTACGTTTGAGTGGCACAGTGGGGCATTTTATGCCATTCCCTAGCCACAGTATGCTAATTAGTTATGTTTGAGGCCAAACTTACCACTTACTATACTATTAGACATGCTCCCTGAGTTTGGGCTCTGCCTAGACTCATTCACAGTACAGTGTGCAGTAATATTAACTAATTAGCAGGGCCAAATCTGTAATTAGGCAGAGTAGGCATCTGCCAACAGGCGCACCCCACAGAGGGGTGCCTGTCATTGGGATATTTTTTTGGATTTTTTTTTTTTTATTTGCCCTTTTACTTTTTTTAAATTAGCCTTTGCCCTTGACCTTCTTCGGCACAGACCTGTAGCTCTGACGTCGGCTCTTTAGTAATGCAGAGCGCTGGGAGATTACATCATTTCCATGACATCATCTCCCAGTGCTCTGCATTACTGAAGAGAAGACCGCGCGGGAGAACCAGCAACTACAGGTCTGTGCCAAAAGAGGCACAGACAGACCTCTCTTCTCCAGAGAGGTCGGAAATGGACACGGGGGAAAATGGAGCTGATGGGGGGCAATATGGAGCTGATGGGGGCAATGTGCAGATTAGGAGCATTATGTAGGTGTCCAGTAGAGATGGCAAATTGGGGGGGAGCTTCAGATTTCTGTGCCTACAGCTTCCTGAGATGTAAATCCAGCCCTGCTAATTAGTATAAAATGCCATATTATGCAACAAACAAGTAAAGTTTAATTTTCCAAAACTATTTATATTACAAAAATATGACTAGTACTAGCAATGTGGGACAGCGCTGCCTGTCAGGCTATATAGGGAATTAATGCACACACACGGATGCAAGACAAACACACACAGAGACGCACACGCATGCACTGAGATGCATAAAGAGGGACACAGTCATATACACATACATGCAATGTACAACATGCAGACACATGGAGTGTGATACAGACATGCGACACACACAGTGAGGAACACACAGGCGCACACACACACACACACAGAAGTGAGTCATAAGGCAGAGCGCCCAGATCTGTATCACCCACGGCGCTGGCAGTCTCTACTGGGCATGACTGCCCCGCAACTGGCTGGCAGTGGCACTGTGGCCCGTAACTATAACTAGTATGTATATAATCTATATTTTCAAAAGCTATTTTTGTCACTGTTTTATAAAAAAAATGTTGCTGATAGCATAGTTTTCAAGTGAAGTCGTACTTATGAGCAGAAATTTCAATTAGCCTTTTTTTTAACAAAGAGCCATTCATATTCTGATGTTAATGACATTTTAAAAATCTGTTTCTTTTGACCACAAGGCCCAAAGAGAGAAAACCATGAACAATGAATGTAGTTATTCTAGTTATTTTTTATTAAGTTTTCTATTTTCATCCAATTGACTGTATGCATTGTATTCCTCCATGTTTGTTTTTGATCCAGTAGTTGGATCTTTTTACATAGTTGAGGAGGCTGGAAAAAAGACAAGAGTTCATCTAGCTCAACTTCTGCCAGGTCTCAGTTCATTTATGTGTTCATTATTTTATTTATACATGACATTATAGCTCGTGTATAAAAATGTCTGTTCCTTGTAATTTGCTGTGCCCATGGGGTGTCCTTGAAAAATTAGAGATAATTTTACTTATACCCCCTCTCTGCTTTAAAGTCTAATGGAATGAAGACATATAATTTTAAGCAAATGGAGCTTTCTATAGAATATCAATGTGTGCTACATACAGAACCTATTTCTTTTGCACATTACTTCAACCTGGAGGATATGGAGCTCAATTCCATTACCAGCGCTAATAATAAAACAGGCGTTTTTTTAAAGTCAGTTTTTGCTATTCTATTACCCGACTTGTGAAAACAAAATCAGCGGTAATTATACTTACCACCAGTCTAAAAAAAGCCCATAGGAAACAACTAAAAACAACGTGCAATTAGTATCCTATTACTCACGCTCAGTATTACCTCAGAGGTTGAGGCGTAGAAGCCATAACGACAGTTTCAAAGCCATAGCTGTTCGAACAAAAGCAGTGTATAATATAGTATACAGTATAGAAATCTGACATAAAGTTCCCTCCCTCGACATATGAACCCCCCTTTTAAAAGTCGACTTGCAGTGCTTTCTTTCACCACTTTAATTCTATTAATATTGTTCACGTTCCACATTTTAACCCTTCCCCTTCAAAATTCGACTTAGTGTTTTCTTTCACCACATTAATTCAACAAATATTGTTCATAGTCGACAATTTAACCCTTCCCCTTTCAAATCCGAAGCAAGCGCTCATGGGAAATATAGTTTTCCCAGAAAAGTACCCTAAACAGTGCCCGAAGCCCCTTGAGCCCCCCAACACACTATAAACATGAACCAGGTGATAGAGAAAGGGCAGACAAGTAAAATGAGCCATCTCTGAAGTCGCTAGGTTAAACGGTTGCAGAGATATGTCCCAAACTGTACAGTCCCATAGGAGTGAATGGAGAAATTACGCCTATGCGGTAAAGCGCACCTTAAAGGCGTGGAACTCAAATTTTACAAAAATTGAAAGTGTAGAACTAAAAGACATGAACCATCACTAGAACATGTTAGAATACCCAAAAAAACACTGAACCAGTAGGAACCAGTAGCTAAAGGTTTAAATACCACATAAACCTGCTCCAAACACCCAACAGACATACAGATAGACCCAATGAGTGCAGGAGTGTGCAATAGGAACTCCAAAGGAAAAACACCTGTGCGGAGGGGCACTGTGGGACATGTGGACCTGCAGCACTGAAGTGGTTGCTCACCTTTCCTGCAGATCTTCTGTCTTCAGACTACCATGTATTAAGAAGAAACCTCGGTGGGCAACTCCATAGGAAAGAACTTGTAGCCAAGATTTTCCCCCCCAGGGCTTAAGGTCCACAAAAAGCACCTGGTTACTGAGCTAGCCACATCTAAGGGCATTGTAAGTTATGGTAATCCATCTAATGGTGGTATTCCATTTCTAACAGAAAAATAAAACATTTCTAAAACTATAGTAGAACTGTTCTCTTGCCTGTGTCTTCACCAAGGAACAAATCTTTCTGGAGCTGGTTGGCTAGCTGCAGCCAAGGAGGGAAGGTAGGCTCCACCCCCCTACATACAATTCTAGAATTGTTCCTGCCTACAATTAAATGGGTGGAACACCTACCCAAAGTTACCAGTAACCTGTATTGGACGATACAGAAAACACTCTCTATGGCTCAAATACTATGAAGATTATTTGGAGCTGCTGTTTTTGTGAAACATTACTATATCTTTAACCTAGTAGGGTAGAGAGATCAGCCTCTGCATAGCATATTCAATGAGTGGAGTAAGATGGCTGCCAAAGCACCACCTTACCAAATCCAGAAAGCCTAGGAAATGTGGGAAACTGGGGAATGTCATTTCTGATTGCACATTCAAACAAACTGTGGCTCCCCAGCTGTATATAAATTGCAAATTTAAGTGGTTTGAACATGCAACCATTCTTAAAAGCTGATATATATGTATATAAACACGCAAAGCAAAATTAGATAAAATAAAAATGGAATATGGCTATCTGCTCTAATAGAAGGAAGAGGCACAGTGTAATAACAGCCTAAGTACAGAAACACTACATCCCAGTGGGTGTCAAGTAATAATAGGGACATAAGAGAAAGGACCATAACACTCAAATGGTTAATTTACCAGTCTTCAGACTACCATTTTTAAATACAGAACCTCAGTGTGTGTGTGTGTGTGTGTGTGTGTGGGGGGGGGGGGTACAGACTAATAATAAAGTCAGCCTCCACAGGGAAATGGTCCAGAAATATACCTGTGAACTCATCCAGGCAACTCCAAGGAAGCCCATTAATGGAAGCCCATCTAATGGGGCATTATACAACCTTATATCTAAGCAGAAAAATAAAAAAGAAGTCTAAATAGTAAGTGAACAGTGGCAACTCACCCTCGTCTTGAGGCAGGCCATTTGAAACTGGAGGGTAGGGAAAAATCTTGTGGGAAGTGTGGAGTCTCTGCCTTTTTTTTTTTTTTTTAAAGTGTCCTGTCCTCTGGAGGAGGGAACTTTACCTCATGGTTCCTATGTTCCACAGAGGAAATGAGAAAAAGTATCAATATTAAAAGTATATGTACAGTGGACACTTGCAGGTAAAACAGAGGTGTGTGTGTGTGTGTATTAATCCACAATCTAGTATAGATATGCACTTACTTTGGGAACTGAATATTAGAGACTCTATAAGATCATCCAGTTATAAAGATATCCAAAAAATTGGCATTCATGCAGCTCTCTGTGTTAGCAAAATTACCGCTGCCCCTCTATTCTCCACCTAGGGTTGATGTTCTTCTCTTCTGCTTCCCATTCAGGTCTTCCTGCCACAATCTGCTTGTTTGGCTTGGTCAAAATCTTTTGGCGGATCCTACCGCCAATCTATCGATTTTATTTTTTGTGCATAACATTGATTACTACTATCACACAATCAGTATGCATTGGATACTTTGCTTTTGAGGATCTGCCAACCAAGCTGAAGACCTGAATGGATAGCAGGAGCGGAGGGGAAGCGTTACAACAACGCTACGTGCTAATGATTTAATTATCCCCCCTCCCCTTTCATAGCTAATTCTTAGTACATATGGAAAAGAATGCCATGTTCGTCATGGCAAAGTGTTCGCCAGACACTTCACCACTGCAATTGAACTTAAAGGGATAGTAATGTTTCATAATAAAAGCAGCTCTAATTAATCATCATAGTATTTGGACTTTAGAGAGTGTTATTTCAATTCTGTCAGAGTTGTAGTTCCAGAGTAATTCAATGACAAAGTGTCCCCCTCCCGCCCCTTTTACTGATGTCACACTGTTCAGCCAGAGCAGAAGGGAGGTGCCCAGGTAGACTGCAGAGAGGGACAATCTTCAATTAAGATAAGGAAAAACCTGAAAAGCTTGTCAAGGGGGCAGGGCTTTCATTGTTCTCATAGGAATAAGAATGTCCCCTTCTGTTATCTGTCTGGTCTATGGACTGCATTCCACATCTGAGAAGAGATGGCTTACACTAGGTAAAAGGGGCGGGAGGGGGAAACTTTGCTTGTGAATATCTCTCAAACCATAAAGGTTTGAGAGATACGACTTATATCGTTCTTCATGTTTTTTTAATGCCTACAAAATAAAATAAAGTTAAAACGAAGTATTACTATCCCTTTAAGTGCATCTCTCCGTTCTTCTTAGTACATCACTCAAATTATCACATCTACTCTGGAAATGTGATTAACCCTTTGACTGCCAGAAAGGTGTGCAACGCATTGCACTGCAATGAGTTACACACCCCTTTGGCACTCAAAGAGTTCATTAAAATAATCTAATTTGTAAACAGCAGTCTAAAAGGGAGGGAAAAAATCATTATCATTCACTGCAACTGTTCTACAACATCAATTCAATTAGGATAAAGGTTATTTTTGATGTTGTTGACAAATGCCCTTTGGGCGAATAATTGTAGAATATTGATTATACTGAAATTAAATCAAAGTATTGGACAAAGTCACTGCACAGGAAACGTCCAACTTTTCTGTTTAACATGAAACAAGTACTTAACGTTTATAACCTCTTTAACGCTAGAAATGGCTAGCACACAAGAAAAAAAAAGAAATCTATAAAAATTGGTGGGTGTACTTCTTCTAAAGGAGCAGTAAACTTTTTATCTGTAAGAAATATGTTGTATACCTTTTCTTTTTACTGCTGGGAAATTTCACTTGTAATTCCACATAATGCATTATAAAAAAGTTACCTTTTGGAACCAGTTAGCATTGTTGCTAAGTTTGTAAAAAAAAAAAAAAAAAAAAAAAAAAAAGAGACCTGGCTCTAACTCAAACCTGAGTGTGTCAATCCAGCTCTACTTTAGAGGCAGCTCTCCTCTTACACTCCAAACCAGACTAGACACGGGTGAGGCGTGGGACTGCTTCTCTCTAAACACTGCCATTACAAAGCACTTTCTGTCACCACCTCACTCTGCTTCTCCTTTTTGAGTCACATTCTGTCCATATTTTTGCTCCTGTCTCTATAGGTTGTGGTTATCTATCACCCACCTACCTCCACATGTACACGTCAAATTTCCTTTCTGAATCTGAATCATGGTTTTCCTTTTCCTGGAGTCAGACTCACCTTCCCATCTTCTGGGAAACTTCAGCTGCCATGTGTATGATCTCTCTGTCTCCTGGGCAGCTCTCTTTCTTTCTCTAACATCTGTTTTTGGACTACACCAGTGGACGGCTGCTAGAACACACAAGGATGGTCTCTTCTTAGACCTTGTCTTCACTAGAGGCTATGAATTTTCTGAGTTTAAAATCTCGCCATTTCCTCTATGTGATCACCATCTTGTAACATTCAGTCCTGTTTACACTTCTTCCGCAATCCCGGCTTCCTCTCGCCACTTGACATGTAACCTCAAATCACTTAATCTCACTGCTCTCCAGTCCTCCCTGACTACTTGACTTTCACCCATTTCCACTAATCCTGACACTAACAGCCTTGTTAAAACCTACAACTCGGTCCTGTCTTCTTCTTTGAACCTTCGTGTTCTTCTCTCTCCTCCACTGTCTAATCCATGGCCATGGCTTAATTAAAACACCAGCTTCCTCCGCTCCTGCACCCATCCTGTACAACTTTGGAGAAAGTCAGGCTCACTGACAGACTTCCTCCACAACAAATTCCTCCTTTCCTGCTTTAAGTCTGCTCTGTCCCTGGCTAAAAAAACAATTCTTTTCACAACTCATTAACATGAATAACTCCAACCACCATTTCTTCTCTACTTTTCACTCCCTCCTCTGCCCTCCAATTACCTCCCTTCCAAACGCTATACAACTGCAAGTGTGTGCTAAAGGCCACTAAGGGGGTAAAAATATCCCTGACAGCACCACACCCTCTATTGACTGGTTTCTCTCCTGCCTTTTGCCTCTAAGCTCTTGGAACACAAGTGTGGTCAGTGATTTACACAAACTGCAAGGTTACAGTTCAATACTGAAAACAAAAAAGGGCAAGAGTAAACTCACGCACTCTACACAAAAATAACCCAGGATAATACATGTAAATATCCATATTTAAAGCACTTTCAAGTATTCAAAAGGGACCATATCCCCCTCATCATTGGTTAGCACTAGGCCAGTTAGTCGTAAAGTTCAACGACCTCTACAAAACTGAACACAATGTACGATCTGTTTTTACATTTTTGGGGCATCATCATAATTTCAATCTATGTAAGTAGCCTGTGCCATTTTTCAATAAATTATTTTTATATCCCTTTGGTGTCAAATTTTTGATTGCCAGAGGGTGTTCTAGTACTACACTATACATCAGATTGATTAGATTAGTCCATACTTTTTCATACCGGCCAACAAGGAGTAAGGATCAGAGAGACCGTGTGGGGCCGGTTCGGTGAATCATCCCCATGTGCTTTATCCTGAGAGTGGTGGTTGACCCCTTCGGGCAACAGAACTCTGTGAGTACCACTCTTTTCTGTTTGTATATTGGAGACCAGTTAGATACACATTTGTTGACTGAGAGAGGGCAGTCCGTATATCCCCACAAGTCCCACCAGCCAGTCTGATGGATGTGTCAGCCAGGCGATGATGTCAAAAGTGAGTGTTATGCGGACTAAAGATTGCTTTCCTCAAAAGATCTAGAAAATTGTGTAGACAGCTTCCAGAGATGTTCAGTTGGACTGTTGTGGTGCTTCATATCATATTGACCTTTGGAGACATCTTTTGAATATTGGTTGGTTTATACATTTAGCACCATGATCTTTGAGTAGAATATTGGTGTTATTTGCATTTAAGGATCTCCTATAACTTTGGAATATTAATTGAACATTGATCTTACATATTTATCGCTACAGTTTTTTGAATATAATAATTTTATATATTTGGTATCTTTACATCATTTGTTATTACATATGTCACATTGGTTCACCTATAGTATGTTATATTTAGCACTCTTTTATTTACACACACACATATTATATATATATATTATATACACATTTTTATTATTATTATATTACTGGAAGGTAATAGCTTTTTCTGTGATTGTAGTATGTCTCCCATTCAGACCTGTGGTTTTGCTGGTCCTATATAGTATCCTTCTTTCCTTCTGCTCGCATATTTTTACAGAGAAAACAGATAGCAACATGAATATACTCTGGATTCCATAGACCAAGGGGCTCCTGAGGGACTACTACACCTATTATTAATAAGTCTAGCAGTAGGTGTTAGTGGCACTAAACTTTGAACAGCTGCAAAAGCACTCACATCTAGGGTTGTGGATGTTGACTCGTGTTGCTGCTTAGTCAACAATGTTGAGTGTAACTGTGTGGGGGTTGGACTTAGTAGTTGTGACAGTGATGATCTGTTGGACATAATGATGATATTGTTGATTTATACTGTAAGGTACATGAACAGCTGCTGAGTATTTAGTGTTGTTTTGCCTGTCTGAAAATAATGTCTGTCTCTGTTACTTACAGGCTTTTCGCAGGTGTAAGCAGGGCCGGTGCAAGGAATTTTGTCTACACAGGCGAAGGTGCATTTTGATGATCCCCCCCTCCTGACGTCATCCAATACCACGCTGTGCTCTCTTTGCCCTTCTCCAATATTATTTTGTGCCTTCTATCTCATCATCTAATGCCACCCTGTGACCTCTCTCCCAATATCAAATACCTCTTGCTCCCATACTGCCTCAACCTCCATACCCTGTGTCTACCTCCACACTGGCACTCAGACCAGTACTTACCTCCGATGAAGCCTCCTCCGGTCCAGGCTGTGCTCACTCTCCTCCACCTCAGGTCACTGAAGTGCTGCCATTGGCCTCCCTCTCTGCGGCTCAGCCAGGAGGACCTTTGTGATGTTGGTGCCAGGCCAGCATAAGAAACAGGGGAGTTGCTAGGTTCCAAAAAGATCTGGGACTATAGTCCAGGGCAAACTTCAACAGCGTGGTTGGATTTACATGAACTTGTAAAATCAGGAAGTTGCAGGATGGTACCTCAGAGATCCAGGGTGGTAACTGAAGGTACAGAGATGTACCAAAGTGACACAGGTTGTGTATGTGTGTGGGGGAGAAGCACCTGGGCTAACAGATAATTTCAGGAGCCAAGGACACCATAAAATAGTAGAAAAAGGGTTTATCAGACAGAGGCCACTATGGGGGTAAAAAGTGGGGCACAATGTATATAAGGCTCAGATTTATAGCTCAGGAGCCCCTAGGCATGACATACCTGGGTTCTCTTAGCCCCACCCATGGGTGCACACATTACCCTGGGAAAGTGGATGGAATTCTGGAAAGGAAGAAAGGAGAGGGGGATGGTATGAACGGAAAGAAGCAGAGAGGGAAAAAGCTAGAAAGAAATGGGATGGCATTAGGCTAGTGAATAAGGCAGTGGAGATATAATATATTTGCGTTAAAACAGAAGCTATACAACAGATAGAAAAATTAGGAAAACCCTCCTCTCACACCCTTACTTCTAGGGTTGCCACCTTTTCTTCAAAAAAATACCGGCCATGGCATTCCCTCCATAGACTTAACATTGGACAGAAACCAATTTTTTACTGGCCTGCCGGTAAAATACCGGCTGGGTGGCAGCCCTACTTACTTCACAGTTTATTTGTACTGTACTGTAGCATTGGACCAGGCGCCCAGCTCACATAACTACAGAAGTTGCTTCACCACGACTCCAGCCCCACATTGCCCAGCAGTACTGTAGTTGCTCATTGAAACCTCAGTTGCAGAGCTTAATGGGTTAACAACTGCTTCATCTAGTCATAACTTATATCAGTGCACACATAGGAACGGTCTTTAAATCGTTTTCACGGTCAGCTCGGAAGTGCACAAGATATAAAAACGCAGCTCTTATGTGCGTACTGACATAAATTATGACTTAGTCCTGCATGACTGGGCAGCTGATAACACATTCATCTCTGCGTTTTAGGCTTCAGTTAGCAGCTACAGTAGGGGTTAACTGAATCCTAAAATTCAGAGATAAATATGTTAACTATTGCCCAATTTTGCAGGACTAAGTCATAATTTATGTCAGTTCCCACATAAGAGCTCCGTCTTTAACTCTTGTTGTACTCTTGTTTGCCTGCCTGCCTACACTAGTAGCTAGCATTAAAAAAAAATCATCTCTTTCTCTTTTCCAAGCACAGACTGACAACTTGCAGTAAACGGACACCCCTTTAGTACTAGCACGGCATTAATATATGTGGAAACTTTCCAGTTGGGTGGGTGAATGCACTTTTATCAAAGCAGTGAAAAAAAAATTAGGATAAACTGCACTTTGAATTTTCTGCAGTTTTTTTTTTACGTTTCACTTTTTTGCCAGTACCTAAGCAGAATCCCCTGGAGTGATGCATCTTGGGAATCTTTCACACACCATAAACCATAGCAGCTCCCTTTTAGGTTTCCATCAACTATGTCCTTAGCTCACATTCTCATATCTTGTGCCAGCATGGGGGCATGTGCTAGTTGGCCCATGCGAGGATCACCCATACATGATTGATCTTACCAATGTGGGTTAGCCATTCATTGGAGTTTGTGATGGGCATTGCCCAGCTATGCTTAGTCAATTAATTCCAAGTCTGTGTGCAATCACCTAACTCAACAGTACTCATTTTATTGATCTCAGAAGGATGAAAGGCTAGAACCTGTAGTCCTGAGGTTTTAAGTGTTACAGTTTGTGCATTAAACCAACCGAACTATTCACAAGCTTGTACTTTTGTTGGATAAATGTGAGGCATCTGTGTGAAAGACACTATACAGCACTACTGACATAACCAGCCCAACATAGATGCATTGATATTGCCTGTGTGAAAAAGACCTTACTACACCATATTGAAAGTGCAGTATTTTGTATAAATAAAATATTATCACATTTTTATTTTGTGTGATGGCTATGATAAATGTTCCAATAAAATCTAAATTATGAAAATCATTTTTATGCATTTTTTATACACATTTTATTCAACTGAACTTTGTTTTCTCTTTTTATGATTGTACAATAAACAGTAAAAAAAAAACATGAATCATACTGCTTTTTTATCCTGTGATGCAATTTACTTTTGGAAGAAAAGGATTTCAGACCTATTAAAACTTGTATTAATCCCCTCTGTGTTCTGCAATGAATTTGGTCCATCTTCCACACTGAAAAGATTTATTTGCTGTGCTCTGAATGAAGATTAATCAAACTCATGGATTACGGGTTTGTCATCAGATTAGTGAATCGCAATATCTCTCATTCCCATACACAGGCTTGTTCCTGTTGAATAAAATATTAAAGGTGCAAGTGCATCTTAAATTGATAACCATAATTTATATAATGGCAGAGAAGTACATATCTGCATGTTTTATTTACAGGTTTCCTTCTGCATCTAAATGAAAGATGTTTAGCAGGGCCAAGATATGCATCAGCAAGTTATTCCAAACTGATTCTGAGGACCAGAAACAATTTTGGGATCCCCCTGATTTGGGGAGGGGGGGGGAAGAGAGAGAGAGGTAGGGAAAGAGAAAAGAGAGAGTGAGGAAAGAGAGAGAAAATGAGAACTGGCGTTTGAAGGGGCTACAGGAGGTGGGAGTGTTGGAGAAAACCAAATATGGTAGCGCGAGAGAAGCAATATAGGAGAACATTGCAGAATAATAAAGGATAATACTAATGTAGGAAAATAATAAGGGGGGTAGGAAGAAAGGGGTGGAGCAGAGGGAGAACACAGAAACAGAAGGAGATATGGCAAAAAAACATCTGTTTTGTAAGATGTGTTTTGTGAAAAAAGATGTATGAATTCTGAACAAAATCATTTGACTCATCCCCAGTGCTAAAGAAAGCAAAAAGACCCCACAGACAGTACTGCTGTGTTCTGATTGGTGCATTTCACTACACAGCTCCTTTGGGGGCTCTATGTTCAGTGCGGTGAGTTGTGGCAGATTCCCTCTACTAATACCGAGGGCAAGGGCCCATACCTGGGATACCCTTTTATTGGGGTAGCTTATTGAGTTGTACTTATAGTGGTATATTGGCTTATATTAAATTACATTCAGTTCATAAAACATGTGCCTTGCACTTAATGAGGAGGTGAGTGGCAGTAGTGGCCTCTGCTCTACCCAGCTCACCCGCAGCCTATTCTGTCCAAGGGGCACAAACACACCCTTCAGTCAAGATAACTGAAGCAATAGATACAAGTTTACAGCCCTCCACTGGGAAGGAGATACGCTTTCATACATTACGGTTTAGTACCCTCTGGATTTCCCTCCTACTAATCATCTGGGGCGCACGATACAGGCCTTGATTCTATTACCTCCGGTAAAACAGCCGTGAAATCTCAGCATTGTGTAAAGATGGATGAGAAAGCTTAGTACTTTCTCAGATTAGTGTAAAATCCTACTGTACATGTGAGTATGAAACAAGCAACAAGCCTCAGTGCATGCACTGTGTAAAGCTAATATAAGTTTGAGTACTTTGGAAGGAAGGGAAAAGAAGTATAGTATTATTTAACCCTATCAGTGCCAGAGGAGTACGTAATACGTTGTGTACCCCTCTGGCTATCAAAGGCTTAACCCTTCAGACCCTAGAAAACTCTTCAATGTCTTGCTAGGCAATGAATTGGAAACTTCTCTAGCAGTCAAACATTATGTGGGACCTGCATCTCTGTGTTGACCTTCACTTTGGTCTTCAAAGAGTTACAGGAGCAATACACTTAACCCTTTGAGTGCCAGAGGGGTACACAACGCATTGCAAAGCTATGCGTTGCGTACCCCTCTGGCGCTCAAAGGGTTGAAAGGTGTTATAGGCTTTTTCTGCTCAGTAAAATAAAGATATACACAGTGTTGGGAGATTCTTCATTCAAAGTTTCAATTTTTTTTTTTTCAACAAACTGTTGCAACAGCACCACCTGGAGTACAAAGTAAATTTTTACAGCACACTTTCTGAGAGAGCTTGAGTCATTGACTAAAGCTCTCCATAGTAAGTATTTTGGAATAGCACCACCCGGTGACTAAAGAAAATCACAGTATAATTAAATCACAGTATAATTAAAACACCCCCCCCTTTCTAAAAAGTTGAGATGTAATAACTTGTAAATGAAAACTCTCCTAGCAGTAGGAGAACCTTTGTTGTACTCAGCATAGGAAAACCCCAATAACTCATTGCGTGAAAGGTGTATGTAAAACACATCGAGGAGCAATGCATTCGATATAGTTTACTGTTCCATTAAATAAATATAAAGGTCCAGCCTGCAATGTTCTACCAATCACTAAGACCACACTAACCACTCACAACTGCCCTCTGCTGGTTACTTATGTTTATCAGCTGTGAGTTGTGTCCATGGAAATGTTGGTAACAAGAAGCGTTTTAATTTCAATAGAGAATTACAGATTATCTTGACAGTCATAAAAAGGAATATTTTGCATTTTATTAAGAAAGAGCAGTGCCTGCTGTTGAAAATATATCTATTGTCTCCTGTCTTTGGATTTTTGTTTCAGAATTTTTTAGGTGTGCTTTGTTTTAACCCTTTGAGTGCCAGAGGGGTACACAATGCATTGCGTACCCCTCTTGCACTTAAAGTGTTAAACATTCACAGAGATTTAGAGACATATGCACAAAGCCAAAAGGGGAAACAAAATTCCAATTGATTTAAATGGTTCTTATCTATTGAATGCTAGAGAGGTCTTCAAGACATGATTTCACAACCACTTTAGCATTCAAGGGGTTAAAAGCTCCATTTAAATCAAGGGGAATTTTTACTTGTCCCCTCGGGTAACGTTGCTTTTCCCCAGAATTGCCCCACTTTTTCTTATCGGCATATAACCCTTCGAATGTTCTCCCCTCCCATGGACTTTTACTGGGTAGAATGGATACATGTGGACCAGGTGTAAATGGTTTAATAGAGTGGAACACCCTTTGGAATTAAAAAAAACATAAAATATAGCAGGGCGACACTTCCTTGCAAAGTCATTTTGTTTTATATTAACAGTGCCCTCTAGTGTCCAAACAGGTCACCTACAGTTCGCCTGGGTTCCTCTTATTCTATGGTAGGAAACAATCCCCCATAGCAGTTCTACATAGACTGTGACAGTAATGGCTTCATATCTGTGTGATAGCTTAAACAGGTTTAATTCTTAATCATTTAAAGGGGAACTACCACCCCACAATAACTTAACATGAATTCAGTCTTCATCTGCTGACTAGCTGCTTAGTAGCGCTAGTCGGCAGAAATATTACCTGGTTCCAAAGATTTTGCCGTTTTTCCGAGGGTCACAGGAGCAGGAAGCACAGACATCTCGTCACAGTGACGTCCGTGTGCCTGCATGTCAGTCCCTTTTGAAGCCGGGTGGAAGTTCCCCTTTAAGCGCCAGAGGAAAACGCAACATATTGCGACGCGTTGCATACCCCTCTGGCAATCAAAGGGTTAAACAAAGAATCTCGCAGTGGGTTTGTCCCTGTTTTTTTCTCAGCCAGCAAATACCTACAAATTAGGTTTTCTTGTCATAGACCAACTTTACAAACTCCTTAAAATAGGTTAAAAAATATGTTCAATAAACAGAATATATAATTGAATCCATGGTTTTATTATCCACGGAACTCTGGCCAACATCAGTGGGGCCAAATAACAAAGAATTACACATAGTTTACATTCATTTAACCCTTTGATCACCAGAGAGGTTCTACCCCTCTAGCACACTAAAGGAAGAGAGTAGTGTGCAATGCTCTGCACTCTCTGGACCTTAAGGGGTTAAACAGCAATTCTAGAAGCTTTGTGGAACAGGAGAGAAAATGTGGAATTCAGACAAATTCAGGTTTTTACCTCTTGCAAGATTAACCCCTTCTCTAACATATTATATATTAATTATAGGAATTTTCCTGCTAAGTAACATAGGGTATACCCACTGCTGGGAGATGCTATGTTCTCAAACATTTTATTTATGTATTTTTAATAAAATGCAATACTGTGTAAAAGTGTAGACCTGGGAGGAGATGAATTAACGTTCAGGATTGTCTGGATGATGTTATGGGAACACTTCACTATGGAGAATAAGTCTCATCACCATATGTACTAGGAATCAGGTATGCTAGAGGAGTGGAAGACACTTTGATCATTAGCCTATGATGTTGGTATAAATATGTCGTGTAATGGTATGTCTGCTTTGGTATCCTTTTGAAAATGTTGCACGCAAAAGAGTGTGCGACTTAAAGGCAAACCATGTCGCCATGATGAAAAGGACAACATGAGAATCTCGCCCGGCATCAAAGGACGATATTCTTGTGTCGTCGCATTAAACGTCGCTTAGAGCTTTCCTGACACTCTATTTCAATAACCTGCACGCTCCGCCCTGTCATTCTGCTCTCTTGCCACCCCCCCCCGCATGCAGAATGGCAGGGCGGAGAGAAGGAGAGAGAGCCCGGCACAGTGCTCAACAACACGGTGGTGCATGAGCTATCAGTACATTAACGTAACACAACAAAACAAGTTTTCATTTCAGGGAGAGATTCTCATGTCGCCATGGTTAGTTCACCTTTATGTGGCATGCTGATTTGCGTGCAACATTTTCAAAGCGAATCATCTGCAGTCAGGTTATTAACCAGGATATTGTGCGATATGGCAACAGTTTTCCTCTTTGGAGTATGGAGAACTGCATAATATGGCGAACTGTTCTCCATGTTGAAATATGGTGAACTTCCTAATCTGCTAGTCTCAGGCAGGAGAATGTGTTTGTGTGGGCTCTGGCAGCATCGCCAACAGTAGATCCTTAACCCTTTGAGTGCCAGAGTGGTACGGAATGCATTGCAAAGCAATGCATTCCTTACCACTCTGGCACTCAAACGGTTAAGCCAACTACTCCCCATATGCACTAACCTATAAGCTCGCCTTCAAAAAATGAAATTCCATCATTAATAGTCAATATGCTTCTACTTCTACTGGCGAAGAGGTCTGTGAAACATTGTAAATGCAGAGAAGGCATGGCAATCTAGGCATATTTTAAGCAAAATCACAGGAATAAGATGGCGAAGACAGCTTGGTACATATCGCAAGATGGATTTGGGTCAAATTTGCCACACTATGGCCATAATGGATCTTTATCAAACCTTAGTGCATCTACCTTTGGCAGTGCTGTTGTTTCTTCTGTCTATGGAGAGCTTGTGCACAGCAAGCAAATAAGCAGCAATAGGAACACCATCACCTGGTGGTGACCTTTATACAAAATTGTAGCTTCAACTGTAATAATGATTGACTGAAGTATCTCCTAACGTTTCTGCTGTTTTTACTCAACAATAAAAGCTCTACTAATATATACTTACAATCTCCAAATAATCTATGGATTAATCTATGGAGCCTATGCATCAGGACAGGGATGGTCAGTTGCTGGCTTCCTGTCTGTTGGGAATTACAACTCCCACCACCCCGAACCAGCTGTTGACTGGTTGGGGATGATGGGAGATGTAGTCTCCAAAAGCCTGAGAGCTAACAGCTGACTACCCTGCACTAAGATCACTCCAACTCTAAAACTAGGCTCCATAGAATAAGACTGGAAGTGGAGAGTTTAACCCTTTAAGTGCCAGAGGGGTATGCAACACTTTGCTTTGCAATGCATTGCATAACCCTCTGGCACTCAAAGGTGTTAACTTACCTTAGTGTCTGCTGTCGATTCTGTATCACCAATGGAGATTCACTGGACCTTATGTATACAAGTGGAACAATGCAAGTCTGAGGTAAATCAACTTTACCATGTATCTCTTTATTCATATGGAACCCTACAGTAATTTGTTACAATAAAAAAAATGGGGATAAAATAAATGTCACAGTCATAGAAACAATAGGAGAGAGGCCCCTGCCCCAAGTAGCTTACAGTCTAAATGGGTAATAAGACACAGACAACAGGGTATGAGAGTGTCAAATGCTGAGTTTGCCAAAAGGTAGTGCATTGTCCTAGTGCTCCAGAAGATAGGATTTCAGGGTGGACGTAAAAACAGAGTGGACGATAGGGCACACACCATGCTTTCGAGATCTCTCTCTTGCATTCAAGGGGTTAAAAAGACCCATTTTCAAATCAGCAGGACTTTTATAAATACGCCCCATTTTCTTTCTTCTCTATGAAGCACTGTAGGCAGTGTGTGTATAAAAGATGACATACTTACCTATATCTGACGCGGACTGCAACAAACAGCTCTCAGATCCTCCAGAACACAATCACTGGTGACAAGTATTTCCAGCGTCAAGGAAAACAGACATCTTCTCACTGTCAAAAATCCTCCAGAACATTGCACAGAAAAATACATGATATTCGGTGCAATGGAACCTTCCTGTCTGTTTTTAACAGTTTAAAGACCAGAAGGGTTTGCAGCGCATTACTCCACAAACTGTTTTGCACACCCCTGTAGTAATTAACAGGTTAAGGGTGGTAATTGCAAAAACCAGTACAGTTTTAAATGTACTCTTAAAGTGGAACTACCAGTCATTAAAAGTACCCCCCAATTAATGTTTACTATAGAGAAATTAATATAAATCCTTTGATAATCCTTATTAGGTCCAGCATTATTTAGAAAGTTATTCACAGATTCACAGGGAGATGACAGCGCAGCCATATTGCCAAAGAGGCATCTGTATGACTATGCTGTCCGTCCCTGCCTCCTCACTGATTGGCTAGGGGAAGTTGCATTGTACCTTAAGGTACAGTCAGGGACGGACAGTGCAAGAGAGCAGATGTCTCTTCAGCAAGATGCCTGCTGGCGAGTCTCAGAATATCTTAAATTTATAATAACGAATATCAAAGGATTTATTTGCATTTCGCTGTACTAAAAATGAATTGGCGGGCACTAAAGTATTACTGATACTCCTGCTTTCATTTTATTATTATATATAATGTACACCCATATACATACCACCATGTAGAGCTTTTTCTGCTTAGTAAACAAGGACGTTCCTTTTGAATGAGCATTGCCCAGAAATGTGAATTACAGCTCAAGCCTGGTGAACAGACCACAAAACTGCATTTTTCCACTGCTGTCTATGAAAAGCTTTTTGTCCTATCCATAGATCTCCATAGGCAGCTGCACCACCTAGTGACCAGTGCATAAACTGTATTTTGATCAAACAAGACATTTGCTCTGGAATAATTTTTGAACGAAATATCTCTCAGTTATAGGACTGCACTTTTTTTACTCAGTAGAAGACATTTAATAATAATAATAATAATAATAATAATAACTTAACTAGGTCATTGCTGTTTTACAAAGTGCTATGTACAAAGCACCCACAGCTGAAAAACATCTGCCACCTTAAAGGCTTCTGGTTGCTCTGACCTGACACTTTTTGTGTCTGAAGCACAGGTGGAGCTAGACAAAAAAAAAAAAAAAAAAAAAAGAGACCAGCAGACACTGGAATCATTCCACAGACACTGCAAGAATAAGTTATGACCCTTAGGGCCTTATAGTAATCAAAAATATGGAGTTATTCTGACACAAACCACCTTTAGCATACTTGGAGGAATACAAATTACCATTGATTAAATGAGCTTTTAAAAACCCAATTTAAATCAACAGGGTTTCTTTTTTTATTTATCCCCTATAGTACAACTGTTTGTGCCAGAAATACTTTTTCTTTAGTACAGATAAAAAGGGAATTTTATACCTGTTCTAAATGTTTATAAATATAGTCAAGTTGATACCTTTATTTTCCAACTAAGCAGATATAGGATGCAAGCTTTCAAGACCTCTTAGGTCTCTTCCTCAGGCATGTTATACAGAAAAATCTGAAAACATCTCTCTTACAAGTACACATTTCATTGTTTAGAATTGAAATCAGATAAGAAAGCTCAAAACCTGGTTCTGGACTGAACTTTCTTATCTGATTTCCATTCTAAATATGTATGGAAGAGAGAGGTTTTCATATTTATCTGTATAACATGCCTGAGGAAGAGACCTAAGAGGTCTTAAAAGCTTTCATCCTATACCTGCTTAGTTAGCCAATAAAGGTATCAACTTGACTGTATTTGCCTCTTGTATTTCTACAGCTAACACGGTACCAACTATCATCTGTTATAAATGTTTAGAAACATGTTCATAAGTTATTTTACATCCCTTTAGTTTGATTATTAAAAATATACATGTCATTTTATTGTTTAAAACATTCATCCTCTCACAATAATTTAGTTACAGTATATTGATAACATTATATACAAATACACACTACATATTCATCCAATTCAAGGATTTGATGCAAAATTCTAACAATAACCAATAATTTAGTTCTACCCTTTTGCTTTTAGGATCTGTAAAAGGACAGTACCGATTCCATCTGCATAAATTATACAAATATACATATATTATGAGTGTGTATATAATACACATACATACACAGATTTAAAATAAATTGTGCTAATGCTGTGTGTCAACTGGAACATGACTTTCCAAGTAAAGCTGTTATTATAGTACATGTGATTATCTGTATTTCATATAAAGTAATGGCAGCTCTATGAAACATGGCTGGATTTACCATTAGATAGAGTAGGCAACAGCTAAGAGTGCTAAATTATAAGGAGGGTCTCCAGCCTTTCAGGCAAACCCACAGTGCTCAGTTGGCGGTATGACCAACACATTCCCAATGCTCCTGTACAGAGTGTTTTACTTACCAGCTCATACATTTTACATTCTAATTTGGCCAATTCATATACTCTTGTACTGGTCAGTTAGTCTAAGTCCTCTTGGCATATCCGCTCCCTGGAAGTGATCTTTCAATGTAACCCTGTGCAATCTTGCTGCTAGCAAGAAGGGGCTTAACCGCAAGGTTGCTTTTAGAGGAGCTACATTAAATTTGGATGGGGTGGGGTCATGGAAAAGTAGGATATGGGACTATGGGAGATGCTGTAGGTGGCACGTTTATCTTGCTTAGGAGCAACTGAGATGTTAAAGGGATAGTATTGCCTGAAAATAATTTTATTTTATACTGTAGCCCTTAAAAAAACATTAAAAATGCTATAAGTCTTAGCTCCTAAACCTTTATGGTTTGGGAGATACTAGCAAGTAAAGTTCCCTTTTCCTAGCTGTTTTAGCCAAGTCTGCCATCTAGTGGACAGATTTGGAATCTGGTCCACATCTCAGCCGGTAGCTCTTTAGCCGTGCCGAGATCATGATCTTTAAAAAGAACTACTTCATTGGAACGGTCTACAAAGTGTGCCCGGCTTGCAAGCACACTTTGTAGACCATTCCAACGAAGAAATTCTTTTTAAGATCATGATCTCGGCACTGCTGAAGAGCCGCAGCCGGTCTGGGGACCTGATTCCAAATCTGAAGGCTTGAGCAGTGATGTCACTCCAGGGGAAACTTTACTTGCTAATATCTCCCAAACCATAAAGGTTTGGGAGATAAAAAAAAAAAAAACATTAACAATGATATAAGTCTTAAAGGCTACAATATAAAATAAAATTATTTTCAGACAATACTATCCCTTTAATCAGGCTCTGCAATCAAGTCTTTATCAACCAGCTGTATAAGCAGGTTTCTTTGGGATGATAAAACATAAAAGTAACAGATCTGATATACTCCAAAATTGTTTTAGTGTTGAATAGCAATGCGTTGAATATCTTCCTGGCACTCAGAGGGTTAATCCCTTAGTGACAGCCGCTGTCACCTTAACGACTGTGGAACTTTTTTTTTTCTTTCTTTTTTTTTTTTTAAAGATTCCGGAGTCTACAAATGGCGTGCAGCCACACAGAGACCCGGACTTCCGGGACTTACCAGGTACGTCCTCTGTCACTAAGTGACAGTTTTTGCGGGATGTACCTGGTAAGTCAATCGCTATGGGGTTAATATCATTAAAAAAAAAAACAAACAAAAAAAAACAACAACAAGCAAATGTGAGTTAAAGTGGACCTGTCACCTTGAATTTTGTTTTTTTACATATTTGAAAACTTTATTCAAAACTGCCTATGAGCCACGTTAATCAATAGTCCAGCAGATACATCGTTTAGGAAACATTAACACTTAGGAGAACTGAAAGTCTACTAGAGCAGCAGAGCACTTCATTAACATATAAAAGTCACTGAATATGGAACGTCACTGAAAAGCTTAATTAATATATGAATCTTCACTTGTACTGCAAGGGTACACACAATTGGGATATATTAGCATACCATACTAAGTATGCTTGGTTAACGTTAGCTGATCTTTTGACTAATGACACACAGTCTGATTTTAATGAAATTTTCAAATATGCAAACTTGACTCAAGGTGACAGGACCACCAGAAAAAGCCCAGATAGCTGCCGATTAACCATTTAAATGCCACATGGGGTTGTGTCCAACACCTTTTCAATGTTCTGGTGCTTATAGGGTTAATAACTACTAATTATGCAAAACTTTTTTTTCGAACAAGACTATAAAATGAGGTGCTATCAGTTATTATTTGAAATGTTGTTATTAATTATACCATAATAGAAATTCAAAGCAGCTGGCATAATGTAACTTTTTTTTTTTTAACGCATAATATAATCTATGCCAACCAGTCAGGCAGATCTGATTAGGTCTGATAGGATGGCGGATATTTTCATTAATCAAAGACAGACAGGACTTCTGAACTATCAAAGCTGCTGGCGTGATCTTAAACAGTCTGACAGTAATTGAAGTTCTGTTGTTAACCCTTTGAGTGCCAGAGGAGTATTCATCGTATTGCGTAGCGATGCGTTGTATACCCCTTTAGCATTCAATGGGTTAAAGGGATAGTAATAGTTAAAGCGGAGCTTTCATATATTAATAAGTCCCCCTTCAATCATTAAAAATATGGCGACTAGCTTGGTAATATGTGTATTACCTCTCAAAAGTGTCAGATTCTAAAGAAATCCTTAAAGGGATAGTAATACTTAAAATGTAAAAAAAAAATGTTGTAGGGTTTATCCCCTGAGTAAAACAAGAGTACTCCCACTGCTGAAAGGTGTTTCATTCAAAAGTTATTAATTTTCAAAGTTGAATTTTTTAGGTGCAATATCACAGTGGCCTGAAATTGTACAGTGGCGCTGTTGCTACACGATCCTATGGACAGCTCTGGTCCCGGGACCATAAATCTCCATAGGATGGTGTAGCAACAGCGCCACTGTACAATTTCAGGCCACTGTGATATAGCACCTAAAAAAATTCAACTTTGAACATTAATAACTTTTGAATGAAACACCTTTCAGCAGTGGGAGTTCTCTTGTTTTACTCAGGGGGATAAACCCTACAACATATTTTTTTTTACATTTTAAGTATTACTATCCCTTTAATCTTCACAGACCGGAAGCCAGGCATGACCACAGACACATGTGTCTATGTGTTTGTGCTGTCAGTCCCAGTCTCCTGTGAGAGGCATTGCAGTGTGCCACACGGTAACCAGAAGGGACTGGCGGCGCAGCCTAACAATATTAAGTAAAGTGCAATTAAGTATTACTATCCCTTTAAAGGAAGACCAACAGCTCCCAATAAAAATTCCCCAATTATCTTAATATGATAAGAAAATAGCCATTATGAATCAATTCTGTGTGGATGGTTCCCCAAAAATGTACCTTAGTTAGTGTTGGATATAATAGCAATGAAGTCAGAGGCCCCGGGGACTGAAAACTCCACCCACAGAAGTCTTCATTCCTAAAAATACTTTGGTGGGAAAGGTTTGGGGTCTTAGAGTCCGGTAAAGAAGCATGTCCACCTTCATGTACATGATACCCAGTACTAATGAAAGACACGTTTTGGAGATCTAATCCACACATAGTTTACGTATAGTGGCCAGTAGGATTTTCTGTTCAGATTAAGGTAAATGGGAGATTATTTCTAAGAGCTGCTGGCCTTCCTTTAAAAGGAACATGATGAAGAAACATAAAATGGGGTTATATAAATATAACTATTTAAGGACCAGGGAGCGATGTGCTACGTATTGAAAAGCTCTACACGCGTCCTATAAAGTAATACTTATTTTTTTTCCTTTGTCCCCTATACAGATTGAATCTTTTTTTTTTTTCTTTTCTTTTTTCCTTTTTGCAAATCGCTAACTTTATGGCGAAATAAGGTTCTAAAGTGTTACCGGATTAAGTCACATCAGGTCTCGCAGGCTGTCAATCTTCTCTGCTCCTCCCCTGTTCTGCCTCATTCTCTCCTCCTTGTCAGATGCTGGAATCCTCAGACAAGAGTCAGACAAGGAGTAGGGAACTATGCAGAACAGGGGAGGAGAAGATTTACGGTCTGTGGTACAGAGTTGTAATGCAGCAAGACCTGATGTGACATAATCCGGTAACACTTTAGAACAATATTGAGAATTATGACAGTTGGATTCAAAGCAGATAGGATGTTGATCCAGGGAAATAGCCAACTGTCATTTGGATTCAAGAAGGATTATTTTTTACCCACTTGAAGGTTAATTGGAAATGGCTTCAATGTTTTTTTTTGCCGTCCCCTGGACCAGTGGTGTGATATGGCATAAGCTGAGCTTCAGGGACATATTTTTTTAGCCTCATCAACTAAGGTTACGGATAATGCTCCTCTCCAGGAAAGTCAATCAGCTCAAGTAAACACCTCCCTCACAATGCTTCCTAATCCAGGGTTGGAAAACATAGGTTTCCTAAATCTCACTCTTAGCTCATAAATGCCTATTTTATAAATACATGTGCATATGCACCTGTTCACTGGCTAATAAAACTCCCAGCTGGATACCAGAAATGTTGTCTGGCTCAAAGCTCTTTCTATTGTACACCCCAGTCCTAAACTAACAAGTGACTACTCAACCCTTCCTTCATGCACTTATCTCTTTCATTTTGACTCCTCATAAAAGCCTCAAAGATGCCAGTAGTAGAAAATTCTGCCCTTACAGGAACTTATAACCCCTGCCACTTTACTTTCCCTGCTGGTTCATCCACAGCAGCACTCTGGGAATTATTTAATAAGTAAAGAGGTGCAATTCTATAAGAAACCAATGCATCAGAGGCATGCATGAGAGCATTCAAAATAAGCTCACCCTGAGATCTTTAAAATACTAACCCTTTCCTCACAGTTAAATAGGAATTTTAACCTATTTAATGACAGAGATACCTTCCAGACTTTGTCTCTAGCATTCAATGGGTTAAAAGCCCAGTTTCATTTCCTACTATAGGGCAGTTGGTTTGCTCCAGAATTGCTCCTCTTTAGTTTGGTAAATAATACCGTTTGTATCTACCCCCCTCACTCCCTATAGACTGTAAGCTTTAGCCAGACGGATAATCTTATCCTTCTCTCTGGATGCAAAGCTTGATTCTTAAAGGGATAGTAATGTTTCAAAATAAAAGCAGCTCCAATTAATCTTCATAGTATTTGGGCCATGGAGAGTGTTATTTCAGTTCTGTCAGAGTTGTGGTTCAAAAGTAATTGCATAATAAAGTATCCCCCTCCCGCCCCTTTTACTGATCTAACACTGCTCACCTCAGAACAGCAAGACTGTCCGGATGGATCACAGAGAGGGACAATCATCAGTGAGCATAAGGAAAAACCCGGGGGACAGGGTTTACATTGTTCTCACAGTAAGAAGATTATCCCTTGCTGTGAGCTGTCTGGTGTGTGGACCAAATTCCACATCTGAGGGGAGGTGGCGTACACTAGGTAAAAGTGGCGGGAGGGGATACTTTATCATTCAGTTATTCTTGAACTACAACTCTGATAGTATTGAAATAACACTCTCTATGGCCCAAATACTATGAAGATTAATTGGAGCGGCTTTTATTTTGAAACATTACTATCCCTTTAAAACTGAATGCCAGAGAGTTATCCAAAAATTTCTGGGGATACTTAAACGGTTATGTAAAACCCTGTGATTGCCATTTGTTTATGTAAACAGCATATAATTGCAGTGTTGCACATAAGTTACATAAACACACAAATAGGATATATGAATCTCTGAACTGAAAAGGGAAGCAATCTCATTACAAAGCAATTATCTATGTTTAAGATACTAGATGTTTTTGATGGCAAATGTACAGAGATGTGGAATCTGTTCCTATAACTGATGATAATTATTCTTCTATCAAGCTCCCTTATGCATGGATGGATACAAGCAGACTGCAGTTTTAAGACTAGACTTTAAAAATATGAATACCTCTAAGGTCTAAAGATGCCAGCTTGGAGTACAAGATAGTTAAAGTGGTCCTGTCACCTTGAATTTAAGTCTGCATTTGAAAATTAATTCAAAACTGCCTGGGTTTTATTTTTTTGTACTAAACAGCCTGTGAGTCTCATTAGCCAAAGGACTAGCATCAAAGTCTAGTAGACTTTGATACTTCTATTTCTGAGACAGTGAAAGTCTCTCTCAGTGCTGTTTGACATGCTAATTAAGCTCTGTGCTGCTCTGAAAGCATAGACCTGAGAAATCACTATACAGAAATAAAAGCTTTGCATGTTTTGGTCATTTAGTTAACATGATACACACATTTTTTAAAGGGATAGTAATACTTAATTATTACTAATCCCTATACTAAAGTCCTGTTAAAAATAAATGTATTGCCCCCAGTGTCATCTTTCAAACATATATGGTTTGAGAGATAATCGCTCCTAAAGTTCCCCCTCCCTCCCCCTTCCCTGTAGTCAGCGTTCTAGCTGACTGCAGGGAAGCCAGTTGTACGACTTTCAGGCGAATCTGCAGCACAGCCGCGATCACGTTACTAAAAAACAAAATTTTCACTGAAACGGTCTTCTACGTGTGCTTGGTTTGCAAGACCGTTTTAGTGAAATATATTTTTTTTATTAACGCGATCGCGGCTCTGCTGCAGAGCCGCCTGATGATCTAAGACCGAAGGGGGAGGGCAACTTTAGGAGCAATAAAGGTTTGAGAGATGACACTGGGGGCAATACATTTATTTTTAACAGGACTTTGTAATAATTAAGTAGTACTATCCCTTTAATGATGTTTTCAAATAAGCAAACTTGAATTCAAGGTGACAGGTCCAATTTAAGTATATAACCACATTTACATTTTAATTGGTAGCATTCCTTTTCACGTCTTGGATGTTGGAAACCACTCTAGCATCCAAGAGGTTAATTAGATTGACCTGCACATTGTCAGCTTTCAAACCAGCCTTCAAGATCCAATACTGTCCGATATTGATTGCCTGCTACCTTCACAGTCTCACAAGCCATACAGTAATGCTCATCCCAAAAGGTAGTCACATGTACATCATATCTCTTCTTCCATGTAAAATATCGCCTGTACAAGTGAGTGTTTTTATCGAGAAACTTCAAATACATGGCCAGCTTTCTCGGGCTTGAAAAATCATCCACGTGAATGAAGGAGTTCCGAGGTATGAACATTTCATAATTGTATCTGCTTGGACCCATGACAACTGGAACAGCACTGGATTTAAAAGCGTTCCTCCATAGTTTCTCTGTGATATAATCTGTGTGCAGTGAATTCTCAAAGGCGAGGTAAAATTTATATTCGGAGACGGTCTTGACAATATTATCCTCATGTAAATCCATCCCATATCTACCATAGATATCAATGTCAAGGTAGTTCCTCAGCTCGTTATAATACTGGATTCTTTCATGGTCCTCATTCCAGTTGCTTATAACCCATGCCACCAGCTTTCTTTTGTGCGGCAGCACTATTTTGTTGCGTTTCTTTGAAAATAAATAACCGTATGGCATAAAAATATCAGAATCCACCCTGTAGGACATAGTCCAGTTGAAAATACTCCCAAAGCTTGACAACCATGGAGAATGAGAAGGAGATTCAAAGTTCATCCAAATCCACTTTTGAGAAGATGGACGCCTCCACATGGGAAGGTCAATGAGATCTCCAATGTCCCGGTGATGAAACAAGATGGCATCTGCCTCCTGGTAAAGACTCCTGTTGGTTGTGATTTGGCATCCACTAATGTTGAACAGGATCTGGCAGTCACCAATGCGTCTCTTTTTGCCAAATGGCTCGTACCAGATGAGTACAGTAACTTGTCTGGGCGGGGCAGTGGTCCCCCATAGCAAGGGTAAATTAACTGGGCTGCTAATCAGGTCCTGGGAGAACACATATAAAAACAACACTGTGCAGGTCAAACTGGCAGCAAGCAGACGAGATTTTAGCACCCTCCATCGGCTTCTTCTGCAAGGTCTACATCTACCCAGTTTTTCCATTGGTAGCAAGCTACATAGAAACGGGCTTCATGCCCATCCACAGAAAGTAAGGGGATGAAAACGGCACTGTTAAAGTTTTTCATAGATGTGACTGGCCACAAATACTGAATACCTTGTTCATTAATACATCCGGAGTGAGCTTACTATAATTTTGTGTCTCCTTCAAGAATGCCTGCAGGTTTGAAAGGAAGTGTTGGTTTTAGTGAAGCTGCAGGAATGCGAACCAGCATTTTTTCCTCCCATCCACACACAAACTTCTACAGTGTTGGAAACTGATATCTACCTCCTAATTTACACTTGGATACATAAGGTCATATGAACTGAGGCAATATTGGAGAAAATCAACTGCATCTTAGGAAAAGCTAAAAATTACTTTTGATTTAAATGATGATTTAACCTCTGAATCCTCCTCTCTAGGATTCAATGGTTTAATCGTATCTAGTTAAATCAATGGAAATTTAGGAAATTGTTATGTTTACCCTACAATACTGTGCTAATCTTACTTTTAAGACGTTTAAAGGGATAGTAATGCTTAAGATGTAAAAAAAAATATATGTTGTAGGCTTTATGTCCCCGAATAAAACAAGGGTACTCCCACTGCTGAGAGATATTTTATTAAAAAATTATAACAGCTCAAATTTGAATTTTTTTAGGTGCAATATCACAGTGGCCTGAAAATGTACAGTGGCGCTGTTGCTACACCATCCTATGGATATCTCTGGTCTCTAGACCATAAATCTCCATAGGATGGTGTAGCAACAGCGCCACTTTATATTTTCAGGCCTCTGTGATATTGCACCTAAAAATTTAAAGTTTGAGCTGTTATAATGTTTTAATAAAATATCTCTCAGCAGTGGGAGTACCCTTGTTTTACTCAGGGGGATAAATCCTACAACATGTATTACTAGCCCTTTAAAGGGATAGTAATACTTAAAATGTAAAAAAAAATATGTTGTAGGGTTTATCCCCCTGAGTAAAACAAGTGTACTCCCACTGCTGAAAGGTGTTTCATTCAAAAGTTATTAATTTTCGAAGTTGAATTTTTAGGTGCAATATCACAGTGGCCTCAAATTGTACAGTGGCGCTGTTGCTACACCATCCTATGGAGATTTATGGTCCCGGGACCAGAGCTGTCCATAGGATCGTGTAGCAACAACGCCACTGTACAATTTCAGGCCACTGTGATATTGCACCTAAAAAAAATTCAACTTTGAAAATTAATAACTTTTGAATGAAACACCTTTCAGCAGTGGGAGTGCCCTTGTTTTACTGAGGGGGATAAACCCTACAACATATTTTTTTTTACATTTTAAGTATTACTATCCCTTTAAAGTGACATTACCTAAAAATGAATATGATTCATAGTCTTTTAACCCTCTAAGTGCAATGTATTGGATACCACTCTGGCACTCAAGGGGTAAAATATCATATTCCTATGAAAATTTGTTAAAAAAAAAAATCTTGTGGTAAAAAAAACCCACGAGACATAAAATAAGCGTGTTTTCTTTTTCCGGCGATATCTAAACAGCCATGAAAAACCATGTGACCACTGTTTGTTTATGCAAATGCCTAATACGTGCAATGTAGTGTGTAAGTTACATAAACACAAATAGGATATATGAGTCTCTGAACTAAAAAGGGAGGCAATCTAATCACAGAGCAATTATCTATGTTGAAGATACTATCTGTTTTAATGACAAATGTATCCTCTTTATTTAATACAGATTTTTAGAACTTTCAAAACAACAACCAACCATTTAACCCTTTGAATGCCAAAGAAGTATCCAATGCATTTACCTCTTTGGCACTCAAAGGGTTAAAAATATTCTGTGTAGGTGTACATAATGTTTTATTGTACATATAATTCCTTTTAGCCCCTTAAGGACCCATGACGATCCTGGACCGTCATGGAATTCCGGGCTCCCCACGCGTCTGCACGCCGTTCGGGGAGTCCGGAATCGGATTATGGGAAAAAAAAAAAAAAAAAAAGGTCCCTGGTCCTTAAGTGACCGCACCTTGCATGTGTGGCCGGTCCTTAAGGGGTTAAAATTAATATAGTAATTTTTTTTTTTTTTTTTTTTTTTTTACAGTGGAACTATCACTGATATATGTGTCGCTCATTTCATTCTTAGTATAGCAGTAAGCACTGAAATCCTGTTATCAGGGCTCAACATTTCCACTGGCCGCTAGCCAATGGCGAGTGAAAATTTAGCCCTGGCGAGTAGAAATTCAGCCCTGGTGGGTATGTTTTGGCTTGCAGTGGCGAGTAACTTTTCAGGTCTGGCTAGTAGCAAAGGACTTAAAATTATAAGCCCTGCTGTTATAATCTTTATTAAAGGGATAGTATTGCCTGAAATCATTTTGTTTTATATTGAAGCCCTTAAAAAAACATTAAAAATGATATGTCTTATCTCCCAAACCTTTATGGTTTGAGAGATATTAGCAAGTAAAGTTTCCCCTGGAGTGACGTTACTGCTCAAGCCTTCAGATTTGGAATCCGGTCCGCAGACCGGCTGCGGCTCTTCAGCAGTGCCAAGATCACGATCTTTAAAAATAATTTCTTCAATGTAATGGTCTACAAAGTGTACTTGCAAGCCTGGCACACTTTGTAGACCGTTCCAATGAAGTAGTTCTTTTTAAAGATCGTGATCTCGGCACTGCTAAAGAGCTGCCCGCTGATCTGTGGGCCGGATTCCAAATCTGTCCACTAGATGGCAGACTTGGCTAAAACAACCAGGAAAAGGGAACTTTACTTGCTAATATCTCCCAAAATAAGACTTATAACATTTTTAATGTTTTTTAAGGGACACAATATAAAATAAAATTATTTCCAGGCAATACTATCCATTTAAAGGAATAGTAATGCCTAAAGGAAACTTTAGCTTTGAGTGTTACATTTTTTTTTTTTTAAACATGTTGCGCTATATATAGTTACTTACAGATTTGTATCTGTTCAAGAGGAAAGGATCCCCCTCCCGCCCCTTCTGGTCACCTCCCCTTAGATGTGGAATTCGGTCATGGGACAGGACGGATGCAGCAAGGGACAATCTTCATACAGTAAGTATAAGGAAAGCCCTGCACCCTGACGAAGGAGGGCAAAATTTCCCTTTTTCTTAATGAAGATTGTCATTTGCCACTGTCCATTTGGAAGAGACATAGAGGCAGTGTGACGCAGGGAAAGGGGCGGGAGGGGGATCTTTTCCTCTTGAATAGTGTTTCAACTACAGATCTATAAGTAACTATTTATAGCACAACATGTTAAAAAATGTAACTAATATTCACAGCTAAACTTTACTTGAGGTATTACTATCCCTTTAAGTGCCGGCATTATTTAGAAATATATATCATGCAGAGGAGAGATCTGTGCGCATGAGCTGTCTATCCCTGTCTGTATTGTGCATTGCAATGCAACTCCCCCTTAGGTTATTTGCCATTCGGAGAGGAGACAGGGAAGGACAGCTCAGGTGCACAGTCCCTCTATTGCGCTGTTGTCTGGCGGTGAGTCTCATAAGAACACGGAATCCCTTCATTGGAATGGTCTAAGTAACGAGATCTCGGCACTTCTCAAGCGCCTCCATGTCAACCGACATGAATCTCCTGCTGACAGCTTTACAGCTGTCAGTAGGAGAAATCAAACTTTAAATGCCTGTATCTTTTAAACCATAGTGGTTTGAGAGATACGTTTTTTTGCATTTAGATCAGCTTTTTAAGCTCTTCTAAATGCAAAAAAAAGTTTTTTTTAGACATTACTAACACTTTAATAAAGATTATAACAGGACTTTATATTTACCGCTATACTAAGAATTAATGATATAGTAATGTTTCATAATAAAAGCAGCTCCAATTAATCTTAATAGTATTTGGGCCATGGAGAGTCTTATTTCAATTCTGTCAGAGTTGTAGTTCAAGATTAATTGAATGATAAAGTATCCCCCTCCCGTCCCTTTTACTGATGTAACACTGCTCACCTCCGAACAGAAAGGTGGTGTCCTGGTAAACTGCAGAGAGGGACAATATTCAATTAACATAAGGGAAAATCTGTCAATGGGGGGAGGGTTTTCATTGTTCTCACATTAAGAAGATTGTCCCTTGCTGCCTGGTCTGTGGACCAGATTCCACATCATAGGGGAGGTGACTTACACTAGGTAAAAGGAGCTGGAGGGGATACTTTATCATTCAATTACTCTTGAACTACAACTCTGACAGTATTGAAATAACACTCTCCATGGCTCAAATACTATGAATATTAATTGGAGCTGCTGTTTTTGTGAAACATTACTATCCCTTTAATTGGGAGCCACTTATATCTAAGTGACACTTTCGCTTTAAAGCAGCAGTCTGCAATAAAAAAGTATACATTCATGTGGTCTAACACTGTATTGCATCTTTAACCCTTTGAGTGCCAGAGTGGTATGCAACACATTGCTTTGCAATGTGTTGCATACCACTCTGGCACTCAAAAAGTTAAAATAAAAAGGTTAGCACTCCCCCCCTTCATAAAATTTGAAGACAAATAAGAATCAATTAGCCCATCTAGTCTGCCAAGGTCCTTAATTATAAAAAAAACCCCAAAACAAGATAAACTTTAATATTGTAGACAATAAAAATATAAAGTAAATTATGTATGCTTTTTCTCTTTCAAACTTATATAATTTGAGAGATAAAAGGTTTTAAAGTTCCCCCCTCCTGCCCCCTAGCACTGATGTTAGCCTCTAGCTGACAGCAGGAGATTTGGGTCGTGCGACCTGAAGGCGGCTCTTCAGCAGAGCCGAAATAGGTCTATCAAAAATAAATACTTCATTGGAATGGTCTACAAAGTGTGCTTGCAAACCAAGCACACTTTGTAGTCCGTTCCAACGAAGGATTTCTTTTTAAATATCACTATTTCGGCTCTGCTGGAGAGCCACCAGCTGGTCCCGGGACCAGGATCTCCTTCTGTCAGAGAAAGGGGAGGGAGTTACTTAGAGGCTAACGTCAGTGCTAGGGGCAGGGGTTTAAAACCTTATATCTCTCAAACTATACAAGTTTGAGAGACAACGCATACATCACTGAATTTATATTTTTAATGTCTACAATATTAAGGTTTATTAAGAGCAGGCATTACTATCCCTTTAAACCTCAGAAATGTCCTTCTTAATAACCCCTAAATTCATTAACTCTGATTCTCAGCTCCAGGACTCACAACAACAGGTCAGGTTTTCATAAGATCCCTAATTAAGAGCAGGAAGCTTAATCACAATAACAGACCTGTAATGAAGCAGGGATATCTAGAAAAGATAACTGGGGATGTGCAGAGGACTAACAATGAGCTTCCTACCTCTTTCATTGGGTGACTATGCCATGCCTTGATTTGTAAAGTAGGGCATATACTTTCAGTCTCCCACCTTCCAATTTCAGATGATGGGTAATTCTTTAACCCTGCGATGTGCCATGCATTGCTTCACAATACGTGGCACACCACTCTGGCATTAAACAGCCCAGTTTAAAGTAAACAAAATCAGCTGATAGTTTTGCATATTCCCTCTTAGTTTCCCAGCTTCCATTTTAAAATCATGGAAAGATGATTTAACCTTTGGCATGCCGCAAGGGGTAGGCTACACACTGCTTTGCACCCAAAAGGTTAATTCAACAGTTTAAGGCCACAGGGAGTTAGCACCCCCCTCCTTTAACCCTTTGAGTGCCAGAGGGGTACGCAACGCACCCCTCTGGCACTCTAATGGTTAACCATCAGAGGATCAACTGTGTGACAACTAATGGGTGATAAAGAGGCACTAAAGCAAAGATAACATCTCCAGGTCCTATGTTATTCAATGGAGCCAACGTACTAAGATTTGTCCGACTGTCAAGATCTTCGTGTATAGGCTGTACAGAATAACACAGGATCTGGAGAACTGATATCACTGGAGAAGTCATCTCCTTTTTATCACACCTTAGTGCATATGTCCCATTGGGAAGCGATAAATTCCACAGGGGGTTACGCACTAAGGCATGATAAAGAGGTGATAAATTGGAGACTGACCTCTCCAGTGATATCAGTTCATATGTTATTCCATAGAGAATATGCACTCATATCTCCAAAACTGTAGAAATCTTAGTGGATTGGCTCCACAGAATAACATAGGAACTGTAGAAGTGATATCATTGGAGAAATCATCTCTGCTTTATCACCTCTTTATCACGCTTAGTGCAAAACCCCACATCTCACTGATCCGTTTAGGAAACAAATAAAGACATTTCTGTAAAGTAGAATTTTTTCCACGCTTACTCTTAATGCTTTACCTTGCAATTTCAGATCATGGGACACTCTTTAACCCTGTGAATGCCATGGGGTGTGCAAAGCAATACCACTGTACATCCCTCTGGCGTACAAAGGGTTCATTCAACAAATTAACACTCAGTGCAACTGCTAGAGAGATATACAACACATTGTCTTGTCTACCTCTCTGGCACTCAAAGGGTTAACAACTTCTGATCCTTCAAGGGTACAACTCTCTCTCAGTCTATAAAGTAGAATTTTCACATATTCCCTTTTAGACTTCCACATTTAACTTTAGGGGAAGTCATTTAACCATTTGAATGCTAAAAGGTTGCGTGCAACACACTGTAACATTACTTTGCAACCAGTTTCCTCTGTCATTGAGTTAATAACAAAAATCCTTAAAGCAGAATTTGCTCAAATAGTCTGTCACCTTCCAGTTTCACTGAGTGGAATACTATTTAACCATTTAAGTGCAGTAGGGGTTATCATTCCTTAAAGTATAATAATTTCTCCCTATTCCCTTTCACTTTCCAGTTTCAGGCAATTGCTTTAATCCCTTAAGTGCAGGAGGGGTGTGAAATGGATTCGCCCCTCTGGCATTCAAATTATTAAAAATGTGCGTTTTTTCGCAATTTTAGAATGGATTAGTTAACTCTTTGAGAGCCAGATGGGTGCTGCGTTGCAAACAACTTGCAATCAAAGGGATAAACCTCAGAGTGCCAGAGAGGTAGCAATGCGTTAGCTACCTCTCTAGCACTCTAAGGGTTAAGGACCAGAGGAGGTGCAACTCAAACTATTCCCTTCTGTATACTCACCAGTATTAACTCAGAACACACAGTCCCCTTATCCCTGGGCTGTGGGAGCAGTGCTTGCCTGCAGTTCATTGTAGGATCATCTTACTTTCAGTGTCGCAGACACGTTCATAAACTCAGCCCTGAAGCAAGCAGCCTTCTATTCCACTGTCTATGCAGCTGGCTGGGTAGTGCAGGGATTTGTCTCCCAGTTCATCTTCTCTATTACCTTTTCGGTTGCTCGGACTGCAGAGTGCAGGCTTCTCCATGTGTTACAAGAACCTTAACACTGGGAGCCAAGAGGAGAGCACACTGAGCATTCTCACAGGCAAACCAGCTTTGCTACAGCAAGGCAGCCCTCTGCCACCACATCATCAGTCAGTCACACCTCCAATGATGTCATCTGTCACTCAGGAAGTTCCCAGAGAAACCCGACATGGAGCGAAAACGTGTGTGTAGACCAACACACAAAATGATATGGGGTATATACACTTAAATACTCTGTATTTAATACTAGCCTGTATAAAATGTCTGTGTTTTCTGAGTCATAAAATCTAGTTACATATGATCTATGGTTGCAGCTATTCCTGCCTTTCCTGGAGTTCACTGGCTCTCCTTATCACAATAATCTTGATAAGGTGTCACATAAACTATAGAGCTGTGATGATTATATGCGGGTTGAGATACGGTAAAGTCTTTTTGGTACTAACAAAGTGACAAGAGTTTACCTTTAACCCTATGAGTGCCAGAGGGGTATGCAAAGCATTGCTCTGCTTATGAAAACACACATTTCAGGGTTACACTGATTCCTCTTCAGTCCTACCAAATGACATTTTCATAAGACATGGTCTCACAACCTACTACTCCCACTAATTTTTCTGTCCTAGTCTTGCCTTTCATTCCAGACTGCACAAACAGCAATAGCCAAATAATATCTTTATCGTAGTCTACACACATTGAAATGGAAATTTAGGATTGGAGTTTCATGATCTTACACAAAGTAACACACTTTTTTTGATTCTAGCTGGGAGCACATGATACTTAAAATTATACAACCCAGTTTAATCTTTTATAACAGAAGTTAATGTTCCTTTAACATTAAAAATTACATGTACAGCTGTGAATAGTGGGACATGTAGTCCAACAACATCTGTTCACCACTTTCTTACACAATTACATACATGGACAGATGTGATTGATGGGAGTTGTAGTCCTTCAGTAATGAGAAAGACACAGATTGTTTACCCTTGTCCAGAAGTGGATGATGAGTTATAGTTCAATTAAAGCTGGGGAGCCACAGCTTGTCCACCATTTTCATACACGTTAACCCTTTGAATTCCAGAGGGTTATGCAACTCGTTACATACCCCTCTTGAGCTCAATTAAAATAAATGATCAGTTGTGGATGATGTGGGTTGTAGTCTAAAAACAACTGGTGAGCCACAGCTCACTAACTAAAATACTTAATCAGCTGCGCCTGTTGGGAGCTGTAGTCCAATAACAGCTGGAGAGACACATGTTGCAAACATCCGCTATAAAGCATTAGGACAGTGGTTCTCAACCTGTGGGTCGGGACCTCTTTGGGGGTCGAATGACGATTTGCCAGGGGTCGCCTAAAACCATCAGATATTTATATTTCGATTCATAACAGTAGCAAAATTACAGCGATGAAGGAGCAACAAAGATAATTTTACTGTTAGGGGTCGCCACAGCTTGGGAAATTTTATCAAAGGGTCGCGGCACTAGAAAGGTTGAGAACCGCTGCATTAGGAAGTGAGGAGTGGAAGGAACACTGCTCCCCACAGACTACTGAGGAATATCACATGGGATGTTGTGTACATTCCAATGTATAAATGGATAGCATGGAGAGGAGATATGAAGTATAATGCAGCTGAAAGGTGTGACTGTGTTAGACAGGTATACAGCAGGAAATAACTGGAGAAAATGTGGTAACTGAACTGAATAAGTAGGTTTAAAGGGGAAGTATCCCATTCTAATAATAATCAACCACCTACCTTACTATGGCCAGAAAATCCTAATAGCCCCTATGAATTTTGCTCTTAAGCTTTTTTTCAAGAGATAACCTCAGTCAGTCCTGGATGTCCATGGAGGCTGACATGACAGCTGTTTACAGGTTCACAGAACACAAACTGCACTCTGTACATAGTAATCTGAACAACCCTTGACGGTCATAGTACGTCATGGGTTGTTTTGAGTTAACGACCCAGGACGTGCTATGACCGTCATGGAATTCTGGGCTCCCCCGCAGCTGCACGCCGTGTACTCGCGGCCGGTCCTTAAGGGGTTAAGGAACAGAGGGTGCACAACGCATTGTAATGCATTGTGCACCCTTCTGGTCTTAAAAGGGTTAAGTAGGGTTACACACTGTTCATACGTCAGTTTGACAAAACTGTCGGAATCTGTCATGTCTTCTGTGTACTGTCACATGGCATCCTGGACTGGGGTGGCTCTAGGTTTTTTTGGTCTTAAAGGGATAGTAATACTTCTATTAAAATGCATGTAGCGCTATATTTAATTACTGACAGTGTTGTAGTTCAAATGCTATTCAAGCCTAAAGAATCCCCCTCCCAGGTCTTTCTGTCTGGTCCTGATGGAGCGCGGTGAGGGACAATCTTTAGTAAGCAAAAGGAAAATCCTGCCCTCCTTCATCAAGGCGGCACTGTTTTCCTTATACTTACTGACTGAAGATTGTCCCTCGCTGCATCCGTCCGGTCCCACAACCGTATTCCAGATCTGATGGGAGGCGGCCAGAAGAGGTGGGAAGGGGGTCCCTTTGGCTTGAACTGCACTTGAACTACAACACTGTAAGTAATTCAATATAGCGTACATGTTAAAAATATATGAAAAAGACTCGAGCTGTACTTTAATGGAAGTATTACTATCCCTTTAAGCAAAACATCCACATCAGGCCCCAGTTTACTCACACAATGGAATTTCTAAATAGGCATTGCCATCTGATTTTGTTTACGTGTAGCGACTGTACTGTATAAGTGATGCGGGGCTCTCTGACCAAGTGGGGGCCTTAACAGCCGCTTATTCTGCTTCCATTTTAGCACCACCACTATTCTGCACAGATTGAACATGTTATTTCTTGTCCAGTGAATGGCATACCTGTCCCAAATAGCATGCAAACAACTGATTATGGTATAACCCAAGCTACAGCCAGGGCCGGATTTACATCTCAGGAGCCTGTAGGCACAGAAATCCGAAGTGCCCCACCCCATTGGCCATCTCCACTGGACACCTGCACAACGCTCAAAATCTCCACATTACCCCCCACATAACCATATTGCCCTCACATTGCCCCCCATCAGCTCCATATTGGCCCCCATCAGCTCCATATTGCCCTCACATTGCCCCTATCAGCTCCAACTTGCCTCCACATTGCCCCCATCATCTCCAACTTGCCCCCATCAGCTCCAGCTTGCCCTCACATTGCCCCCATCAGCTCCAACTTGCCCCCATCAGCTCCAACTTGCCCTCACATTGCCCCCATCATCTCCACACTGCCCCATCATCTCCACACTGCCCCATCATCTTCACATTGCCCCCCGTGTCTGTTTCCTACCTCCCTGGTGGTCCAATGGCAGGAAAAGTCTGAGCCTCCTTCTGCACAGACTGTATGCTTTTGCACCCGCCCGGTCTTCTCTTCGATAATGCAGAGAATTTGGAGATGATGTCATCTCCCAGCGCTCTGCAGTACTAAAGAGCCGACGAGGGAGCAACAGCATACAGGTCTGTGCCGAAGAAGGCACAGATCTTACTATGCAGCTGGTTACTGCGGCCACTGTGCACAGTGCGAGCTCTGTGGATAAAAATGTTTAAAAAAAAAAAAAAAAAATTGATTTCGGTGACAGGTGCCCCTCTGTGGAGTGCGTCTGTAGGCAGATGCCTATTCTGCCTTATTGCAAATCCGGCCCTGGCTACAGCTTTATTTATTCAAATATCTGTAAATGGCTTTCGAGCTCGCCGATCGGTTGCACATTATCGCTTCAAGCTTCCCAACATTTTAAATGGCCAAAGAGGGACACTTGTGTTCTAGGGTGTGTTGCTGGGGGAGTGACTGGTTGGTGGTGCATTACATAGACTTTTGAGGTTATTTTGTGAGCTATTGACACCTCTTTGTGTAACTAAATAAATGATTTAGAACAAGACCAAAGTATTTTATTTACACAGACTAATTTATAAACACACATACTGATGTTTAAACAAACATTAATTTTATTTATTTAGAAAAATGTTTTACCAGGAAGAATACATTGGGATTTCTCTCATTTTCAACTATGTCCTGGAGAGTTTACAGAAAAGAGTTTCTTATTTGCGCAAATAATGCAACATTATACACATTATATATAATATATATATACATACTAAAAATGTATATACAGTTACATATTGTTTTTAGAAATAAAAAAACTGTTATTTTTAAGGCCTTTAGATTGGGGGAAGATGTAATTTTTTGGGGGTAGGTTACTGCAGACTTTTGGAGCTCTAAAGAAGAAGGCAGACCAACCTGCTTCTTTCGTGTAGTGTGGTATACTGAATGAGCTGTTACAAGAAAGAAGCCAGTCGATCTGTGGTTTATTGCTGTGGAGCAATGTCATGCACTTCTATATACATCACACAGTCTGATCTCCTAAAAAGAGGGACACCAGGGTGGGAAAGATGGACAGAAGGATTTAAAGGGGATGTTTAACCCTTTGGGTGCCAGAGGGGAATGAAACGCATTGCAAAGCAATGCGTTGCGTACCCCTCTGGCACTCAAAGGGATAAGCCTTATACAAGTTAGAATGAATCATTATCTTATACAGAGAATATAAGTAAATGTGCATTATTGTTTGTTTGTTTTTTGTTTTTTTTTGTTTTTTTTAAAGCTCCTGTTTGTCTAAATTGAAGTTATAATTAGTGTTGAGCGAGCATGCTCGGCCGATGCTCGGATCGGCTCGAGCATCGCTCTGCTCGGCACATGGCGGTACTCGTACGAGTACCGCCATGTGCTCGCCCGGCATGTTCGGGTGGCGGGGATCTGTGCCGAAGGAGGCACAGATCTGAAGACGCTCCGCTGGACCACCAGGGACTGGAGGTAGGGGGCATTGCGGAGATGAAGGGGGCATAGCGGAGATGAAGGGGCACATTGTGGAAGACGGGCATAGCGGAGATGAAGGGGGACATTGCGGAGATGAAGGGGGCATTGCGGAGATGAAGGGGGCATAGCGGAGATGAAGGGGCACATTGTGGAAGACGGGCATAGCGGAGATGAAGGGGGACATTGCGGAGATGAAGGGGGCATTGCGGAGATGAAGGGGGCATAGCGGAGATGAAGGGGGACATTGCGGAGATGAAGGGGGCATTGCGGAGATGAAGGGGGACATTGCGGAGATGAAGGGGGACATTGTGGAAGGGGGGCATTGCGGAGATGAAGGGGGCATTGCGGAGATGAAGGGGGTATAGCGGAGATGAAGGGGGCATAGCGGAGATGAAGGGGGTATAGCGGAGATGAAGGGGGCATAGCGGAGATGAAGGGGGACATTGCGGAGATGAAGGGGGCATTGCGGAGATGAAGGGGGTATAGCGGAGATGAAGGGGGCATAGCGGAGATGAAGGGGGACATTGCGGAGATGAAGGGGGCATTGCGGAGATGAAGGGGGTATAGCGGAGATGAAGGGGGCATAGCGGAGATGAAGGGGGACATTGCGGAGATGAAGGGGGCATTGCGGAGATGAAGGGGGACATTGCGGAGATGAAGGGGGACATTGTGGAAGGGGGGCATTGCGGAGATGAAGGGGGCATAGCGGAGATGAAGGGGGTATAGCGGAGATGAAGGGGGCATAGCGGAGATGAAGGGGGACATTGCGGAGATGAAGGGGGCATTGCGGAGATGAAGGGGGCATAGCGGAGATGAAGGGGGACATTGTGGAAGAGGGGCATTGTGGAGATGAAGGGGGGCATTGACCAGGCACCCTCCCCTCATCAGAGCAGGGGGTGCCTGGTGTAATGCTCGTGTCGCCCCATTCAATTCAATGGGGCTCGGGTGCTCGGCCGAGCACTCGAGCCTCCGGCGGTGCTCGGTCAGAGCACCCGAGCACCCGAGCATCGGGGTGCTCGCTCAACACTAGTTATAATATCTGCCCTGCAGCTACTTCCGGACAGACTGCAATTACCTGCTCTGTAATGCAGTTCCGTCACTCTGCCTTTGCTCCCCTCCCTCTATCTAGCCTCCTTCGATGACGGAGGCTTCTGCCTGTATGCTGGAGCAGTCTCTTTGGCAGAGATCAATATCTAGCCAATGAGATCGCTCCAGCTTACAGGCAGAAAGCCTCAATCATTGGAGGAGGCTGGATAGAGGGAGGGGAGCAGAGGCAGAGTGACGGAGTGCGGTTACAGAGGAGGTAACTGCAGTCTATGCGGAAGTGGCTGCAGGGCAGATATTATAACTTCAATTTAGAGGAACAGGAGCTTTAAAAAAAAAATAAAATACACATTTCCTTATATTTGCTATATAAGCTAATGATTCATGCTAACTTGTATAGGAATGACACATCCCCTTAAACTCTCAAATAGGGACTGTCCCTCCTAAAGATGTGCACGTAGGAGGTAAAATTCACAACAGGTGGTTTTAAAAAGCAGATTTCTTCTTACTGCGCTGAAGACCTTGCTAGCACCCAAGGAATCAAAAGAGATTATTATGAGTGTGAAGGGAAGAATGCCGTCAGTCACAAAAAACAGGATCTGACCGTTATTTAGGATGAAAACGTTAGTGTGATAATGGAGATGGACATTACGGAGAAAGAATGTACAAACACGAGTCTGTACAAAACCAGGCTTTGACATTGATTATCTGGTTTTACACCTGCTTATTACCAATATACTAAGATAATTTTGCTGGAATGCATTCCCTTAACCCTTTGAGTGCCAGAGGGGTGCATACCATCTTTTATTCAAAGGGTTAACACTGTCAAACCAAGGAGAGGGCGGTGGGGAAGTCTATGGGTGTTTTGGGGAGTTCCATTTCTCTGTTCAGTTGTTTAATTTATCTCTATGTATCGCAAAAGGCACAGAGCAAATGAAGCAGATTTTCACCATTTTCATCACAGCTAAAAAACTTGCCCCCCAATAATTCCCCATCTGGCGACTAGTAGCTCAGAAGTGCTAGTCAAAAGAATTATTACCGTGTTAATGAGAATTATCCATTGTTCCCGGGCTGACAGGCAGGACAGAGAGCAGACATCTTTCCATAGTGACGTCTGCACGCCTGCACTGTCAGTCCCTTTTGGAGCCGAACGGCTCCTAGCAACGCCTCCTAGAGCAGGATGGGACTGACAGCACAGGCGAGCAGACGTCACTGTGGAAAGATGTCTGCGCTCCGTCCTGCCTGTCAGCCCGGGAACAATGGATAATTCTCTTTAACGCGGTAATAATTCTGGCGACTAGGGCTACTGAGCAGCTAGTCGCCAGATGGGGAATTATTGGGGGGCAAGTTTTTTAGCGGTGGTAGTTCACTTTAACTCTTTGAGTGCCAGAGCTGTACACAGCGCATTGCTTTGCAATGCATTGCGCACCCCTCTGGAACACAAAGAGTTAAAAATGATATATAATTTGTGTGGGTGTGATAAAGAAATTAGAAGGAAAATATGGTTGAACCAAAGCATACTAAAAAGGACAAAATTGTTCTTGTTCTCAAGTGTAAAAAAAAAGCCATTGTCACCAAGGGGTTAAATTTAAAGGGATAGTAATGTCAAAAAATTAATTGATATACGGTTTTTCAATTAATTTTTTTATAATGCATAGCAGGGCTTAAAGGGCTAGTAATACTTAAAATGTAAAAAAAAATATGTTGTAGGGTTTATCCCCCTGAGTAAAACAAGAGTACTCCCACTGCTGAAAGGTGTTTCATTCAAAAGTTATTAATTTTCAAAGTTGAATTTTTTAGGTGCAATATCACAGTGGCCTGAAATTGTACAGTGGCGCTGGTGCTACACGATCCTATGGACAGCTCTGGTCCCGGGACCATAAATCTCCATAGGATGGTGTAGCAACAGCGCCACTGTACAATTTCAGGCCACTGTGATATTGCACCTAAAAAAAGTATTACTATCCCTTTAAAATATTTAGTCCTTTGCTACTAGCCAGACCTGAAATGTTACTCGCCACTGCAAGCCACAACATACCCACCAGGGCTGAATTTCTACTCGCCAGGGCTAAATTTTCACTCGCCATTGGCTAGTGGCGAGTGTAAATTTTGAGCCCTGATGCATAGTATCTTTATAAAATCATTTACCTTCATATTCTACTTGGAAATCTAGATAAAAGTTTCCCCCTCCTTCCCCTTTCTATCACATCATGCAGATTTCCCTCAGATCTGAAAGCTTGACAGATCACAAGAAGGAACAATATCGTATGTGTGTCAGTATAAGGAAAATTCTGCCCTTCTTCATCCAGGGAGTCGAGGTTTTCCTTATGCTGACACAATATTGTCCCTCGTTGCATCCGGCTTTCAGATCTGAAGGAAGTCTGCATGATGTGATGGAAAGGAGCAGGAGGGGGAAACGTGTAACTGAATTTTCAAGAAGAATATGAAGGTAAAGGATTTTAAAAAGATACTGTGCATTATAAAAAAAATAAATTGAACAATCATGTATCAATTTTTTATACTATTTATAATCTCTTTTTTTTTTTACATTATTATCACTTTAAATTTCTTCCCTATGTTGCCAGAGGCTGAACATTCATTGATGCAGAAGGTGCAAAGCTCTGTGTCCCAGCTAACTTTAGGGGCATATTAAATCCTGAATATAGAGAACAGCCAGGGCTGGATTTCTCAGTAGGCAGAGTAGGTAACTATACATTTCTTAGTATACTTCAGTGGCAGTCTGTTAAACCAGTCGATAATACTTGTCAACTGAAATGTAGTCTAGGCCCTAAGTTGTGCCGTTATATACGAATAAAGTTTATTGTTAAAAGGAGAGTGGATCCATGGAACAGGCTCTCTGTAGAGATAGTAAGAACCTAGCAGTTATATCATTTCAAACATGACAACGAAAGAAGAGGAAGAAGGATAAACTGTGGTCTGTAGAATAAGTGACTTCAGTATGTTTCGAAAGGTGTTACACTACCCTGTGGCAGCAAATGGTATGTAGAACAAATGTAAAGAGGCATTCCTATCTGACATAACATTACGTGTTTCATGCATCAGCAACTCATGTGGTGGAGACAAAGTTAACAAACCACCAGTCTTAAACATGATGTTACATGTATGAGTAATCAGTATAGTCAAAAGCTGCTTCCTTTAACCCTCCTGTACTGACACTTTGCACAGAAAGATATATACAATGAAATTCTTTGTAGCTGATTAGTGACTCAAATGTAAGGCAAAAATCTGCTGTAACCTCAGGGGTGCCAGACAGAACTATAGTTTTTGAGTGGTCTGTAGCACCTAAGGGGTTAACCTTTTGAGTGCCAGAGAGGTATCCAACGCATTGAGCCGCAATGCGTTGGATACCTCTCCGGCACTCAAAGGGTTAAAACTGGTATATTTCTAACTGTTGCACAAGGTAATAAATGGAGAAGGAATTTAACCCTTTGAGTGCCGGAGAGGTATCCAATGCAAAGGGTTAATCCTGTAAGGATCACAGGGGGGTGTGATTCATTGCTTTGCAATGTGTCGCTCACTCTTCTGGTCCTTAAGGGGTTAAAATGGATTAAATTAGCAGAATACCCAGAAACGGTTTAACATACTGAGTGCCAAGGATAAAAAATCCACTGAAGACACAGCTACCTGTATTTTTAGGCTAGTTCAAGGAATAGTAATACTTCATTTTATCTTTATTTTATTTTGTAGGCATTAAAAACCATGAAGAACGATATAAGTATTCACACTCCTGTATTAGCCCAGTGGAGGATAGAGAAGTCTCCTGGAGACAACTCAAGAATCCAAAGGATTAATAAAGAGAAGTATCATTTGATAATTGGTTTACCTCTTGAGGACCTATTGGCAATCGTTTGGAGCAATGGAAAGGGAGGTAATGGCTGCTCCTTTAGAGCATATGTAAGACTGGGTTTTAGGCCACAGACAGTCTAGCATGATGTCCATGATGTTTAAAGAGATAGTAATTAGTGTTGAGCGAGCGTGCTCGGCCGATGCTCGGATCGGCTCGAGCATCGCTCTGCTCGGCACATGGCGGTACTCGTCGAGTACCGCCATGTGCTCGCCCGCCATGTTCGGGTGGCGGGGATCTGTGCCGGAGGAGGCACAGATCTGAAGACGCTCCGCTGGACCACCAGGGACTGGAGGTAAGGGGGCATTGCGGAGATGAAGGGGGCATTGCGGAGATGAAGGGGGACATTGTGGAAGAGGGGCATAGCGGAGATGAAGGGGGACATTGTGGAAGAGGGGCATAGACTCTATGCCCCTCTTCCACAATGTCCCCCTTCATCTCCGCTATGCCCCTCTTCCACAATGTCCCCCTTCATCTCCTCTATGCCCCTCTTCCACAATGTCCCCCTTCATCTCCGCTATGCCCCTCTTCCACAATGTCCCCCTTCATCTCCTCTATGCCATAGAGGAGATGAAGGGGGACATTGTGGAAGAGGGGCATAGCGGAGATGAAGGGGGACATTGTGGAAGAGGGGCATAGAGGAGATGAAGGGGGACATTGCGGAGATGAAGGGGGACATTGCGGAGATGAAGGGGGCATTCGGAGATGAAGGGGGCATAGCGGAGATGAAGGGGGGCATTGACCAGGCACCCTCCCCTCATCAGAGCAGGGGGTGCCTGGTGTAATGCTCGTGTCGCCCCATTGTATTCAATGGGGCTCGGGTGCTCGGCCGAGCACTCGAGCCTCAGAGGGTGCTCGGTCAGAGCACCCGAGCATCGGGGTGCTCGCTCAACACTAATAGTAATACTTTGTTTTATCTTTATTTTATTTTGTAGGCATTAAAAAAACATGAAGAATGATATAAGTCTTATCTGTCAAACCTTTATGGTTTAAGAGATATTCACAAGCAAAGTTTCCCCTCCCACCCCTTTTACCTAGTGTAAACAATCTCTTCTCAGATGTGGAATCCAGTCCATAGACCAGACAGATAACAGAAGGGGACAATCTTCTTCGTATGAGAACAAGGAAGGTCCTGCCCCCCTTGACAAGTTTTTCAGGTTTTTCACTTATCTTAATTGAAGATTGTCCCTCTCTGCAGTCTACCTGGGCAACTCCCTTCTATTCTGGCTGAGCAGTGTTACATCAGTAAAAAGGGCGGGAGGGGGATATTTTGTTATTGAATTACTCCTGAACTACAACTCTGCCAGAATTGAAATAACACTATCCAAAGTCCAAATACTATGATGATTAATTAGAGCTGCTTTTATTATGAAACATTACTATCCCTTTCACACTTGCAGCCAGATGAAAATACATTAACTAAAACACACCTGTTCTCCATTTTGCTGCATTCCCACTAATGGAGTGGCTGATGTGAGGCCTATATCAACATCAGGTATATATAATTGGATGATGCTCATCTGGGTTGCCCATCCACTAGATGCTGCGATGAACATTGCACCCTGAACATTATGATGCTCATCACAACATCTAGTGTGAATGATCTCATTGTGAACAACCCTGTAACTGTTAACTCTGTTGTACTTAACTGGGCTCAAAGCATGAAAACAATTGAGCTGCATTGTACTGTGTTCACACTTTTGAAATTGAAAGTGTGAACAGCCTCAAAGGCAGCAATTATTTTTATTTTCTTGAGATTAGCATGGCAGTGAAAAGATCACAAGCTTGAACAAGCCCTTAGTGTAATTCTGTTGGGATCCCATGTGAACAGCCTTATACGATACAATAGGTGCAATTCACTAAGCTAAACATGTGTAATTCTCAAACAAAACACTGCATCATAGGGTACAAAGAATTTTTTTATGTCAGTTATCCTTTGGTAATACACCTGAGGCTCCTCCTCCCAAGCCAGGGCAGCAAATAACACAGGGACTTCCCACTCCACTAGTGTCAGTGTTTGAACTAAGACTAAGCAGATGCCAAAATATGATCCAAAAAATAGGTATTTATTAAGCCACAACAGAAAACAGGTAGTTTGTGTGATACCAAAGTAGACCTGAAGGAAAATTGACAAATAAAAAATCCATCGGGATCTTCAGGTAGCACAGTTGAGAGGATAACCAAGCCAGAGCCAAAAGGAGGGAAATAGGACATAGTGGCCTGAATGATATTGCTAGAGACAGCAGCCTCTTCGGAAGCTCAAAAGGTCAAGTCTATAGTGATTTGGAATGTATCAATACTTTTCTATATGGTGGCTGTACAAGTCTCCTCAATGGAGACCTCAGCCTTATTGGCTCATGATGTAGCCATCGTTCTAGTAGAATGGGCCCTCATTATATATTTATTTATTGATTTATTATTTTGCCAGGAAGAATACATTAAGATTTCTCTCATTTTAAAGGGATAGTAATGTTTCACAAAAACAGAACCTCCAATTAATCTTCATAGTATATGGGACATAGAGAGTGTTATTTCAATACTGTCAGAGTTGTAGTTCAAGAGTAATTGAATGATAAAGTATCCCCCTCCTGTCCCTTTTACCTAGTGTAATCCTCCTCCCCTCAAATGTGTAATCTGTCTCAGCTCACAGCAAGGGACAATCTTCTTACTGTGAGCATAAGGAAACCCCGCCCTCCTTGACAGGTTTTTCAGGTTTTCCCTTATGCTCACTGAAGATTGTCCCTCTCTGTGATCCATCCAGACAGTCTTACTGCTCTGAGGTGAGCAGTGTTACATCAGTAAAAGAGTTGAACTACAACTGCGACGGTATTGAAATAACACTCTCCATGGCCCAAATACTATGAAGATTAATTGGAGCTGCTTTTATTGTGAAACAGTACTATCCCTTTAATTACTGTATGTCCTCTAGAACATCTACAATACAAAGTTATGCATTTATACACAAACAGAAACCAGAAAGATAAAAAGAACACATTCTCTTTTAGATATAGTTACATGTATTTAAATACAAACATTTATTTATAGGGATTTTAAACCGGCAGAAGATTTAGATTTTTTTCGGGTAAGTTATTCCAGGTTTTAGGAGCTCTGTAAGAGAAGGCAGACTGACCCCTTTTTTTCTTGTAGGCTGGAATAGTCAGTGAGGTGTTAGCAGTGGAGCAGAGGTTATAGTTAGTATGGAGAACTGGACTGAGCATACTGCCCAGGTAGTCTGGAATCTTTCCTGAGAAGTGGTTATAAACAAGGCAGAAAAGGTAAAAGAAAACATCTGGATTTGAGTATTGGCCAATTTAGTTCTTTAAACATAATAATGATGGACAGTGTAATTACACTGAAGATCAAAGCAGAATGTTGAAGTAAAGATTGATTTGTAGCACAGAAACACAAAATCCACTTAGTTGTTGACTGGCATTAACATCTGTTGTACAGTGCATTTTCTAACCAGAGGACTTAGGATTTTTTCCAACCCCTTAACGACCGGCGTCGCATCGCGTTCACTTAAGGACCACGGAGCATTTTTTTTTTAAATTTCCGGTTCCGGATTCCCCGAACGACATGCAGCCGTGGGGGGAGGATGGAATTCCATGACAGTCATAGTACGTCATGGGTCGTTAACTCAGATCGACCCATGATGTACTATGACCGTCAAGGGTCATTAACCCCTTAACTACCGGCGGTCCTGGGACATTTCCGTCCCATAATGACCGCATAGGAGCACTTGGACGCACCGGTACACGTGACCTGTCGCGTGTATCGGCGCGTCATTATGGGGCCTGATAGAGATCGCTCCGATCTTGGAGCGGTCAATTTCAGGCCCTATTTTTACTTACAGCGCTCCCGGTAGAGCGATGTAAGTAAAAAGTACGTGACGTACTATGACCGTCATCGGTCCTTGAGTATTTCAAGGACCGTGACGGTCATAGTACGTCACATGTCGTTAAGGGGTTAAGGGGCTAAACAGAGTACCTACTTTAGGATAAATGTTGAATGTTACTTTATCATTATGAAGAAAAAACGTGAGGCTGGGCCTATCTACATATCTGTAGGAGTCTACTAAGGCCAAGTTGTGTATGTATATCTTCAGTGGAGTCTTCCATTTAGCCTTGTAAACTTCAGGAATAGCTGAACGTACACATCTGTTGATAGTTGCCTTGAAAGTTTTCATTCTTTTTTCAGGACCAAATACATTTAAAAACAGATATTGGTTATACTTAATTGATGAAGTTCTGTCAAAATAACACTTGAGGCAATACTTCACATTCACTGTGTAGATTTTGTTCTCAGAAATTAATCTGATTTTGGCTGAATGCTGGCAGAGAGATCTCTTGGCTCCTATGAAAGACTAAATATACTTTGGGAGAAAATTCCAGAAGAAGATGAAGAAGCCTGAGTCCTGTTTAAACACTAAGTATGGAGGGATATTGTGAAGGAATGCTCTAAGAAGCTGTCCAGAGCTACGATTTGTACTGTAATTGTGCTGAGTCCTTTTGCAAAGCTATCTGACAGAAACTCAAAGATACATGGAATAGAAGGTGATGGTGGATATACTCTTCTCTCCAAAAGCAGAAAGGTGCTGGCCTTCCTCGACTGGAGAAGAAAATCTGTGATAGCGATAGAGAGACCTCGACTGATCAGGAGCTGGAGTGCAGGAATCATGCTGTTAACTTCAGCTTGAAAGTTTGTTGGTGAAAGACTGGTACTTGATGTAAAAGACCTGCTTCCAGGAAATGAGGTAGTGGGTCCTTCACTGTTAGAGACTTGAGACTATCAGGAGATTTTGCCTTTAACAACCTTCTTCAGAACTAATTGTAGAAGTCTCAGAGGACCATAGCTGGAGAAGGGTGTCCAGAAGTTCCAAATGATTTGGATGTAGGTCTCCTTCTTTTCTTTTCCAGGTACCTTCAAGAGATTCATCATGAATTACTGCACTGCAGCCATACATGCTGGTGTCCATGGTCAGAACTGTCCAATGTGTAATGGACTAGGGAAGACCTTTGGACAAATTGTTCTTTTTCCACCAGGTCAAGGAAATTTTCACTTGAACTTTTTTTTTTTTGCTAAATACACCCCTAACACATAATTTTACATTTTCAGGGCATCCCTAACCCCCCTTATAAGCTGTTTGTCAAGGGCATATTTAAGAGTGGGAGGGAATATATATATATTTATAGGTCCCCCAATCACAATGAAAAAGGATATTTTGCATAATAATTTCCATAAATAAACATTAAAAACAAAACAATACATTATGTTTTTAATCTTCATAAAAAAAAAATGGCACCCTAAGTGGAAGCCCCCAGGCCAGCCCACCCATCCCCTATGTTTATCTAGAGAGGACAAGTGTGTGGAGGGGAGAGAATCAATAGTTATTCTGGATTAAACCAACTCCACCATAGTATGGGGGAAAAAATAAAAATTCCTAAATTCCCATGCACTTGACTAGAGACTTTTAACCCCTGAATACTAGAGAGGTCTCCAATGCATTGGAGACCTCTCTAGCATTCAAGGGTTTAAAAGCCTAATTTAATTTAATAGGACATTTTATGTGTTTCCTGTAGTGAAGCTGGTTTACTCCAGAATAACTCCAGTTTGCTTTTATAAATAGGGCCTTGTAAAGTCTTTCATTAAGAGCAGGTTACACCTGGTGTTAACCCTTTGAGTGCCAATGGGGTACACAGCACATTGCTCTGCAATGCATTGTTTACCCCTCTGGCACTCAAAGGGTTAGGATTCAGCCACATACACTTCCTGTATTATTGGAGCAATCAGAGAAGTTTTCTAGACATGTTGCAACACAATTCTTATTTGTCACACTTTCATTTCTACTCCACTTTCTAACATGTTATCCGATTGGAGTTAGAAGTTAGCAAAAATGGCATTAAACATTTATATTTGTCCTTATGTCACTTTGTGACAAATTTGCAGACACTTTTTTTATTCTACCAGTTTTATACACTCCTCAGTGGGCTATAATCATCAAAACAAAGCGGTGCAATTCTGGATCAAACCAACTGCCCCATCGGGAGTAAATGCAAATTCCCACGGTTTAAATTGGGGCTTTTAGCCTGTTTGAGTGCTAGAGAGGTCTGCAGAGCATTGTTTTGCAATGCGTTGGACAGCACTGTAGCATTCAAGGCATTAGAAGTCCCATTTAACCCTTTGAGTACTAGAGGGTGTAAGTAACGTATTGCTAACCAATGCAAACCAAAATTCTAATTGATTCAAATATGCCTTTTAACACCCTTTGAGAACCAGAGGGGTAGCCAACTCATTGCAACGCAATGTATTGGCTATTCTCTGGGACTTTTTCTCCACTGGAGATTTAGTTTTTTTCTTGTTTTTTTTACACATTCAATTGATGCATTGATAGTTAAAAATTGCGTTAAGGGTCTCTGCGCCCCAAAAAACTGGGTGCAGATTTTCCCACGATAAAGTGGGTCCCTTAGTGCATCTTACTGCCTAATGCAGTCAATTGAATAGGAAATTCCGCAGTTTGTACTAAGTTTCTATGGGCTCAAATGGCTGCTGAGTTTACCGGCTGAGATGCTTATTTTTCTGCCAGCAGTTCTTCATAGCACAGGTAATTGTACTGATCTTGATCACACATTTTACAGAAATCATTAACTCTTTAAGGGCTAAATTGGTACTTTACTATGAGAAAACCATTTGAGAGCCAAAATCATTTGCACACCGTTCTGGGACTCAAAAGGTTATTATTTTCTCAGACTGAGTCAAAGTGAAGCAGGATTGATTTACTGCTTCTGCTGTCCCAAGTCCCCAAACTTTTTTTTCTAATGGAGTCTCTAAAGTAGTGGTTCTCAACCAGGGGCCGTGGCACTTTGGTGTTATGCGAGCCTCAGCTTAGAGTGCCAGTATTTTTCCATGAAGAATTTGACAAGAATATGAATATTGAGTTTTAAATATATATTTAAGGAATCTGTTTCACACACTATGTGTAGAAAATACCTATAAAATGTTAAAATTAAAATTCCAGACTGGGTGTTAGGAGTGCCTTGAGTGAAAAAAGATTGCGCAAACTGCTGCAAAGTGTGCAGGATTTAAGTGCTCCCTGTATGAGCAGTGACAGAGCAGGAATGGAGCATCTCTGTGGGGGGGATCTAAGGGGGCTGAAGCACCATGTATTTTGGTGGGCAGCCCCAAATCTAGGACCAGATGTAAGTCCATTGTCACCTTGCTTTCAGTGGCTTATGGGTGGACCCCAGAAAATGTGGGCCATTATGTTTTATTTGGGCCCTGGGGGCCCCTACACAATGCTCTCGATTGGCCCTGGTGAGTCTCTGGGCTCACCTGAAGAGGGCTGTGGGCACTGAATATTGAAGAGTGCTAAAGGTTATTGTTAACATGTGCGGTAAGTAACATAGTAAATTTGGTTGAAAAAAGTCACAAGTCCATCAAGTTCAACCCTTGCCTCATAACCTAGTGACATGAGAATTATATAGCTTTCCTGCTGCCAAATAATTTAGTCTATCTGAACTACCTGTTTTGCCTACTACTACACAATATAACCCTAGGTTCCCTCTTGAAAGAAATGTATTGTATCCATTGTATTTGCCATAACCACATCTTTGGGCAAGCATGATGTCATCTGCAGTAGTTCTCTACATGATGATGTCATTCGCAGTCATTCTCTACACCTCATGTGATGAGAAGTGCCAGGCCACCCCTGCCAGTATGCACTTGCATTTGCAGATGTGCATGCTGGTGTTTGGTTGCAGTGCTCCTAACTGGCACCCTCTCCTTCTGGCTGAGATTGTTGTTGCCGACTAGTGTTGTGCCTGCCCTGTCTTTCCTGAGTGAAATTCTGATTCATGCTGCCTGGATTGGATCATCCAGTACGTCCTACTAATGAGACTAGTAGGAGACAATTGATTTATTTTAAACAGTCAACATAAAATACAGTCCATACAGGGTATATATATATATATATATATATATATATATATATATATGTATATATATATATATATATATATATATCCTTGTACTGAAATGTGTTTTTTTACACATGGTTGCCTATCTCTGGTCAGGTTTAAACCTTAACCCAATAGTTAATGCCATAATGTTTAAGTTAACCCTTTGACATCCAAATAGGTGTACAATGTACGTTGTTTTGCAGTGCATCGTGCACAACTTCATGCTTGTTTAAATCTCTTGAAGATCAGAAGATCAGAGTGGTGCACAATGCCTTGAAAAGCAACGCATACTCTACACCCACTTGGACTTCAAGGGGTTAATTTATGAAAACAGGTGGCATTGATTACTGTTTAAAGCTGGACAGGGATGGCAATCATATATGAAATCCTCATTTAAGTACAAAAGAGGATTTTCGTCTTACCTGTTAAATCCTTTTCTCTTAGTCCATACAGGTTACTGGTAACCTTGGGTAGGCGATCTGCCCCTTTAACTAGGCAGGAACAATTTTAGAAGTGAATGCAGGGGGTGGCGCCTACCTTCCCTCCTTGGCTGCAGCTAGCTAATCAGCTCCAGTAAGATTTGAGACACTAACTATTGACTAGATAGTAGAAGGAAAAGAAGACTCCTGTGAGCATGACCCTGATGGACCCCCATGGTCTGCCACAGGAGAGCCAAGCATGGTCCCGTGACAGGGTGGGAGACAAGTAACCTGTTGTCACGGTTTGTTTTGACTCTCAGACACAGAGTAAGATAAAAATCAAACTTTATTGAAAAGTTTAATGGGAACCCTTACGGGTACTGAACATACATACATATCACTTGCACAAAATAGGTTCAAACAGTAGCTTTTACAAGATACAGTATGGTAGGCTCTACCGGCCTTGCCAATGTACCGGGCAAGGCAGCCTATGGTATGGAACAATAATATGACTGAGGCTGTACTGGCCCTGCCAATATACCGGGCAAGGCAGCCTATGGTATGGAACAACAATATGACTGAGGCTGTACCGGCCTTGCCAATATACCGGGCAAGGCAGCCTGGAGGATGACACAATTGCAGGAAATAGGCTCTACCGGCCTTGCCAATATACCGGGCAAGGCAGCCTGGAACTGACACAATTGAAGGAATAAGGCTCTACCGGCCTTGCCAATATACCAGGCAAGGCAGCCTGGAACTGACACAATTGAAGGAATAAGGCTCTACCGGCCTTGCCAATATACCGGGCAAGGCAGCCTGCAGAATGGCACAACAAACAGCATGTGGCTCTACCGGCCTTGCCAATATACCGGGAAAGGCAGCCCAACAGACTGAAGGACAGCTCCCCTTAGTGCTGAATAGATGGAAGCATCAGCATCAGATGGTACAGTGGAGCAAACTAGTATAACGTACTGAACAACAGGAACGCCCTACCGGTGCAGTAATAGAGGCAACAAGCACTCGGTAAATATGGAGTAAACCAGTACCGTGTACTGGACAACGGTATCGCCCAGCCGGTTCAATAATGGAGACAGCAGCAACCGGTGTATTGGACTAAACCAGTACAGCGTACAGGACAACGGAAACGCCCTACTGGTTCAATAAGGGAGGCAACAGCAACCGGTGTATTGGAGTAAACCAGTACTGTGTACTGGACAGCAGTAACGCTCAACCGGTTCAGTAATGGAGGCAACAGCAACCGGTGTATAGGAATAGATGTACTGGACAATGGAAGCGCCCTACCGGTTCAGTAATGGAGGCAACAGTAACTGGTGTATGGAGTAAACCAGTACCGTGTACTGTACAACGGAAACGCCCTGCCGGTTCAGTAGTGGAGGCAACAGCAACCGGTGTATTGGAGTAAACCAGTACCGCGTACTGGACAACGGAAACGCCCTACCGGTTCAGTAGTGGAGGCAACAGCAACCGGGGTATTGGAGTAAACCAGCACCATGTACGGGACAACGGAAACGCCCTACCAGTTCAGTAATGGAGGCAACAGCAACCGGTGTATTGGAGTAAACCGTACCACGTACTGGACAACGGGAACGCCCTACCGGTGCAGTAACAGAAGCAACTAGCACTCTGTGAAAGTGGAGCAAACCAGTGATCAGAATGTCTCCCAGACAACCAATGTCGATGACAGATGACAGCCAGGATCAGGAGCAGGAACGAGAGACAGGCCAGGACAATACAGGAACAGCAGGACTGCCAACCCAGGTCAGGAATGGAGCAGGAACAACAGCAACACTGGATCAGGAATGGAAGCTGGAACGTCGACTCAACCGGATCAGGAACGGAGGCAGGAACACAGAGGAGTGACAATGGTGTCTGGATGAATCGCTGACACTGGTAACTGAGCAAACAGGCCCAAGAGTACAAGGCAGGTGACTACTGACATAGAGAAACCACGAAAGGGCAACCAAAGGGTGCCTCAGCCCAGTCTATATAGGCAATACTGGGTGGGCAATACACAGGCGGCCAATGGAGAGTACACACACCTGACTGACAGCAAAAGCCAGCAATCACAGGCACCGTGATACCTGTATGGACTAAGAGAAAAAGATTTAACAGGTAAGACTAAACGCCTCTTTTTTCTGTCTTCCAATACGGGTTACTGGTAACTTTGGTATGTCCAACCATTGAGTTTCCCAGAGGCGGGAAGTAAGGCAAGGACCAGATGCAAGGTCCCCGAAGTCACCAGAGCAGATATGAACCACTAGATCACAGATAGCCCAACAAAACAAATGAAGTGTCAACGGACACTAAAAAGGGTAACAACACCCCAGGAACTGTTACATAGCACACTGAACTAGAGCCAGCAGGGCTCAAAAGTGAAGAAAGCACCAAAGAACAGAAGAAAATCCTAGACAGGCAAGACTGCCTCCACGATCTTCCTCCCAAAACTGGCATCAGACGATGCCAGCACATCAACACGGTAGTGCTTTGAAAAGGTGTGCACAGAAGACCAAGTGGCAGCCTTGCACAACTGATCAGATGAGGCCTGTTTCTTGTAAGCCCAAGAAGCCAGAATGGATCTTGTAGAATGAGCCGTGACGCAAAAGGAAACAGGCTTCTTCCTTAGCTCAAGCCTTACGAATAGTGGACTTGATCCAAGATGCAATAGTCACTTTGGATTCAGGTCTCCCTGCCCTGGGGCCCTCAGGAATGACGAACAGCGCATCAGACTGTCTAATGGACTCAGTGCGATGAACATAAAACTTGAGACAACGCACCACATCTAACAAGTGGAGATCTCTCTCCTTGTCAGAGGTAGGGTCAGGGTAGAAAGAAGGCACCACAATGTCCTGATTAATGTGGAATGTGGGGACCACCTTCGGGAGAAATTCCTTTGAAGTGTGAAGCACTGCCTTGTCTTTGTGAAACACCAAAAAGGGTGGTCTACAAGACAGAGCATATAACTCCGTGACACGGAGAACAGACACAATCGCCAGGAGAAAGGCTGTTTTCCACGTCGGCAGGTGTAGAGGAATAGTAGCTGAGGACTCAAAAGGAGGGCACTGGAGGACGCCCAAAACCAAATTGAGATCCCACTGAGGAGTGGGAATCTTGAAAACAGGACGAATATGAGCAACGCCCTGGAAGAAAACCTTGACATCAGGAAGAATAGCTGTACACCTCTGAAAGAAAACAGAGAAAGCAGAAGTCTGAACCTTAAGGGAGCTCAAACTGAGGCCCTTATCCACACCAGGAGAAAGCCAGGACAGTAGGCAGATCAAAATCCTGAGAAAGGTCCCTATCAGCACACCAAGATAGAAAGGTCAACCAGACACGATGGTAGGCCTTAGAAGAAACAGGTTGGCGGGCACTAAGCATAGTAGCCCCCCACCAGTAGAAAAACCAAAGCTGCATGATGAACATCCTCCTTCCACAGGTAACCCGGAAGCCGGAATGGCTCCACCACTGACAGATCCAGAAGCTCAGAAACCAAGCCTGTGAAGGCCAGTATGGAGCAATCAGAATGACTGGACAGCGATCCAGTCTCAATTTCCATAACACCCTGTGCAACATGGAGAGGGGAGTAAAGATGTAAGCCAGAGGAAATAACCAAGGAATGGACATGGCATCCACTGCTAGATCTAAAGGATCCCTCCAGAGAGAGCAGAACCTTGGAACTTTCTGGTTGTGTCTTGTCGCCATCAGGTCAGTGCAAGGAGGACCCCACTTCTACACCAGGAATGTGCACTGCGGATATGGCAGGAACATGTTCTTCTGCCCAGGACAAAATAGCCTTGACCTCTAATCATGCGGCGGGACTTTTTGTTCCACCCTGCTTGTTGATGTAAGCCACGGCTTGTCGGACTGGACCAGGACTGGGCATTCTTCCAGCTGGGGTGTCCATTGGTGAAGGGCATGAAATATTGCCCAAAGCTCCAACACGTTGATGGGAAGGAGAGATTCCTCCAGAGACTACTGACCCTGAGCCCTCAGGTGACCCAGGGCTGCTCCCCAGCTGGAGAGGCTGGAATCCGTTGTCACCGTGGTCCAGAATGATACCAGGAAGGACTTGCCCTTCAGCAGATTGGAGAGTTCGAGCCACCAAGTCAAACTTAGTTCCACATGAAGAGGGAGGGACACTGACATCTTCAGAATGTCCAGCTGACCCCTGCACACCTGGATCACAAACCTCTGGAGTTCCCTGGTGTGAGCCATGGCAAATGGAACCATTTCTATGGTGGAGATGAATTTCCCCACTAGAGAGGACAGCTTCTTGGCTGGAACTGGATCGTAAGCCAGAACAGTAGATCTGGTGAGCCACCTCGTCCGTGAGAACCACCATGCTCTGCTGAGTGTTGAAGAGAAGGCCCAGGAAGACCAGACGTTGGAATGGGACAAGATCTGACTTGTCTATGTTGATGATCCACCTGTGATGGATGAGAGCATGACTGCAGTCCTGAACCTGCTGATGAAGAAGTTCCGCAGAAGGGGCTTTCAGAAGCAGGTCATCCATGTGTGGAGTAACTCTGGTGCTGTCCCGATGGAGGACGGATACTAAAGCTTGTCTGGCAACCACAAACATGGTGGAAACCCTTGCTACCAAACGGATGGCATCAAATAAGGCAGCAGAAACATAATGCTGGGCCTCAGAAATGTTGGCAAGAAGCCGCAACATATCCAAAGTAGGAGCACCTGACGGACAGCCAGAGTGAGCTGTTCAGTCCAGACCGCAATGGCCCGGTTCACCCATGCCACAGCGAACGCTGAAAGCAAGGCAGTACCAGCAGTGGGAAAAATGGACTTGAGGGAGACCTCAAGTTTCTTGTCAGTTCAGTCTGTCAGAGCGGATGCATCAGCAACTAGCAAGGCAGTGGACTTAGATAGCCTGGAGATAGGAGTGTCCACTTTGGGGGGATGAACCCACTGAGCAAGCGCCGCCTCAGAGAAGGGGTAAAGCTTGGCAAATTTCTTGGAAACAGAAGCTTTCCTGTCCGGAGACTTCCACTCATCAGACACAAGGCGGTCAAGAGTGGGGTTAGGTGGAAAACAAGTATAGGGCCTCTTAGCCTCCTGAAATACATCAAAGGGATCCAAAAAAAACCTCATGAACTAAGGGAATGTTTAGGGTAGTTAAGACGGCTCTGATCAAGCCCTCAGCCGAGGGATCAGGATCATCCTCAAAGGGGTCCCCAAAAAACTGAGAGGAGCCCACATTAGAAAATTCCTCAACATCTGAATCCACCAACAGTTCCTCCTCAGTGGAATCTGATACGTCAGGTACTCCCTGCGGTTTTGGCAGGGAAGATCTGACGGAAGAAGGGGACTGCCAGGAGTGGGATGGAAAGAGTTGCAATGTAGACCAAAGGTCTCTAGTAGCAGCCTTAAACTCTTGCACCAAAACTGGCTCTAATGCATGGCTGGAGGTTCCTGGGAGAGACTCAGGGACATCAGAACATGCTGGGCAAAATGACCTGAGAAATCTCTAGGTCACCCTGAATGACATGAGGAGCAATGCGCAATATGGGACACAGAGACCCCAGCGTCCTTAGTCTTAGGCCTGGCCCCAAGCTCTAACGGATTAGACATTCTCACAGTGTCAAAACATTTAAAGTATAAAGAATCACCCAAATACAGTGTGTAAGATTAAAATTTCACCCCAGATATTGCTAAATTGCACTTATCTGGCAGATGAAGGGTTAATCTGCAGAGGAGCGAAGGAGAGCCCAAGCCCTGCGTAGGATACTCGTTCAGGAAAAGGCACAAAATGGCTGCCGCGGTGGGAGCCAATCAGAAACTAGTGCACGAAGCAAGCGCTCATGGGAAACTTAGTTTTCCCAGAAAAAGTACCCTAACAGTGCCTGAAGCCCCCTCAGCACCCCAACATACACAAAACATTAACTGAATGACAGAGCAAGGGCAGACAATTAAAATGAGCCATCTCTGAAGTCGCAAAGTTGAGCGGTTGCAGAGATATATCCCAAACTGTACAGTCCCATATAAGTGAATGGAGCAATGGCGTTTTTGCGGTAAAGCACGCTTTTACAAAGTTGACACTGTGAACTAAAATTACATGAAACTTCACTAGAACATGTTAGGAGACCCGAAAAAAACGGAACCCAGTAGGGAAAGTGCCAATAAACCCCCAAAAGATGCAAAAACCAGCAGCTAAAGGGTTAAGCTACCACAGAAACTTGCTCCAAAACACCCAACAGACATACAGATAAACCCAGTGAATGCAGGAGTGTGCAATAAGAACTCCAAAGGAAGACCCCTGTGCGGAGGGGCACTGTGAGACATGTGGACCTGCAGCACTCAAAGGGTTGCTCACCTTTCCTGCAGATCTTCTGTTTTCAGACTACCATGTATTAAGAAGAAGCCTCAGTGGGCAACTCCTGAGGAAAGAACCTGAACCCAAGATTTCCCCCCCAGGGTTCAAGGTCCACAAAAAGCACCTGGCTACTGAGCTAGCCACATCTAAGAGCTTTGTCAGTTATGGTAATTCGCCTAATGGTGTTATTCCATTTCTAACAGAAAAATAAAAAATTTGCTAAAACTATAGCAGAACTGTTCTCTTGCCTGTGTCTTCACCAAGGAACAAATCTTACTGGTGCTGATTGGCTAGCTGCAGCCAAAGAGGGAAAGTAGGCTCCACCCCCTGCATTCACTTCTAGAATTGTTCCTGCCTAGTTAAAGGGGAGGATCACCTACCCAAAGTTACCAGTAACCTGTATTGGACGACAGAGAAATTTATATTAGCAGAGGGCTGAGCAATGTACTGCTTCCCAATGCATTGCTTGCCCCTCTGACACTCAGTTAAGTATTTAGGACTTCATGGTCATGTGTAGATGCTGTTGTTCCATTAACTCCTTGAGTGCTGCAAACTTGTTCAGTATGCCGGTCTACAGGAAAGTATTCACACTGCTGTATTAGCCCATTGGAGGATAGAGAAGTCTCCTGGAGACAGCTCTAGAATCCAAAGGGTTAATAAAAAGTATAATTTGATAATTGGTTTACCTCTTGAGGACCTATTGGCAATCATTTGGAGCAATGGAAAGGGAGGTAATGGCTGCTCCTTTAGAGCATATGTAAGACTGGGTTTTAGGCCTCAGAGAGTCTAGCATGATGTCCATGATGTTTAAGCGTATATGACCCCAAGTCTCTTCATTTTTAGAGGTTGTTTTGTTTTAATTTCTTCAGTGTTATGAATCTCTTCAGCATTCTTAATTTTCTTTTATTCATTTATTATTATAGGTGTGGAATTTGGCTGGGGAGGGGCATAATTAAGGGTGGGTCATAAATGGTGCAGGACATGGAGGCCCCTCATCAGCTCTCTGCATGCTACATGAATTATAGATTTCTATGTAAAATCATATTGCCCGAGATTCACTAAAGTTCACTGAGGGCTCAGGATGTTGTGTTGGATCTGTGTCGAAGGCATGTTGCCAATGTGCACTAATGTTTCTTCTCCATCATATCCCCTTCAATCCTCCACCAATTCGCAGACATCGCAATCATTCTTCTATGCGTTCGGCAGGTTTATGATTTTGGAATGAGCATATTAGCTATGGCTCATTTCCATATGCAAATGCAGGTTAACGAGCCATTTTTGTATTTATGTGGGTGTGTTTATATGTTAAAGTGGCTGTTCACCACATGCACTAAACTCCAATAGCATCCTCTGCTGTCTTAGTTCATAGTCCCAACATCTCCTACCTGAGGTTGACGATGTTGGGATGTCCCTATAGCTTCCTAAGCAGTAACAGGCCCCAATCAATCACAAGCATGTAGGGTTGTCATACTGCTGATGATGTGTAAGGGATGGAAACACACATCATATGCACTAAGGATTAGGTATTCAAGTGGAGGGGATGAGAAGTTCCCCATTAGCAAACAGGGTTGTCAGACTGCTTGTGATGTGGAAGAGATACCGTCCCTTACACACTGCCAGCAACAGACAACCCTGAAGTCTGAGGACATCCCCTATGCTTCCCCGCTTGCTCTTAACCCTTTGAGTGCCATAGGGATGTGCATTGCACACCCCTGTGGCACTCAAATGGTTAGAAAATATAATATACCAATATTCAAACATCCTCTCAGCTTTGTTTTATTTATTTTTAATATTTGTACTGCACATAACAAATTATTTTAAGAAATAGAAAATAGAGTTTAACCCTTTGGCTGGAAGAGATGTCTATAACTAATTTCTTTGCACTGTGTTGGAAACACTTCTAACAGCCACAGGGTTAAAAAAGAAAGAATTAAATAGTTCCATGGGAGGAGTTATTGCCAAAGGAACCAGTAAAGTGCTAGTTCACTCTCCCACTCCTCCTCTGCCTGTTCACAACTCAGAAGCCTCCACCCCTCCTCTGTCCCTTTCACTTCGTACCCTGCCTTTCTCTTCTTTTGTCATCCACATGAGCATACCTGGGAACTCTCCGGATTTGCCCAGGAGACTCCGGTTTTGACAGAGCTTTACCGGGTCTCCGGGGCAGAGGCAGATTCTTCCGGATGCGGGGAGTTTCTATTGAAACTCTGCCCACATCTGCTGTTTCTCCCGGTGTTCCTCCATCCCCAGCCTTCTGTGTGTCACCTTTAAGCCCTGCCCCTCCCCAACTCACATCAAGCCCCGCCCCTTTTTGACGTGATTCACGTCATTATTGTCACCCCCTGCTGCACCAGAGGATTCCCCTCCGGGCAGACCTCAATGGGAAGTTCCCAGGTATGCACATGAGAAGGGCAGAGATGGTGGCAAAAGGGACTGAGGAGGGATGGCAGAGTGTCTACCCTTCTCTCCCTTTGACATTCACTGTGTGCATAACAAAGGTACAGCAGGGTAGGAAAGGAGGTGAAAGGGATAGAGGTGGGTGGCAGTCAAAGTGGTGAATGGGCAGAAGAGGGTAAGGCCCTCTGCAAATATTGGATACGTGTTATAATGCCTTTGTAGTACATCATCCTCAATAAGCATATCAATGAGACTGATTAAAAGAGAAGCAATATACAACTAAATGAAAGCACGCTGCAACAAATACAACTTTTGACAGTACGTCACAAAGTTATCAACTGATGGACCTTTGCAGTCAGGGGTGAAAGGCTCAGTCCACTCTCCACCTTCAATACAAGCACTATGGTATTGTGTGAAAGAGTGAAAATGTATTGCCATATAAAAGCTGAGCAAGTGGGGAAGCAGAGAGGATGTTCTTAGACGTAAAGTGTTAGTAGTGTCTGAAATAAAGCAGATAGATGAGTCTTCTCTATTGTAAATGTAACACATTGCGCTATGTTTAACAACTTACTCTGATGTAGTTGAAAAGATTTTAAATGTAGAAAGGTCCACGAGCAACCCCTTCTGGCTGCATCATTGATCATCTCATGCAGGTCTGGGTGAAGAGCGGCGAGGGATAAACTTCAGTAAGCAAAAGAAAATCCTTCTGTCCTTCGTCAAGGGAGTCAGGGTTATTCCTTATACTTACTCACTGAAGTTTGTCCCTTGCTGCATCCGTCCGTTCACAGGACCGGATTGCAGATTCAGTGGGAGGAAGCCAGAAGGGGCTGGAGGGTGATCTTTCTACATTTAATATGTTTTGAGCTACATCAAAGTAAGTAGTTAAAGGGATAGTAATGTTTCATAATAAAAGCAGCTCTCATTAATCATCATAGTATTTGGGCCATGGAGAGAGTTATTTCAATTCTGTCAGAGTTGTAGTTCAAGAGTAACTGAATGATAAAGTATCCCCCTCCTGCCCCTTTTACTTATGTAACACTGCTCAGCTCAGAGCAGTAAGACTGTCTAGATGGATTGCAGAGAGGGACAATCTTCAGTGAGCATAAGGGAAAAACCTGAAAAACCTGTCAAGGGGGGCAGGGTTTTCCTTATGTTCACAGTAAGAAGTCTGTCCCTTGCTGTTATCTGTCTGGTCAAGCAACCAGATTCCACATCTGAGGTGAGCAGTGTTACACTAGGTAAAAGGTACAGGAGGGGGGATACTTTATCATTCAATTACTCTTGAACTACGACTCTGACAGTATTGAAATAACACTCTCTATGGCTCAAATACTATGAATATTAATTGGAGCTGCTGTTTTTGTGAAACATTACTATCCCTTTAAACATAGGGCAATGTGTTAGATTTACAATAGAGAAGACTCGGCGATCAGACATTACTATCCCTTTAACGGTTGTTGAATTGCTGGTGATGTACAAGGAAGGGCATCTCTTCCACATCAGCAACTCTGTATGCCAGTGGGGACGACTTCTTGCATACCAAATTCTTATTGCATATGTAGATGTACTCGCCACACATCTCCTGACACACCTCACCACAGCAAAGAACCTTACAGCATCTCCCCTACTGTGCATATGCAAAACTATAACATTAAAGCAAAATATCTTAGGAATAGTGGCACCTTTCAAAGGTATTAACCCTTTGACTGCCAGAGAGGTGCCATTGCTTCGTAATGCGTTCCGTACCCCTCTGGCACATAAAGGATTAAAGGAAAGTTAACAGACCCCAAAACATCTATTTCTGTATGAAGTTGGCATGTCTATCTGTTAAGTAGATGTAGCCTGTTTTTTGAGACAACATGAAAATTTAAGAAAAAATACAAACTTGTTTTTGGATTTTATTTATTTTTTTTAACTTATACCACATTTCCAGGAGTTCTGAGACTGGCAATTACTTCTAAAATACCAAAATTTAATTGTTCAAAAGTTATAAGCATTTGAAAACTGTTATTTAATATAGAAATGCTGTTTTACATATGCCACGCTTCCATAAAACATACAACTAAAGAAAAAAATCCAACAAACATATATATTAGGAAAAGAACATTATATTTAATCCACTGCAGGTCTAAAGTCATACAAATAGAACCAAGAAAAATACTTCTAGAGAATAGTTCAGTTACTTGCTTCAGTGCAAATGCCTGTATAATTCAACTAGCTGAATATCTATTGCCTGAGGAAAGAGACCATTTCAGTGGGAACATAATACTTGGCCAGTCTAAAGAGACATAAGACTTAAACATTATTAAATCAATTAAAGTAAATAAAATAGTGCATCACTTTGGAGCGTAAATAAAATCTGCACCCTAGTCCTGTATATAATTGTCTGTGTCAAAAAAGGCTAAGGGTTAAAAGAAACTGCCAAATGCCAACCTCTCCCTACCCGCAGATAAGTCAACAACTGCCATATATACTTTGAGAGGCGTTGTATTTAAAGTGAGTCATATGAACTTAATAAGTTAAGGATGTACCTTAGTAAAAACCTAGTGGATGTGGTCCAGCGTATACAGGGCAGTAGGCTGTAGAAGCCTCTGAACTCCCAGACTCGGTGGTCACATCCTATCCTTGTTCAGATAGATACAATGTCTATGCTAAAACATATTTGTTCATCTGTCATATTAATAATGTGGACAGACATGAAGGCCAAGTGCTATCCCAGATCGCCAAGGGTAATTAGGATTAACACAGCTTTTAGTTGCTATGTCTCTCATGAGCCATAGGATGCTAGTGTAACCCTAATAAAACACAGTATGTAGCGATGCTGGAAGTTAAATGCCAATCTGTACACTTAATGTGATAAGTATAATGGATGGCCATGGTATAGATTAACTACTTAGTAAAATACAATGTATCAGCTATGGATCAAAGTAAAGGGTCCCTAAGCTAAATCCCTTGTGATCTTCTAAGACAGCCTGCCATAATGCAAGGCCCTGAGCCAATTCCGACTACAATACATGAATGATAGGTAGGGGCAATTCAAATCAGGTGGATCACAGCAGGTTAGATAAATGAATATATACTACTGAATTAATACGATTTTAAATAAAGAATTAATATTTCTGAAATATCAGGAACATGAAACCAGGCTCATTCTACATTAGAGCTATCCAACTGTGCAGCAATTAAATGACATCATTTCTAATCAATAGGATCAGGCCCATGAGGATGCAGATTGCAAATAAATATCTATGCTACTTCATCAAAAGCACTTCATACTTATTTATTGCTTGCTATGCGGTATATTATTTTTCAATATAAAATATCCCAAGCAATTTAATTCTACCACATGGTGCTTAACCTACTTTCACCCAGTAAGGCTGATGAACTAGGAATAATGGAGAAAGTTTGAACAAAACCAAACACATAGGTGACATAAAAATTCCAAAATTCCCATTGATTTACATGGGGCTTTTAATGCCTAGAATGTTAGAGAGGTCGCCAAAGCATTGCAAAGCATTCTCTAGCATTTATGGGGTTCAAGGACCCATTTTGAATCAATAGGAAAGTTTATTTGTGCAATACGGTGCAATAGTTTGCCCAGAACAGATCCAGTTATGCTTGGAACATCAGCCTCAATGCTTAGAAGTAAAGCAGCTATTGATACCATTTACTGTAGAGACCAAGTAGAGCAATGTAATGTTTCTCCAGGGCCTACCTGAAAACGAGAGAAATTTCAATGTATTCTTCTGGTAAAACACCTACTAAATAAAGATATAAAATATCATAATCAGAACTCATCATTTTAATTCCAGACTGATTTTATTATCTTGTTCATAAAAGCATTTATGTAACTTACATTATGTTTTTTTTCTGGGTTAGTACACCTTCAATCACAACCTTTCTAATTAGGCAGCTGCTTTGACTATGAATCAATAATAGGTAGAAATAAACAACTTTACTCTCTCAGGAAAGGTGTAATCTAATCAGAAGCTTATCAGCAAGTACATAGAATCTGGTCATATGATTTGTTTAACTGTTTCAGTTCTTGTGTATAATTTAAAGTGGAAGTACTCCATATGATAACTGAGGTAAAATTATCTATTTGTTATTTTAACCATGTCTGTATTTAACCCCTTAAGGACCATTGCCGTGCCAGGACCATCACGGCGGTCCGGCACTTAAGGACCAATGACGGTCCTGGCACGGCATGGAGTTCAGGGCTTCCGTCGCGGCTGCACGCCGCTCCGGAAGTCCTGAACCGGGAGCAAAATAAAAAAAAATGCCCCGTGGTCCGCAAGTGCCGGCCGCGCGTGCGCGCGCTGGTCCTTAAGGGGTTAAAATATTTTGACATATAATTACTTTTATTTATCTGTCAGTTTATAATAGCTAGAGGTATTGTAAGGCACAGTTATGAGGCAAATTCTACAATTCTGTACTTCTATCCCTCCCAGATGTCCCTACTCCCTTATGCTCCTCCCCCTCGGCTACATATTTTAGTATCAGGAGAAAGGGGGTTCATAGCACATCTCTGTACATTTACAAAATATTGTGACTAAGTTTATGTTTAAAGGGATAGTAATGTTTCATAATAAAAGCAGCTCTAATTAATCATCATAGTATTTGGACTTTGGAGAGTGTTATTTCAATCCTGTCAGAGTTGTAGTTCAAGAGTAATTCAATGACAAAGTATCCCCCTCCCGCCCCTTTTACTGATGTCACACTGTTCAGCCAGAGCAGAAGGGAGGTGCCCAGGTAGATTGCAGAGAGGGACAATCTTCAATTAAGATAAGGGAAAAATCTGAAAAACTTGTCAAGGGGGGCAGGGATTTCATTGTTCTCATAGGAAGAAGATTGTCCCCTGCTGTTATCTGTCTGGTCTATGGACTGCATTCCACATCTGAGAAGAGATTGTTTACACTAGGTAAAAGGGGCGGAGGGGAAACTTTGCTTGTGAATATCTCTTAAACCATAAAGGTTTGAGAGATAAGACTTATACCGTTCTTCATGTTTTTTTAATGCCTACAAAATAAAATAAAGAAAAAATGAAGTATTACTATCCCTTTAACTTTTTGCATGTCAGAGTACGAGCATTCCTGGAACTCTCCAGATCTGCCCCTGAGACTTGAGACCTGACACAACAAGATTCTCAGGGATGTACATGAGGGAGTGGCAGCTGGAATGGGTAGCAGTGTAGAATGGAAGTATTTAGCACCCAAGGCTGTGCCAGCCAGTATTATCTGAAATGAATAAAAAAACGAAATATCTCATAAACTATTACTTTAAACAAAATGACTAACATAACATATAGGTTCTTTTTAAAGAGCCATTAAATGAGATGTTCCTGCCAATTTAAATATCTCAGTGAGGCTGGTGTACTAAGGGACAAATAAAGATTATTGTGACCAGATGGAATAATTTAGAACTATAACATTTGAAATATTGATCACTGTTTTGTACATTGTGTGACATTTGGTAAATCTGGGGAATCAGATTGCAGAGTGGGCTGTTAAGTCCAGCACTCTGGCTTGTTTAAAGAATACTCCATGTGCTAAGGAATGTGAAATGACTCCTGCTGTGCTTCATTGACCAGTCAGGGGAGGTTATTATGGACCAGTTAAAATGTCCCTTTTTCAAGCACTAATTTGTATTGTGATCTTGATAAGAGTGTCTGGAAGTGTATATAAGCAGTGTGTTTTATCAATAAAGGCTGTTCTGTTCTACCCTCCTTAATACAAGTCTTGGCTGTATTTCTGGAGGGGGTTGGGCTGGGGATGCTCCCCTTAGCCACTGCAGGAGCGAATTCACTTGCCTCGCCGGTCTACTGGCGCAGGGCCTCTGGAAACCCCACCTAGGATCCTGCAGCTAAATTCACTAGCTCTGCCAGTCTGCCTGGAGGCAGCATCCAGCATCCAGGAAGCAGCAGGGCTCCAGCCAGCCGGGGAAGAGGGGCAGCAGCAGCGACGGTTCAGGAACCGACGACCCCAAAAGGGTCCGGTAAATCCTGGTACCGTCACATTTGGTGGCAGTAAGGTGGGATGCCCTCTTCCTAAAGGCATTCAAACCACCAACGGGACAATCTCCATCGGGAGATTTGGCTGGAGCCAATTGCAAGCATATGGAGGGGTTCTACAAGCAGCTGAAGCGATCCACGTTAAAAGAGATCCTAGCTGCCAGAGGTGGAGATGCAAGTGGACCCAGAAAGACTGATTTGATTGAGGCTTTGATGCAGATGGACCGCCTATCAGTTGAAACCGCTATCCCTGCAAGCCTGCAGACCAGCATGGGATCCAGGGAGAGCCCTACAGAGCATGATGATGCCTTCACCCGAGATGTCAAGATCCGGCTTGCTTTTTATGGGCCCAATCCCTCTGCTGAGGTGGTGGATAGAGTCATGGCCATGGTGACTCAGGAGAGGACAGCAGAAAGGGAGGAACGTATGAGGATGGCAGAACTGGAGAGAGGCCCGAGAGACTCTGGATTTCCACAGAGCTGTGGATCCCGAAAGGGAAAACTGCCTCATCAGGCCTTCAGGGTGTTTGAGGAGAGCACAGGAGACATAGACGGGTACCTGCAAGATTTTGAGAGGCAATGTGCCCTCTATGAGATTGATCAGAGAGACTGGGTAAAAATTCTGGTGGGCAAACTGACTGGACGTGCAGCCGAGGCATATCGAGCCCTATCTGATGAAGTCAGCCGCGATTATGCTGAGGTGAAAAAGTGCCTGCTTGCCCGGTATGCAGTTACCCCAGAAACCTACAGGCGAAAGTTCCGGGATACCCGACGGCGGCAACAGGACTCTTATGCGGAATGGGTGTACCGCATGGACCGTGCTTGTGCCAACTGGCTACTGGGCTGCAATGCAAAGACTATGGAGGATTGTTGGCAGCTTTTACTACTGGAGCAATTCTTTCAACATACGCCTCCTGAAGTTCGGGATTGGGTAAGGGACCGTGATCCAGCTACAGTAGGGGAAGCGGCCAAGTTAGCTGACAAATATGTGGAAACCCGATGGAGTGGGCCCTGGCCCTCTCCGGTCCCCCCCACAGGATCTAATGCCACCCCTCAAGGGATCCAGGTACCAGGGCCCTGCCCCATTCCCAACACTAGCCGCCAGCCCAGTAGAAGGCGCAGTTCTGGCCTGCAGTGCTATAATTGTTTGCAGCTGGGACATGTTCGGAGCAATTGCCCTCAGAGACAGTCCAGACCTAGACCCCTGCCCCAGAGGCCAATACCTCCACCAGTCCCACCCCGGAGTGCACCAAGACAAGCCTACTGTATGGAAAGATATGTGGAGACTCAAGAGAATGGGCCCTGTCGCTCTCCTGTACAATCCAAAGGAATTACTACAGACACTCAAATGGGCCAGATACCACATCTCAGCTCCATTCCCATCAGTCACAACCAGCCCAGCAGAGGGAGCTGCTATGGACTGCAGTGTGATGATTGTTTGCAGCCTGGGCACGTTCGGAGCAATTACCCTCAGAGACAGTCACAGCCTGGGCTCTTGCCCCAGCAGCCGGTATCTCTACCGGTCCCACCTCAGAGTGCAACAAGACAAGCCTACTGTGGAGGAGACGACCCTGGCACTGAACCTATGGAGTATAATTTATCCATGCCCATGGGAGTGGTTTACAATATTGCACCTTTTGGCAGAGACGAAGTGTGGGGACCGATCCACGAGGTCAGCCTGGTCCAAACTGCCAGAACAGATAACCGAGGACACCATGGTCAGACAGTGCTGGTGAACGGGCAGCCAGCAAAGGGGTTGAGAGACACTGGGGCCACAATCAGTATGGTACAACCCCACCGGGTCCCCCACAGGCAGAGAACTGGCCGGACAGTGGCTGTACAAGTTTCTGGAGGAGCCATACACCAGATTCCCTTGGCCCGGATCACACTGGATTGGGGTGCTGGTGAAAGAGACTGTGAGGTGGGAGTGATGTCTGGCATCCCAGCTGAGGTACTGTTAGCAAATGATTTGGGGTATCTTACCAGTGCCTTCGCAAGCTCCATGTCTGTACAACCCCAAAGGTGGATGCATTTCTGAATATGTTTGTAGGAAAAATGGACAGTTGTTACACAGCTGGAGCTTCTCCCTCCACCTTTACCATTCAGTGCAGACCTATCAGGTATAACAAAAAGGCTGATAGACTATCCTAGCAAGAAGATACCTGAAAGACTTTGTGGACAGTGCAGAGGTGGATCCGTTGGGATCACACCTGGTCTGTCCAAGACTTGGGGGGGGAGTAGTGTGACCAGATGGAATAATTTAGAACTATAACATTTGAAATATTGATCACTGTTTTGTACATTGTGTGACATTTGGTAAATCTGGGGAATCAGATTGCAGAGTGGGCTGTTAAGTCCAGCACTCTGGCTTGTTTAAAGAATACTCCATGTGCTAAGGAATGTGAATTGACTCCTGCTGTGCTTCATTGACCAGTCAGGGGAGGTTATTATGGACCAGTTAAAATGTCCCTTTTTCAAGCACTAATTTGTATTGTGATCTTGATAAGAGTGTCTGGAAGTGTATATAAGCAGTGTGTTTTATCAATAAAGGCTGTTCTGTTCTACCCTCCTTAATACAAGTCTTGGCTGTATTTCTGGAGGGGGTTGGGCTGGGGATGCTCCCCTTAGCCACTGCAGGAGCGAATTCACTTGCCTTGCCGGTCTACTGGCGCAGGGCCTCTGGAAACCCCACCTAGGATCCTGCAGCTAAATTCACTAGCTCTGCCAGTCTGCCTGGAGGCAGCATCCAGCATCCAGGAAGCAGCAGGGCTCCAGCCAGCCGGGGAAGAGGGGCAGCAGCAGCGACGGTTCAGGAACCGACGACCCCAAAAGGGTCCGGTAAATCCTGGTACCGTCACATTTGGTGGCAGTAAGGTGGGATGCCCTCTTCCTAAAGGCATTCAAACCACCAACGGGACAATCTCCATCGGGAGATTTGGCTGGAGCCAATTGCAAGCATATGGAGGGGTTCTACAAGCAGCTGAAGCGATCCACGTTAAAAGAGATCCTAGCTGCCAGAGGTGGAGATGCAAGTGGACCCAGAAAGACTGATTTGATTGAGGCTTTGATGCAGATGGACCGCCTATCAGTTGAAACCGCTATCCCTGCAAGCCTGCAGACCAGCATGGGATCCAGGGAGAGCCCTACAGAGCATGATGATGCCTTCACCCGAGATGTCAAGATCCGGCTTGCTTTTTATGGGCCCAATCCCTCTGCTGAGGTGGTGGATAGAGTCATGGCCATGGTGACTCAGGAGAGGACAGCAGAAAGGGAGGAACGTATGAGGATGGCAGAACTGGAGAGAGGCCCGAGAGACTCTGGATTTCCACAGAGCTGTGGATCCCGAAAGGGAAAACTGCCTCATCAGGCCTTCAGGGTGTTTGAGGAGAGCACAGGAGACATAGACGGGTACCTGCAAGATTTTGAGAGGCAATGTGCCCTCTATGAGATTGATCAGAGAGACTGGGTAAAAATTCTGGTGGGCAAACTGACTGGACGTGCAGCCGAGGCATATCGAGCCCTATCTGATGAAGTCAGCCGCGATTATGCTGAGGTGAAAAAGTGCCTGCTTGCCCGGTATGCAGTTACCCCAGAAACCTACAGGCGAAAGTTCCGGGATACCCGACGGCGGCAACAGGACTCTTATGCGGAATGGGTGTACCGCATGGACCGTGCTTGTGCCAACTGGCTACTGGGCTGCAATGCAAAGACTATGGAGGATTGTTGGCAGCTTTTACTACTGGAGCAATTCTTTCAACATACGCCTCCTGAAGTTCGGGATTGGGTAAGGGACCGTGATCCAGCTACAGTAGGGGAAGCGGCCAAGTTAGCTGACAAATATGTGGAAACCCGATGGAGTGGGCCCTGGCCCTCTCCGGTCCCCCCCACAGGATCTAATGCCACCCCTCAAGGGATCCAGGTACCAGGGCCCTGCCCCATTCCCAACACTAGCCGCCAGCCCAGTAGAAGGCGCAGTTCTGGCCTGCAGTGCTATAATTGTTTGCAGCTGGGACATGTTCGGAGCAATTGCCCTCAGAGACAGTCCAGACCTAGACCCCTGCCCCAGAGGCCAATACCTCCACCAGTCCCACCCCGGAGTGCACCAAGACAAGCCTACTGTATGGAAAGATATGTGGAGACTCAAGAGAATGGGCCCTGTCGCTCTCCTGTACAATCCAAAGGAATTACTACAGACACTCAAATGGGCCAGATACCACATCTCAGCTCCATTCCCATCAGTCACAACCAGCCCAGCAGAGGGAGCTGCTATGGACTGCAGTGTGATGATTGTTTGCAGCCTGGGCACGTTCGGAGCAATTACCCTCAGAGACAGTCACAGCCTGGGCTCTTGCCCCAGCAGCCGGTATCTCTACCGGTCCCACCTCAGAGTGCAACAAGACAAGCCTACTGTGGAGGAGACGACCCTGGCACTGAACCTATGGAGTATAATTTATCCATGCCCATGGGAGTGGTTTACAATATTGCACCTTTTGGCAGAGACGAAGTGTGGGGACCGATCCACGAGGTCAGCCTGGTCCAAACTGCCAGAACAGATAACCGAGGACACCATGGTCAGACAGTGCTGGTGAACGGGCAGCCAGCAAAGGGGTTGAGAGACACTGGGGCCACAATCAGTATGGTACAACCCCACCGGGTCCCCCACAGGCAGAGAACTGGCCGGACAGTGGCTGTACAAGTTTCTGGAGGAGCCATACACCAGATTCCCTTGGCCCGGATCACACTGGATTGGGGTGCTGGTGAAAGAGACTGTGAGGTGGGAGTGATGTCTGGCATCCCAGCTGAGGTACTGTTAGCAAATGATTTGGGGTATCTTACCAGTGCCTTCGCAAGCTCCATGTCTGTACAACCCCAAAGGTGGATGCATTTCTGAATATGTTTGTAGGAAAAATGGACAGTTGTTACACAGCTGGAGCTTCTCCCTCCACCTTTACCATTCAGTGCAGACCTATCAGGTATAACAAAAAGGCTGATAGACTATCCTAGCAAGAAGATACCTGAAAGACTTTGTGGACAGTGCAGAGGTGGATCCGTTGGGATCACACCTGGTCTGTCCAAGACTTGGGGGGGGAGTAGTGTGACCAGATGGAATAATTTAGAACTATAACATTTGAAATATTGATCACTGTTTTGTACATTGTGTGACATTTGGTAAATCTGGGGAATCAGATTGCAGAGTGGGCTGTTAAGTCCAGCACTCTGGCTTGTTTAAAGAATACTCCATGTGCTAAGGAATGTGAATTGACTCCTGCTGTGCTTCATTGACCAGTCAGGGGAGGTTATTATGGACCAGTTAAAATGTCCCTTTTTCAAGCACTAATTTGTATTGTGATCTTGATAAGAGTGTCTGGAAGTGTATATAAGCAGTGTGTTTTATCAATAAAGGCTGTTCTGTTCTACCCTCCTTAATACAAGTCTTGGCTGTATTTCTGGAGGGGGTTGGGCTGGGGATGCTCCCCTTAGCCACTGCAGGAGCGAATTCACTTGCCTCGCCGGTCTACTGGCGCAGGGCCTCTGGAAACCCCACCTAGGATCCTGCAGCTAAATTCACTAGCTCTGCCAGTCTGCCTGGAGGCAGCATCCAGCATCCAGGAAGCAGCAGGGCTCCAGCCAGCCGGGGAAGAGGGGCAGCAGCAGCGACGGTTCAGGAACCGACGACCCCAAAAGGGTCCGGTAAATCCTGGTACCGTCACAATTATCATTGATTTAAATGGTGCATGTAGCCCCCTGATGTGCTCTACATGCATTGGAGCCCTCTCTAGCACTTAAGGGATAGTAATACTTCGTTTTATCTTTATTTTATTTTGTAGGCATTAAAAAAACATGAAGAACGATATAAGTCTTATCTCTCAAACCTTTATGGTTTGAGAGATATTCACAAGCAAAGTTTCCCCTCCCGCCCCTTTTACCTAGTGTAAGCCATCTCTTCTCAGATGTGAAATGCATTGCATAGACCAGACAGATAACAGAAGGGAACAATCTTCTTCCTAAGAGAACAATGAAAGCCCTGCCCCCCTTGACAAGTTTTTCAGGTTTTTCCCTTATCTTAATTGAAGATTGTCCCTCTCTGCAGTCTACCTGGGCACCTCCCTTCTGCTCTGGCTGAGCAGTGTTACATCAGTAAAAAGGGCGGGAGAGGGATACTTTGTCATTGAATTACTCTTGAACTACAACTCTGACAGAATTGAAATTACACTCTCCAAAGTCCAAATACTATGATGATTAATTAGAGCTGCTTTTATTATAAAACATTACTATCCCTTTAAGGGATTTAAATCCCAATTTGAATCAATGGTACTAACTAAAGGAGCATGACCAGTGCAAACGATTTATCAGTAGACAGTAACCTATGTCTTAACAAACCCCTAATAAGTGTCTGAGTGTAGGTTAGGCAATGAAACAAAATACATAACAAAATGCAATATTAATGTAAACAAATAAAAAGTAATAAAGAATAGGTACTAAAAATGCAGGATATCCAATAGTGGGAGCGATAGAAACTAATAAAAGAGTCCAAATCTAAAACACAGTCACACAAAGGTTGGGAAAAATAAAAAAGGAGTCTATGATTCAGTCATTGATGATGAAATAAAAATGAGGTCTTAAATCCCATTAATTAATTAGTATAGATGAAATGAATATGGAGAGTGAGAGATTGATGAAATATGCAGTCAATGATGATGAAATTGATGATGATGAATCTGTCAGATGAAGCAACTGATGAAGGTGGCCTTGTCCACCATGTAACCAGAGACTTGTAGAGAATGATCAATGTGCAAACTAGAACAGAAACAGAAGAAGGGAAACAGAGAACAGTACTATCTAAGCATAGTATGTTTAATAGAAGACCAAAAGTTATAAAAGCAACAAATATTGCCCTCACATTTTGCCCATCTTGGGTTTTATGCACATAAGAGGTCCCTAACTCTTTTAGCCAACAAGCTGTGTACCTCTCAGCCTTCCACTGCCAGATCCAATGTTTCCTTCGTGTTCTCACTTTGGGTGCTGATGGAGAGGGCAGCAGTTATGCACAATTCCCTTTGCAGATGTAGATGTAGGGATGCTGCGATCAAGATCTGCTTTAGGATTAAACAAATCTGCCCAGGCTGTATGCCACAAGTTCTTATGCAGTTCTTGAATGGCATGGGCACTGGATTCAGTCCATTTGTGCCTCATGGCTGTAGGCCAACTCTTTGCTCAGAACAGAGTTGGCCTACAGCCATGAGGCACAAATGGACTGAATCCAGTGCCCATGCCATTCAAGAACTGCATAAGAACCAACCGGGGCTGTAGGGAGAGGGAATCTCACAGGGTAAGTGGGAAGGGACCAATACAGGGAATGCGCTAAAGGAAACCTGACGCATTTCGTGTAGCTCCGGCACCACTTCCTCAGGGGTACAAGTTGAAAACAATAAACCACCTAATTGTGTTTATTTATGTGCATCTATCCAGTTTGCAATCAGATCAGTGATGCCTGAGTTCAGTTGGGGTCAGAGGCACCAGGTCCGTATCGCAAAAATGGGATGCACATCTATAAAGTCCGATGTACAATATTTTTATTATAAGAATTGAACAAACAAATTAGCATTGACCAAAAGTAAAAAAAAATATAGATACACTAAAACAATTAGTTATAAAGCTCAATTATATTGGTAAAATTAAATACGTCAAAGTGATGGGTAATGAAACAGTTAAGAGAACCACCAATAGAAAATTGATTCTGATAAAAGCTTAAAACTATATAAAAAATCACTAATTGTAATTAGTGGTAACTAAAAATAAGCTATAATGACTGCTCCTCATATAAATCAATATTAAAATAATGTATATGAATGATAAGGAATCAGGGGCAATAATTGAACAACATAGCGTCTGAATCAATAGCGTAGTAGATGTACATAGTAAAAATATCTGTCTATGTACCAACGGTGTGTGCAACTCACTCCATAGGCGAGATGGAAACAAGGCTCTCAGTTATCAAGGTGATATTTCCTAATTGAATCATACACACTGATGACAGGCTTGAACTTGCTTATTGAAAATGCAAGTAGAACTGTGTAGCTCTGATGGAATTGTAACAACGCTAGCAAGAGGATGGAAATGAGCAATATGATTATTATGCCAAGGAGAAAAACTTCATATGAATTCTTACTGTTGTTAATTCAGATAGAGCAAAAAGTAAAGTATGTTATGAAAATGTGTATAATGAAGGTGAAGGTACAAATGAACAGAAACAGAACATATAGCTGAAATTATAAAAAGGCCATTAGATCAAAATCTATATTAAGTCCTAAGAGAAGTCTTGTTTCACACAGAGGAGGTGATATCCTCCTCAAACTTAGATAAAGGGAATCATTCTGAATATATGTACACTTCATCAGTAAGACACGTTTGAAGTTTTTCTCCTTGGCACAATAATCATATTGTTGCTTATCCATCCTCTTACTAGTGCTGTTACAATTCCATCAGTAACGACACAATTCTACTTCATTAAGCAAGTTCAAGCCTGTCATCAGTGTGTATGATTCAATTATGATATATCACCTTGATAACCGAGATCTGTGTTCCCATCTCTCCTAGGTGTGAGTTAGATACACCGTTGGTACATACATATATATATTTTTGTATTCAGATATTTTTCTAGTTACAGCACGTCTGATGTACATCTACTATGCTATTGAATCAGATGCAATGTTGTTCAGCTATTGCCCCTCTTTCCTTTTCATTCATATACGTTATTTTAATATTGATTTATATAAGGGGCAGTCATTATAGCTTTATTTTTAGATACTATTAATTACCATTAGTGATTTTCACGCTTTTATCATATTCAGTTTTCTAGTGGTGGTTCTCTAAACTGTTTCATTACCATACCTGGGAACTTTTTATTGTTGTCTTCCCGGAGGGGAGTCCTCTGCTGCCATGGGTGGTGTGAAGAATGACGCGTATCGTGTCAAAAAGGGGCGGGGCTTAACACGAGTGCCGGGGGAGGGCTTAAAAGAAAGCTGGGGGAAGGAGCAACACGGGGAGGAGCAACACGGGGAGAAAGAGTAGAAGTGGGCAGAGTTTCAATAGAAACTCCCCACATCCAGAGGACTCAGCCTCTGCCCCAGAGACCTGATAAAGCAGTGCCAAAACCGGAGTCTCCGGGGCAAATCCAGAGAGTTCCCAGGTATGTTCATTACTCATCACTTTGATGTAGTTGATTTTACCAATATAATTGAGCTTCATAAATAATTGTTTTAATGTATCTATATGTTTTTTACTTTTCCTCATTTTCAAGTTTTTTTTTCTTGTTTTCGAGTATGTCCTGATGTGTTTACAGCAAACAGTTGTGCATTTACACACATATGTATATATGTATACATGTAGGTATTGTACCAATACAGCTGTATACATGTTCAGATTTTTACTCTGAATGATGTAAAGATAGCAATCAGTGAATAATTACTGCAGTCTATATGTGACTTGTAATACTATATTGGAGGACACAAATGCTAGTAATGACAGATTGTGGTATATTCTACTCATAAACAACAAAAAAGACACGAGTGGAGACGGGATAATATCTCCACTTGCTTGGAAGTCAGTTAAATCTGACCAACTTGTTTGTGAGTATAACTTCTATTACTCCTCATATTAAAGGGATATTAGTAATGTTTCATAATAAAAGCAGCTCTAATTAATCATCATAGTATTTGGACTTTGGAGAGTGTCATTTCAATTCTGTCAGACTTGTAGTTCAAGAGTAAATCAATGAAAAAGTATCCTCCTCCCGCCCCTTTTACTGATGTAACACTGTTCAGCCAGAGCAGAAGGGAGGTGCCCAGGTAGATTGCAATCTTCAATTAAGATAAGGGAAAAACCTGAAAAACTTGTCAAGGGGGGGCAGGGCTTTCATTGTTCTCATAGGAAGAAGATTGTCCCCTTCTGTTATCTGTCTGGTCTATGGACTGCATTCCACATCTGAGAAGAGATGGCTTACACTAGTTAAAAGGGGCGGGGAGGGGAAATTTGCTTGTGAATATCTCTCAAACCATAAAAGTTTGAGAGATAAGACTTATATCATTCTTCATGTTTTTTTAATGCCTACAAAATAAAATAAAGATAAAACGAAGTATTACTATCCCTTTAAGTCTAACAGTAATACACTACGAGGCACTTCATGTCTATTTTTGTTTTTTTATGATTGGATATTTTGGCCGTTTCGAGAGAGCGTGCATCACGAGAGCAGCCCAGTCCAGACATCTGGTGTAAGACTGTGTTTTAGGGGAGTTCAACTTCCAAAGAAGTGTAGTTGCTGTGTTCTATGTAAGTAGACTCACAGCCAACAATTCTGTGAGTATCCATCTATTTGGGTGGATTTGTGGTGGAGGTTATTGATCCGTGAGATATCACACAAGGAGACACTCTCCTGTTTTTGTTCTCTCCATTCTGTTTCGTAAAGTTTTACCACTGGACTGATTGTTTAGATGATATTTTTTATCTTAACAATTTCCATTACGCAACAGAAGTGTGTGTTCTATTATGAGGGAGATCTTAGATAGACAAGTGTGTTTTTTTATATAGACTGATTTCATTCATAGATTTAAACTGAAATTACAGATAGTGTTCATGGCAAATTTAATGATTTATGATATTTAAGGGTTGAATTATGTTCCACTACATGAGAGGTATTGGGACAGACACACTCTGGTTTTAACAGTAAGACCAATGTTACTGATAAATGATATATCACGTGAGAAATCCCAGAATAAATATAATTGTGTCATAATAGCAATATTTCAAGTATTATATGCAAAATTCAAGTACCCTTAAATTGGTGCATTGTGAGGCAATTTGTCTTGAATAAGGTATGTATTAATATGAATATTATTGTGCTTTTATAGTTTTTAATTAAAGTGGTTTAAATGTATTATCATGTGCTTTTGTTGTTGTGCTGGAATTAGCGCTTGGCCCTGTTCTAGTTACAACACTGACGTCAGCTTCTGTTCTTCTAGTGCAGCGCTATCTAAGTTCAGTCCTCAGGGCTACCAACAGGCCAGGATTTAAGGATTTCCCTGATTAAACACAGGAGAGTGGAGGGACATCCATAAATCCTGTAATTTTGGTTGCCCTTGAGGACTGAACTTGGATAGTCTTGTTCTACTGGAATGGTAGAATGGACCAGGGACACAGTCCATATCAAGGGCTATATGTGTAATCAAAACTTGGAGCAATTCCGGAGCAAACCAACTGCTCCACAGGGGAGAGACAACAGTCCAAGTTGATTTAAATTAGGCTTTTAACCCTTTGAGTGCCAGAGGGGTGTGCAATGAGTTGCACTTCCCAGTGAGACTCAAATGTTAAACTGTTGAATGCTATAAAGGTCTAAAACTCAGTTCAAAGCCATAGCTAGGGCATTCAACAGGTTAAAAGGCCAGTTTAAATCAAAGGGAATTATGGGAACCGGTATTTGTTGCATATGTGTACTCCAGAAATGATCCAGTTCCTTTTATATCAGCCCCAATGTGGGGCAAACCTTTAAACTTTTCATTGTTTTAAATGGAGCTTTTAACCCCTTCAATGCTAGAGAACGCTCCAGTGCAATTTCAGAGAATTGTGATATGTTGACTTTGGCTCACTCCAGTTGTATTTTGTGCATATATAAGTGCAGAAATTTATCTTGGAAGGTAACAAGTGCCCTAGTGATTCAGCCTTTGAGAATCATTGTCAGAGGAGATAATTCAGAGGTGTCTGGCAGATAACTGGTACAGTTATAACTCTGATATAATGGATTTGGAATGTGGCACTGGTCTGCAGTGGTTTCCATGTCACAAAGCAGAATGTATTTTGTTAAATGTGTCCCTTTTGTGTGTCAGACAGGAGGGCAATGAATTGCAGAACAATGTGTTACACATCCTTCTGGCACTCAAAGGGTTAAAGGGATATGTCAGACTAAGTATTACTTAAAGACTGCACGGAATACCAGGTTTATATATTGAAGGTCGAGTAACAGACTTTCATTACCAGTCGATCACAGCAAACCTGTGAATTGACTCGGCTAGGGAGCTATAAAAGGATTTGTAGATTCAAATCTCAAATAGTTTTACTATTGTGTGGATGTATACTCCTCAACACCTCTTTTCTTTTTATGTCAGCATATTTTGTCGTTATTTATTTTTTTTGGCTCATGTATTATAGTATTGTAGGTGGAAGATGAAGACTGGATGTTCATTGATCCACTGTGGTTTGATCCAGATAGCATAGGGGGTGGTCTCCTACCAACTCTCTTAACTGTTATTGCAAGAGGTATACAGCAAGGTGCTTATTTATGCTGAGACCAGTATGTTCTTTATGTTGTAAGTGGCCAAATGGTATGAAATATTTTACACTGTAGATGCGCTCTTCAGTTTTTCTTTTGTTTCCAGTTTAGAGAGGATTTCCCATCCTCATCAGAGCAGCACCATTTTTCCTATAAATAGGCTTTCTGTTCACCATGTTTCATATTAATAATGAAGTGTTGGACTTTAATCATTTCTGCCTCTAGAGCTGGTCTGATACATATCAGTAATGTTTAGTCTGTACCTGGTAAGTACTGTCATACTCATGTTAGTATACATGTTTAACTCTTAGTCTGCTTTGCATTGCCTGCGTTTTTGGAAGAGCATGGGTTAAACCTTATAATCAGAACTGTATATATTTGGATTATTTCATAGCATGTAAATGTTTTTTAGGTTTCTGTACACTTCGAGGACACAACTCATTGCGATGACAGTCCCCTGTTTTTTTTTTACGGAGATCTGGCAGGGACCCAGATAGGATTAGGTGGAGGGTGAGTTACTCGATTTGTTTTTAGAAGCAGTGAGTGTGGCAAAAGGATTTTAGGACTTTGTATTCTATGTTTTGTACATTTAAATTATTAAACTCGAGGACCACGGAATTGTGGACACCAATGAATCTCCAATATCTAGGTTAGTATATGTTTTGCACATACACAATCCATTTTAATTAAAAAAAAAAAAAAAATAATATATATATATATATATATATATATATATATATATATATATATATATATATCATGACTTAAGGTATATTATAACATAAAATATATTGGAAACTACTGGCCTAGAGTGTACCAGGAATGGTCCATGGTCCAACAACCAGCAAATGTCCAGTCACTTGCAGTCTTGTGGCCACAGACAGCTTGTTAATAAGAAAGGCCACTGGAGGGTGGCAGAAGTCATACAGGGACTCGCCACCTTCCGATCAGCAACAACAGTATGGTGTTATATGTCTGCATGGGTCAGCATCCCTGGGGAACACTTCTGGCACCTTGTGGAGTCCATGCCCTGACATTATTTCTAGGTACAAAAGCTTTTAAAAATATATCTTTTCAAGGGAGAACTGAGAAGGGGTTTTCAGACTCCCAGAAACTCCTATCACATTCGGTCTTTCTCTTACCTGATGGGCATTGCTGGGAACTCTCCGGATATGCCCCGGAGCCTCCGGATTTTGCTGCTGACTACCATACCTCTGAAGTTTTACTTGTTGATTCACCAGAAGGGGAGTCCTGTGGTGCCACTGGGGTGAGATAAATGATACGATTTGCAATTTGCATCCAAAAAGGGCGGGGCTTTATTGTGAGTGGGGGTGGAGCTTAAGAAACATAGAAAAAGTAGATGGAATAGGCTGGGGAAGAAGGAGAAGTGGGCAGAGTGTCAGTAGAAACTCCCTACATCCAGTGAATCAGCCTCTGCTCCAGAGACCTGGTAATGCAGAGTCAAAACTGAAGTCTCTGGGGCAAATCCAGAGAGTTCCTAGCTATGTTGATTACCGGGTCTCTGGGGCAGAGGAAGATTCTCTGGATGTGGGTAGTTTTTAATAAACTCTACCCACTTCTGTTCCTTCCATTGTGTTCCTCCCAGTCCCCTCCCACTTCTTCTCCTCCTTCTTCAGCCTATTCTGCTTATTTTCTCTATGTTAATGAAGCCCCATCCTCACTCGTGATTAAGTCCCCCCCTTTTTTGATGCAAATAGTGTCATTTATCTTCCCCAGCAGCACCACAGGACTCCCTCTCTGAGAAGTCCAGAAGAAAAAGATCCCAGATATGCTAATGGGGTCAACACAATTCTACGACTTCCCAGGTCACCATGTTAATGTTCACACTTTTAAAGGGATAGTAATACTTCGTTTTATCTTTATTTTATTTTGTAGGCATTAAAAAAACATGAAGAATGATATAAGTCTTATCTCTCAAACCTTTAAGGTTTGAGAGATATTCACAAGCAACGTTCCCCTCCCACCCCTTTTACCTAGTGTAAGCCATCTCTTCTCAGATGCAGTCCATAGACCAGAGCGGGGGACAATCTTGTGTCTATGAGAACAATGAAATCCCTGCCCCCCTTGAGAAGTTTTTCAGGTTTTTCCCTTATCTTAATTGAAGATTGTCCCTCTCTGGTCTACCTGGGCACCTCCCTTCTGATCTGGCTGAACAGTGTTACATCAGTAAAATGAGCGGGAGGGGGAGACTTTGTCATTGAATTACTCTTGAACTACAACTCTGACAGAACTGAAATAACACTCTCCAAAATCCAAATACTATGATGATTCATTAGAGCCGCTTTTATTATGAAACATTACTATCCCTTTAAATAGGAACACAGCTGCTAAAATAATTCACAGATACATAAAAACTTCCATAAATTGGTAGAGCTTTTCCACCCATCCTGGGTTCTATCAATCTATTGAAATTTTACCTATATATCATTATATTCATTCACGTATAATCTGTATTTTAGCGCTTGTGTTCCTTTAAACTCTGACTGAACCACTGCTCCCATTAAAGGAAACCTTCAGACTAATCGGGTATAATTTGTATTCCATGGTTACAATTTTTTAAATTACTTTTAAAGATTGAACCTTAAGATGGGACCAACACTTTGTCATATTTTGGCATTAGTTAGGAGACAAAATACTTTTATAGGATGTGAGTTGTAGTTCAGAATCAGATTTACAGTCCTCTGAAGAGATAGGTGAAAGTTATTAAGTTTAAGAATATTGCTTTGAACTCTCCAGAGCTGTAAATTCCAATGCAGACTTACTAAGCGTATAAGCAGGAAACACACAGCAGGTTATATTTCAAAAGCAGAACAAAACTTGTCAATGTTTGCTGATAATTTACATGTTGAAGAGGTTTGATGTTTAAATAGAATTAATGGATTGTTCCTCATCTATATGCAATAGTATTCACCACCCAATGCTTATCTTAATTACTTCACGCATCTCCACAAGATGTTACTTTAACCCCTTGGATGTTTTGCTACCGTAGAGAATTTAAGGCTGAAGTGAGCAAAATATGTAATGTGGACCTGATTTGATCCTCTGATCAATCTGATATGGCCTATGGATCTTGTAGCTAAAAGACTGTTAACTCTGTAAGTCTTAGGTACTATATATATATATATATATATATATATATATATATATATATATATATTATTTTAACTATAAATATCTACATATATATATATACATATACATATGGGAAAGGATGTCACTATAAGTGTGCTATGTGCATAAAGTTACCACTTATGCATTAATAGCCACACATAAACATATATACATTAATACAACATATATATGTCTACATGTAACCATCAATGGCTTGTCTTACTTCCTATGATAACTCCTGTTTAGACGTATCCAGATAGTAAATACCTCAATGCATTTATCATACATACATTAAAATAAGTACCACCTGTCTTATTCCAATTAACACTTATTTCCCTGTCTATATTACATACACTATGGGGTTCTGCATGAAAGAGTCAGCTTCATTCAAAATCAACAGGAATTTATTAGAATGCAACAGACAGGATATCCCAGAATCCACAGCATTAGTTTTCCTTATAAGGCCCAATTATTACAACAAGACATAGACAATACAAATAATATACATCCTAGCTAAAACAATACAATAACATAACCACCCCAAAGATTTACAATACTTATTTACATGTGCAGTACTGCTTCAGCTATGCCCACTGCTGCAACTCTCTCTCTGATCATCTCCTCTCTCCTCCTTCTCCTCTTCCTACTTCTTCCCTAGCAGTGGGTCTCCATTGATATATTGTTCCCCTGTCTATCTCCTACCATACTGAATCTCCTGATTGGCTATGGTAGTACTGCTCCAGGCTGATGGGATTTGTGTCCCTATCTCACTGGGTGATTTGGAGCAATAGTACAATAAACCAGTCAATCTCCCCTTGGCAGTATTTTTGGACAGGTGAAACAATACATCAGGTTCCCTACTCAGGAATACAGGGTATGTGAGTGTTTTTTATGATATAAAATAGAGGGTGATCTTATCTCCCACCTGGACAACAGAATACTGCCAGCTTCCATGTAACCAAACAGGATTTGGATGTCCAGGCGCTGTGATAACTTGTTTGGGCAACAACTCCTATGCCCCATGGCCCCAGGAGATATCACTGACTGTGTTTATTCTATTAACCCTCTCCACTCACACACACTGTATGTCACTATGGCCTATTACATTATATGTGCATATTATAGCTATAAATATACATAAAATAAAGATAATTCATAAGCAATTGCCCATAAGGTAACAAGACCCCCCAGAGATGCCCTGTTCTGTTGATCTGGCTTCTTTCTCCAGTGCCGTGTCATGGCTTCAACCAGGGTAATGTGACAAGATAAGGTTATAATGTTGTGCTGACCCCAAGAGAGGTGACAGAAGGGCACTGAAGCCAGTACATGATGCAGGGGACTCCATCGGCTTCTTTTCTGAATAAAAACTGTGTCTCTTTGTTTCTTTCACAGGGAAGAAATGTAAGTCCATACTGCATCTATACAATTAATAACAAAAATGCCAGTGTGTGTGTGTGTGTGTGTGTGTGAGAGAGTGTGTGTGTGTGTGTGTGTGTGAGAGAGTGTGTGTGTGTGTGTGTGAGAGAGAGTGTGTGTGTATGAGTGAGTGTGACTTTGTGATTGTGTATGAGGGGGTGTGAATGTGTATGAGTATGTGTGTGTATGTGAATGTATGAGTATGTATCTATGTTTGTGAATGTGTATAAGAGTGTGTATGAATGTGTATAAGAGTGTGTATGAATGTGTATAAGAGTGTGTATGAATGTGTATAAGAGTGTGCATACGTGCCAGATTTATAAAAGAAATCTTGAAGGTATTCTGGAGTAAACCAACTGCACTTGAATAGAGATTTTTAAACCCTTGAATGATAGAGAGCTCACCAATGCATTGGTCTTCAGTGTATTGGTCTCTGTCATTATATCTCTGCAACCGCTCCTTCAGTGTGTCCTACTGTCTGTTGGAGTACCACAAGGTTCAGTCTTGGGCTTTGCACTTTTCAATGTACACCTCATCCCTTGGCACGCTAATAAACACCTTTGAGTTTCACCATCATCTCTATGCAGATGACACTCAAATCTATCTTTCCTCTCCAGACCTCTTCCCTTCCCTCCTGTCCCAGTTATCCAGTAGTATCTCTGCTGTGTCTTCCTGGATGTCCTCCTGTCATCTCAAATGTAACCTTAGCAAAACCAAACTCATAATTTTCCCTCCCTCTCCAACCAATCTTACCCGAGATATTGCCCTCACTGTTAACAGCATCACCATCACACCAACTCCTACCGCACACTGCCTGGGGGTCACCTTTGACTCCACCCTATCCCTCATTCCCCACATTCAATTAATCTCCAACTCATGTCACCTCCACCTGAGTAACATCTCTCGAATTCGACCTTTCTCACCCAAGATACGAGTAAAATTCTAATCCAAACACTCATCATGTCCCATCTTCACTACTGTAACTCACTCCTAATTGGCCTTCCTCTCACCCAACTAACCCCATTACAGTCTTTAATGAACTCTGCTCCAAGCCTAATCTACTTCACATATCACTTCTCTAACACCACTCTCCTTTGCCAATCCCTACACTGGCTTCCATTAGCATACAGCAGTGCTTTCCAAACTGTCTGTCGCGACACGTTAGTGTGTCGGCTGCAGTGTGTAGGTGTGTCACAGGCAAAGGTGCCGTTCACACAGCGTGAGATTGTCATTCAACCCAAGTACGAGATACACTGGGAGCTGAGATAAAACACTGCTACAGCTGGAGTGCCATAAAAGATTTGTAACAGTTGGAGTGCCTCTGTGTGCTGCATATATAATATGTATGCAGCACACGGAGGCACGGAGATGCCACCTCCTCTATACCTCTGCCCTCTCTTTGGGCTGCCAGACTGGAGTGTCCCTGTGTGCGGAGGCTGCCTGTCACATGGCTGCTGCTTCTGCTTGTGGCGCCGATGAGATGGGAAAGACGGACAGTACTTCTAAAATCAGTTATGCGCTATCTATTTAATAATGCGACATGAGAATATTGCGCTTATACGTAGCAGAACATTCTCATGTCGCCCTTTTAAAAACCACAAGACACACTTAATGCCTTCCGCAGTATGAATGAAAGGTTTTCATAAGATATGTTGTCCCCATACATCTTCTTATGACAATTTATATATGTGTCCGTATATCTTATAAGGGATTATTAGTTTAATCTCCGGTTTGCTAGCAAAACTGAGTTACTGTGTCACGAAATGATGCATGTCTAAAAAGGGTGTCACCAACATGAAAAGTTTGGAAAGCTCTGGCATACAGAATTAAATTCAAAATTCTGGTGCTAACTTACAGAGTCCTTACTAACACAGCACCCCATTATAGTTCATCTCTCATTTCCAAATACACTCCCACTAGCTCAGGACCTTCTTCTCCATACAGCTCTTATTACATCCTCCCACTCCCGCCTACAGGACTTCTCCCGTGCTGCACCTGAGCTCTGGAATTCCCTCCCTCATCCCATCAGACTCTCCCACAGCCTTCAGATCTTCATACGCTCCCTGAAAACTCACCTCTTCAGGGAAGCCTATCAACCAACTCCATAACCGTTATGAGCAAGGCCAGACCAACAGCCTGTCCAATGTCTGTTCACTCTTATTTCCTTCAAAAAATCACTCTCCCACCTATATCCCCATCATGAACTCATTGTTCACAAAACAGAACCACTGCTTCCTTGGACCACTGCATTCAACAGCACTTCTTTCTCCCACTCAGACCGGCAATTCATGTGGCAGGAGGCACTTACACCCAATAGCACTTACTCCTTCTGTGTCCAACCTACCTTCCTCTAGACTGTAAGCTGTCATGTGCAGGGCCCTCTGATCCGTTTGTTTTCATGTTCCATTTGTACTATTTAATATCTCTGTATGTCTATTCCCTATTGTACAGTGCTGCAGAATAAGCTGGCACTATATAAATGAAGAATAACAATAATAATTCAAAGGTTTAAAAGCCCAATTTTAATTTAACAGGAATTTTTGTCGTCCCGTGCTGCAGTTACTTTACTCCAGAATAACTTCAGTTTGCGTTTATAAATATGGGCATACGTTTCCATGCGCTGTAAACAGATCCCCAACTTGGTACACAGTCATATCAAGGCAGCTACTCATTCAGTAATACCAGGTTCATTTGCTTGTGGACATTGCAATAGCTGCCAACACATAATCAATATAAAATAAATTAAAGACAGATTTGAAAAGATTATGAAAATCAGAGACTACATTACCTGCCAAATTGAAGTCCCCTGACAAAGTGAGTCTATAAAAGCATTGGGAAACACATAATAAAATATTTTCTACTATCATCACCCTGTGTGGTGTGCTATCCGCCGGTCATATATTTTTACCTACGAGTGCTAATACTCAATTGAGTTGTTGAGTGTATTTCATTTGGGGCCTCTCTCAGGACTTCTTAGACTTGCAACCTGCTCTTAGAGGGCCTTTTTATGTTTACAGTTAAGGATAATCCATTCAACTAGCTCAGATTAGGACACTTTGGACACAAGGAATGCTCGTATTGAATGCTTTGAATGACTGATTCAAGCCTGATGGGTCTCTAATTGTAAGAATCCCACATCATCATTTCCTAATACTATTAACGTATTTTGGCAAGATTCTTTCCTGTAAGTGCATTGTATTACAGTAATTTGATTCAGAATACCCAGTGGTTACTCTCAGATGTTTCACGATTTTCTCCTTATTTTGTTGTATGTCCATTAGAGTACAAGGGTGCTGCTTTTGACACCATAGAAGATGCTGCAACTCTAAAGACCACCATTCGTGATTTTTGTAGACTTTTATTTAAATACATACTATTTTCATCCAGAGGTGATCGGCTGGAGCGCTTGCTCCATCCCTTTTCTTATTTTCTTGAGTACAATCATGCAAGTAAATCTAATGTCCCCAAAGCATAGGGGCAACAGAGTATTCATGTAGGAATCAGAGGGGGTGATGTAGATAAAGCAATATTGTAGATTGAAACTAAATGAATTTTCCTTCTTAACACCATATTCCTCGTGGTCTTAAATAAGGAGTAGAATTTAGGGTTACATCTTTAATTACACACTCTATATTCTCTAACCAACTACTTGGATACTGTGTCTTTGCTTACCTTTCTACTGCTTCTCATCTTATTTTCTACTCTGTATTGATGATGAATTGTGCTACACAGGCATCGTGTAACCCCTTGTATGCCCAAGAGATGCACATAACTCTGTTGTCTGCTTATCAACCCTTTAATTGCAAAGTGATTCACTTTAGATGCTAGAGAGGTCTCCAATACATTAACTTGCAATGCTTTGGAAACCAAGGGGGGTAAAATCAATAGTAATGTTTAATTTTGTTTGGTTTATTAATATTTATTAACCCTTTGAGTGACAGAGGGGTACGCACTCAAAGGATTAATTCAAATTACCTGTTGCCTTTATTTATTTTTAAAGCTGAGCAGTTATCTTGAATAAGCTATTTCACTTCTTTCTACTTTCAAACATGTGAGCGCCCTCTACCAACAGGCTCTAACAAGAGTCTGTGACTCAACGGTACGTAAAAATGATCCTAGGAATTCTGCATGTGTTTCACACTATACTCAAGTAAACCAGATATTCAGTATAACAGAAAATAGAATGTGCATAGAGTGAGACAGCAGAAAGAATCTTACTTATCTGTGCAGACATGGTGAACCACTGACTGTTTTTATAGTCTTAAAGTAGTGGGCGTTCACATCATTGAAAGTGGAAGGAAGAGCAGGACTGAAATAGTTGATTCAAGGTAATTTCACATAATTAAAGAGAAAGGCAACCAATTATGAAAATGTCAATGACCATATTCATGAAGCTAAAGTGGTTCGATTCTGGAGCAAACCAACCACCTGGGAAAAAAAAACATTCCCAATAATATAAATTGGGCTTTTTACCCATTGAATGTGAGAGAGGTCTTCAATGCTTTGTGAACACATTGGTTGAGACCTTATAAGCATTCTAGGAGTCAAGATCCCTTTTAAATAATTGGGAATTTCCATTTTCCCCCCTATGGTTATTGTGCTTTGTTCCTGAATTGCTCCTTTTTACGTTCCTGAATACAGCCTTAAAGGGGAATTACCACCCCGCAATAACTTAACCTTCATTCATTCTTCATCCATTCAGCCAAGTGGCTCCAAAAGGGACTGACAGCGCAGGCGCACAGACGTCACTGTGACGAGATGTCCGTGCTTCCTGCTCCTGTGAGCATCGGTAAAACAGAGAAATCTTCGGAACCAGGTAATATTTCTGGTGACTAGCGCTACTAAGCAGCTAGTCGCCAGATGAAGGATTAATGAAGGTTAAGTTATTGCGGGGTGGTAGTTCCCCTTTAAACATTAAAATAAAACCTGTCAAATCTTAAACTAAATTCCTCAACGTGCCTATTTTTCTATGCTGCTGGATGTCCTGACAAAGATTAATTCATCACACCAAAGGAGGCGCAGTTCTGGATCAAACCACTGCATCATAGAGTACAAAAGAAAATACATTTTGATTGAAGCAGGGATTTTTTTAAATGCCAGAGATGTCACCAATGCATCACTTGGTGACATCGCTTTAGCAATAAAGGTGTTAATAAACCAAATGAAATCTATGAGAACTTGAGGAATTTTAATTTCTCCCCTGTCATCTAATTGGGTTTTTCCAGATTTGCTTCTGTTTAGGAGTTGAATGAAAGGGATAGTAATGTCAGAAAAAAGGATTAACTATATGGTATATACAATTAAAAGAGAGTACTTGCACTTATTCGGATCTCTCAAACCGTTATGGTTTGAGAGATATAGGAAAATAAAGTTCTCCGCTCCCTCCCCTTTCTGCTTGACGAGCTGTAAAGCTGTCAGAAGCAGATTCTGGGTGCTTGACCAGATGTGGCTCTTTAGCAGTGCCGATATACCAATGTCTAAAGATAAATAATTAATCGGAATGGTCACCCCATATCAGAGGAGGTGATGGTTCCTAGGCAGGAAGCCCCCACTCCATAGGACAAGGTTTGGAAGGTTAGAGGTGGAAGGTGACCTTCTTGTTACACTATGAAAACCCCCATCCCATTAGGGTGACCACGGGTCCCGGAACGTCCGGGACTGTCCCTTATTTCAGGACTATGTCCCGCGTCCCGGGTCATCTTCAACCGGGACAATGAAGTGTCCCGGAATGAAGCCAAGCCGCCCTGGATGTCAGCCTGCAAGCGGTGTGTCACATCATGGACGCCGCTCGCGGCGTCCATGATATGACACACCGCTTGCAGGCTGACATCCAGGGCGGCAATGCAGCTTACCTGGAGGCAAGCGCTCTAGTAATACAGAGCGCTGGGAGATGACATCATCTCCCAGCGCTCTGCATTATGAGCACAGCGCGCGGGAGCTTCAGCTCTGTGCCGGAGGAGGCACAGAGCACTTTCCACGCCGCTAGACCACCAGGGACTCAAGGTATGAAGGGGCAACTAGGGTGACCACGTCCCGGAATGGCAGAAGGGAAATGTGGTCACCCTACATCCCATACCAGCGTTGGGGTTTCTCAAGTCCATTTCAGTATTTGGTTATTTTACTTAAAAAAAAATTATTTATTGGGTTTTTGGATTCAAAACAACATCCCTACTCCATCTGTTCTTCACAGTACATTGGCAACTTCTCTAGAACTCAAGGGATTAAAAGCCCTGTTTAAATTTTGGGATTATTTGTTCCCTGTTGCATATTGGTTCACACCAGAACTGCTCCACTTTTGCCTCTGTACATTGTGATTTTGCTGGCTAATATAATGTACCGATATATCCATAATGTATAATGTACGCATGTTGCTGTGACTGTATTATGGATTTCTAACCGTGTGATGTAGATTTTCATGTTTGTGCATCTTTTCCCCACTGGGAACTGGGAAGGAGAGCTGCCAGCCTTACACACGAAACCCACAAAGAGTGGCAAAGTGCAAAGCAAAACACTGCAGGAACACATGACGTAAGTACAGTCAGTTCATTCCTTTTTGTATAAAAAGAACCGGCATTTCCTTGCCTTCCATCCATCGTTAGATTAAAGGAGCAGAAAATATGTACATATATTATAGCGCTTTTCCTGATGAGTAAAACAAGGGTACCTCTACTGCTGGCAGCTGCCTCATTCATAAATTATTACAGTTCAATCTGCCATGGTTACTACTGAACTCTTTGAAGAGGATCAGCCTAGGAGAGAATATGAAAAATAGAGATGTTTTTTTCATAATAAAACTTTATTGCTCCTTTATATCTAGGTACAACATGTGTGACATTGTAGAAAAAGCCATGGTATAAAATAACGTTATAAAATGTTTAAAAAACACATTTTTTAATGATAACAATAAAACAGCACTAGCTCTAACTATCCTAACCAGGTCCTTGAGGATGAGATGAATGTCCTATATCTGTAACTGACCTCCCAGTATGGAGAGCATCAAGAACCAGATTGACACCTGAGGCCTCCCTAGGCAAGGCATCATGGTCACCCCCCTGCTTTTCACATGAACTCCTTCCCTGTCTCATTCAGGATTGCATCAGTGCAATTCTGGATCAGGCCAACTTCATTATAGGGAACAAATAAAAATTCCCCTAATCCCCATTAAAGTGGAAGTATCATGTCCAGATAACGTTAGCCAGTTAGTGAAATATATACACCTTGTCCCTAATAATGTATATAAAACAGCTGTGCAGTTTTTGTACAGTTATAAAACTGACCTGTTTATCAAGCGTCGAGAAGAAGCAGACCACGGCCGTTTTTGTGATTATATTCTGCTGCGCATGTCTGAACAGTTCCCGAGGCCGTCACTCAAAAAGTTAGTAGCCTCCCACTGCCGTTTTTTTCCCTCTTCTACGCGTGCATGCTCTCCCCAGTCAACCAATCATCAGTCCACTTTCCTGTGCACATGGAAACGAACTGATGCTTTATATAGTGCGAGCAGTTTACATGAACATGCTCACACTATGCTGGGATGACCTGACCGCACTTGAGATTAGGAGCACGCCTGGTCACGAGAATCTAAAGCTAATGACATAGTTGTTTTCGTGTAGCTGGTGGGAGTTACAAGAGAGCCGATCAGCTCTGTTGCTGTCATACGCGATGAGCTTTTCTGGGGGAAGATGTCACCAGGTACTTTTTGCAATTACGATTTATTCTTTAATAACACTTAAAAAAAAAAAATAAATACACTTAATAAATACTTTAATTTAAAGGGAGATTTTAAACAATGCATCGGTGACCTCTCTCGTACTCAAGAGGTACTACAGGATTTTTATATGTCCCCTATAGTGAAGTCTGTTTGACCCAGAATTGCTTCACTTAGTCTACATTAATAAGACCCGTAGATCAGTGGTTAGATTGGTCATAGGGAACAAATAGTACAAAACACGGAAATACACCTAATAGCACCAGAACCACCTCCTGGCGCCCAGATGTGTTATGCACAATTAAAAACACCCATAAAATAAAAGAAATTCTGTGCAAGGATTATGGGATTATGAGGACTTCTCTTGCTTACGTGACAAATACTGCGAGAGTCACAACACATGTATTATCAATCGTACATCTCTTCATATCTCTGTATGTAGTGGTGTTTATCTGAATATCAGTGAATTTTTGAATACATACTCTACACACAGTTCACAGATTTTCTTTTACTTTCTGGGGGTTTTATCTGTACATAATAAAAGGTTTTATTTATGTTTTTGGCTCTTTGAATTATCACCTGCCTACGTGACCCACCTGGGCGCCAGGAGGTGGTTCTGGTGCTGTTAGGTGTATTTCTGTGTTTTCTTGGACTTGTTCCCTATTTGATATTTTACACTCAGCACATTACATAGTCATATATGTGTCACCTCCAGTACTCATTGAATTAGGTAGTGCATCACCAAGTTTTGTGTGTATATCGGTCATAGTGTTTAACCCTTTGAGGCCAAGTGAGGTATCCAAACAATTGCAGTGCAATGCTTTGAATACCTCTCTGACACTCAAAGGTGAATCAATCTGTTTTTAGTTATCTTTATAAAATGAACTTGTCATTCAGGTCTTGTAGCATTGCAGTCAGTCACACTGCCTAGAGGTGGTTTCTGAATGTCTGTATGTCTGTCCACCACCACTCACAGCATAGGGCACTTACTTTATGTTTTTACATACAAAGAAGCAGTTATTTTTAGTGATTTTAGACTGGGAGAATATATGATTTTTTTTTTAGCAGATTATTACAGTCTTTCATAGCTCAAAGCTTTCAAGGTGAAGGCAGATCAACTATCATCTTTCTTGTAGTATGGTACATGTAGTGAGTTGTTAGTAGTGAATCGGAGGTTATAGTTAGTATGGAGAGCTGGAGTGAGCATACTGCTCAGGTAGTCTGGTAGCTTTCTAGAGAAGTAGCTGTATACTAAGCAAGAAAGGTGAAGGGTATGTCTAAATTTGAGTGATAGGCACTTTAGTTCTTTAAACATATCACAATGATGGGTAGTGTAATTACACTGGAAGACAAAAGAGATATAATGGATTATACAGAGTGTCATTTTTACCAAGATTGTGGTGCAGAAGCATACACTACATCTCCATAGCCTATGACTCGAATTAGCATTTGCTCAACAATGTGTATAAAATCAAAATTACAACATAAATAAAATGATACAAAACATGATATCAAATAGAAAAATGACAAACACTTTGAGATAGGAGAGACATTAAAAATTAACATTCCAATATCTCTAATATCTCTCAATAAATACAGTACAAGAAAAATAAATATGGGTTTAACATTCCAATAAACTAAAGTACAAAAGAGCAAATTATAATAAAATTAAAGTGCAAAACAATGTATAACAGTGCAAACCGAAATACAATCAATAGTGCAAGTGCCAATCGTTGAACTCTGAGCTGTTTAAGTATAATTTCACTAAGGCTATTGGGTCTACAAAAAATAGACCTTTCTTTCTTTAGCATTAACAAACTCCTTCGGCAATATGTTGATCTCATTAGCAATGGCATTCTCAATAGACAGCATGGCAAGACCCACCAGCCGCTCTTGTGACATTGAAGAACACAGGTAATTTTTTATGATTTTCAGTTTTGAGAAGCTTCTTTCACCCGAAGCCACTGTGATGGGGAGTGTCAGCAGTATGCGAAGTGCTATTGCTGCCTTTGGAGCAAAACCGTTCCTGACTGCATAGCCCAGAACTTCAATTGGTGTTATGCTTGGTGATACAACAGGAGCCAAGAGGATAAGCTCTTCACACAGCTGCATTCCATCAATATCTTCATCCTTGGACTTTACATCAGTTAACATGTCTTGTAAGTCCATACAGCTCTCCAAGAGTTGCTCACTATCCACGTCTTTAAGTTTCCTGATGTCGTACAAAAACTGAAAATAGTTGCTATGACCCTTAAGCTGATCAAATCTCTCCTGAACAGATCTAATTACGACATCCAAGATCACATGGAAGCACTCAGCTTTAAACTTGGATCGGATCATCTGGTCCCTTGTAGGAAAAAAGTCTCGTCTTTTTCCTCTTGTGATGCACTGAAGAAGGGAACACAGGATCAATTTCCATTTCCAATGCCATCTTTCGTGCTTCTGTAAGTAACTCCTCAAATCTATTGTCAGACCGATAAGCTTCGAAGTAGGTCGTGCTGGCTTCTAAACGCTCCACAACATCTGGCAAGTAAATTGTTTGACTCTGAAGAAGTTGGCTTACTTCATTAATACAACTTAATATGTTAAACCACATTACTGTCAAACACAAAAATGTAAAGTTGTTCAGTTCTTCTGCCAATGATGCGGCCTTATGTCTGGCAAGAGTAGTAAAAACCGCATCTTCCTCGATATCCATCAGTGTGTAATATATTTTGGCTATTTGGAATCTAAAAGGATGAATGGCATCAATTCTGCTAGACCATCTTGTATCTGATAGTGGCTTTACCGTCAGCCTACTGATGTGCTTCTTTAGACGTCCCACCGATTTGTTGAGCCAGACAAAAAACATATATTTTCTGCAGGGTACCAAAAATGAACTGGCTTCCCTACAACACATTGCAGCATCATTGACAACGAGGTTTAAAGAATGAGCACTGCAAGGAACATAGAATGCCCATGAATTCAAAACCTTGATTTGTTTCTGAAAGCCAGACTGCTTGCTTTTCATGTTAGACCTGTTGTCATACTCTTGGCCTCTCATATCCCTTAATGCTATGTTCAGTTTCTCGAGCTCTGCCAGAATCAATTCAGTCAACTCTTCTCCAGTTGAACTATAAACTGGCATGAATCCAAGAAACCTTTCTTCGATTTTCACTTCAGGGTTTGCTGTAAGTGGGTCACCTTGTGTGATTGAGACAAACCTAACAATGAGAGAGTAAGCTGTCAATTTTTCCATCTTCAGGCACTGCCAAATACGGCCCTCCAACTGTACTGTCCCCCGAGGGATCGACTTCTAATGGTAGGTAACATGGCACCGGTCTGCAGCGCATACACGATAGATAAGCTTGTTGGCCTTGACAGGCAAGTGTGTGGTCTTATAGGGCCGGTTCAGAAGCCCAGTCCAATGATCTGGAGTCAGGGATAGACCAAGGCAGGCAGTGTTTTTTATAGGCAACAGGTTGATTTGAATTGAGGCCTAAATTACTAGGTCTCCAGGGACCGATGCTGGTTTTCTGGGTTCACTGATCTCCCCTCCCATTCCCAGTACAGTTCTCCCACCCACTTCCACACCCACTTAAGGGCAGACCCATCTTTCCACCTTTCAACTACTCCAATATTCATTAAACCCAGCCAACATTTTGACACAAATCGTTTCATTTGGACACTTCCATTCCTTGTTACTCCAGGGGGAGTGGCTTGAAGGTTCCCAATTATGAAGATACTAGTTGAACAGCCCGTTACACGGGCCACAGTGCCTCTGGCAGCCGGTCGCGGGGCAGTCACACGCAGTGGAGACTGCCCGCGCCTCGGCTGATACAGAGCTGGACGCTCCTTCGGAGTGCCCAGCTCTGTATCAGCTGTGGCGCGGGCAGTCTCTACTGCGCATGACTGCCGCACGCGTAGCAGTGTCTACTGCGCATGTCGGGCGTTACACACAACTTAGCGAATTATTATATAGGATGAGCATTTGAAAACTCTTTCACAATCAACTAAAAGTTGTTAAAAAGTATCAGTTCCACATTAAATTAATCAAAATTGGTGGAATTTTTATTTGGTTGGTTCCAGAATTGTACTACTTTACTTAGTACATGAGACTCAAAATGTATACTCACAAAGATTAATTCAGATATGATGATTAATATTTTTATTATTTTCACCACTTACAGAGATCTCCAAACACAATGTCCCAATTTTGTCAAAGAGCAGCAAGAGCATCTTCTTCACTGCTCTTCACTGCAGTCATTAATAGATACCTTAGGGTCTCCTATATAATAAAACGCTAGGATGTTTGTCCGATGCAGTCATGTGCAGTAGAGACTGTCTGAATGCACAGAATGCGTTCGGGCAGTTGCTACAGGGCATCACTGCATCCAGTTCAATGAGTTGCATACCCCTCTGGCACTCAAAGGGTTAACATCACCTAGTTACACTAGTTTATCAATTTATCTTGAGTATGTGAGTCAGGTAAGTATGATTAAAATATGGGGGGAATTTCGGATATTTCCAAAGTAAACATATGCATACAGTGGGTGATTTATTGAAATGTACTCTACAAATCTCTAGATCTCAAGGGGTTAAACTTCCCATTAAAAGTCCCATTAAAATAAATGGGAATTTGAGACACTTTTATTTGTCCCCTATTCTGCAGTCGGTTTGCTCTATAATTGCTCCATTACATCAGCCTCATTGTATCAGTGACCTTTTTAGCAACTAAAGGGTGAAGAATTGGACCTGTACACCACAATAACTGAAAATGCTAGTTCTGATGGTATCGCTCTCTTCTGTAGTCAGCTCTTTTGATTGTGGTATCTTTAGAGAATATGGATTAAGAACCTTTTTTGCCCTTTGGAGAAATGAAGTAATAACTCATTCTCCTATCTAAATTAATCACATAAAAGTGTCCTGATAGTGATTTAGACAAGGTTTTCTTTCCTCCCGTAATCACGTAAGTGCTAGAGGTAAATTACTGATGCATCACCCGAACTGTTACCTGCCTGCTGGGGAGAAAATGGAAGGTGTAGCTGGGATCAGCTGTATGAACAAGCACATTTCCTTATACAGTGCAAAATATGTTCTCCCTTTTATATCTGTGCCAAATTATGAGAAATGCAGAATAGGCGACTGCAAGAGCAGGAATCCTTCAATGCCAATGTATTTATCCTAAAAATAATTCAACAATGACTCTAGTTCCAGTTCCAAAACAACAGCAGATAATCTGTTGCCAGGATTGGTACAAACAAACCATTTTCTGTCTCCAAAGTGCTTGGGTTTGGCATGCAATGAATCAGGTTGTTACATTGTTGGGAGGGGCAGTCCAGGACACGGTTATCATTGTGAGATGGAGGCCTATTAAAGTGGATCTGTTACCTACACAGCTTTTAATCTCACTAAATGTATATAGTGCCTACACAGTGCTTTTTGTTTTGGAAACAGTTGAATAGGTTTAGAGATATTTGATTTAGTAGTTGAAGATTATAATCTCAGCAGAGCTTTGTTCTCTGCCTTGGTAAGATCATCTGGATTGTTCAATGCACACACGTGCAGAAAATCACTTCTTCCCACCTTCTTGGGCTGCTAAAACAACCAGAGAGGTGAACTAAATGGTTAAAGAAGAATGATCATGAAAGGCAACAGGAGATCAGAGAGTTAAATACATGGCTAGAGTCCTGGTGTAAGCAGGAGGTTTTTGAGTTTCTAGACTACTGGACAGCCTTTTTTGCTTGTATTTGAGTGTTGATCATTATAGTAAGCATGTATTCCCCCTTAGGGAAGGGAGGCTTCTGTGCTAGGGGATAGGATGGTTAAAAGAACGTTGGAGACTTTATTCCCTTGAGAACGAAAGGGGAGAGCAACGCATTGTGGAAAAATGTATTGTCCATCCCTATGGCTCTCAAGGCATTAAACTAGGATAGGGGAACTGATGAAAAAATACACTATGGGGTGGATAGTGTAACAGAGAATTTTGGATTAGAGAAGGAGCTTGGGTGGAGAAGGGGGGAACAGTTTATTTTTCAAAGAAAACACTTCAGGGCAGTTTAACATAAAAATTATGCTTGCAAATCCTTATAGTGTGACTTGTATGATGGGGAAATGGAGCTGATTTGAATGAATGAGCAGCATGATCTCCAGTGTGTTCTTCAATGTGTTACTAGAAACACAGAAACAAAGAATTTGACGTCAGATAAGAACCATTCGGCCCATCTAGTCTGCCCATTTCCTACTGTAAAAAACCTCAAACCTTTTTTGGTCCTTGGTCTTTTCTTATGTTAAGGACAGCCTTATGCCTATCCCATGCATGCTTAAAGGGATAGTAATACTTCGTTATATCTTTATTTTATTTTGTAGGCATTAAAAAAACATGAAGAACGATATAAGTCTTATCTCTCAAACCTTTATGGTTTAAGAGATATTCATAAGCAAAGTATCCCCCCCCCCCCCCGTTCAGCCAGATCAGAAGGGAGGTGCCCAGGTAGACTGCAGAGAGGGACAATCTTCAATTAAGATAAGGGAAAAACCTGAAAAACTTGTCAAGGGGGGCAGGGCTTTCATTGTTTTCATGCAAAGAAGATTGTCCCCTGCTGTTATCTGTCTGGTCTTACAACCAGATTCACATCTGAGATTGCTTACACTAGGAAAAAGGGGTGGGAGGGGGAAACTTTGCTTGTGAATATCTCTTAAACCATAAAGGTATGAGAGATAAGACTTATATCATTCTTCATGTTTTTTGTAATGCCTACAAAATAAAATAAAGTTAAAACGAAGTATTACTATCCCTTTAAATTATGTCACTGTATTAACTTCTACCACTTCTGCTGGTGGGCTATTCCACTTATCTACTACCCTCTCAGTGAAGTAAAACTTTCTTACATTATGTCTAAAACTGTGTCCCTCCAGTTTTAGACTATGGCCTCTTGTGCTAACATTTTTACTTCTTTGAAATGTACTTCCATCCTGCACTTTGTTGAATCCCTTCATGTATTTGAATGTTTCTATCATAGCCCCTCTCTCTCTTCTCTCCTCCAAGCTATAGATGTTCAGATTCTTTAGTCTATCCTGATATATCTTTTCCTGTAAACCAGTTACCGTTTTAGTAGCCCTTCTCTGAATTTTATCTTGAGTATCTATATCATTCTGGAAATGGGGTCTCCAGTACTGTACACAATACTCCAAGTGAGGTCTAACTAGAGATCTGTAGAGTGGCATGGCCACTTCCCTTTTTCTGCTACTAATGCCACAAGCTATACAACCCAGCACCCTGCTTGCATTCCCTGCTGCTTTATTACATTGCCTGCCTACCTTTAAGTTAGAAATAATTACTCCCAAATCCCTTTCCTCTGTTGGCTCTGATAGCACAGTACCCTTAACAGTATCCATTTAACTATTTTTGCATCCAGATTCAAATACTGTAATTTATTAATGAGTCTTCTATGAGGGACAGTGTCAAATGCTTTACTGAAATCTAGATAAGTAATATATACTGCTCCCCCTTGGTCTATTATTTTAGTTACCAAATCAAAAAAAATTATTAATTTACTAAAACCTGTCTAGATGATACACATGGCTGGCAGTCAGTCTACAATTTTTTTGGAGGGATGGAGTAAATAAAAGAGGTGGAGAGGTATGCCTTTATGTAAAAGGGCCTTAACAGCTAGTATAAGGCAAGGTATTAATGCACTGATCAATAGAGACCCTGTGGGTTGCAGTATGTGGCAGTAAACATAATAAAACTATTCTGGGAAATTTGAATGAGCCTATCTTCTACAACAAATGGAAAATGTAAAGGGAGAATTTAACTTCCCTGAAACTGATTGGAGAAATGTTATTTCCAGTACAAGAAAGGAAGACATTTTACAAGTATAGTTAATGACAACTCCATGTCCCAACTAGTAGAGGAGCCAACTAGAAATGAGGCCTTACTGGACCTAGTGCGTGCTAACAATTCTGAAATGCTAAACAATATACTGGTAAGTTGTGGGCGAAAGGTCCTGTCGTGTTCCTTCGAAAAAATCTGAGAAAACCACATGGTTTTTAACTTTCAATTCCTTTGGAGATCCTTTAACCCTTTGAGTGCCAGAGTGGTACGCAACGCATACTCAAGGGGTTAAGGGATTCTGTGTTCCAAGAAATGGGTGAAGATTTTCACATGATAAAGTGGGTCCCTTAACCCCTTAACAACCAGCGGTCGCGGGGTGTGTGGTCCTTTAAGGACCCGATAGAGAATTTCGGCGTGCTGCCCCACATGACTGATCACGTGTGCCGGCACGCCAAACTGAGGGACTGAAAGAGATCGCTCCGGTCTTGGAGTGATCAAATTCAGTCCCGGTATTACCTGCAGGAGCGCGGTGAGTAATAGTACGTGACGTACCAGGACCATCACTGGTCCTTAAGTGCCGGACCAGCGTGACGGTCCGGGTACGTCACCGGACGCTAAGGGGTTAACAGGTCTTAGTACCTAAAGCATGGCATAGAATGGCATATTTCACCATTTTTGTTTTTTGTCAATGGGCAAAATCCTGCATATTTATTATCTGTTGTTGGTTTATTTTATCTGTATTTTTCAAAGAACACGTAATTGCAAGGATTACCATGCTTGAAAAAATACCATCATCTGTTTTTCTGGCCGACGGGGGCCCAATTGGATCGAGACCCTACTCTCTAAAACTGTCTTTACTTTTGATACAATTAGCAGATTTCTTTATCAATACGTTGCAAACACAATTCTTATTTGGACAAGATAATTTCTACTCTACTTTTCAAAAAAGTTGACTAACTTTAGTTAGCAATTTTTTTACAGACACTTTCTTTATAACTACAGTTTTAAAATTCTCCCCCAGAGTTCCCAGAACTATTAGAGAACTAAGAAGAACAGTTACTCTTTGTTTACTGTAGTGAAGAAAAACTAATGAGGGCTGTGCACTAAGGTGAGACAAACCATGCAATGAGATCTACTCTCCAATTCTTACACTGTTCTGTGGATTCTACCTTCCCTGTATCTGGGGGTGGGGGTTCCTGAACCAACAAAAGCTGCCCAAACTTCCAAATATACAGCTCCACTCCAGGTTTTGGTACATACAGCCTCAGAATAAAATACATTTAAATAAATCCAGTGCAACCAATTTTGATCAAAATAGCTGAAAGAAGAAAAACAGACTATTGATGCACATCTATATTTATTCAATATTAACCCTTTATACTATGACATATTGAGTGGATATAATCACTGTATAAAAGTTTACGTTTAAGTCTTAATATGGCCATACAAATGGGCTATGGCATGCCAGCAGCTTATCATGGACATATTCTGTAATTTTGCTTTTAGCTATTTTCATCAAAACTAGTTACACTTCAAGCTATTTAAGTGTGTTTTTTTCCTTTGGATGTGAGTAAAGATATAGTAATACTTGCAGATTACTAATCCCCATATTGCATACCTCCCAAGTGTCCCTCTTTAGGAAGGACAGTCCCTCTTTTACACCCAAATCCCTCTGTCCCTCTTTCCCACCCTGATGTCCCTCTTTTTAGCAGATCAGATTGTGTGGTGAGTATATAAGTGTATCACATTGCTCCACAGCAATAAAACTCACATTACTGTTTGTTTAAACGTCAGTATATGTGTTTCTAATTTAGTTTGTGTAAATAAAATACTGTGGTCTTGTTATAAATCATTTATTAGGTTACACAAGGAGGTGTCATTAGGTCATGAAATAGCCTAAAAATTCTCAGTAATGCCCCACCCGCCCGCCACATGCCCAGCAACACCCCCTAAAACACAAGTGTCCCTCTTTGGCAATTTAAAATGTTGGGAGGTATGATATTGTAGTTTTGTTAAAAATCATTTTATTGCCCCCAGTGTCATCTCTCATACCCTTATGGTTTGAGAGATAATAGCGCTCAAAGTTCCCCCCTCCCTCCCCCTTCCCTGACTGAGCGCTGAATGCTGACTTCAGAGGAAGCTGTCGTACGACAGTCTTATGTGCATCAGGCGGCTCTGCAGCTGAACCGAGATCACGTTAATAAAAAATAATTATTTCACTGAAACGGTCTTCTACGTGTGGTTGGTTTACAAGTACACGTAGAAGACTGTTTTAGTGAAAGATTTCTTTTTTATAAATGCGATCTTGGCAATGATGCAGAGCCTCCTGATGCAAGTAATACCGGATATCCCTGCAGTCAGCGTTCAGTCAGGAAAGGGGGAGGGGGGAGACTTTGAGCACTATCATCTCTCAAACTATAAGGGTTTGAGAGATGACACTGGGGGCAATACGTTTCTTTTTAACCCTTTGAGTGCCAGAGGGGTACGCAACACATTGCAAACCAATGCTTTGAGTACCCCTCTGGCACTCAAAGGGTTAACAAAGCTACACTATGGGGATTAGTAATTTGCAAGTATTACTATCCCTTTAACAAAGCTTGGACCAGAGTTATGTGTTTGGAAGTCTAACCATCTTCTATTGGTTCATGCATTCCTCCCACCCCAGGCACAATGTTCTTTGCCTTTAGGACAAAGCACATGAAGCGCAGGGCTTGCCTTTAATGCAGTACTTTGGTGTGGTGGCAAACTTAGCATAATAAAGCCTTTTTATTTAACTAAAACCTCATCTTTAACATACTGGTGATATGCAAGAAATATGCTACAGGATTAAGGGTTAACACTAAGTATGGATGTCCATCAATATTTTTTGTTTTTGCTTTTAGCTCTTTTGGTCAAAAATATTTAAATGTATGTTTTATTTTGAGCATACTTACCAAATAATGGACTGACTGAAAGTTACCACTGACAGAGCCACTTTATGAAGAAGAGAAAAGAGGGGAATTTAGGAGCACACAACTTTGAACAAATGGAAAAAACTCCCAATGGAGCTTTTAACCATTGCACTGGAAACCATATCATTAAAAGGTTAAAAAAATACCAGTTTAAATAAATAGGATTTTTTATTTCTCGCCTATGACGCATATGTCTCATAATAGGAGCTATTTTCTTTGTGCATATAGTCCTAAGGGCATTATTCACATACCTAGAAGCTGTCCAGCTCTGCTCAAGATACTCTGGTTTTCAGATTGAATTATCAAGTCTCTTGGGACAGACTAGTTCTTTAGTTTGGTGAGTTAAAGGGATAGTAATGTTTCATAATAAAAGCAGATCTAATTAATCATCATAGTATTTGGACTTTGGAGAGTGTTATTTCAATTCTGTCAGAGTTGTAGTTCAAGAGTAATTCAATGACAAAGTATCCCCCTCCCGCCCCTTTTACTGATGTAACACTGCTCAGCCAGAGCAGAAGGGAGGTGCCCAGGTAGATTGTAGAGAGGGACAATCTTCAATTAAGATAAGGGAAAAACCTGAAAAACTTGTCAAGTGGGGGCAGGGCTTTCATTGTTCTCATAGGAAGAAGATTGTCCCATTCTGTTATCTGTCGGGTCTATGGACTGCATTCCACATCTGAGAAGAGATGGCTTACACTAGGTAAAAGGGGCGGGAGGGGAAACTTTGCTTGTGAATATCTCACAAACCATAAAGGTTTGAGAGATAAGACTTATATCGTTCTTCATGTTTTTTAATGCCTACAAAATAAAATAAAGATAAAACGAAGTATTACTATCCTTTTCAGCTATACCTCCACCCACTTTACAGTCTGTTCAGCCCACCCCCATTCTGCTCACTTCCCCACCCAAGACATGGTCATAGCAAGCTCCTACTTTCAGCCATCACCTGAATAAGCCACACTCATATTATATGACAGGAATCCCATTCTCACCACTGCAGTGTGTCTCTGGGGATTTAGGACAAGATGGTCCTCGGTATGATTATTTATCTTCTAAACAGATGCAGTTCTAGAACAAACCAACTGCATTATAGGGGAGAAATGAAAATTCCATAAGTTTCCATTGATTTAAATGGGGATGTTTAACACCTTGAATGCTAGAGTGGTGTCTAGTATTGCTTTGGAGACCTTGTTAATAGTCAAGTGATTTAAAGTACTATTTAAATAATTGGGGAATGTTATTCCTTCCCTATAGTGCAGATGGTTTGCTCCAGAATTGCATGTCTTTAATACATCTCTAAATCTGCAGTCTGTCTGATTTTGCAGCTTAGTAAATCCCAGCTTGTTTCCACGTCACAATGACAGTAAAGACACATAGGGCCGTACTTTCAAATGAAAAGCAAGGAAACATGGGGCATACCAATTGCATTATACAGGAGAACAAAAAAAAATGCCCATTGATCTAAATGGTGATTTAATCGACTTGAATGCTAGAGTGGTCTTCAGTGTATTTCCTTACAATGCATTGAAGACCTCTCTAGCATTCAAGAGGTTAAAAACACCATTTAAATCAATGGAAATTTCTGGAATATGTATTTCTTCCCCTTTGGTGTAGTTGGTTTGCTCCAGAATTCATCCAGTTTACTTTGAGCATACAACGCTAATAGGGGGATACAAAGTAGATGTAAAGAATAACATAAAACAACAGTAAATAAACAGATCAGTGATACAGAATTCAGACCAGGACACTGACAGGTCGTTATAGGCAGGAATAAACAAATTAATTAATGATTCATATGGTAGGAAGAAGCCTTTACTAGAAGTAATGTATAGACGAGAACACAGGTCAGAGGTACCAGGAAATGACTTATGAGTCATGATATCGACAGAGTCATTCATAGCTTGTTTTACAACCACTTAACCTGGAACATTTTTATTTGTAAATACCACTTTTGTGCAGAACTGAAACCAAAACCCAGTTGTGTAAAAATGTATACAATGGCATAAATGCAGTATTTTTATAGAAGAACCAGTAGTAAAAGTACAGGGGGTGTAGAAGGTATAGTTGTGATAGGGTTGTCCCCTTTTACTCTTACTGAATCGAAAAGAGACATGATGCTTTGTGCTAAACACATTCTTTTGGTGAGCAATTTCTAATTTTATAATTCTTCCCAAAGGGAAGCTTAATATATGCCCTGCAGACCTGTTTTAAGCAAGTAATTAATTAGGTTCCTCTACAGCATTCATAGCTTCATTTAAATTAGCAGACAGCTGCACTACCAGCCAATTAGAATTAGCACTCTGGTAACAGATGTGTGCTCTTACCAATGGGAGCGTAAGAGCTTGAAACAAAATCTTTATGGGTTTGACAAGCAGATTTGAGAGCATTAGACAGGAGCAACCCTAACATGCAACCACACTTGGGAACTCTTCTAATCTGCCCCAGAGGATCCAGTTTTCAGAAGAAATTACTGGGTACCCGGGGACAAAAGCTGATTCTCTGGATTGGGGAGTTCAGATATAACACCACCCCTTCAGACCATTCAGCCTACTTCCTCCACATTTCCCATCCATTTCATGGCACCTCCTCCTTTCAGCCATCCACCCTTGCCACCTTGATTAAGGCCCATCCAAAATATGACATGAAACTTAAAGGTAGGCAGCCAATGTAACAAAACAGCAGGGAATGCAAGCAGGGTGCTGGGTTGTGCAGCTAGTACCATTAGTAGCAGAAAGAGGGAAGTGGTTATGCCACTCTACAGACCTCTGGTTAGACATCCCCTAGAGTATTGTGTACAGTACTGGAGACCTCTTCTCCAATAGGATATGGATATTCTGGAGAAGGGCTACTAAAATGGTGAACTGTTTACAGTATAAGAAATAACAGGATAGAGTAATATATCTAAACATATATAGCTTGAAGGAGAGAAGACAGAGGGGATATGACAGAAACATTCATATACATGAAGAGATTCAACAACTACAGGAGGAAAGTACACTTCAAAGGAATAAAAATGTTAAGACAAGAGGCCATAGGGACAGAGGTTTAGAAGTAGTGGCAGAAGTAGTAGAAGTGAACACAGTGAGGGATGTAAGCATGCATTGGTTAGGCACAAGGCTGTCCTGAACATAAATCAAGACCAAGGACCAAATAAGATTTGAGGCTTTTACAGTAGGAAAAATTGGCAAACTAGATGGGCAGAATGGTTATTTTCTATGTTTCTATGAAACACATGATTTAGTGTTTCCTTGTGGACTTGAGACAAGAAGGTTCCCTGGTATGCTGGCAACCTATGGGGCCTACCAACCCTGCACTAGCCTGCAACCCATTACAATAAAACCAATTTTATATCTTGGATAAAAGCTGCTGACATCATCACAAACATGACTGCTTTCAGCCAGTAAGATTAGAATTAATGGTGGAGGGTGCAGAAATGGAGCTCAAAGCCAACTAAGATCCAGGGAGCCTGAAGCCCCTTCCCCCTCAGTGGTGGTGCCTGGTTTCGGTGGGAAAGGGTGCCATGGACAAAAGAATGGACTCCCTCCCCCCTCTTTCTAGGGGCAGATAGCTCTGAAGGGTGGGGAAAAGGAAGTGGGGCAATAAGTTTAAAAAAACTTACCTTAGGCCAGGTGAGCACAGAAGTGTGCTTACAGAAAACCAAGAAGGAGCTTCCAGCATTCCATGGGATTGGTAAACTGTATCATATTATTAAAGGGATAGTAATGTTTCACAAAAACAGAAGCTTCAATTAATCTTCATAGTAGTTGAGCCATAGAGAGTGTTATTTCATTACTGTCAGAGTTGTAGTTCAAGAGTAATTAAATAATAAAGTTTCCCACCCCTTTTACCTAGTGTAACACTGCTCACCTTAGATGTGAAATCTGGTTGGTAGACCAGACAGATAACAGCAAAGGACAATCTTTTTACTGTGAGAACAATGAAAACACTGCCTCCAGTGACATGTTTTTCAGGTTTTTCCCTTATCTTTATGGAAGATTGTCCCTCTCTGCAGTCTACTTGGGCACCTCCCTGCTGCTCTAAGCTGAGCAGTGTTACATCAGTAAAAGGGGTGGGAGGGGGATACTTTATCATTCAATTATTCCTGAACTACAACTCTGACAGAATTGAAATAACACTCTCCATGGCCCAAATACTATGATGATTAATTAGAGCTGTTTTATTATTAAACATTACTATCCCTTTAAGCTACCCATTTGTGGTTATTTTCAAGCTAATGTGAAGTATATCATATAGGGGGTTAGCATAATTTCACCAGATTAATTAATGTATTATTATTATAATGCTTTACTTAGCCCCAGATAGTTTAATAGTTTGCGATATTGAAAAAAAAGCCCCACATAGGATATTATTGTTTAACCGCTTAACGACCGGCTGATCGGCTCGGTCAGTTAAGGACCATGGAGCATTTTTTTTTTTTTTTTTTGCTCCTTCCGTTTCCGGACTCCCCGAACGGCGTGCAGCTGCGGGGGGAGCCCGAAATTCCATGACGGTCATAGTACGTCATGGGTCGTTCAGTCAGATTTACCCATGATGTACTATGACCGTCAAGGGTCGTTAAGGGGTTAATCAACTGAATGATGGGGTATTTATATAGCCCAATTTATGTAATTTCCCATTAATTGATGCAAATTTATGTAAGTGTCTATGTGCAGAGACAGTGTATGTCTGTATGTGCATGTATGTATGTGTATACATGTATATTATACTAGTAATATCCAGAAATAAATAATTACTGTTATATCTGTATATGGGACTTTGCTATTCTGAGTGCTATCCTATATAATAATTCGCTAAGTTGTGTGTAACGCCCGACATGCGCAGTAGACACTGCTGTGCATGCGGCAGTCATGCGCAGTACAGACTGCCCACGCTGCGGCTGAGACAGAGCTGGGTGCTCCGAAGGAGCGTCCAGCTCTGTATCAGCAGTGGTGCGGGCAGTCTCCGCTGCGCGTGACTGCCCCGCGACCGGCTGCCAGAGGCACTGTGGCCCGTGTAACGGGCTGTTCAACTAGTAACATAATAATTGATTGGACTGCTCGCTCTAATATAACAACATGTTTTAAACAGATTGTTTAGAGTTTATAATAAAATTTCTTCTCTTATCTTAAAAATAAAAAAAAAATGCTTCCACTACTATGCCTATCAAAAAAGTGTTATTTCTGTGGCCAGGTTGTCCTTTGTACTGATAACTAATAAATACTTGGCTATACAGTTCTTAATTATTTTATTGTAACAAAAAAGTTACATAAGTCAGTATATCTTTATTCTCAATTATTCTACCATGTTTATTGGCACATGATTTCATAATTCATTAACCCCTTAAGGACCCTTGATGGTCCTGGCACGTCATGGGTTGGGGAGTGATAAGGACCCATGACATGCCAGGACCGTCATGGAATTCAGGGCTCCCCGTGCGGCTGCAGAAAAAAAAATGGTCCATGGTCCTTAAGTGCCAGCCAGTTATGTGATCGGACGGTCCTTAAGGGGTTATTGTACCTATTGTTACTATGTGCTTATTATTGTTTTCTTCAAGGGATACTAATGTTTCATAATAAAAGCAGCTCTAATTAATCTTCATAGTATTTGGGCCTTGGAGAGTGTTATTTCAATTCTGTCAGAGTTGTAGTTCAAGAGTAATTCAATGACAAAGTATGCACCTCCCGCCCCTTTTACTGACGTAACACTGCTCAGCCAGAGCAGAAGGGAGTTGTCCAGGTAGATTGCAGAGAGGGACAATCTTCAATTAAGATAAGGGAAAAAGCTGAAAAACTGGCAAGAGGGGCAGGGTTTTCATTGTTCTCAGAGTAAGAATATTGATCCTTGGTGTGAGCTGTCTGGTCTATGGACTGGATTCCACATCTGAGGGGAGGTGGCGTACACTAGGTAAAAGGGGTGGGAGGGGGATACTTTATCATTCAATTACTCTTGAACTACAACTCTGACAGTATTGAAATAATACTCTCCATGGCCCAAATACTATGAAGATTAATTGGAGCTGCTGTTTTTGTGAAACATTACTATCCCTTTCAGTAACATACTAGTGTGGGATCATTTGAATCAGCATTGATGTCTTTATATGTTATCATTCCAAAAAATATATGCTTATGCTGAATCCATATTATTGTCTTTGTCTGGGTTGAATGTTTCTGATTATTGGCTAGCACTTTCCTCATATTTTATACCTCATTTGTTGTTATAGGTTTTGTTACCTTATATAAATATCTTCTGCTTCATAAATGTAACCATTTATCTCTGAGCTATATCTAGTTATTGTTAGGGAAGGTAATTTGGTATTTTAGAATTGTGGTGAGTCATAGTGCAGTAGGAGTTACACTCCTGCTCCATTGTGGCCTTGTTTATTTGTGGAATTCTCTGGCTCTAGTTACTATATTGCTCTAACAACAGTTGACTAAATTAATTATAAAAGGAACAGTCTAGGTGAAATAGCCATTTCTAGAACAAAGGAGGTACAACTAGGCCAGAGAAGTATGTTTATTCTGGTTTATCACTAAATGGGATTAGATAGTCTGTGTTTGCTTGGTCTCACTTTAATAGACTCATGCTCATATTGGTTCAAACAACAACTAGGCTGACTTACCTGGGAATAGAAATTGATTCTGAAGAGGGGCTGAGGAGGATCCCACAGGATAAAGTCTGTAAAGCAAAAACAGAAAAAAACACGAAAGCTCACAGCGCTAAACTCATCATAAAATATCCATATAATAAATATAAATTAAATATAAGTATATAGATGAAAAATATAGATAGCTGCAAGGAATGAGAAGGTTCTTCAGTCCCCCTGACATTAGGCCTAGACCCAAAAGTGAAAACACATACAAACAAACAGACCTGCGCCCCTCTATATGCTGTGAATATTGTGTGCCCTGTAATGGGCATATATAATAATCCTTAGTAAATCTAAGTGAAATAAGTGACAATTTTGTCCCACAAATTGGCCAATCCCTGTGTAAGCTTACCACCATGCCAAGGTATCTCACTTTATGGTAAGTTCTACTCTAATAATCTGTAAATACTATCTAAATTAAAATTCTCTGAGGAAAGATGCTATTTTGAAACGCGTCAGAAGGGACCCTTTAAATGATATTATGATGTTTTTATCGTTATTTGTGGGACCCAATGTAGAGGAGTGCAGGTCTGTATATAGAGTCTGTAAAGCTAGGGGAGCAGAGGCCATCATGGTATAAGAGGAAAAGGTGTCTCTAAGGGAAAAGCAGGTTCTTTCAGGCTTGCTAAACTTTGTAGCAAGAGTGATCCTAATGGGCAGGGTGTTTAGTGGAAGGTTGGAGAGGGACACATTGGGGGTTAAGTGCCTGTTTCACAAAATATGCATTACAATAGCTGAGAGAGGATTTAAAGGTCTGGGATCTTGCAGGGGTTTAATGGAGTGAGTTTGTGGAGGGAACCAGCGGTAGCAAATGAACAGCTGCAGTTGCACACTGATGCAGCGGGAGCTGTGGGGTTTGGCTCCTTTTTTCAAGGGAATGGCCAGAAGAATGGCATGTGAGGGGATTTACACGAACCTTGCTCTGCTAGAACTATACCCCATGGTGGTCACATTAGAACTGTGGCATGGGAGGTTGGCCAATAAGGAGGTGATTTTCTGGACATATAATATGAGCATGGTGTATGCTATCAACAAGCTGTCATCAGGCTCGCTACAAGTTTCGGTCTCACTGTGGAGATTGGTTTTAGCTTGCATGGTACATAACATTAGGTTTTCTGTGCATGTGGCGGGGGTGGATACAGGGCCGGTGCAAGGATTGTTGTCTAAACAGGCGAAGGTGCATTTTGATGCCCCCCCCCGGTCGTCATCCAATACCACACTGTGCCCGCTTTGCCCTTATCCAATATTATTGTGTGCTCTCTATCTCATCATCTAATGCCACCCTGTGACCTCTCCCCCAATATTGAATACCGCTCACTACCATCATCTAATACCACCAAATGCCCTCTCAGTATCATCATTGAATACCACCCAATGCCCTCTCTCCCAATATCTAATACCCCTCTGTGCCCTCTGACCCTAATCATCTACCACACCATGCCCTCTAAATATATACCACCCAGTGCCTTCTCACTTCTATAATTGAATACCACCCAGTAACCTCTCTCCCAATTTCTAATTCCACCATGTGCCCTCCAACACTCATCATCTAATAACAACCTGTGCCCATTCTTCCTTCATCCAGTATCTTGTGTCCTCTAGTCTATCATCTTTACCACCCAGTGCCCTCTCTGCCTTTATCATCCTTTGCTATGCCATCATCTAATTCCACCTTTTGCCCTCTCTCCCAATATTTAATACCAATCTATGCCCTCTCACTCCCATAATCTAATACCACCCTGTGCCCTCTCTCCTACCATACAATATCATTCTGTGCCCTTTATCCCATCATCCAATACCACCTTGTGTTCTCTCTAGCACCATCCAATACCACTCTTTGGTTTGTGTCCCATCATCTACTAAACAGCACCCTGGTGTTCTCCTTCATACATCAAATACCACCCGTGCCCTCTCTCCTAATACATAATTCCACCTTGTGCCCAACTATCATCCAATATCACCTTGTGCCCTACATCATCAGAAATACAGCACCCTGTGTTCTGTCTAACATGTAAAACGACCTTATGCCCTCTCAGTCCCATTATTTAATTCTTTCCTGTGCCTTCACTTAATCTGTCCCTATACCTCTATATCCCTGCAGCAGCCGGACACCTTTCCAGTCTTTACCCCCGGTTCCTGCTTCCTATATCACCTTACACATTAACATAACAAACACATAAACACACTCCATGCCGTGCCCTGGTGGTCTCCTACCCACTGCAGCTGCTCCTGTTTTCAGCTGGAGGCTGGACCCACGAGGAGGAGCAACAGGAGGTTGACAGCCGGCTACAAAGGAAAGAGGTCTCTTCTTGCCGCAGTTGCTTTTCCCTATCTCCTAACCACTACTTAGTGCAGCTCCCCTGCAGGTCAGGAGGTGACAGAGCTCCCCGGAAGCAAACATGACACAAATACCGGCTTTTCAATTGCCAGTTTTGTAGTAGCAGCTCCCCCCATTTCGGTGCCCGTCCGCTGCGGCGCCCTAAGGTGGCTGTCTAAGCAGCCTTATGCTAGTACCGGCCCTGTTTTAGATCCACTTGGTTTGCTGTTACCTTCTAGCACGGGGGGTAACCTCTATCTCTCCAGCTTTTGACTGCTTGGGGATGATGGAAATTGTAGGCTCCAACAGCTTGAAAGCCAAAGGTTCCCTATCCCTGTTCTAGATGTGAGCTAGACACTGGACTCATTATCAGTGAAGCCACAACAGAGAAGTTAATCAATTACATTTCAGACCTCAGCGCTCCCTAGAGGAAGTTGTTGCATATATAACCCTCATCTGTATTTGAGTCTGACATGCCTGCAATATTTTAATCAACTGGAATTTAGGGAGGTTTATATGTCCCTCATGGTGCAGTTGTTTTGCTCCAGAATTGCCCTGATTCCTCTTAGAATATCCGCCCTCTGAACAGGTGCAAACTCTGACTTCTCTCCCAAATGAGAACTGATTTACTAAGGAGAAATTTATTCGGAAGGAAATTGCACTATAGGGAACAAATAAAACGTCCCCATGGATTTTTATTTATTTTGTAGACTGTTAGAGAGGTCTCCAATTGTGAAGCAATGCATTGGACACCTCTCTGGAATTTAAGGGGTTAAAAAAAACCATTTAAACCAATGGACATTTTTATTTCTCCCCTATAATGCAGTTGGGTTGCTCCATAACGAGTCCAGTTCTGTTTATTACATCAGCCTCGATATCCTTCACAGTATCCTGCTGACACCTGAGGCAGCAGGTTATCAGGGAACACGTTGCAGTTGAGAGGGCACGTTGCACCCTTACAGTGTAAACAAAATGGTTTTCTTGTCACAGAAGATTCATGGATTGAGGGTGTGGGGGCTTTTTTAACCCCTTGAGGACCAGGCAGGTATGCATCACAGTGCCTCACAATGCTTAGTGCACCCTAGTGATGCTCAAGAGGTTAAGTGTAACTCCTTTTGGCCTGGGATCAGGTCCAGGATCTACTTCCCATGTGCCCTTAAGCTAGTGGTTCTCATTCTTTTTGCTTAAGGCTCCCCCTCAAACTGCATGGAAGGTTCAGAGCACCCCTATTAAACTGCATGGAAGGTTCAGAGCACCCCTATTAAACTGCATGGAAGGTTCAGAGTACCCCTATTAAACTGCATGGAAGGTTCAGAGTACCCCTATTAAACTGCATGGATACCCCTATTAAACTATGTGGAAGGTTCAGAGTACCCTTGTTAAACTACGTGGAAGGTTCAGAGTACTCCTATTAAATTGCATGGAAGGTTCAGAGTACCCTTAGTAAACTGCTTTGAAGGTTCAGAGTACCCCTATTAAACTGCGTGGAAGGTTCAGAGTACCCCTATTAAACTGCGTGGAAGGATCAGAGTACCCCTATGAAGCTACGTGGAAGGTTCAGAGTACCCCTATTAAGCTACGTGGAAGGTTCAGAGTACCCCTATTAAGCTACGTGGAAGGTTCAGAGTACCCCTATTAAACTATGTGGAAGGTTCAGAGCACCCATATTAAACTGCATGGAAGGTTCAGGCTCAGAGCAGCCCTATTAAACTGTGTGGAAGGTTCAGAGTACCCCTATTAAACTGCATGGAAGGTTCAGAGTACCCCTATTAAACTGCATGGAAGGTTCAGAGTACCCCTATTAAACTGCGTGGAAGGATCAGAGTACCCCTATGAAGCTACGTGGAAGGTTCAGAGTACACCTATTAAGCTACGTGGAAGGTTCAGAGTACCCCTATTAAACTGCATGGAAGGCTCAGGTTCAGAGCACCCCTATTAAACTATGTGGAATACTCAGGGCACCCTATTTAACTGTGTGGAATATTCAGAACACCAACACCAAAAAAGAAACAAAAAGCGCACACAATCTGAGTGTAGACTGTAAATAGTATTCCGTTTTATCCTTCCTCTGAACCTTCACCAAGTGAGTTCCTGTTTCAAATTGCACCTCCTCCACCGTGGGAGGGTAGATATTTGACTCACCTTATATACAGGCAATCCAGCCTCTTGGTGTTATCGCTTTCACTGGTTAACACCGAGTGGGGGGTATCCTTACGTCACCTCCTTCTGTCTATGGTCACCACTCCTTGGAAATCCCTCCTGTTCTTTCTTCAGCAGATTGCAGATCTCTCCGTCCTCTATCTAGGACTCTCTGCACTAATGTGCCCAAATAAATAGAGGGAAACCCTTTCCGGAGCCCAAACTATATATACAATGCTAGGCTAGGTATGGCGCTAAGGTATATACATTTATTAAAAAAAGTATATTTTTATAAATTAAAATATATTTGCACAAATATGAATGTATTAAAAATAATATGCAAAAATAAACAGTGAAAAATATATCTCATACAATACACAATTGTGGAATCACCCAATGCGTTTCTCAGACTATGCTGCTTCTTCATGGGCCTTGTATATCAATAAAATATACTCTTTTATATTCCACTCGTATTTATAGCTTCATACATCCTCCAGTTTGGCACCAAAACAGTACATCTATTTCCCCCAGAAGAGATATTCTCACCTGGTGCAACCAAAATGTAGTCCTAAACAACCTGGACATACATGCGTTCCACACCCCATAGTCACAGCTATGGCCGAGTTCCGGATACCAGCCGCCGTCTCGCTAGTATGGGATCCACTTCCGTACAAATCCCACTCATGCACATTAGTCTTCCCTCATCTCCTAGCATATTGCCTCATCATAAGGTGCTCATTCGCAAGAACCTGAAGACACATCACCACTAATCCAATCGGCACCTGTATCCTTCATCTCACCCGCTAAGAAACCTCGGATACTGAACCCACCATGCTCCAGATATCCAACTACCACAATGGTTGTCGAATGGAACAACACTGCTAGCGCTAAGATAAAAAGAAAACAAAACACAATAAAGTAAAATTAAAAAATAAACATACATCCCCACCCTCCCCCACTATCCACCTATTTCTCCCCGCAATACTGGAGGACAGCAAACAAATATATACATATATATAAACCTTCATCTATACTCATTTGCAGGAACTATATAAACATTTCAATTCTATCCCTTACGAGTATTACATTATACAAACAATTTAGTTCTATCTCTTAGGAATAATATGTAACAATATATATAATAGTTATTTTTCTTCATACTCACATCATAATATTTCATAACCTGATCCCCAATATACTCATGAGCCCACAATATTTAATTTCTGATTTTTAATTTTTAAAATAGATGTTATTTCCTCCTCCATGAGTGGAGACTGATCCCATTATATACACAGATCATGCAACTATCTCTAAACCTCTATGCTTACACTTCTATAAATCTACAAAAAATTCCCCAAATCTATCTCCTCATTGAGTCCCCTTGGAGCAATAGTCCCCAGTCTACGGATCTAATAAGACTCCTTTTTGCATAATAACCAATATCTGTTTGGAACCGAAATCGGAATGTGTTCTATCCCTTTAATAGTAAACCCTTCCCTCACACCAATATCACATTCAACAAAGTGCCTTGGTACACTGTGTTCTTTGTTGTTGGCTAAAATACCTCTTCTGTGTTCACCTGTCCTCTTTCTTAACTCCCTTACTGTACGGCCACAACCGCAACTTATCATGTAAACTGCATGAGTTGTGTCACAGTTAATGAACTGGTTGATGTTACAACTATCCCCTGAGATCCCCTGAAATATACTCGCTTTGTTCTCCATATTTCTACAGGTTACACACCTGGATTTACCACACTTATAGTTTCCAATTACCTTTGGTAGAAAACTTTTATTTAAATTATGATTTGTTGGTAAAGTTTTAGGTCTACTTCGGGCTATATAGCTTCTCATATTTTTCCTTTCTTATAAATCATTGTAGGTTTTTTTCATATTACTTTCTTCAAGAGGGGATCTTGTACTAGGATTTGCCAATGTGTACTTTTTTTCTTATATTAGTTGCAAAAATGTTATATTTCGTGACACATGGAATTTTCTTGTCATAGAGTGTACCAGTATCTTTCTTTTTAGGGACCAAAATCTTATCCCTAGCCAACTTCTGTGCTTTATCAAAGGCCTTTTGTATTTCACATTCCTCATATCCTCTATCTAAAAATCCTGTTTAAGCTTTTGTCCCTTTTCCATAAAGTCCCCCCCACTGACTACAATTCCTTCTGAGCCTGTGGTACTGACCATACGGGACATTTTTTAACCACTTAGGTAGATGGCAACTCGATGCTTGAATGTAAGGGTTCCTAGATGTTTCCTTCTTATAGATTGTACTCTCTATTTTACCTGTATCCCTCACATAAAATAACAGATTTAGGAATTGTATTTGAGTAGGATGTATGTTATACGTCAATTAGATACCTCTATTGTTTGAATTTAATTTAGAAATAAAATTAACTAGTGAATCTTGTGATCCCTCCCAAATTATAATAATATTGTCAATGTATCTGCCATAGAGCGCCAGATTGCCCACGCACATGCCCTGGGATAATCCCTCTACATGTTCCCAATATCCCATAACTAGATTGGCATACGCGGGGGCCAAGCTGGCGCCCATGGTATTACCCTGCAACTGTAAATAAAAATCCCCCTGAAACTAAAAAAAAATTTGATTCAAAACAAAATTAATACAGTGCATCAAAAATTCTTTGTGTAATGTGCATATCTGGATCTTGATCCAGAAAAAAATTAATAGCTTCCAATCCCAAATTATGGCATATTGATGTGTACAGGGAGGCCACATTTAAAGTGGCTCACATGCACTCACTCAAATGCCACTTAAAATGACCTATTTTCTCCAAAATGTGCTGGGTATCTCCTATATATGCGGGTAACACTTCCTTTGATAAAGCACAGAAGTTGGATAGGGATAAGATACTGGTACACTCTATTACAAGAAAATTCAATGTGTCACGAAATATAACATTTTTGCAACTAATATAAGAAAAATTTTAAGTACACATTGGCAAATCCTAGAACAAGATCTTCTCTTGAAGAATGTAATAGGAAAAAAACCTACAATGATTTATAAGAAAGGGAAAAATGTAGACCTAAAACTTTACCAACAAATCATAATTTAAATAAATGTTTTCTACCAAAGGTAATTGGAAATTATAAATGTGGTAAATCCAGGTGTTTAGCCTTTAGAAATATGGAGAACAAAGTGAGTATATTTCAGGGTAACTCAGGGGATAGTTATAACATCAAACAGTTCATTAACTGTGACACAACTCATGTAGTTTACATGATAAGTTGCGGTTGTGGAAAAAAGTATATCGGCTGTACAGTAAGGGAGTTAAGAAAGAGGACAGGTGAACACAGATGTATTTTAGCCAACAACAAAGAACATAGTGTACCAAGGCAGTTTGTTGAATGTGATATTGGTGTAAGGGAAGGGTTTACTATTAAATAGATAGAACACATTCCGATTTTGGTTCCAAACAGATATTGGTTATTATGCAAAAAGGAGTCTTATTGGATCCATAGACTGGGGACTATGGCTCCAAGGGGACTCAATGAGGAGATGGATTTGGGGAGTTTTTTGTAGATTTATAGTAGTAGTAGTTGGATATCTGGAGCGTGGTGGGTTCGGTATCTGAGGTTTCTTAGTGGGTGAGATGAAGTATACAGGTGCTGATTGGATTAGTGGTGATGTGTCTTCTGGGTTCTCGCGCATGCGCACCTTATGATGAGGCAATATGCTAGGAGATGAGGGAAGACCAATGCACATCCGTGGGATTTGTACAGAAGTGGATCCCATACTAGCGAGTTGGCGGCTGGTATCCGGAACGCGGCCATAGCTGTGACTATGGGGTGTGGAATGTACGTACGTCCAGGTAGTTTAGGACTACATTTTAGTTGCACCAGGTGAGAATATCTCTTCCGGGGGAAATAGATGTACTGTTTTGACACCTAACTGGAGGACGGAAGAAACTATAAATATGAGTGGAATATAAAAGAGTATATTTTATTGATATACAAGACCCCTGACAAAGCAGCCTAGTCTGAGAAACGCGTTGGGTGATTCCACAATAGTGTATTGTATGAGATATATTCTTCACTGTTTATTTTTGCATATGATTTTTAATATTTTCATATTCGTGCAAATATATTTTAATTTATAAAAATATACTTTTTTAATAAATTTATATCCCTTAGAGCCATATCTAGCCTATCGCCTTATATAGTTGGGGCTTCAGAAGGGGTTTCCTTCTATTTATTTGGGCACATTAGCACAGAGAGTCCTAGACAGAGGATGGAGAGATCTGCAATCTGCTGAAGAAAGACCAGGAGGGATTCCCAAGGAGTGGTGACTATAGACCAGTGATTCTCAACCAGGGTGCCGTGGCACTTTGGTGTGCCACGGACATCCACTTAGGGTGCCCCATTGTATCTATAATGCATTGACAAAAATGTTAATGTAGACTTCTAGTTGTATATTTAAGGCTATTACTATGCACTATATGCTTATTTTTGTTATGAGGTCTAACAATAACTCTCTAATTATGTATTTGTAACCTTCATTACAACCTAGACAAATTACATAAAATGATAGGGGTGCCCCGAAAATACCAGACTGAGTGTTAGGTGTGCCTTGAGCAAAAAAAGCTTGAGAACCACTGCTATAGACAGAAGGAGGTGACGCTAGGATTCCCACACTGGGAAAACACCAAGAGGCTGGATTGCCTCTATACAAGGTGAGTCAAATATCTACCCTAAAGAAGAGGTGATTAACATGGTAGAGGAGGTGCTATCTGAAACAGGAACTCACTTGGTGAAGGTTCAGAGGAAGGATAAAATGGAAGAATATTTACAGTCTACACTCAGATTGTGTGCGCTTTTTGTTTCTTTTTTGGTGTTGCTGTACTTTGGAGAGTGGACTTTCCTGCCAGAAGTCTTTGGAAGCTAGCTGCACTGCTGGAAATAAAGACTGTAAGAACTCACTCAGGTCAAGTGTTTTTATATATTTTATATTTCTTCTTGATGCTATTGTTTCTGTGATTATCCAATTGATACGTATATCCCTGTTGTATTAAGCGCTCAGAATTGTGTTTTTTTAATATTCAGGACACCCCTATTTAACTGTGTGGATTATTCAGGATACCCCTATTTAACTGTCTGGAATGTTCAGGACACCCATATTAAACTGTGTGGAATATTCAGGGCACCCATATTAAACTGTGTGGAATATTCAGGGCACCGCTATCAAACTGTATGGAATGTTAAGAGCACTCCTATTAAACTGTGTGGAATATTCAGAACACCCTATTTAACTGTGTGGCAGGCCCGGACTGGCCATCGGGCACACCGGGCATTAGCCCGGTGGGCCGGGCCGGTGACACAGTCTCCGTAGTAATACAGAGCGCTGGGAGATGACATCATCTCCCAGCGCTCTGCATTATTGCGAACTGCTCGCGGGAGATGTAGCTCTGTGCCGAAGGAGGCACAGATCACTGGTGGTACGCCGCGTCGCCGCTAGATCACCAGGGCTTTAAGGTAGGGGATCAAGGGGCATTGCGGAGATGAAGGGGCAGTTGATGAAGGGGGCGTTGTGGAAGGGGCATTGTGGAGGTGAAGGGAGCATTGTGGAAGGGGCAATGTGGAGATGAAGGGGGCATTGTGGAGTGGAAGGGAGCATTGTGGAAGGGGCATTGTGGAGATGAAGGGGGCATTGTGGAAGGGGCATTGTGGAGATGAAGGGGGCATTGTGGAAGGGGCATTGTGGAGATGAAGGGGGCATTGTGGAAGGGACAATGTGGAGATGAAGGGGGCATTGTGGAAGGGGCAATGTGGAGATGAAGGGGGCATTGTGGAAGGGGCAATGTGGAGATGAAGGGGACATTGTGGAGATGAAGGGGGCATTGTGGAAGGGACAATGTGGAGATGAAGGGGGCATTGTGGAAGGGGCAATGTGGAGATGAAGGGGACATTGTGGAGATGAAGGGGGCAATGTGGAGGTGAACAGTGTGGGGAGGAGGATGGGGTGGGCAGAGTGTGGAGGTGAATATGTGGGCGGGGCAGGGGATTGTGTCGGAGGGGGGTGGGGACATCAAAATGCACCTTCGCCCTGTGTATACATAAATCCTTGCACCGGCCCTGGGTCCGGGCTTTAAAAAAAAAAAAAAAAAAAAAAAAAAAAAAGCGAACGCGCCCCCCCCCCCCATGGGCTGCTCAAAAAATAAAAATGGGCTGCTCAGCTTTAAATGCCCGGGCCTATTTTTTGTCCCAGTCCGGGCCTGCTGTGTGGAATATTCAGGTCACCCCTATTTAACTGTGTGGAATGTTCAGGACACTCCTATCAAACTGTGTGGAATTTTCAGAACACCCTATTTAACTGTGTGGAATATTCAGAACACCCTATTTCACTGTGTGGAATATTCAGGGCACCCCTATTGAACTGTGTGGAATATTCAGGACACCCCTATTAAACTGTGTGGAATACTGAGAACACCCTGTTTAGCTGTGTGGAATGTTCAGGACACCCATATTAAACTGTGTGGAATATTCAGGGCACCGCTATCAAACTGTATGGAATGTTAAGAGCACTCCTATTAAACTGTGTGGAATATTCAGAACACCCTATTTAACTGTGTGGAATATTCAGGTCACCCCTATTTAACTGTGTGGAATGTTCAGGACACTCCTATCAAACTGTGTGGAATATTCAGGTCACCTCTATTTAACTGTGTGGAATGTTCAGGACACTCCTATCAAACTGTGTGGAATTTTCAGAACACCCTATTTAACTGTGTGGAATATTCAGAACACCCTATTTCACTGTGTGGAATATTCAGGGCACCCCTATTGAACTGTGTGGAATATTCAGGACACCCCTATTAAACTGTGTGGAATATTGAGAACACCCTGTTTAGCTGTGTGGAATATTCAGGGCACCGCTATCAAACTGTGTAGAATGTTCAGAGCACCCTTAACATATTGTAGGCATTTTGTTATGGACACATTAAAGGGGAAATAGACAATATATGCATAAACTCTTGGATCCCACAAGCAGCATGAGAATAAAAAGCAGATAGTACTTAACAATTAAGGACTTGACATTCACATTTTCAAAGAAAAAATAGTAACTCTATTTTGAATTCACGTTCTACAAGTTCCTAATATGTACAGTCTCATTGCCTGTACGTTTAATTAATTAATTGATTGATTAATTTTTGTCCAGTCATCGTTTTAACAAATTATGGTATTTTTTATATGACATAACCATAGTCTCAGAGCTAGGTAATCCCTAAGTAAATTGAATGTGTTTGTATTCCTTTCTAGTATAAATATTATGTTAACTCAACAAACTTTGCCAATGTGTTAAATTAATGACTTTACTTTCTACTATGACATGGAATAGTTTGTGACATAAACTTTGTGCTTTATAACATTTCCACCAAATATGTATGCCTAGGGAAGGTGCAATAAGGTTCCATGCAGCTGCAAAGTGTTTCTGATGATGATGGAGATCACTTTGCCATCAAAAATATGACACACTTCGTCATATACTCTAAGGGTTATTTATGTAAGAGGGGGGGAAGAACCTCAGGAGATTGACGTAGTTTTGGAGATGTTTTGGGGTGAGGAAGAGGAGAGGATGCTCTCAGACTTAAACATCTAGAACATCACCAGCCCTCCCTTAACTCTTTGACTTCCATAAGGATCAGGGCCGGATTGGTCAATAGGCAGATGAGGCACTTGCCTAGGGCGCCCGATTTTCAGGGGCGCCTGGCAATGTCCAGTCACGCCCACTTTAGATGCTGAATTGTCATAAAAGTTTAATACAAATGTTGTGCGGTGCCACTTTGCTGTGAGGGCACTTCATTTTGCAAATTAAGAATGCGGCTGCTAGAGCATCTTTGCCAGTCGTCACTGTCAATTTCCAGCTGCAGGTTCCCACTACCCGTAACACAGCCCCCAACCCTGGGCCACGGCACACACAAATCATGCTGACCGGTGACAGGCAGGGGCGGGCTGGCCTGGGGGAGAAATGGCCCCCAGGCCAGTGACTGTAGTGGGCCGGCCCGGTGAATGCACTGTAACTGTAACTAACTTAGTTCAATAATAAAGGTAAGACTAGCCAAGCAGGGTGAAGCAGTAGAGCAGACTGAGCAGAACTGGTCCAGATAGATTGAAGACTTCAAGTAGCACAGCACGGCCTGCGCGACATGAAGTCTAATTCACTGATGTAATTAATATCCAATAGAAACACTGGACACTGCCTCCAGGCAGTGTCTCAGTGTTTCATTGGATAATGATGGCTGGGCCCGGCTGACTCAGGCTGGCTGACTGACGTCATGCACGGTAAGGCACAGAAGAAGAGCAGTCAGTGTGTGTCTCGGTCTGTGAAGAGTTGTTTGGGGGCTGGACTGACTGGTGCTGAGCGGCAAAAGAAAAATCTGCTGGTGACAGCACAGTGGTAAGCAAAGCATTTGTCCACAAACGCCTATTATGTTTAAGCTTCTAGATTTAGCTCTGGACGATTGGACTGGAGTGTATAGCATATGATGTGATGTCCCTTTCTTCTTTTTGTGTGGGGTTGGCCACAAGAGAGTGTAGCTAAGTGAGGGGTGTGGCTATGGGTGGGGCAAAGGCGGGGCCAGGGGCGCCGGAAGGTGTTGTGCCTAGGGGCACCTGAGATGTAAAACCGGCCCTGATAAGGATATACAATGCATTGCTGAATCATGTGGCACTCAAAGGGTTATAACATAAACAACCTCCTGTCCCTCTTCACAGATTATTCAGATACACTCAGAACTGGCAGAGCAGCTGTTACATGTGAGCCTTGAAGAGTGTAGCAGAGTGTTCTGTTTACGTGAATCAGCTGATTGACAGATAATCCACCGTGGACTTGAAACAGCTAATCAGCCAGTTCAGGTAAAGACAGAACCGACAAAGGAGCTATTACATGTAACATCTGCTTTGTCGATCCTGTGTGGATTTGAATAAACTGTGAAGTGGGGCAGGGGATTGTTTAGTGTTTTAAGGGAGGGCAGCTTCTATCTCGGCACTCCAGTAGAGATAGCATACTGGCCTGTATGGCTCCATAGAAAGCTATGGGAAGATTTTGATCTGTGACCTCTGACAGCATTGCCAGTTATCAGAGCTTAGGGCATGTGGCATACATAACCCACAGCAGACAAAGCTTTTCTCTATAACAGCTGTACTCCACTTTCAAAGTCTGCTCCTTAATGTGTCCTGTCTCCCTCCACTGCAAGATTGTATAACACTCAAATAAAGAAGAATAGAAAAGGGCACCCAATGGTGTAGTATATTCATCAATAATTTCAAGTGGTATAAATCATAAATATATACTCACAGTTTAGGTTGGTTAGAGTTTTACCCCCAAACTCATACACTTGTGGAGATCATAAACCTGTCCCCACTCAGGTACCAAAGTGCTCATGTGGAATGAACTCTTCTTCTCCAAATATATGAAAATATACATTTTTAATTTTGTACTGAAAAATACATCTACATTTAAAATTACATATATTTGGCCTGCTAACGCGTTTTGTGTCTCACACAGCCACTTTCTCAAAGCCTCTGGCCAAAATTCCCAAACTCTAACCAACAAAAAATTGTGAATATATATTTATGATTTATACCACTCTTACTATCTTCTTATCCACCCACTATGTGCTCTCTGGATCACATGCCCTCTCGCCTTATCAAGGCTCTTGCAGCTACTCTTGTTCCTAGCCTTACTAAAATATGTAACGTCTCTCTTTCTGCTGGAACCTCTCCCTCCTCATTCAAACATGCAATAGTCAACCCTATACTCAAAAAGCCCTCCCTCAAGCCCACCTGTCTTTCAGATTACCCTCCATTTTCACTCCTTCCCTTTGCATCTAAGATCTTGGAATGTCTTGTATTGTCACATGTAAACTCTTTTCTCAATTCCAACTCTCTTCTTGACCTATAACAGTCAGGGTTCCATTCCAGCTACTCCACAGAGACAGCCCTAAAGAAAATGATTAATTAGCTACACACAGCAAAGGACAGTATCCTAATCCTACTAGATCTAGCTGCTGCCTTTGACACTGTTAATCATGCACTCCTATTAGATGCACTGACCACCCTTGGCATCCATGACACGCCTCTGCAATGGATTTCCTCCTATCTCTCTAACTGTAGTTTCAGGGTTTCTTTTGCTAATGTGTTCTAGTCTCCCCATGATCTCTCAGTAGGTGTACCTCAGGGATCAGTCGTGAAACCACTTCTCTTTCCCTCTACACCTTCATCTCATTGCTTTATTTACCATCTGTATGCAGGTGACACACCAATCTAAATCTCTTTCCCTGACCTCAATCTGGTTGTGCAGTCTTGAGTCACTCTGTGTCTCATAGCAAATTCATCATGAATGGTGCATCGCCATCTTAAACTTAATATGGCTAAGACAGAACTGGTTATATTCCCTTGTAAAATCCACCCTGACCCCTTTCTCCATCACAGTTGACAATACTGCCATCCACTCAGTAACCAAACACCCTGTATTGGGGTCATACTTGAGTCTTCCTTGACATTCTCCTCCAATATCCAAGCTGTCACCAAAACATGTTGATACTGCCTGAAAAAAATTGTCAAAATACATCCCTTCCTCTGTATGTCAACCGCAAAAACTCTCACTGAGGCCCTCATTCTCTACTCTCTGGTCTTCCTGCCTCTCATCTTTCTCTGCTTTAGTCTGTTCTCAATTGCAAGAAGAACTACCTTTGCTTCCAGATACCTTCCTTCTCATCTGCTACTGAAACCCCTCTGTTGACACCCTATAAGGTCTCGTATTTCTTACAAGATTCTCCTCCTCTCCTTTAAGTTGTATTCTTCTTCAGCACCCTATTACATTTTTTGCTCTTATCTCCCAATGCACCCCTTCCCGTCACCTGCGTTCTTCTCAAGTGTTCTTTCAGTCCTCTCCCTACACAACTCAAACTATCTCTCGGGTACAATCTTTTTCACTTGCTGCCCCACGACTATGGAACACCCTCCCTATCCCCATTTGCCAATTATCCACACTCATCACTTTCAAGCAGCTCCTGAAAATCTACTTGCTCATGGAGGTATCTCAGTAACAATATCATACTTGTGCATACTGACAGTCACATTAGAATAATTCTGAGCTTCCTTTACTAAGCCTTGTATTTGCACTTATGATCCTCCTCCAACTGTCTTTGTATGTTGTCATGATTTCTAATTAGATTATAATCTCCTTGGGGCAGAGTCCCTTTCCCCATGCATGATTCCTTTGCTGCACATTTCCATCCACTAATAATACAATGATCACACTTTAGCCTGATGTTCTTAACTATTACAATTTCTGTAGAAGGCTGTGTACATGTATAGAACATGTATAGAACATGTATAGAACTATACTTTTTTATTTAGAAAATGTTTACTAGGAAGAATACATTGAGATTTCTCTCGTTTTCAAGTATGTCCTGTTTACAGTAAAGGGTTACATATTTACACAAATAGAGAAACATAATATATACACACAAAAACATACATACATACTACTAAAAATGATATACAGTAAAGAAGCAGTTATTTTTAGAGATTTTAGACTGGGAGAAGATCTAATTTTCTCAGGCAGGTTATTCCAGGCTTTTGGAGAAGGAGAAGGCAACTGACTTCTTTCTTTTCATGTCGTAAATGTAGTGAGGTGTTAGCAGTGGAGTGGAGGTTATAGTTAATATGGAGAGCTGGAGGAAGCATACTGCCCAGGTAGTCTGTTAGCTTTCCAGAGAAATGGTTGTATACTAAGCAAGAAAGGTGAAGAGCATGTCTAGATTTGAGTGTTAACCAATTTATCACATTGATGCGTAGTGTAATTACATTGGAGGCTAAAGCTGCATAATGAGTTATACAGAGTGTCAAGGTTACCAAGAGGGATTTGTGGTGAGGGAGCACATACTACGTCCCCATAGTCTTTGACTGGTATTATCATCTGTTGTACAATACATTCTCTTACTAGGGGACTTAAACATGATTTGTTTATAAACAGAGCACCTCTTTTAGGATAAAGTTTGGATGTTAATTTATCAATATGAAGACCAAAAGTGAGGCTGGGGTCAAGCCACATACCAAGATATTTGCAGGTGTCCACCGGGGCCAGGTTATGATTAGACTTCGTTACAATGGATAGATGGGTATTGCAGACATTAAACAGTTTGTGCTTTGTACTAAATACCATTGTAACAGTTTTGTCAGTGTTTAAGAACATCTTTCAACTTCAGAGAAACCATGGCCTTAAGCTGTGATACGTTTGAGTTTTTAGCATAGATTATGGTGTCATATGCATACACGATTTGCAAACTCTGGGCAAATCATTTATTAAAAGAGAAAATAGAAGGGGGCCAAGAATGGAGCCTTGGGAAACCCCACTTGTTACTTTGAGTGGAAAGGAAATATTGTCAGCAACTGACACATATTGCTTTCTGGCTGATAAATAGGACTTGAGCCAGTTTAGAAAATTATTGCTCAGTCCTGAACTTTGGAGTCTGCTTATCACAGTATTATGGTTTACTGTATCAAAGGCCTTAGCAAAATCTAGGAAAATTGCTCCAGTGAGTTCACTATTTTCTATGCCAGTCTGGATATCATTGCATACTTTTAGGAGGGCAGTGACTATTAAGTGGTTAGGACAAAAGCCTGATTGAAGAGGGGTGAAAAACTGGTCTGTTAGTAGTACTTATATAGTTGCACATTTCTCTAGGATTTTAGATAATGTGGAGAGTAGGGATATTGGTCTGTAATTTGATACTATATTTTTATTCCCACTTTTGTGGATAGGCAAAATTCTTGCCATTTGCAAGGCTTTTGGCATATACCCAGATGACAAGGAGGCATTTAATAGGGTCGTAATAAGATGGGCAGTGACCGAGGCACTGAGCTTTAATAAGATTGCTAATAGTTGGTCAGGGCCAGATTGAGATGTCACTTTTGGGTTGAGGAGGTGATCATATATTTTACTGGCATGACATTGAATTCATTAGCATCATTAGCTATTACTATGATTCACTGCATTGTTTCATTGCCTATTTTTTTATTGTTGATGGGTGAGAATGGTTAGGGGGGTTGTAGATGTTTTTAATAACCTTCCAAAAGTTGGCTGGTATTGATATATTACTGTTCAAGTTGTCACTAAAATATTGCATTTTTGCTAGTTTTGTGCATGTATTCCTCAATTGCCTGTATGTAGTGTGATCTTAAGGCATCTCTCAAACAGTATAACTCAATTAAGTCAGCCAAAACCCAGGGTAGATGCCCCCCCGACCCTAATCTTTCTTAGTGGCACATGGTTATTACAGACCTGTAAGAATTTTGAGTTAAAAAAAAGCCAATTGCTGAATCTAGATCAGCTATTAAGTGTATTCTATACCATGGGCAATTTCATAAATCATTTAGGAAAGGCTGGAAATATGATCTAGTAAGTATGACTTTGGAACATGATTTGTCTCGTTTTAGTTTGTGAACACAGAAGACTATGGAGTGATCACTAAATACGTTTACTAATATGCCTAAATCTTGGATTCTGCTTGGGCAGGATGAAAGGATCCAGTCAAGCAGAGTATGGTTAGAGTAAGGCTATTAGCCGTGATAAGTTTAATGACCTAAACAATGGACAGCATTTTTCATTCCTGGAGTCTAGCCAATTAATATTAAAGTCTCCAAGAACTAAAAGCTTGCTTTCCTTGGTTTGAGTGGCAATCTCATTGAGGTGGTGCGTTATTTCCAAAAGGAGCTGTGCTGGTATATTTGGCAGTCAGTACATGCCAACAATTATGGTTTGTTTTAAGAATGGAAGAATAACTTTGCCAGCAATGTATTCATAAGAACCAGAGTTATAAGAGTAATTTAAAGGTTTAAAGTTTATAGGCTGGGACTAACTTTGGGGAGGCTTCCACGTATTAACCGGCATGTTCAGATAAAGGTGTCTCCTGATATACTTATACTCTTTCAGCCATTAGACACACTTACGGAACATTTGGGATTTCAGTGTATATCTCATAGTCCTAATGAAAAAGTAAGACATACTTTGAAATATGTAGGATAAGAGATATATATTTTATTTGAGACCTACTATGGAGAAAGCCAATTTTGGTGACAGTGTCTTTTAACCATTTGAACGTTTGGGTCTCCGGACACACATGCTCTGTAAGGGTTTCTAATGGATGAAAGACTATAAGGATATCAGGAGACACCTTTTTCAGAACAGGCCGGTTTATACTTGGAAGTCTCATTTTTCATTGTGTCTGGTGAAGCATGTGGGGAGTAGGAAGTACTTGATTGTATTCTGTTGATGTTGGTTAGTGAGATACACACAATTAACAAATATTACTGAAACACACCATTAACCCCTTCGCGTCCTGTGACGTACCCGGACCATCACGCTGGTCCGGCACTTAAAGACCAGTGACGGTCCTGGTACGTCACGTACTTTTACTCACCGCGCTCCTGCAGGAGCGTGGTGAGTAATACCGTGGACTGAAATTGATCGCTCCAAGACCGGAGCGATCTCTTTCAGTCCTCCTTTCGATGTGCCGCCCCACGTGATCAGTCACGAGGGACGGCACGTCGAACGCGTCTATGTGGTCCTTAAAGGACCAGACACCGCGGGATCGTCGGACCCTAAGGGGTTAACAAATATTACCATGAAGCAATTACTGTGAAGAAAAAATTTATATCTCTACTGAAGCATGGTACCCGAGTGCTTTATTGAATCAAGTGGCTATATTTTCCTGTGGGACATGAATGACGTGCCATTCTTTACAATTTATACACTGACTATTATTATCTCTGGATTGGTGTGGTACGTTACTATTTTCATTTTTTGTTTCTTTTTTGTTAGAGTGCTTAAGTCCTGGTAACAGGTGAACTTTATGTTATTTTGTATTGTGTGTTATTTTATGCTTATTGTTGCTGTATGTTTATGATTGCTCTTTAGGGCTCTAATGTCCATTGGTATATACGTTATAACGCGGAAGAGCATACATGGGAACCATGGTTTCTGTTTGTAGCGGCCTCCTAAGTCTCTGTTTCCTCACGTTGTTTCCACTGCTCAACACAGTTTAAAACAATAGTAATGTTTCAAAATAAAAGCAGCTCCAATTAATTTTCATAGTATTTGGGCCATGAAAAGTGCTATTTCAATACTGTCAGAGTTATAGTTTAAGAGTAATTGAATGATAAAGTATCGCCCTCCCGTCCCTTTTACTGATGTAACACTGCTCACTTCAGAGCAGCAAGACTGTCCGAATGGATCGCAGAGAGGGACAATCTTCAGTGAGCATAAGGGAAAACCTGAAAAACCTGTCAGGGGGGTCAGGGTTTTCCTTTCGCTCACAGTAAGAAATTATCCCTTGATGTGAGCTGTCTAGTCTTAAGACCAGATTCCACATCTAAGGGGAGGTGGCTTACACTAGGTAAAAGGGGTGGGAGGGGGATACTTTATCATTCAATTACTCTTAAACTACAACTGACAGTATTGAAATAATAATGCTCTCCATGGCCCAAATACTATGAAGATTAATTGGAGCTGCTTTTATTTTGAAACATTACTATCCCTTTAATTATGTTTTGGTGGTAACAGATTTATTGGCTATTTAGGGATAGTCATCTATTCTCCTCTTATGTTGTGTTGATATTTTGTATATACACTGGTGTAAGGGAATGTGTGGAAGGATATATATATATATACAGATTTAATCATTTGGCCTTTTAGGCCTCTTCTGTCTATGTCTCCTTCTGCCACTTTTACCACTGGATAGTGGTTATTAATGTAATGATTTTAAGAGATGAGACAGTGTAACTATCATTACGATCTCTCTCTATGCATGGCATTTATCAGTTGAACATGGTTTATATATTTTGTGTCTTTTAGCAGAATGTCAGTGTGGTATATGTTTTATATATTGGTCCTGTATTTTATTGTGATATCCTATTTGTTTATCTGTTGTTAGAATCTCACACTTATGAGTTTTTCCTGTATGTTGAGATTTAGGGTTTATAACACTGTTTTACCAGACTGACACATCTTTGTAGTCAGCATCATTTTAAGATACTTGGATAATCCATTATCTTCTAACTAATGTAAAAGCCCGTGTAGATGGGCCAAGGTCCAGGCAATGTTAACTCTTTGAGTGCCAGAGGGGTACGCAACGCATTGTTTTGCAATTCGTTGCGTACCCCTCTGGCACTCAATGGGTTAAGAGGCCACTACCTCACTGCTCCACGCGATGCAGTCATGCACAGTAGAGAGTGCCCGAACACAAGCAGTCTCTACTGAACATGACTGCATCCTGACAAACATCCTAGCAAATTATTATATAGAATGTTTGTAATACAATTTTTGTATTCCTCAGCACTTAGACTTGTATATATTCTAGTATTTTGGTACAATTCTATATGTGAAGGATTGTGTACTGAGCTGCTGGGATGTGGTGTTCCAGTAGTCATTTTTCTGTGGCGACACCCTTCTCTAATGTATTTTTAATTCTTGATGCTGGAGTGTATCAATATATTTGCAGTTAGATTTATCTTTGTATACTTTCTATTCTGCACAATTTCTGTTTGTTATCAGGGTGGCAATGTGTATTATGTTTTTTGAGAGTGATAAAATTATTATTATTTTTTTACCCTTTGATCGCCAGAGGGGTGTGCTACATATTGCTTTGCAATGCTTTGCGTACCACTCTAGCACTCAAAGGGTTAATTGCTTATCTGTCCATTTGGCATTTTGTATAAAAGAAGCATTCTACTTCTGAATAAAATTAACAAAGAATGCATTCCGTACCCTCTGGCACTCAAAGGGTTAAATTACATCTTTTCAAATTTGGATTTTTCTGATTAAGTGGTCAGTGGGCCACAAAACGTGTTAGGAGCTTTATTTTAATATTCAAGGGGTTAAAATACTCATTTATATCAATCAATGAGTATTTTTATTTTTCTTCTGTACTGAGGAATGGTTAATAGTCCAGTTTTTCTCATGGAAATTTTTGTGGAAAATCTGCAATTTTCTGCTTTTTCCACAGAAATTTCAATGCATAGAAATCCCAAGAAATGTTCTCCTTTTCAATAAGCCCAAGAAATTTTCTTATGGGAATGTTGCTGGTTTCCCACCTTTGCCCAAGAAATCCTAAGATTTTCCATTTTTGTGACCTCATTGTGATATCAATTTGTATCATCATTGGATGGTGGTCCCTCTGTGATTAGCTCACGAGGAATTACACCTAACTACTTGGTTTCCTTTTTGCACAGCAAACTGCTTTAACACATAGGCCTAGATGCACTAAAGGTCGAAGAGGGCTACGAATGTCGATGTACTGTCGGAGCAGGGTCGTAGGCACATCTGCGGTATTCACCAAAGTCTCTACGACATCACATCAACATGATTCCGACAAAAAATGCCAACATCGACATTAATCCAACATTTCTTCGACTGGTTTACGAATTGTTACTCTTCGCATCGACAATTGCACATTTCCATATGGAAATGAAGCATAATGAGACACATTCGTATGCAAGGGGGTGTGTTGACATGTTAATGTGACACTTCGACTCATTCAGTAAACTCCAATAGCAGCCTCTGCTGCCGGAGTTCACAGTCTCCACTTCACCTAACTCAGGCTGTCATAGTTGGGATCTGCCCTGTACTCTCCTATGGAGCAACAGCAGGGAGAGCTACGACAGTTCTGAACAGCATTCTCCGACATGCATTCTCTGACATACACTGCATTTGCTACCTCGCTGGTACTGAAAGGGTTAAGTGTCGAATAAAAGACGCGTGTAAAAGTGTAGTTGACTAAAAATGGAATAGAACAAAAATGGAGTTGACAAAAAATGGAGTAAATTAAAAATGGAGTCGACTAAACATGGAGTCGAATAAAATTGTAGTCGACTAAATGGCAGTCCCCGAGGTGAAAGTCGGATGGAGTTAGTATGTCGAATATATGCAATATATGTCGACATACTAAGGGGGGGGACATTGTGTAGAGCTTGGTGTACTAGTTCTGTTTATTGTAACCCTTTGAATGCCACAGGGGTGAGCAATGCATATCCCTATGGCATTCAATGCTGTCCATGGTGCTGAAAGCCTTCTCTGTATTCCCCTACTGGCTAGGTAGGGAAGCACAGAGAATGCTGTACAGAATTGTCGTAGTATTGGTGACATGCGAGGGGAGGCAATCCCTTCCACACCGACAGCACGCCGAAAATCCTGTATGCTAATAAGGAACTTACCCAGCCTCCCCCTTCCATCCGACAATTTTTGTGAATATGTCGATGTGTGTGCAGATCGAATTGTCGGAGTGATTCAAACACATCTACAATATCATACCAACACCACATCGACCTTTAGTGCATCTAGGCCTTTGAGTGCCAAAGAGGTATGCAACAAATTGCTGTGCAATGCATTGTGTACCCCTCTGGCACTCAAAGGGTTAACTATAGGAAAGGAAGACCCTCTGATATAGGATTATTGGATTATATTGTTTTCTGACAAGCTGTCTGTCTGCATGTTCACTGCATGCTGCCCTTAACTATATATTTTTGCACACAATATGACTTGAGTTTTGTAGGTCCTGGAATTCTCATTGATAATTGCTTGATGCTCACATGCACTATAATGTGGCACCACTGAAATGATATCTGTGTTTATTTATTCATCAGAGCTCCCAGAAGGTTTATACTATATCATGTGTATGTCTGCACTATCAAAGGCAATTTTTTGCTCATCTGCTGAGGGCTCTAGATGAACTACAGGGATTTTTGAAATGATTTGTTTTGGACCATGGATGAGTGACTTTGTCTGCTTTTGACATATGATTTGTTTAATCCTGTTTGTCATTTGCTAAGACATTATGTTACTGTATTACGTGACGTTCTTCTAATTATGGACTTTTCTCCTTGGTTTTAGGGGAACTAGTGGGGGTTGATACCATGTGATGTTCCATGGATTGCTTAGCAACACTACATCAGGAACCAATCCTCAGTTTTGTCTGAAGATGCTGAGATTTGGGGGGCTCAAGCTAGTTTGTGGGTGTGTGCATTTTTTTACATTGAATTGTGTGTCTGCATATACCCCTGTCCTGAAATGAATGAGACTGTCTCACTCCGGAGGCCCAGGTGCACTGCATTTTTAATATACTGCTGGACATACATCAGTATATTGTGTTGTTATCAATGATAGTTATTTCATTTGCTGTGTGTAACAGCCAACTCTTGTTGATATATATTCAGTTTAATTGGGGTTGGAATGTACTCACTTTAGATATAATAAGTTGACCTGGGTGCCCATCAGGAGAAATAAATAATATATACAGTTCTGGTCCGGACAGACAGCACTCACAGGGTACGTTTTGTGGATGATGTTTCGTCTCCTATATATATACATATATATATATATATATACAAAGATAGCTGGGCACTCCTATTCGACAGTGTGCGTACAGATTCTTTAATGCCTGGGTGCTATCTCCAAAATTATATAAAAAAAGAAATGGTAAGATTACCATGTGGGAAATGCACACACAGGGCTTTGTAGTAAAAATGCTTATTTATTTATTTATCAAATATCAACGTTTTGGCCCCCTCAAGGGCCTTTCTCAAGACAAACAAATATCCATCAGATAGACCTTATATACAGTTAGGTAAAAAAAGACCGCCAAGATTCCTCCACTGTATCACTGATGACGTCATTAACGCTAAATCGGCGCCACCATGAACAGCGGAGGATGATGGGAAACGTGTCCGTGACCAGCACACGCTCCCATCATGATATTATTTGGAACCCCTGACATGCTGTATCAAAATCCAGAAATTCTGACAAATGCAAAACTATATAGGCAGGTGAACAAAGCTCAAATGTATGATGAACGGTCCCCCTTAGTTCGCATATAGAATAAACAAATACCATCCCATTATAAAAAATTGCTCATGTACATTGTGTAGTTTGAAGTCACGTAACCAACACAATATCAGCAAAGACCTGTCATAAGTACACACACATATAACTGATGACTAAAACTTACATGTTGAGAATAATTTAACTAACCCCGTGTGTAACGCGGATGTCGAGCGGATGGGGAGTGATGATCCAACTCCCGTGAGAGATGGTATAAGCATTCCACATATAATGACCACCTTTATTGTCCTCGCCAAAGAGCAGGGAGCTGATCCTTCAGTGGCAACATGTCTGTGGATAAATAAGTATTGAAGTGCCATATGTCCAACCCCCTGGCTCTACGCTTGCTGCCGTTTGTGCAGACACATTGGAGACCGAGAATGAGGGTAAAGCTAGGCACTGGCGACCCACGTAGCAGACAAGCATCTGATCCGTTTAACTACCTCCTGGCTCTACGCTTGCTGCTGATAATGCAGACATAGCGGAGACCTAGTATGGAGGAATGTACACATAACACATTACGGAGCTGATAGCGGTGTTGGCATAGACCGTGACTCAAAGTTACAATGTTGCAATGATTGAACTTGTCAATATAATATGTTACACAAATGAACAACTGGGGGGAACCGATACCATACTGAGCATTTGAAGCAACCAAAGAGGCACGCTGAGATAAATCAATCAGCAACCCCCTTGCAGTTAAATAACTCCACCTGATTAATGTATTTCACCATGTCTAAAAACGCGACAAACATATATCATATGGGTGACACAGCATTATCAGTGGGCCCAAAATGCATCCATCAAGCGGAGCGTGAACCAAAAAACAGAGAAACTTGTCACCATAACAACAGGCTCCAGACATGCAAACAATAAGAAACACTGGTATGCAATATCCAGATAGCACCAGCCGGGCAGGTCAGGGGCAAGAGAGAATCTCACATTGCCCCCCACCTACCCGGCGCTGGACCCCCCCAGCACGGATCAAATAAAGCAATTCAATGAGAGTTTCGCATTAAGGCTCCTAGGGGCCACTGTGTCCAGAAATTGTATCCATTTAGCTTCTTTCTGCAAAAGTTTTTTGCCTCTGTCACCTCCTCTGTGAAGAGGTGGTACCCAGTCAATTATCATATAACGTAAAGTAGGTAATGGGTGTTTGTATGTTGCAAAGTGCAAAGCTACGGGTTGGTCCTTTATCTTAGAATGGTGCTTCCTCTGGGGGTTGGATGCTGCCTCTAATGCTGCTCGGATTGTTGACCTATGATTGGCCATTCTGTCTTTAAATGTGTTTGTGGTTTTACCCACATGTTAATCCACACGGGCAAGTTATAATGTACACCACAAATTGGCTTGTGCAGGTGATATGGTATCTAATGGGTATCTTGTATCCCTTATGAGGATGTTTGAATGAAGTCCCCGCAATCAGATAGTTGCAGGTAACACATGATGAGCACTTAAAGCAGCCCGGCTTGTTTGCTCTGCTGGTTGTGGTGTAACTTTGTACAGGATCAGTTTTTACTAACATATCCTTGAGGTTGCGACCCCTCTTATAACAAAACATGGGTGGTTTCTTGTTGAAAAATGGTAATGTTGGATCCGTGTTAATTATTTTCCAGTGTTTGTAAACACTGGATCTGGTGATATCTGAGCCAGTGCTGTATGTGGTTTGTAAAAGTAGACGGTCATCCTTAGTCTCCTTCTGTTTGTCCAACATTTCTTCTCTACTCATGTTTTGTACAGTGTGTTTGTGTGTGTTCACCAGTTCCTCACTGTAGCCTCTGTGTAAAAATGTAACCCCCATCTTATCAAGTTCGCCCATCAATTGCTGTTCATCACTTATAATCCTCCTTGCTCTCAACATTTGTGACTTGGGGAGGCTCTTCCTGAGATGAGGTGGATGATGGCTCTTGTAGTGAAGGAGATTATTTCTATCTGTCTGTTTTGAATATAATGTAGTATGGATGTTCCCATCTCTTAACTGTATCATTACATCCAAAAAAGGTATTTCTGTTAAGCTATGATTTAGTGTCAGCTGTATATGTGGATGAGCTTTATTAAGGTCAGCAACCAAAGACTCCAATTCATATGGTGTACCCCGCCAAATGATGAACATATCATCAATATAGCGGGTGTACAACACTGTATGCTGTCTAAAGAGTGTATGTGTGGAAAGATGATCTCTCTCGTAGGTATACATATATGAATTAGCGTACGAAGGGGCCATGCATGCTCCCATGTCCATGTCCCAGTAAGTTGGAGATAGAAAGTATTTTCAAACTTGAAATAATTCCTTTGAAGGCACAACTGTAAAAGGGTTATGAAATATTCAGTGGGTGGGCCTGTATATGAATCATTCTGAGTAATAAGTTCTCTAACAGCCTTCAGTCCACCCTCATGGGGAATCACTGTGTATAAGGACTTAACGTCCATTGTGCCCAATATACAGTTGTCCAAAGGTGTGTTTAGATTCTTTAATAGTTCCAATAGACTGTTAGTATCTTTCAAGTAAAAAGGTAAGTTCTGTACACATGGCTGCAAATAAAAGTCCACAAACTGACCCAGGGGATGAAGTAATGACAATAGCTGAAATGATGGGTCTTCCTGGAGGGTCAGTGAGGGACTTATGTATTTTAGGCAGCGTGTACAGAATTGGACGGATCGTATATTCAGTTTTAAGAAATTGCCCAGTTTTCTCACTGATCCACCCTGATGTGACACCAATGTCAATGAACTGATCAATTTCCTTCTTATATTTTATAGTGGGATCATAAGTCAAAGTTTCATATGTTGAAGTGTCCGCAAGCTGTGAGAGGAGCTCTCTCCTATAGTCCGTGTAATTCATCAAGACTATGGCTCCGCCTTTATCTGCGGCACGAATGACAATATTGTGGTCCTCAGCCAAAGTTTTAATGGCTTCTCTCTCAGCTTGGGACACATTATGATGAAACCTTTGCTTGTTAGGATATGGTATTGTAGTATCCTGCTCAACTAGCCTCTGAAAGGTTTTAATAGATGGATTATTACTTGGGGGATCAAAATTAGAGCTAGGTTTGAATGGAGTAATGTCATCATGTCCAGTGGGTTCTTTAGAAAAAAATTCTTTCAATCTTAAAGTACGGTTAAATTTAAAAAGATCTACATCCGCGTTACACACGGGGTTAGTTAAATTATTCTCAACATGTAAGCTTTAGTCATCAGTTATATATGTGTGTGTACTTATGACAGGTCTTTGCTGATATTGTGTTGGTTACGTGACTTCAAACTACACAATGTACATGAGCAATTTTTATAATGGGATGGTATTTGTTTATTCTATATGCGAACTAAGGGGGACCGTTCATCATACATTTGAGCTTTGTTCACCCGCCTATATAGTTTTGCATTTGTCAGAATTTCTGGTTTTTGATACAGCGTGTCAGGGGTTCCAAATAATATCATGATGGGAGCGTGTGCTGGTCACGGACACGTTTCCCATCATCCTCCGCTGTTCATGGTGGCGCCGATTTAGCGTCAATGACGTCATCAGTGATAGAGTGGAGGAATCTTGGCGGTCTTTTTTTACCTAACTGTATATAAGGTCTATCTGATGGATATTTGTTTGTCTTGAGAAAGGCCTTTGAGGGGGCCGAAACGTCGACATTTGATAAATAAATAAATAAGCATTTTCCTACAAAGCCCTGTGTGTGCATTTCCCACATGGTAATCTTACCATTTCTTTATATATATATATATATATACTCGTGTAAAAGCCCATGTACACGGGTCAAGGTCCGGGTGATGTTAAGAGGCCGGTCCTACTCTGAGTCCTGCCACTAATACAGTCATGCACTGTAGAGACTGCCTGTAAGCACAGAATACTCCCAGCACAGAACTTCCAGCATTCCGTGCTCCCAGCATTCTGTGCGCATGATGGCTTCTGACAAACATCCTGGCAAATTATTATATAGGATATATATATATATATATATATATATATTTATATATATATATATATAAAGAGAGAGAGAGAGAGAGAGAGAGAGATACAATAATGTACAAAAGTTTTAGGCAGGCGTGAAAAAATGCTCAACTATGCATGAAAACACAGGGTTTGGGGTGCAGAAAAATGGCAGCAGGTGATTTGGACTGATGAGTCACAATATGAAATATGTGGCTGTAGCAGAAGGAAGTTTGTTCACTGAAGGGCTGGAGAGCAGTACAGGAATGATTGTCTGTACGCAACTGTGAAGCATGGTGGAGGTTCCTTACAAGTTTGGGGTTGCATTTCTGCAAATGGAGCTGGGGATTTGGTCAGAATTAATGGTCTCCTCAATGCTGAGTAATACAGACAAATACTTATCCATCATGCATTTCCTTCAGGGAGACATCTGATTTAGCCCAAATTTATTCTGCAGCATAACATAGACCCCAAACAAACATCCAAAATCCATTAAGAACTATCTTCACCGTAATGAAGGACAAGGAGTCCTGGAAGTGATGGTATGGCCCACACAGATCCCTGATCTCAACCTCACCGAGTCTGTCTGGGATTATATGAGGAGAGAGACACAACTGAGACTTCCTAAATCTACAGAAGAACTGTGGTTAGTTATCCCAAGATGTTTGGAACAAACTACCTGCTTAGTTCCTTAAAGAGGATCTTTTATCCAATATAAAGTCGCCCTGTTATAATTAAGCAGGTAGCGACTAGCTTCAGAATATATATTTTACCTTTGAAGAGTAGCCATTGTAAAGAAATCAGTCATTGTAGGAGACTGATAGCCGGGTTATCACAATCTGCACGCCTGCACCGTCAGTCCCTTCCAGTAACCATATGGTGCACTGAAGTCTACTCAATGGAGACCAGGACTGATAGCACAGGCATGCAGACAAGATGTCTGCTCTGTAGTCTGGGTTCAGGTCTTCTACAATGATTAATTTCTTTAGAACGAGCTACTTTTCAAAGGTAAAATATATATTCTAAAGTTAGTCGCTACCTGCTTAATTATAGCAGGGTGACTTTATATTAAAGATTAAAGTTCCGCTTTAACAAACTGTGTGCAAGTGTATCTAGAAGAACTGATGATGTTTTGAACGGTGGTCACACCGAATATTGATTTGATTTAGATTTTTCTTCTGTTCACTCACTATGCATTTTGTTAATTGGTAAAAATAAGAAGTCGTATCTCTATATCCTATATAAGGACACAGATTTAGATGTAATGTAAGAAAGTTTTACTTCACTGAGAGGGTAGTAGATAAGTGGAATAGCCTACCAGCAGAAGTGGTAGAAGTTAATACAGTGATAGAATTTAAGCATGCATGGGATAGGCATAAGGCTGTCCTTATCTTAAGAAAAGACCAAGGACCAAAAAAGGTTTGAGGTTTTTACTGTAGGCAAATGGGCAGACTAGATGGGCCGAAATGGTTCTTATCAGCCATCAAATTCTATGTTTCTGTGTTTCATAATGAAAAACGGAGCTTGTTTTTACAATAGACATGATGCTTATCTATTCAAAGGGAAGCATGAATACACTCCCTGGGACAGCTGGGAGGGAGGTGGGAGGTGAATTACAGGACTGGAAATCCCATGCCGCTGTACCAGTGTTACACTGTGCCACAGAATGCTGAAGTGCCCAGCATCAACTGTACATTTAAAGGGATAGTAATATTTCATAATAAAAGCAGCTCTAATTAATCATCATATTATTTGGACTTTGGAGAGTGTTATTTCAATTCTGTCAGAGTTGTAGATCAAGAGTAATTCAATGACAAAGTGTCACCCTCCCGCCCCTTTTACTGATGTCACACTGTTCAGCCTGAGCAGAAGGAAGGTGCCCAGGTAGACTGCAGAGAGGGACAATCTTCAATTAAGATAAGGGAAAAACCTGAAAAGCTTGTCAAGGGGGGCAGGGATTTCATTGTTTTCATAGGAATAAGAGTGTCCCCTTCTGTTATCTGTCTGGTCTATGGACTGCATTCCACATCTGAGAAGAGGTGGCTTACACTAGGTAAAAGGGGCAGGAGGGGAAACTTTGCTTGTGAATATCTCTTAAACCATAAAGATTTGAGAGATAAGACTTATATCATTCTTCATGTTTTTTTAATGCCTACAAAATAAAATAAAGTTAAACCGAAGTATTACTATCCCTTTAAGATCCAATACCTTAGAAAGTATGCAAGTAAAAAAAAAAACATGCATCCAAATGCAATTTTAATATCTTAAGCAAATGCAAAAAAGTGTTTTAGAGGTGAAAGTTTCAGTTGTTGAGACCATACAGATTTTAATGCAAATTAAACAGAATTAATCAACTATATGTCACAACGTATGGTAATTTTTATTTGTTGAAGTTCTCAATTTAGTGTTTGAAAATTGAGTTCACCTTCAAAATGCTCTTCAGGCTCTGATGCTGGACCAGGAGCTTCAAGAGCCTCTGCAGGGATTGCTATTGAATATGCAGATTCCTGATCTATGCTATACAGATAACAGTAACAGGTCATCTCATACCATCCCAGATTTGTATGCTTGGCATATGGCCTAAATCACACTGTAGGGTGACCCAATGCAATAATTAATTAAAGGATAGTAATGTTTCAAAATAAAAGCTGCTGCAATTAATCTTCATATTATCTTCATATTATTTAAGCGAAGTAGTGTGTTATTTCAGTACTGTCAGAGTTGTAGTTCAAGTCTAATTGAATGATAAAGTATCCCCCTTCAGCCCCTTTTACCTAGTGTGTCACCTCCCCTCAGATGTGGAATCTGGTCCACAGACCAGACAGATCACAGCAAGGGACAATCTTCTTACTGTGAACATAAGGAAAACCATGCACCCCTTGACAGGTTTTTCCCTTATGCTGATTGAAGATTTTGTCCCTCTCTGCAAGCCATCTGGACACCACCTTGCTGCTCTGAGGTGAGAAGTGTTACATCAGTAAAAGGGACAGGAGGGGGATACTTTCAATTACTCTTGAACTACAGCTCTGACAGTATTGAAATAACACTACCCATGGCCCACATACTATGAAGATTAATTGGAGCTCCTTTATTTTGAAACATCACTATCACTTTAAGTAAAGGCTCTCTAGGAGTGGTGTCTTACCCAGGGTACAGCGTCTTTTAGCCCACTAGTGCCTTTCACAGAGAGGAAATATCCTAAAGCATATCATATTGGTCCTACCATAACAGCAGTCCAGCCACAAAATGCCAGGCACTTCCTCTCTGAAGAAGAAAGCAGCCAAACCCAGAAGTACGTTTCGGCCTTCTTGTGCCTCATCAGTGAGGTGCAGCTAATGGGCTAAATGAGACTGCACCCTGGGTAGGATACCACTCCTGTACCTGTACATGCGCTGGTATGAGGAGTGTTTCATCTATGGAGTGTCTACTCCCTGTCAGGAGTATATTATATCTTACTATCGATATACAGATGATTTACTCCTCATCTGGTATGGTACAGAAGACCTATTTGTTTCATTTGTTCATTTTTTAAATGCAAATGATTTCAATTTGAGGTTTACACATGAGTTCCAGAGAGATAATATTGCATTCCAGGATTTGAAGTTGACTATGAGTAATAGATCTATAGACTTTACTATATACAGGAAACTTTGTGCTGGGAACTCTCTACTACACACCAGGTCTTGTCATCTGAGGGGTTCCCACGTGTCAGTTTCTAAGGGCCCACAGAAATTGCTCTGGGGAAGCGGACTGAGTCTTTGGAAAGTAGGAAGCGTTTCCAGAGCAGAGGTTATTCTGGGGACCTTTTGGACTCTGTTAACAGGGATGTCTTGCTACAAAAACAGACACATGGTAATAGAAATCTTAATGATAAATTATATGATAATACACCCAAGTTCAGTACGAATTTTAGTATGGAATACAACCAAATTAAATGTATTATTAAAAAGTATCTTCCCATTTTGAAACCATATTTGGACTTGGGATGTAAATTCATATGTAGAAGAACTCCCACTTTGGCTAGATCCCTCTCACCTAGTCTATTTAGGAGCACACCTTGCCCTAAACCTTCTTGATTATGTACCAAAGATATGTTTACCTGTGGGGCAGGGTGGTGTTTAGTCTGTACATATGTTAATGTCAGCCAAGTTTTTACTAGTACTGTCACAGTGAATAATTTTCTGATAAAACAGTACATTAATTGTCACACAAGCTTTGTAATTTATCTGATTACTTGCTTGAAATGTCATAAGCAGTATGTGGGTTATACCATATGTCCACTTAAGGACAGAATAAGGGAATATGTCTTATCCATTAAGAAAAAAGATTTGACAAAACCCTTAGCATATCATTTTTTGGATTGTTCTAATGTTTTATATAAGCTGTATTGCCATTTTGCAAATTGAATTTGGGTCAAATAACCATCCGTAATTACAATGTGGTTACTTTACAAACAAGTACAGTCTACATGAAGATGTACTGACCTGACCGGATACTTGTTGTTAATACACTACACCTGTATGGAGCACTATATAAGATGTGCTGTAATGCATTATACTTTGCCTATGACTAAGTGAGGATACTCATGAAACGTGTTAGGTGGGTCATATGTATTTTTGACCTCTTGTGTATATTCCTCTTTTGCAATATATTTTTTATGTTTTTCTACTAATAAAGCTTTGAAGACTTTTAATTGTGTCTTTTGACTGGCTTGATCATTTGGCGGATCCGTAGAGCTCTCCCGTCCTGTTGTCTTCCTGTATGTTGAAGCCTTTGCCGAGGCTGTCGGGGGCTGCACCGAATCTGCATGGCCGTAGTGTCTGGGTGAGTGAACCGATTATTTTATATTTTATATGTATCTGATTCATTATAGCAACCATTAGTCTCTTGTAGTGTATTCTTACCTCTCCTGGAGAGCCTGCAAATTTGTATTGCAGACTTGTTCTTAATTGAGTGTCTCTGACTCCCAATTTACAGATGCAAATTATGATTGGGATTAGTCACCCCAATGATAAAAGGGGAATTCAACATTGGACCCCTTGCTCACAGTGCCTAGAGAGATCAGCTGCACCTCATTGATGAGGCCCAAACATATGTCTGGGGTTGGCTGCCTCTCTTGTTCAGAGAGGAATTACCTGGCATTTTGTGGTTGGACTGCTGTTATGGCAGCTGGACCAATATGATATGCTTTAGGATATTTCCGCTCTGTGAAAGGCACTAGTGGGCTAAAAGAGACTGTACCCTGGTTAGGACACCACTCCTAGAGAGCCTACAAATTTGTATTGTAGGCTTGTTCCTATTTGAGTGTATCTGACTCCATATATATATATATATATATATATATATATATATATATATATATATATATATATATTACATTTTTATTTAATTATAACTTTGGCACTGCATTACCTTTCACTACAGATATAAAAGAGGGTGGTTTTGACTCTTTATAAAGTCCATTAGCCCAAATCTTTACTACTACTTTGAGAGTCATATCTGGCACTTTAACAACCAGTACATACCAATACACTTTATATCTTGGACGGTTGGAATATTTCCTTCTAGTCAAGAAACCCCATAGCCTGCAATCAGTTATCAGATACACACAGTGTAGGTTTTCAGCCATTTCTCTGTTTAGTGGCTCTTGCCCTCTCATTCATATAGTGGGTTACTAATTTTAGCCTCTGCATGAGCCTGGAATTGAGAAGGATGGAAAATAATGAGAACATCTGGCCTCTAGAGTGATACAGCGGAATTTCTAATCAACTGCTTCAGAAGTACTAAGTCTAGAAGAATCACAAGCTGGAGAGATACAAACAGCATTGTACAGGCTGCAGCATCCAGTGCTCTGACAGACTAAAATGTCATCAGTCTGATGGATATTAAATGTAATTAGAGATAACTAGTATCTGGTGGCTGTGGTTCCTCAGACTCCTGCATGTACTATTCCTAAATGCAAATCTCCTGGCAGGGTGACTACTACAATCTGTGAAACGACATCTAGACAAGGGGCATGTTTTATTCAAAGTATTAACCTCTTCTTATTTTTATGAAGAAAGGAAAAGGGTGGCAGAGATATGCAACAATTATTCTAAATCCCTTGCACGGTAGCGAGGTCTCCAATACATTTTCTCTAGCATAAAAAGGGTTAATTGAATTAATTTAAATACCTAGCTACATGTTATAACTGTATTATGATTTAGAAAAACATTTCCATAAGGGGGTCTCTAACCCTTGCAACATACAACTTTCTAGGGGACTGTAATACATAGAAATGAACTCTGAGACTCTGAAGTGAACTGTAGTGTTGAAGTCTCATAGTTCAGTCTTGACTGGCCGAACTCACAGATCTTATAGACGCTAGTAAAGGGCTTCCAAACCCAACAAAAGATGCCCATAGGGTCTGCACAAAAAATGTCTGTAAGCAATTTACTTCTGGGTTGCATTCCACCCCACTCTAATGGGGGGTGTCTTCTGACCCTCCCTGATTGGCTGAGAGGAGCTGTTTTGGAGATGGACACTGCAGAACTAGGTTTTTTACTAGGCCGCCACCCATAGGAAGCTTATCAATAAATACATTTAACCCTTTAAGGACCCAATGGGAAGGCAACTCATTATGAAGCAGTAAGTTGCAACCGCTTAAAGGGTTAAAATATAGTGACTCCACAGTAACGATTTAAAGCTAAGTTCTTACTCTTCTAACCTCTTGAGCTCTGGTGTGACCGTGATGTCAGTGCCAATGCTTGTAACTGGATAATATGGGATTTAAGATGGGAAGAAAAGGGAAAGAGGAAGAAAGAAGATAGAAGGTGACAGAAGAAGACGGACAGTGGATGAAAGGTAATGGTTACACCGATCTGGGTTTTAGGCTAGTGTTAGGTCTAGTATAGTTGCACTTCACTTTTAGGGGTAGTGTTTGGGAGGGTGACAGTGTGTTGAGCTCATGTTCAGTGCTTGACAGTGTGTCAAGCACCAATCATTAGCCCTTTTTCTTAGATGTTCCCATTAAGCTATTTAGAGTGGGTTTTTCAAACTAAAAACACGATGGATGTTTGGACAAAAGTCAGGATCTTTGTACCAGTATCCTTTGTGGTTTTTGTTGGTAGGGCAATTGAATACTGACTTAGACACATTTTGTGTACGTTCAGTAGCCTATTTTGCCCTACATCCAGTCTTAACAGGGACAACTGAATCGAGGTCTTAACCTTTACGCACAGTCAGAAGTAATACAGTGTTTGAGCAAGGAGGACATTTATCCCTGCTCAGACCACATAATATGGGTTACCCCATCCCGTCAAAAAGATTCAAAGGGATCAGGTGATATGCAAGGTAAGTACTTAGATTTAAAGGAGAACTGACACCTCCTAATAATAACCCCCACTAACCTTACTATAACGAGAAAATCCTAATGGCCCATAAGAAGTTTATCCTTGTGCCATTGTCCAAGTTATAGCATATTCTGTTACTCCTGGATGTCATATCCATGGACTCAGACATGACATTTGCTGAAAGGCCCACAGACCCTCAAATTCTGCTCTCTGTACAGGGTAATCTTAAGTGAGCTCATAGCCTCTGACTGCTTTAGTGTGAAAATACTGCCAGCAACTGTCATGTCTACCTCCAGAATAACAAAATACATGGGGCCCTTAAGATTTACTGCCTATAGCAATATAAGTGAGGTGTTATTATTAGAAGATGTTAGGTCTCCTTTAATGTGTTATTGTCAGGTTGCTAGAAGCAAGGTAACATGACCTTTAGTTTAAATACATTAAATTATAGGGTCTACTGTTCCCTTAACATCTTTTTATCTTTCTATGTTAAAGACTACCCAGGGGCAGCAGTAGGGTAAAGTAGGCTCCAGCCCCCGCCATTTCTCAGTAAAGGGATGGCTGGGGGTGGTCACTGTAGGACTCTAACTACTGTGTATTTGCCTCACTTCCCACCTCCAAAGCATGTCTCTCATGTCCTTCACCTTATGTTAACCTCTCCCTTCTTTGTCTACCATCTCCTGTCCTGTTATCATTTGTGTACTCTCTACATGTGTCTCTAACCAAACCACTCTGTTTTTAGGCTGACTCCCCCAGTCTCATTGTCAATGCCCTCCTCCCTCCCTTCTGTCTCATCGACCCTCCTCTCACCACTCCTATATGCACTGCGTTACACAACACTCCATCAGAGAACGTGAGTGCATGTGTAAGCATGTGCGTGAGAGCTTGTGTGAGCAAGAGCATGTTTGTGAACATGTGAGAAAGTGTGTGAGCATGTGAGAGTGAGAGCATGTGTGAGTGAGAGCTTGTGGTACAAGTGGGACCATGATCATCATCACCCATATCACTGCTGTTGATCTCATTCCCTTGGAGCTGTCTAATTGTCTTGCTGTTTAAACAGCTCAGCAGCAGCAAGAACAGCAGTCACAAATGCTGCAATGTCACTGTGGAATTTGCCAATGGCCACCATAACATGACCCACTGGCACATGGCCAATAGGGTATTTTTTTTTGTCTGAGGACTATTAACCTTTTAAGGATTGGCCGCGTTCCCGCTAGGCTGGCACCTAAGAACCACAGAGCATTTTTTTTGTTTTTTTAGTATCCGATTCAGGGCTTATGGACGGTGTGCAGCCATGCAGGGAGCCCTGAAATCCATGATGTAAATGTATGTCTTGGTCTTTTAGGCACATTGACCCCATGATGTACATGTACGTCCATGGACATTAAGGGGGTTAAAACAATTTTTTGGGCTTGTTTTTAATAAGTCTAAATCCTACACATCACTGTTTCCTCATGGCTTGTGCCTCTAGCAAACCTCAGTCCAACAAATCATCACTGATTCATAAGGGCTTGTGCCTCTAACAAGCCTGAGTCCAACAAATCATCACTGATTCACAAGGGCTTGTGCCTCTAACAAGCCCAGTCCAACACATCACTGATTTCTCAGGGATTGTGCCTCTAACAATCCTGAGTTCAACAAATCACTGATTCATCAGGACTATTTCCTTAACAAACCTGAGTCCAACAAATCATCACTGATTCCTCAGGGCTTGTGCCTAAGTCCTGCAAATCAATTTTTCCTTAGGGCTTGTGCCTAACATGTGTAAGTCCTGCAAATCAATGTTTCCGCAGGGCTTGGGCCTCTAACAACAATTCTAAGTCCTACAACTCAATGTTTCCTCAGAAGCTGTGCCTATTAAGTCTAAGTCATAAAAATCAATTATTCCTCAGCGTTTAGGCCTCTAACAACAAGTCCTACAAATCAATTGTTCCTTAGGACTTGGGCCCTAACAAGTCTAAGCCCTACAAATCGTCCTCTACAAAATACTCTATTCTGTCAATTATCAATCTTCTCCAGTCACAGTTTATGTCAGGGGATCCTTGTCTCTGTCACGTTACATACCATTTATTTATTTTTAAATTTTCTTCATGTATTTATTTATATATTTATTTATTTTTAACTCCACCTCATCCAAGTCAACCAGCCCCCTCAAAAAAAAAAAAAACACAAAACAAAAAAAAAACTGTTCAACTGATTCTTTCTCCAGACTCCACCATCACAGGGACCTTCAGACCCCTTTTATATTATGGCTGCGGTAAATAAAATAAAAGTTGCTATGTATTTTGTGTATATTCAGTATTCCCATTGATTTCAATGCAATAAACTAGGTGAAAATAGCAGAAAAGCTGCACTTTTCGATGGAAATTTCCTGCTAGGCGGGAAATGCCATTTTTCAGTGTTTAGGCTAAAACTTTCTCCCATCCATATTCTTTGTGCTGAAGTCTGTCTGCATCCTTTATGATCCCTTTCTTCCCTCCACAACACATTCAACACCTTTACTTCAGGATGATATGCTAATGATCAGAGTCTCATCCCCTTCCCTTGCTTCCATAATTCTTAGTGTATCTATTGCCAAGGTGCTGTGCTTACCACACATCGCCGGACACACATTGCCATAACATAGAACCTCCACCCAGGAGTTCCGGTGGTTGCCTGGCTTTGCCATAGTGAGCCCAAAGCACTCTGCAGATGTATTTGAGTCACTAAATGCTTTTACATGTTGTTCCTGAATTTCACCTCTATAGCTTATTGCATTGTACCTCTAATATAGAGAAATGAGGAAATTGACAACCTCCACACCGAGAGCCTCGTTGGCATTGAGCAGAATAACAGATGCCACCTGAAATGGTAGGCGTGACAATGTCCTCAGTTCCACAGCAATTTATAAAGTTATAAGAAAACTGTCAAAAAAACAACAAGAAGCAAATAGAAAAAACCCACTCAAATCCTATTTTATTTTATTCTTGGAAAATATCTCTACTAGCAACGGTCCATAGAATAATACAGAGTTTGCAGCATTTTTTCTTTCTGACTCAATCAAGGTCTTCAAGTTAAGGTGCCTTTCTAAGAGAAAGCCCATATTGAAAGGAAAGCGCTTCTAGCATAGATTCAAAAGCTGACATATTATGCATTGTTAGTCTGATTAAGCGAGGTGAGCGACATGCTCAGTGCAGTTGGATTAATAATGGATGCTTTGTGTCATCCCTTTGTACACACTCTCAGCAACAGAACCAGTTAGCGAGTGTGGCAGCATTTATGACGACCTGAGCTGATTTAGCACACTGGTGGAAGCAGAATATATAAAAGCATTCCTTTCCTTCTGACATACTTGAAGTGAAATGAAACAAGAAACAAGAAAGCATCCTTAGCGTGTTTCATTGAGCATCTTACAAAATTGTTATGATTCTCATGTGTGTACTGCCATTTAATATTGTAATCCACTGGATACTAGAGAGGTTGGAGACCTACAGTATATAACATGCAAGGGGTTATATGTATTAATTATAGGTATAAAGTTGCAGCTTTTTTTTGTTTTGTTTTATCCAGAAATTCTCAATTTGTTACATCTTTATAGTTTATTTTTTTTGCATTTTTTCTCTGTTGTGGACTCCTGTTTTCATTAACAATCTGATAAATAAATTTCACCCTTATGAGCCATTCAGTACTATGGAAGCCAATTATTTATTATGAAGGCTGTGACTTAACCCTTTGAGTGCAGAGGGATACGCAACACGTTGCTTTGCAATGTGTTGCGTACCCCTCTGGCACTCAAAGGGTTAAAGTTAGACTTTAACCCTTTGCATGCCACAGAGGTTCCCAGCGCATTGTGTTTCAATGTATTGGATACCTCTCTGGCACTCAAATGATTAAAAAAGATCATTTCATACAGGAAATATTATGGAAATACATAGCTATATAGATAAATGTGACTGCTAAATGAAGGATACTTACCTAGGTAAGGCTTTCTTTTAAACCAATAAAGAGTTACTTATTCCAAGGGTAATGTGCCCTTTAAGGGTAGTGGCACATATGCAAACTAGTCTTATGTGGACTCGGTGATGTTTATACTCATAGACTCAATAAGGATATCCTCAGAGGAAGGTGCAGAGCTATTTCTAATGCCATATGAGCACTGGGTTCCATCAGTGGGTCTTTTTTATTTGACTCTTTGGGAAGATTATGTGATGTGGGTGATGGCCAGCAATATGAAAGGGAAGCAAGAGTTTGGGGGTACTGAAGAGGTAGGGGTTGCGGTCACTAGAGCCATTTTGAGAGGAGATGGAGCGATGGGAGTTAATATGGATAGGAGACAAAGCACTGAGGAGGAAGGAAGGGAGAAGTGGACAGCAGAAGGCACAGTGATGCAACTCCTTGGGGTTGGAGATCAATGGGAAGCACTGAGGAGGCAGGGGAAGGGGCACTGGTACAGTAGACATAAAGAGAAAAAAGAAAAAGGGGGTGCCTCGCCAAATGATTACTCACATAATGCTGGCTTATGGAGCAGATGAGGCAACCTCAGTAAAGGTGGGTGACCGATATTAGAACTGCTTTTACACAAACACGCAGGTGTGCTTTTCCCTTGTTAAATTAACTGCTTCTTCATTGATCATGAACCCAAGGACCTTCCACTCCCAGCAGCTTGAATGCAACAAAACACAAATAACTACAAAGAGGGGTGCTAGTAGTATACTGTTTTGTCAACAACAGTGCAACAAGTGCAAGCAAATTATATGTAAAATACTTACATCTGACGTTCAAGTGGCATATTCAAGCCCCATTGTGTCCTAGTGACCCAATTGTTAACCTCCTGTATGGAGCTGATGGGATGGAGTTTAGAATGAGTAGGGCTCTCACCAATATCACTGCAAGCTGTACAACAGTGACTTCCATATTTGATGATATATATATATATATATATATATATATATATATATATATATATATATATATACTGTCTAACACCCCAGGCTTGTTCCACTGTCAGCTAGTAGTCACGGAACCACATATACACTGTGTATCACCTCAACCTTATTTTACTACACAAATAATCTCTTATACAATAATAAACATGTAGGAGTTTGGGGGGGGGGGGCAAATATATTGCTATGAAACCAAAGCATAAACTTATGTTAAGAACTGAAAGTAAAAAAAGTGGCGAGATCACATATCAGTATAAGTGCTTGAAAATGCATAAATTAGTTTAATTGAAAATGTCATAGTCTTCCCTTTCTCATGACACAATTTCTGAGCTACTTAGGTTAAAGGAAACCACAATACTTGCTCCAAAATCAATATGCAGAGGCAAGTCATGGGCAACCACTTGCAGAGTTTAAGATACCTTTTTCCAGTTACAGGTTACTCTGTTGGTGTTATCATGCTGTTTCTTAGGATAGACTGTAATTTCTATGGAATATGGGTGAGCCTCATGACAACATAGTTTATCATCTGAAAGGAATCACCTACAGTGTGTTACTTAATGTGAAGTGAGAGCTCTATGCAACCATGATTGAATTCCACTTGACACCACTGAGTGTACAATTTACAGTCTGTGACCCAAATTGCAAATCAGGGCTTACACTTCACAGGATGCAACCCACACTGGGTAATGTAATTCCTTTTAGACTGTCAGCCCTGTGGTGCCATGTGGGACACATATTGTAAGCTCCGTGTTGTCATGTAGGTCATAGATTGTAAGTTCTGTAGTGTCATATTGGTGAATTTCATGGCACCTCAGAACTTATAATTCACAGGACATGAACCAGAGGGGGTAATTCATTTTAAACTGTTAACACTGGGTCATGCCTTATAGATTGTAAGGTCTGTGGTACCATGTAGGTGATCCTCTTGGCACCACAGAGCTTGTACTTAAGATGAACTGTCCCATAGTGGGTTATTCCTCTTAAATTGTAAGCAGTATGATGTCATGTGGGGCAAACATTGCACATTATGTGGTGTAATGTTTACATACATTGTTGAATGTTTGCTTAGGTGTCATGTGTATCATACACTGTAGATGGTAAGCTCTGTGAAGTCATGTTGGTGGCTCTCATGGGAACACATAACTTGCACTTTACATAATATGACCTACTGTGGATGATTCTCTTTATGAGATATTTTGGACTTAGAGAAGGGGGTCAGAGCTGGGCATTATTCTCTTTTGGGCAAAAAAAACCCAGAGCTGGAATTTAGACTTAACTTTGATTTGCTGGCAACAACAGCGGAAGAAAGGTACTTGGTGTTGCTATTTCAGATGATTTAAAGACTTGAAGGTAGGCAAGCACTGGAGTAAAGCAGTGGGAAAGCTAACCAAGTACTGGCCTGTATAAGCAGAGGTATTAACAGTATAAACAGTAAGAAAAAAGAGATATTAATGCCACTTTATAGATTACTAGTAAAAGCTCACCTGGAGTGTACAGTTCTGGAGGCCACATCTGCAGAAGGAGATTAATAAATTGGAGGCAGTTCAAAAATTTGCAAAGCATGAAAGAAAAAACTTAACAGGATAGACTAAAAGACCTTGATATGTTTAGCTTGGAAGGGTGGAAGGAAAGAGGGAATATGATATAAATATTTAAATATCTTAAATGATTTAACAAAGTTGTGGATGGAAGTACATGGAAATACTAGAGAAAGAGGGCATGACCTAAAGTTAGAGGGTAGAAGAATCAGAAGTAATGTGCTGCTTTACAGAAAGGGTGATAGATTCATGGAACAGTCTCCCAGCGAGAGTGATAGGGTCTAATGTAGTAAAGGAAGTAAAAAATGCCTGGATTAGACATAAGTTTATTCTGAAAACTATGCAAGAATCTACATTTTATCTGTATAGAAAAATGGACAGGATGGATGAGTCAGTTAGTTCATATCTGTCATTAAAATATATGCATAAAGAATATAAATTGAACTGGAGTAATTATGAGGCAAACCAACTACACCATAAGGGACAAAATGTCATTCTCTCTAATGTCGAATATTATATCCCTCCTTCTGAAGGGCATGACACATCTCAACAGACTTGGGGTGGAGACTCCCTCCTCCTCCTCCAGCTCAACTCCTCTGCCTACTAACTCCCAGAATTCATGTGTCCTGCTAGAATCTGGACTATCAAGACATGGTCTCTTAGTTTTTCTTTAAGTTTTTATTATTTGCTTAGATTTGGAGCTGTATAATCCTCCATTAGGTGAGTTACCATCACTGGACTTCTCTGGAGTGGACTGACCAGTTCACAGGTGTTTTGTGGTACTTTTCAACCCTGTGCAAGGAATCTTGCTGGCAAGTTCTCCCTTATAACAGGTTCTCTTGAGACTGATCCTTCTCTCTAAGAAGGTAACCTAAGTAACCCTTTGAGATCCTTGGTCCACTTATGTCCTAAGTTGTGTTGCTCTTTACAGGTGCTGTTGTGAGCCTTGGTGGCTATGGCACTCATTATGGGTGTCTTTATTATATATGTCTTTCTCTCAGAGGACTTTGGAATAAGTATGGCTGCTGTATTCTTTGGGATTAAGCCTGTCTACTGTATTGTCTCTTTTCTATGCTTTGGTGCTTTGGGGGTTTGTTTTCTTTTCCCCACTATTTGCCCCTTAGTTTTATGCTCCCCTCAGATGTTCCATGGGAATTTTGGGGCTCTTGGCTATTTTTTAACATGAGATCGATTTTAGTGCGACGGCCCCTTTAAGAACAGAAACCCTCCCACCACCATCTTTGCGCCATTTGCTTTTATAGGAAAAACTTCTATGGGACATATATCTGCAGCTCTTTAACCTACAATGGCCAGAGAGGGCTGTAGCTTCTTGTGTCTTCATGCCCTATTATTATCCACTTTCAGAGAGTCCGGGGGGGTTCATGGAAATCCATGAATGGAGTTGTAGGCATTGCTAGACAACAAGCAACAGAGAAGATGACGTTTCCCAGAATGCCCATTTCGCTGGCTTTCTTCCAATTGGCTACCAGTTTTGCTGTGGACATTTTACTTCTCTCTTGCTTATCCTACGCAGGGGCAGACTATCCTTGTTCTCCTCCAGATTAACCCTTTGGTTTCAAAGGGTTTGGTACTCAAAGGGTTAAGATTTTCTGACCATTGTAAGGTAAGTGTGGGTTATTATACAGAGAAGTTAGTTCTCCCTTAACCCTTTGAGTTCCAGAGGGGTATCCATTGCATTGCATTGCTTTGCAATGATTAACAAAAAAGTATATGTTGTTTTAAAATATTGAAACTAGACTGTGAACGGCGTGGAGAGTGTTTGATTCCCTAGACGATATGGAACAGAGTGGACTTGCACGTTTTATTCATAATTACCTCATTACCGATTAAGAGCACGTAGATTTTGTCAATCAACCACAAGTCAGAAACTTAGCAAAAAGCACATTTTCAAACAAAAACAGAATATGTAATATGTTAGGCCCTGAATAATGAATCATACTACATGGATAGCATTCTTTATAGCATGCGAGAGGGAGGAAAAGAAATCAGATGCAAACTTCCCAGAAAAAGGATATGGGTAGATTTACACAGGTGATTATAATGCAGCATTTTAAATACTGAGCTAAATACCCCCAAAAATTAAACCTCTTTCCCCAAAGGTAAAGTTTTCATGGACAATCCATGTCTCTCAGAGTGCAGCTGAAAGCAGAATGTTGCAGCTTGGAAGCATTGTACAACGGGAAGATCATAGTTCCAGCATGCCTGATCTACATGGTGATCTATGGGCGGCCATATTGATACTTCACATTATTGATATTGGACACTACAGCCTTCATTAACTGGCCAACCTGGCCCACATGGGCCTGCCATCTGTCAGAAATCCGTCACACCCCACATGATAGAGGAGAGTCATGAGAAAGCAAACAAGTAAATACAGGTGGCTTGATTTGTGCTAAAACAGAGCTTCGCCCAGCTGCCCAGAGTAAACATAGCCTAAAAGTGAGGTCATTGTATGTTTAACCTCTTGAGTGACAGACATCTCCAACACAATTTTTAATCTGAAGGTATGTTGCCCTTACTATAGTAAAGCTATTTACACAGTTGCAAATTCAATACTCACATGAAGTCTCTGTAGACGCCCCCTACTTCCACACTGATCACTAATACAAAGTTTGAGCAGGGACATCACCCCCCCCCCCACCAGATCAAGCTTTGTAATACTAACCGGCATGCGCAAAGGTGGTTTGAGCAAACAGGGACATCATCCATTCTCTAACCCTGTATTACTGTTCGGCAATCAAATCAGAAGGGGAGGGAGCCTTGACCCAGCCCTGCTTAAATAGGCTTGGTGTCAGAGAGAGACTGTACTACATCATGTTTAGATATTAGAATACTATAGTAAGGGAAACAGGCCCCATTTAATTAGAGATTTTAATAGGAAGTATAAAATTGCCCTTTAAAATTACAGGAAATCCTTATTATATTTTACTGCTGAGTCAAGAGATGGTACTTTTCTGGGAGATGATTAATTCAAAAGTAATTGCACAGGACAGAGTCCCCATAGCTCATAACTCACTGCTGCAGCAAGGTGCACTCCAGTACTCTGAATATACTTAAAAAAGTGCCCCTCCAGAATCCCAGTAGGTCAGTCTGATCATCTGGGGTCCCCATTTGACACAGCCCTTACCTACACACACTTTGTTTAAAAAAAATTTTTTAATTCCTTTTAACAAACACTCACACTTCACAGGGCTGAGTGGGTTCCGTGTCTGATTGAGGAGGTAGGCCCCCTTGTTTGGCTGGGCCCCATACATGGGTACTGCCTGTAACCCCCTGATGGCAGCCCTGAATCTTACAACAGACATTCAAGGGGGAAGATTCACTAATCGGTGATAAAGAGGTGATAAAGTGGAGATAACTTCTCCAGTGATATCGCTTCTCCAATTCCTATGTTATTCTATGGAGCCTATGCACTAAGATGTCTTTATCTTTGGCGATGTTAGCGAATAGGCGCCATAGAATAACATAGGAACTGGAGAAGTAATAAACTGGAGAAGTCATCTCCATGATATCACCTCTTTATCACCGCTTAGTGAATCCCCCAATGTAGCCTTACACTATGTATAATACTACAATACATGTTTATTAAGACAGAGTGAAAAAGGTACATCAGATCCATGTACTGTACATCTGTAATTGGGGCTAAATGTGCTAGTTGAGACATAACATAAACAGCCAAGATGGCCTTTGTTACATTATCATGTATATGTTTTGCAATATACACAAAACAATGTGCAGAAGTTCTGGATCAAAGCAAATGTACCATTGGGAAAGACAAAAATGACCATTGATTCAAATGGGACCTTTAAAGCCTTCAATACTAGAGAGATTGAAAATGTAGGTATATAAGAATGAAAACAGGAGCCCATTTTTTGGCCGAGATCAAATCTTACAGGACCACGGCAGTACATTGTATGGGTGGACCTGCTGTGCCAAGCCTGTACAACGTATTCCCTCAGTGCAGCCACCTCATAAGCCAGTACTTCTGACATGTGAAGAATGCACAGTAAAGAAATAAAAAATACCATCCCTGTGTGCCAACACTTTCAACTGCTCTTTGGATCAGAAGAATGTAGGGGCATCAAGACTACTTCTAATGCCCCAGCTATTGATCTCCCAGCAGATAGGCTGGGAGACCAATAGCTTGGGAGATCAACAACAACAACAACCATGGAGAGCAACATGTCTCTACAACTTTTAAACTTTTTGTTTCAATTTATATAATGAATCAGACCTCGTTGGGGTACGGAAGGACCCCTCATGATGTCCCCTCCCCCCAAGTACTGATTTCCCAACTGATAGGGCTGGGAGATCAATACAGGTGACTGCAAGAGAGTAGTGTGCTCTCCTTCTTCCACTCCTAACTTCCGAGTAGACGTGGAAGGCATCAGGAAAACCTTTCCTATCACCTGTGACATTATGTCCCCAGTGATGCTAAGGTGATGATGATGATCCCTAATGCAGCTGCATCAATGGGGTACCATTTTTTGGTGGCTGGTAGAAAATACTGAATATAATTGGAAATTCCATAGTTTTCAAAGTTCTTGCATACCTTTCCTTCATAACTAGTAGTTCTGACCATTTCAGTGAAGACAGCCTATTTCAAAAATGAAAACAGGGAGGTGTAGTTTTGTGCTTCTGGCACCTCCCACAGTGGATCATGGCATCCATACTTCAAAGTTTCAGTACATATGAACGTAAATGTAAAAAGAAATATTTTTTTCGTTTAGCACCACCTTCTGCAAACATTGGTTAGTGGTAGAAAGGCAAGTGACCCCTCATTTGATATCATGGGTTATCGTCTTTCCAAAATGGTGTGCTTTACCTACCTTTTTCTTCATTTCTGTAGTGATTAAAATAATTTTAGCAGGCGAGTCATCTTTGAAAAAAATGTGAAATTGTAGTTTGTTTAGTTTTGTGCATCTAACAACCACTACAGTGTATCAACTCATACCAATGTTGTGCCTTTTTTTCTTGTAGTAGCAGTAGCTAATGGATTTAGTCGAGTGGAAATGTGAAAAATGATTTTTTTTTCTTTTAGCACCACCTTCTGGAAACATTGGTGCACACCAGGCTAGGGGTAGAACAGCAAGTTACCCCTCATTTGATACAGTGGGATATCCAGTTTCAGGAAATATATACATTTTATAGTTATAGAGCTAATTTAGGGTCGTTTTACTATGTAACCAATGAAATGTGCATTTTTAGTTCATACTTTCCAAGCACTGCAAATAGCGCAAATGAAATTACAATGGTTATTATACACCTGATATCTGAAAAGAGTCCTTCACTGTAGTCTTTAACTCGATGGTGCAGCCGTTTTCTCTAAGAACTTTGGTACCACAGTCCTCCCACATATATAAACACAAAAAGAAAAGAGAAAAAGCGCACACAAATCTAAGTATAGACTGCTTTTGATGTATATAACACCTCCACCTTCTTCCAAGAAGTGTTCTCCTCCTCCGTGCCAGATAACACCCACAGATCTGTATTTGTTGCACTCACCTTTAAGTGAGGCAAAACCTGCCCCTCAGTATGGAATGCCTTCACTGGATAACCCCCAGTGCCGGTTTCTTTATTGGAAACAGCTCACAACGTTATCAGCCTTCTACTCCTTCTTATTGCATAAATTCTTCATCCAAAAGCTAAAAAGCGACACTAGCGCTGTAGTCACATGTATTGTGTTGGGTCCGTGATGTGTGTTTTTTTTTAACTCTCAGTGGAATAAAGCCACAGTATTGTTACGTGAAAATTATGTGTTTATTTGAGCTTCGCGGTCATCAATTTTTGTTCCAGAAGTTAATGGGCAAATACACAATAAATGTGACTACAGCGCTAGTTTTAGTGTCGATTTTTAGCGTTTGGATGAAGAGTTTATGCAGTAAGAAGGAGTGGAAGGCTGATAACATTGTAAGCTGTTGCCAATAAAGAAACCGACACTGGGGGTTATCCAGTGAAGGCATTCCATACTGAGAGGCTGGTTTAGCGACTTCAGAGATGGCTCATTTTGTTTGTCTGCCCTTGCTCTATTATCCTGTTAATGTTTGGTGTGTGTTGGGGAGCCCAGGGGGCTTCAGGCACTGTTGGGGTACTTTTTTCTGGGAAAACTACATTTCCTATAAGCGCTTGCTTTGCATGCTCATTTCTGATTGCCTCCTGCCGCGGCAGCCATTTTGTGCTTTTCCTGAATGAGTATCCTACGCGGGGCTTGGACTCTCCTTCTCTCCTCCGCAGATTAACCCTTCGCCTGCCAGGTAAGTGCATTTTAGCGATTTGTGGGGTGAACCTTTAATCTTACACACAGTATTTGGGTGATTCCTTATACTTTAAACGTTTTGACACTTTGAGAATGTCTAATCCGTTAGAGCATGCGGCCAGGCCTAAGACTAAGGACGCTGAGGTCTCTGTGTCCCCTATTGCGTATTGCTCCTCATGTCATTCAGGGTTACCTAGAGAATTCTCAGGTTTGCCCAACATTTTCTGCTGTCCCTGGGTCTCCCCCAGGGACCTGCAGCCATGCATTAGAGCCAGTTTGGGTGCAAGAGTTCAAAGCTGCTACTAGAGACCTCAGGTCTACATTACAACTCTTTTCATCCCAGTTCCAGGGGGTCTTCCACTCCTGGCAGACCCCTACTTCCATCAGATCTTCCTTGCTGAAACTGCAGGGAGTACCTGATGTATCAGATTCCTCTGAGGAGGAACCGTTGGTGGATTTGGACGCTGAGGAATGTTCTGCTGTGGGCTCCTCTCAGTTTTTTGAGGACCCCTTTGAGGCTGATCAGGGTCGTCTTAACCACCCTAAACATTCTCTTAGTTCAAGAGGTTTCTTTGGATCCCTCTGATGTATTTCAGGAGCCTAAGAGGTCCCATACTTGTTTTCTACCTAATCCCACCTAAACGCCTTGTGTCTGATAAGTGGAAGTTCTCTGGACAGGAAACCTTCTGTTTCCAAGAAATTTGCCAAGCTTTATCCCTTCTCTGAGACGGCGCTTGCTCAGTGGGTTCATCCCCCCCAAAATGGATGCTCCTATCTCCAGGCTATCTAAGTCTACTGCCTTGCCAGTTGCTGATGCGTCAGCTCTGAAAGACTGGACTGACAAGAAACTGGAGGTCTCCCTCAAGTCCATTTTGCTGGTACTGCCATGCATCCTGCGTTTTCTGCGGCATGGGTGAACCGGGCCATTGCGGTCTGGACTGAACAGCTCACCCTGGGTGTCCATCAGGGTGCTTCTAATTCGGATATGTTGCGGCTTCTTGCCAACATTTCTGAGCCCCAGCACTATGTTTCTGCTACCTTATTTGACGCCATCCGTTTGGTGGAAAGGGTTTCCACCATGTTTGTGATTGCCAGACAAGCTCTTTGGCTCAAGATCTGGTCTGCTGACACTGCTTCCTAGAAAGCTTTGCTCTCATTGCCTTTTCAAGGCACCTCTTTCTTTGGGCCAGATCTTAAGGATCTGATTAGTTAGGCCACAGGGGGCAAGAGTACCCTTCTGCCTATGGTCCCCAGGAAGAAGACGCCTATCAAGTGTAATCAGCTTTTTCGTTCCTTCCAGACTGAGACACGTCCGGTGAGCCAGACGGTTCCCTCAGCTCTGCTTTCCTCCTCCAAGCCCAAACAACAATGGAAGCCCAAGATCTCCTCCAAGCCCAAGGCTTCCAAGCCTTCTTCAGCATGACTCGCTGAACCCAGGTCCCCACTCGGCTGTGGGTGGTCCTTTGCATCACTACCACAGCGTCTGGGAGGATTCAGTTGTGGACCCGTGGGTTTTGCAGGTGGTGGCAGAAGGATACAGGATCCCTTTTGCCTCTCTTCCTCCCTTTTGTTTTTTTCCCTCTCATATGCCCCAGGGAGTAGAGAAACGCCGTCTGTTCAATGGCGCTACCCAGGCCCTTCTGGACAAGGATGTTCTGGAACCTGTTTACATTTCAGGACAGAGGTATGAGTTTTTATTCAAACCTCTTTGTGGTCTCCAAGAAGGACGGCAGCTGTCGTCCCATTTTGGATTTGAAGGATCTCAATGCCTTTATGATCAAGACTCATTATCACCAGGAGTCCATAAGGACAATGATTGCTGCTATGCCTCCGGGGGAATTCCTTGCCTCTCTGGATCTTCAGGATGCATATCTACACACCGCCATTCATCCAGAGAGCTGTCAGTATCTCAGATTTGCCTGTGACCAAGGGCATTTTCAGTTTTCAGCTCCTCCCTTTGGTCTGACTACAGCTCCTCAAGTCTTCAATCGTGTCCTGGGAGCCTTAGTATCTGTCCTCCATTGGGACAGCATCAGAGTCACTCCATACATGGATGACCTGCTTCTGAAAGCCCCTTCTGCGGACCTTCTTCGTCAGCAGGTTCGGGACTGCATTCATGCACTCACCCATCATGGGTGGATCCTCAACATGGACAAGTCGGATCTTGTTCCATCCCAGCGCCTGGTCTTTCTGGGCCTTCTCTTTGACACTCAGCAGAGCATGGTGGTCCTCACTGATGAGGTGGCTCACCAGATCGCCCACAGGGTCTCGATTGTTCTGGCTCACGATCCAGCCAAGAAGCTGTCCTCTAGTGGGGAAGTTCGTTTCCACCATAGAAGCGGTCCCTTTTGCCATGGCTCACACCAGGGAACTCCAGAGGTTTGTGATCCAGGTGTGCAGTGGTCAACCGGACCTTCTGAAGATGTCAGCGTCCCTCCCTCTTCATGTGGAACTGAGTTTGTTGTGGTGGCTCGACCTCTCCAATCTGCTGAAGGGCAAGTCCTTCCTGGTATCCTTCTGGACCACGGTGATGACGGATGCCAGCCTCTCCAGCTGGGGAGCTGTCCTGGGTCGCCTGAGTGCTCAAGGTCAGTGGTCTCTGGAGGAATCTCTCCTTCCCATCAACGTGCTGGAGCTTTGGGTGGTATTTCATGACCTTCACCACTGGACACGCCAGCTGGAGGACTGCCCAGTCCGGGTCCAGTCCGAAAACTCCACGGCAGTGGCCTACATCAACAAGCAGGGAGGAACAAGAAGTCTCACAGCTTGGTTAGAGGTCAAGGCTATTTTGTCCTGGGCAGAAGAACATATTCCTGTGATATCCGCTGTGCACATTCCTGGCGTAGACAATGTCATGGCAGACTTCCTCAGTCGGCATACAGCGGACAGCGGAGAGTGGGAATTGTACCCACAGGTATTCACCCTCATTGTTTAGAAGTGGTGTCTTCCTTGCATTGACCTGATGGCGACAAGACACAACCGGGTGGTTCCGATGTTCTGCTCTCGCTGGAGGGGTCCTCTAGCTCTAGCAGTGGATGCCATGTCCATTCCTTGGTTATTTCCTTTGGCTTACATCTTTCCTCCCATCCCCATGTTGCACAGGGTGTTAAGGAAACTGAGACTGGAGCACTGTCTAGTCATTCTGATTGCTCCGTACTGGTCTTGGCAGGCTTGGTTTCCGGAGCTTCTGGATCTGTCAGTGGTGGAGCTGTCCGGATCTTCTTCTACAAGGCTACCTTTGGAAGGAGGATGTTCATCGTCTGGCTTTGACGACTTGGAAATTGAATCCTCAATACTGAGGAAGAAAGATTTTTCTTCTGGTGTGGTGGCTAGTATGCTTAGTGCCCGCAAACCTGTTTCTTCTAAGGTGCTGACAGGGATTTTGATCTTCCTACAGTCCTGGCCTTTCTACAGGATGGTGTGGATAAGGGTTTCAGTTTGAGTTCCCTTAAGGTTCAGACTTCTGCTCTCTCTTTTTTCTTTCAGAGGCGCATTGCTATTCTTCCTGATGTCAAGGTTTTCTTCCAGGGTGTTGCTCATACTCGTCCTGTTTTCAAGTCTCCCGCTCCTCTGTGGGATCTTAACTTGATTTTGGGTGTCCTTCAGTGCTCTCCCTTTGAGTCCTTGGCTACTATTCCTCTATGCCTGCTGACATGGAAAATGGCCTTTCTCCTGGCGATAGTGTCAGTTCGCTGTGTCGCGGAGTTGCATGCTCTGTCTTGTAGACCACCCTTTTTGGTGTTTCACAAACACGGTGCTCCGCACTTCTCAGGAGTTTCTCCCGAAGGTGATTTCTAAGTTCCACATTAATCAGGTGCCTTCTTTCTGCCCTAATCCTACCTCTGACAAGGAGAGTGATCTCCACTTGTTAGACACGATGCATTGCTTCAAGTATTATGTACATAGCACTGAGTCTGTTTGACAGTCTGACGCACTGTTCGTCATTCCTGAGGGCCCCAGGGCAGGGAGACCCACATCCAAACTGACAATTGCATCTTGGATTAAGTCCACTATTCGTAAAGCTTACAAGCTAAGGAAGAAGCCTGTTCCCTTTTGGATCAGGGCTCATTCTACAAGATGCATTGGGGCTTCTTGGGCTTACAAGAATCAGGCCTCAGCTGATCGGTTGTGCAAGGCTGCCACTTGGTTGTCTGTGCACACCTTTTCGAAGCACTACCGTGTTGAAGTGCTGGCATCGGCTGACACCAGCTTTGGGAGAAAGATCCTGGAGGCAGTCTTGCCTGTCTAGGATCTTCTTCATTTTTTTGGTGCTTCCGTCACTTTTGAGCCCTGTTGGCTTTAGTTCAGCATGCTGTGTGACAGTTCCTGGGGTGTTGTTACCCCTGTTCAGTGTCCGTTGACACTTCATTTGTTTTTTTTGGGCTATCTCTGATCTGATGGTTCATGTATGGTCTGTTGACTTTGGGGGCCCTGCAACTGGTCCTTGCCTTAGTTCCCGCCTCTGGGAAACTCAATGGTTGGACATCCCAAAGTTACCAGTAACCTGTGTTGGATGACAGAGAAAAGAGGTTTTAGTCTTACCCGTTAAATCCTTTTGTCTTAGTCCATACAGGTTATTGGTCTCCCACCCTGTCAAGGGACTATGCTTGGCTCTCCTGTGGCAGACCGTGGGGGTCCTTCGGGGTCATGCTCACAGGAGTCTTCTTTCCCTTCTACTATCTAGTCAATAGTTAGTGTCTAAAATCTTACTGGAGCTGATTGGCCAGCTGCAGCCAAGGAGGGAAGGTAGGCTCCACCCCCTGCATTCACTTCTAGAATTGTTCCTGCCTACTTAAATGGGTGTATCGCCTACCCAAAGTTACCAGTAACCTGTATGGACTAAGAGAAAAAGATTTAACAGGTAAGACTAAAATCCTCTATTATGACATAATAGCTTGTCAAACAATGCCAAATTTAGTTGGTAACTAGAAAGTTACCAACGGGAATCAGACATAAATAAGTGGATAGCAAAATTGCTGAAAATGTGTCTGGTCAGCATGGTGGAAACATTCCCCAAGGCTCTGGCGCTGAGAGGGTTAAAGGAAGCGTATCAAGCCAAGTGTAACTAGGGTTACGCAGTCTTCCCTTTTAACCCTATGAAGACATATGGGTATCCAATGAATTACATTGCAATGAGTCGGATACCCCTCTGGCACTCAAAGGGTTAAAATGGGACACACAGGGCTGTAGTGATTAGGCTTGCCAGCTCTCGCCTTTAAAAATGGATACATATGGAAAATGCCTACTGCATGGACACAGGACGGGAAACCCCTGCAGCCCCTACAGTGGGCATTTTTAATCTGTCCAGTTTTTGCACACCCCTCTGGCACTCAGAGGGTCAAAGGGGTGATGTGTTATCCCTACCAGTGATTACAACTGGGCTGCAATGGCCCTGGTATAGTCCTGCAGCAAGTATTTTTCAAACATATCCCTTTTTAAAAGGAATAACCTGGCAACAGCATCCCTAAGTAAACACATTTATCAGGTTTCATTGTATTGTTTGTATTAGCATTGTAGTTTGACGTTTTATGGTTTAGCGGCTAATTGAGCAGACACGTCAGGTAGTGTGTGTGTTTATTTAATAAGGGAGGGTTGTACTCTTACCTGAAATTAATTAACTCCTTGGATGGATTGATGTCCTCCGAGGCCATAAATATAGTTTTATTTATGTTCCACGGGAACTAACATTAGCATACCTGGGAACCTTTTTAACACGCGTCCTCCGGAGAAATGTACAGGGCTGTGAATAGACGTGTCCGCATGATGCTATATGCATTATAATGTAGGCGGGGCATAATCTGAGTGATGCAGGGAACACAGACACAGGGATGGGCATAGGGGTATGTAAATGACGCTATTGCATCATAATTTAGGCTTGGCTTAACAGATCTAGAGGGTTGAGATGTGGAGTTAATAGGTAAATGAGCAGAGATGTGGGAGGAGCAGGGTGGGAATGCGTGGAACGGGTAGGACAGTGCACAATGAAACGCAAAGCTGGAGCATCGGCTTCTGTCCCTGAAGACCTAGTAATTTACTCTGGAAACATAAGTCTCCAACCACTAATTAATTTTTTAGGTTTGTATTTTTATTTTATTTTATTATTATATTGTTCACCCTATCTTATCACAGTTGGTCCAAAAAAAAAAAAAAAAATTATAACTAAAAAACAAAATCAACAACTTCTTTCCCTAGACTTCCCCAGCACAGAGACAATAACAGCAAGATCAGCAAGCAAAGTGCACCCCGGCTTCCTGTGTCTTGCCAGCCACTCACACCGAATTTTGGCGTATTTGGGGTCAACCTCCTTCCTCCCTCTTTCTCCCCCAGAGGGCCCCCTTCTTTGCCTGAATATGGTGACAGTCTGCCTCAGTCACATAGCTCATGTCAGGCTCCCAGTCAGCTGTCTGTCACCTAATCTATTTATGCGATTATTTATTTATTAATTTTTTAACTTTGTATTTTTATTTTTTATTGTTATGTTGCTCACCCTATCTTATTACAGTCGGTCCAAAAAAAAAATGATAACTAAAAAACAAAATCAACAACTTCTTTCCCCAGACTTCCCCAGCACAGAGAGAATAAAAGCAAGATCAGCAAGAAAAGTGCACCCCGGCTTCCTGTGTCTTGCCAGTCACTCACACCGAATTTTGGAGTATTTGGGGTCAACCTCCTTCCTCCCTCCTTCTCCCCCAGAGTGCCCCCAGACTCCCCTAATACAGAAAAAATGTCCTACCTAAAAGACTCCCTAAACTAAACTTCAATTCCCCTTTATTTGCCTCTCTTCATACCTGGGAACTCTCCGGATTTGCCCCGGAGACTCCGGTTCTGACAGAGATTTACCGGGTCTCCAGGGCAGAGGCTGATTCCTCCGGATGTGGGGAGTTTCTATAGAAACTCTACCCACTTACACGCTTTCTCCCGCTGTTCCTCCGTCCCCAGCCTTCTGTGTGACATTTTTAACCCTTTGAGTGCCAGAGTAGCACTCTGTACCACTCTGAAACTCAAAGGGTTAAGCACACACACACCCCCGCTTGCGTCAAGCCCCGCCCCTTTTTGACGCGATTAGCGTCATTTTTGTCACCCCCTGCTGAACAGAGGACTCCCCTCCGGGTAGCCCTCAGGTGGAAGTTCCCAGGTATGCCTATCTTGTCATAAAAGTTCAGTTATCTCATTTCAAAACACAGAATGGAATCCTGTGAAAGACTGACTCCCTTTTATATGCCTGCAGGAAAACTAGAGAAAATTCAGCCTTCCTATTGATTTCAATGCAATAAACTAGGCGAAAATAGCAGAAAACTGCACTTTTCGCTGAAAGTTATTCGCCAAGCAGAAAGTGCCATTTTTCACAGATTTTGGTTTGAGGTGAAAGTTTTTGCCTATCCCTACCTGGCACAAATACTGTTAGGGAATTCAAAAATGCCTGGGATAGATATGATAAGTACTGCATGTACAACTGTTTTTTATAGGGAAACTAGTGTAAAAGCTCATGTGCACGGGCCAAGGTCCGGGTAATGTTAACTCTTTGAGTGCCAGAGGGTTAGCAATACATTGCTTTGCAATGCGTTGCATACCCCTCTGGCACTCAAAGGTTTAAGTGGCTGCGTCTTGTGCAGTAGAGACTGCCCGAACGCGCGCAGTCTCTACTGTGAATGAGGGCTTCTGACAAACATCCTAGCGAATTATTATATAGGATGGGCAGACTAGATGGGTCAGATTGTTGTTTTCTGCCATCAAAATCTGTGTTTTGATATTTCTATTACAAACACCAGAAAGAAAATTATCCAAATAATGTCCAAATAGGATAATCTATGCATGTATTAATGAGTGCCAGAGAGATAAACAATACATTGTTTTGCACTCAAAGGGTTAAAAAAGAAAGTTTAGAATTTATAAATCTAACAAAAAATAAATAATGTGTAAAGATCCTAGCAGTAAGTGCAATATATTAAAGGTATATCGATCAATTTTATTTCAGGTCAGGGCTTCTATCAGGAGTTACAGGCAATACCTGTGTATGGGGCTCAGGCCAAACAGGGGGCCTGCCTACCCTATCAGATACTGAGGAGCCCCACATCCTCTGTGATGGGCGTACTGGGTCAAAAGGTGCAACCAGACTGGCCCACAGGCATTTGGAGGATCTCCCGTGGTTTTGATTTTATGGATATTCTGTAGGTAGGGTAGCAGAGAACTGGAGTGCACCACTGCCACTGTGCCCTTCTTTCTATGGAATTCGTCGCCATGTATTCTTCCAGGTTTCAGTGCAAATGCGTTGGGGGGGGGGCACATGGGACCCCTGTCTTTATGTTTGTACCCATGATTTCTGACGGCAGCCATGTTTCAGGTGTTCCTTTAAGGTACAATACCTATGAACATGACTGTTCTTGCCATACTGCTTTTGAAGGAATAGTAATGTTTCACAAAAAAGCAGCTCCTATTAATCTTCACGGTATTTGGGCCATGGAGAGACATACCTTCCAAGTGTCCCTCTTTAGGAGGGACAGTCCCTCTTTTACACCCAAATCCCTCTGTCCCTCTTTCCCACCCTGATGTCCCTCTTTTTAGCAGATCAGATTGTGTGGTGAGTATATAAGTGTATCACATTGCTCCACAGCAATAAAACTCACATTACTGTTTGTTTAAACGTCAGTATATGTGTTTATAATTTAGTTTGTGTAAATAAAATACTGTGGTCTTGTAAAATAAATCATTTATTAGGTTACACAAGGAGGTGTCATTAGGTCATGAAATAGCCTAAAAATTCTCAGTAATGCCCCACCCGCCCGCCACACGCCCAGCAACACCCCCTAAAACACAAGTGTCCCTCTTTGGCAATTTAAAATGTTGGGAGGTATGGAGAGATTTATTTCAATACACTCAGAGTTGTAGTTCAGGAGTAATTGAATGATAAAGTATCCTCCTCCCACCCCTTTTACTGATGTAACACTGCTCACCTCAGAGCAACAAGACTGTCCAGATGGATCGCAGAGAGGGACAATCTTTAGTGACCATAAGGGAAAAACATGAAAAACCTGTCAAGGGGGGAACAGGGTTTTCCTTATGTTGCGACCTTTCCGGTCAAGATACCAAATTCCACACCTGAGGGGAAGTGGCTTACACTAGGTAAAAGGGGCAGGAGGGGGATACTTTATCATTCAATTACTCTTGAACTACAACTCTGACGGTATTGAAATAACACTCTCCATGGCCCAAACACTATGAAGATTAATTGGAGCTGCTTTTTTGTGAAACATTACTATCACTTTAACTACAATGGCATTAACAGCTGCAATGTTCTTGTTAAATATTAGCTGACGTCAAAGCAATCCCTGAGGAAGAGCGAGGCATGGAAAGAGAATGAAAAAGATACATAGTCGTATTCAGGAACATAATGAGAAGCAGTTCTGGGGCAAACTCACTGCTTCATAGCAGACAAATAATAATTACCATTGCTACATTGGGTTTATTTAATAAAACTGTGATTCAAAAACAGAAAAAAACAACTAGAGATTATGATTGTGAAAAACGTATAATTGTGAAATTTGTTCTAGAAAATTAGCAACGCTAATAAAAATTCTCACTATTTCTAAGAAAAGTTAGGAATATTAATAAAAAAATGCCCTTTTCCAAAAAAGATCAATACCGATAAAACTTACCTTATTGTATTAGAAAAGGTAGCAATCTTAATAAAATGTTTCAAGTAATTTAAATTGCATGTATTCCTATGTGAATTATTTTAGATGCTATACTATTTCTTTTAACATATCAACGCTTATTAACCCTTTGAGTGTCAGAGGGGTATGCAAAGGGTTAACAAAAACTCACCTGAGCCAAATGCATTAACCCTTTCTGACACTGAAAGGGTTAATAAATTAAGCTCACTACCTATTTGTCTGAAGGCATAGTAATGTTTCACAATAAAAGGAGCTCCAATCTTCATAGTATTTGGGCCTTGGAGAGTGTTATTTCAGTACTGTCAGAGTTGTAGTTCAAGAGTAATTGATAAAGTATCCCCTCCCACCCCATTTACTGATGTCACTGCTCAGAACAGCAGGGTGGTGTCAAAATGGATTGCAGAGAGGGACAATCTTCAATTAAGATAGGGGAAAAACCTTAAGAACCTGTCAATGGGGGCAGGGCTTTCATTGTTCTCACACTAAGAAGATTGTCCCTTGCTGCGAGCTGTGTGGTCCCAGGACCAGATTCCACATCTGAGGTGAGCAGTGTTACACTAGGTAAAAGGGGCAGGAGGGGGATAATTTATCATTCAATTACTCTTGAACTACAACTCTGACAGTACCGAAATAACACTCTCCATGGCCCACATACAATGAAGATTAATTGGAGCTGCTTTTTTTGTGAAACATTACTATCACTTTAAAGGAGAAGTAAACTTTTTTTTATGAAAACACACGTTTTATAGAGCATTTCCTGCTGAAGAAAACAAGGTCACTCCCATCGCTGTCAGATGTTTTATTCAAAATTTATAGCAGTTTAAATAATCAGGACTTGAATTTATTGTGTTTACTTCCTGGTAGTTCTGACAGGAAGTGACTGGCAGTTTCTATCACCTGTATGTCTCTATGACTGTATGACTGTATGACTTTTCTGACTTTCCCCTCTATTAGAATCTAACAGGAAATCTAATTAGAATTTGACCACTAGTGGGCACTGCTGATGTAAAATAACATGGGTTTAAACTGTAATAACTCTGGAAATATAAATCTCTTGGCAGTGGAAGGACCCTTATTTTACTCAATAGGAAAATCCCTACAATATTATTATTTTTCATAAAAAAGTTTACTGCTCCTTTAAGTAAATAAAACTCCTAACAAAGAATAAACTGTGTACCATGCTATGTCAGGAGGATGGAACAACATTTTAGATCTCATTAAAAGCCTGGACCTCTGAATCAGATTGTGTCAGAGGCAGAGGGGTTGGGTTCCTGTTGATAGAAATGTGGCTTATAAACCTTTTAGCCCTAAAAAGTTCTACAGAGCTTTGGTTCACAATACAATGGAGACCTGTCTACCATTCAAAGGTCTCAAAGCCCCATTTGTTCAACCATATATTGTATATACAAAGTCCTTCTAGGAGCACCATACAGCCCAACCCTTGTAATTGACTGTTATAAACACACAAACAGCATGTGAGCAGGCATCAATATGTAGGCCAGTATAGCTAGTGTCAAGTTAGGAGCTGACTATACATATATCATCATCGTTGTCAAGTTTTCAACATGCAGGCGCCCAGATTGGCAAAGCATCTGCTACTTTGCCAAGTCATGCTATCCTCTGTCAGCGGATGCTTCATCAAGCTGGGTGCCTGCTTGGGCCCTTTACTTTGATAACAAGGTAAATATACTGGTACATGTTCTAATGTCCTGGTGAATTCCTATTTAAGATATATCCTCCTCACTTCATTAAAGACAGAGCTTTAGGAAAGACCTAGTTAATATTCATCAATTGCAATGATTAATTTGGATCACTAGTATTGAATAATCGCTACAATTTCTGAACCTAAGCGTTATTAATCTGTGTATCTACAAATCTATATTCTATGAATTTAAAAATGTAACAATTACCATTGAACCTCATGATCCATACCCAATAATTATCAGGGAATAAAGTGAGGACCTATATTACCCCTCATTTTCCCTGTACAAGTAGGGACATGTGTCGTTTTTTAAACCTTTGAGTGCCAGAGGGGTACGCAACGCATTGCCTCTGGCGCTCAAAGGGTTAATAATTTTCCTCTTTGGGCCGTATGTTCAAAGGGATATCGGCAAAAAATTGTCGTATGAAAGACAAAAATAAGTCATTGAATGCATGAACAACATATTTTCTATAGAGTATACGACAAAAACTAGTAATGTCCGTTGTGTACGACACAACTCCAGAATTGATAGGCAAAGGGGTGTGGCTAGGGCGTGGCGAAACTATTCCCCAGTGTCGTATAGGGGAAAAGAACATTTATCGTAACTAACAACAAAAAATGTCTTTCAAAAGACAAAATTTGTACGTTAAGAAAAAAATGGAGGGAATGTGTTCTGAATGTGAGAATTTTTGTCTTTAGTTAAGACTTTTTTTAAGACATTTTTGTCGTTAGTTAAGACATTTTTTGTCTTTCCATACGATAATTTCAGTCAGGACAAACGACATATTTCCAATCACAACCGACATTCTCTGAAAATATTAATGATCCCAATGGCACTGTACTTTGAAAAGTCGTTACAAACAACAAAAGCTATTTCGCTACTTCTTTGAACATATGGCCCTATGTCCACAAAGATATTTAGTCCCAATTTAGAATATTTGCATTTTATATTTCTTTTTTCTTTTTTCTCCTTTTCCTGTTAATCTCCCATGAGGAATTATGTATGAAAATATGTATCCACATACCCTGAGACCAGGGCTCCAAGCCTTCTGTCACAAGTATTACAAAAAAACAACTTGTTAATAGTCTAGCTTTTTTTTTACCCTTTCAGTACCACAGAGTTATGCAATACATATCCCTATGGCACTGAAATGGTTAAGGGAGGGCAGCTGCTGTCTCTGCTCTTTAGCAGAGACAGCAAACTATCCTCTGGCTCCATAAAGAGCTACAGGGAGATCCCAACATCACCAGCCTCATGCAGGCAATGCTATTGGAGTTTAGTGCATGTGGAGAACAGTCATATTAACGTATAAACACACCCACATGAATACAACAATGGCTCATTAACCTGCAATTCTATATGGAAATGAGCCATTATCAATGTGTTCATTGCAAAATGGTAAACCTGTGAAAGGCATGGTGGACTGATGCCAATGACAGCAGATTGGTGGCAGATTGATGAGGAGATAATTGTGAAGACGTGTTGGTGATGTATCTTTGACACAGATACAACACATAATTGTCATCCTGAGCCCTTGTCGAAAGTAAAAGAATCTTGGCCCAGTTCTTCTTAGTTCATCAGCCTCAGTGTGTTAGATTTTGCTAAAAAAGGTACACAGGCCGTCACCCCAATGGGAAGATAGGCCCAATTACAACTGCACTTCCTGTGACTCCTGTAGAAACTCCACTGGAGGAATAGTTAGGGGCACGTATAAACAGAAGCTTTGATGCATACATGCCCAGGTTCATATCAAAACGGTGGCATTATTTATTACTTCATAAAGCGAATATAATGATAACTCCAAGATGACTGCAAATGTGTCAAGAGAGATTGCGGCCTCACAGAAAAAGGTAAGCATTCCAACAAATTAATATAGTGCACTTAAAGGGAAACTTTCACCTCAGAACATTTTTTTACCAACTCATTAAGCAGTGTTGAAAAAGGTGCTTCTTTTTTTTTATTTCTACATACTTAGTAAGATATTTTATGTCCAAGCTGCACACTTCCGCATTCAGCGGCACGGGTATCTTCGGCACAGCTCCCCATTCTCCTCCCACCTCCCTCCCAGCGATTCGCATTATACTGAGGTTGCAACCTCATAATACTACTACTGCAACCTCAGTATAATGCGAATCGCTTCTTGTTGTAACGTTGGGAGCCGTTCACAGCACACCGAAGTGAAGTGTGAACGCGCTCGGCGGGGCAGCTGGGAGGGAGGTGGGTGGAGAATGAACTAGTGCTGGGAGCTGTGCAATGCGGAAGTGTGCAGATAGAACATAAAATATCTTACTAAGTATGTAGAATTAAAAAAAAGAAGCACCTTTCCCAGCACTGCTTAACCGTTTAATGAGTTGGTAAAAAAAATATCTGAGCTGAAAGTTCCCCTTTAAGTTAACTAGTGTATAATATGGTGCACGTGTTAAGTTAACTAGTGTATAAAACAGTGCATTGTTAAGTTAACTAGTATATAATATAGTTCACTTGTTAAGTTAACTAGTGTATAATATAATAAAGATTTTTGGGTGACTTTTCTATCACCTTAATTGTCAACTGCGGCTTCTACATGATCTCTCTCATTAATGTTGTCATTGATATGTTCACACTGTGCTAATCTATTATCACCAAGGCCAGTGCAAGTACCAAGCAAACTACCCTACTGTCTAGAGTGGCAGAACTGGGCATGCTGCATCAGAATCATTTCTCTTTTTCTAATATCCTCTTATTTCTGATAAAGTAAATGTAATTCTATCTAGATAATTATTATTAAAGGGGTACTTACTAGTGTTGAGCGAGCACCCCGATGCTCGGGTGCTCGGGTGCTCTGACCGAGCACCGCCTGAGGCTCGAGTGCTCGGCCGAGCACCCGAGCCCCATTGACTTCAATGGGGCGACACGAGCATTACACCAGGCACCCCCTGCTCTGATGAGGGGAGGGTGCCTGGTCAATGCCCCCTTCATCTCTGCAATGTCCCCCTTCATCTCCGCTATGCCCCCTTCATCTCTGCAATGCCCCCTTCATCTCTGCAATGTCCCCCTTCATCTCCGCTATGCCCCCTTCATCTCTGCAATGCCCCCTTCATCTCTGCAATGCCCCCTTCATCTCTGCAATGTCCCCCTTCATCTCTGCAATGCCCCCTTCATCTCTGCAATGTCCCCCTTCATCTCCGCTATGCCCCCTTCATCTCTGCAATGTCCCCCTTCATCTCTGCAATGCCCCCTTCATCTCCGCAATGCCCCCGTACCTCCAGTCCCTGGTGGTCCAGCGGAGCGTCTTCAGATCTGTGCCTCCTCCGGCACAGATCCCCGCCACCCGAACATGTCGGGCGAGCACATGGCGGTACTCGACGAGTACCGCCATGTGCCGAGCAGAGCGATGCTCGAGCCGATCCGAGCATCGGCCGAGCATGCTCGCTCAACACTAGTACTTACCCCTGAAATAAGTGTATTTTAGTTTAATAGAAGGGCTTGCTTATTTGTACTTCATATAGTAGCTACTTATATCTGTTAGTTCTTTTTTATATTTGAGCTCTGTGTAGTCTGTAACTGAACAGATGTTTTACTAACTTGATAAGGTTTTCATGTCCTATTAAAATCATGGGTGGGGGTCTCTCTCTCTATAGTTAATCTCATTTAGTATGATAAAGTTCACTGTTTATTGTGCAGAGGCAGAAGTGTAACACAAAATGCAGGGGCCCTCCTGCAAACTCTAATAAGGGCCCCACCTCAATTAAGCCCTGCCCCCAATTAAGCCACACCTCCAATCAAATTTTCCCAATCATAAAAATAAATAAATAGCCCTGGTGTATCAGAACAGACAGTTGAAGGCATTTGCAGCTCTCAAAGAAATAAAGAAACAAACAGCATCAGAACATGAACATAAGGTCAGATACACTTAATCCATTGAGTGCCAGATGAGCAAGTAATGCACTGGACAGCAGTGGGCTGCATAGCTCTCTGGAACTCAAAGGCTTTAACCCCTTAAGGACTAATGACGTGTCAGAACCATCACTTCTGTCCTTGCCTAAAGGACTATTGACGGTCCTGGCAATGTCACGTAGTGGGGTCTGAAATTGACCGATCCAAGAGCAGAGCAGTCACTATCAGACAGAACCCTGTTCGGCACCCCAGCACACGTGATCACTCACTCATGCCGGCACACTGAACATCCTCTCTGTTCCTTAATGGGACTTCCCTCCCAGGACCGCTGGTCCTTAAGGGATTAATATTCCTGAGCTTCATGACAAACTCAGAAAAATTATTACATTTTCTGAGGCCTAAAATCCAGTCTTACAAACATGCACTGGGGGAGCAGCAGCCATAGTCCCTTCCCACCCCTCCCCACCCCTTCCTCTTCCATAGATATAAATGTTTGGGCTAAGGTGACCAGATTTTTAAAAGGAAATCCTGGGACATTTTTTTCCTCCACACATTTTTTTCCTCCACACCCTGTCTACACCCTATCTACCTCCACACCCTGTTCACACACTGCCCACACTGTGTCCACCCTCACACCCTATCCACACACTGTCCACACTGTGTCCACCCTCACACCCTGTCCAAATACTGCCCACACTATGTCCACCCTAACAACCTGTCCACACACTGCCTACACTATGTCCACCCTAACACCCTGTCCACACACTGCCCACATTCTGTCCACCCTCACACCCTCTCCACACTGTGTCCACCCTCACACCCTCTCCACACACTGCCCACACTCTGTCCACCCACGCACCCTGTCCACACACTGTCCACACTCTGTCCACCCCCACAACCTGTCCACACACTATCCAAACTCTGTCCACCCCCACACCCTGTCCACACACTGTACACCATCACCACACACTGCCCACACTCTATGCACCTTCACACCCAGTCCACACACTACCCACACCCTGTCCACCCTCACACCCTGTTCACCCTTCACACACTGTTCACCCTGCCCCCTCCACACTGTCCACCCTGCCCACCTCCACACTGCCCACATTGTCCACCTCCACACTTCCCACCCTGTCCTCCTTCACACACTGCCCAACTCTACATTGTCTATACTGCCCACCTCCACAATGCCCACCCCATCCTCCTCCACAAACTGTCCACCATGTCCTCCTCCACACACTGCCCACCCTGTTCTCCTCCACACTGCCCACTTCCACACTGTCCACCTTAACACTGCTCTTCCCACACACTGTTCACCCCCACATTGCCCACACTGTCCACCCCACATTGCACTCACTGTCCAACTTTACATTGTCCACCTCCACACTGCCTACATTGTCCACACTGCCCATCTCCACACACTGTCCACCTCCACACTGCCCACACTGTCCATCTCCACACTGCCCACCCCATCCTCCTCCACTAGCTGTCCACCCTGTCCTCCTCCACACTGCCCATATTGTCCACACTGCCCACCTCCACATTGCCCATGCTGTACACCTCCTCACTGTCTACCTCCACACTGGCCACATTGTCTACCTCAACACTGCCCACCCCACATTGCCCACAATGTCCAACTCGACATTGCCCACCTCCACATTGCCCACCTCAACATTGTCCACCTCCACACTGCCCATACTGTCCAACTTCACATTGTCCACCTCCACACTGCCCATACTGTCCAACTTTACATTGTCCACCTCCACACTGCCCACCCTGTCTAACTTCACATTATCTACCTCCACACTGTCCACCCTGTCCAACTTCACATTGTCCATCAACACACTGCCCACCCTGTCTAACTTCACATTGTCCATCTACACACTGCTATCTCCATCCCTGATATACTTGTTTTCAACACGAACAGCAGCTTTGAGCATTTATACAAATAACTCAGGGCGATCATATTTCACATTACATCCATTTACATGGGTCTGCTGTGTTATACAGCACACGCAAGAACTGTAACATCATAACCCTGGGCTTTTACTATGTAGTAGAAGAAAATAGCATTTTCATTACTATGGTTAATGAACAGGAGCAGGTAATGTCCTGCATGAAGCACATGGGCTAAAGAGCAACATGCTTTAGGCAAAGCATTCTCAAATCCCTCTACTTCTAATTACTGAACATGGCACAGTTATTCAGCAATAAAACCCATTAATTAACATACCCCCAAACCATTAGGTTACTCGTTAACCCATTCAGCAACAGACAGCTGCTTTACAATGTTTTGCAGATCACTTGGCTCCTGAAGGGGTTATATTACTCAAGATACCACTATTACTGAAGTCAGTCAGTTATCATTACATTAGTCACCTTTCAAATGCCCACAGTGACCACTGTGCCTTACACTCAGACTACTACATCTATCCAAAGTTAGGAGGTCCACGACACCCATCCCCAGGCTCTAGACAGCCAATGAGAGAAGAGTATCCTGGCAAAACTCTCCTCTCTCATTGGCTGCATTGGAACTTGTTGGAAAGGAATTGGACTGCAGATACAGCTGACATAATGCCGTTCATGCCTTACGATTGTTGATGCAGCTGATTTTGGATCCGGGGACAGATCCGGGGACACATTCTATCTGGGCACAGTGCCCTCAATTCAGGGATTGTCCCGGGAAACCAGGGACATCTGGTCACCCTAGTATGGGCACTATATCAGTTTAAGAGATTATCCAAGTACTAAAAACAAACAAAAAAAATAAACACATATTCAGCTTTACTGTATTAACTCTTGGGTTCTAGAGAAGTCTCAAAGCTCCTAGGGCTCGATTTAAAGGCAGCCGTTAGCAAAAAAAATCACTAACGGGTGCGTTAAGTGTCATGTTGCAATTCAAAGATCCGTCTAAACAACAGCTAACGGCAGTTGCACAATCCTAACGGCCGATACACCTACGTGCATTCAGACGCATGGAACAACATACCCCAGAGCTATTCAAAGGCTTGCGGTACTGCTAACAGCTGAAAAAAAGACACACCTAACGGCTAAAAGTTAAGACCCACTTTTCTCACACGTTAGACACTTAACGGCCAAAACTAAACACCCGTTACAGAGGAAAACACACCAAATGCTTACCGCACAACCATGTAAATGGGAAAATTAACCCGTGCAATGCCAAAACAACACAAAAACATGCACACACAACACAAATCACTACACAAACAACAAAACCAACACCACAGGGACAACGACACACAAAAAAACAACAACACAGCATGGCACGGAACAATGGGGGTTATCACACAAAGCGGACACCTGCAAATACAAGCTCACCTGGGCAACATCAACACGCGACCTGCACATCCGCAAATGGCACACACATAACAAGCACAACACACCACATCTTATAACACACACACACCTGCAAACACTTACCTGGACAAAAACAACTCACCATTGGTCAGCACTCACCTCATCAACACACCTACACAACGCCCTAGCAAGTACTTAAAGGGACAACTCAACACACTCACTTGTGGCTTGTTTTCCACTCAGGGAGGGAGAGAGACAGATAGAGACAGATAGAGAGAGCAAACAGTATGTTGGGTTACATATTGTTGCGAAGGCTGCGGAGAAGGCGTGCAAGGGAGAGAGCTGGGGAACATCAGCAACCTCCAAGCATGCCTCATCAACAGCCTCCACCTGTTGCAAGTGAGGAGGCTCTGGCTCAGCAGCCACACAGGAGCCCATCCCCACCCGGAGGACACCTGCCTGCAGATGCACAGCTGCAGCAACAGGATGCTCCCCAGCTGCCACAGGGACCCCTGCAGCAGCCCAGGATGCATAGACGACCACCAAGGCCCAGGGTATACCGTCCAAGGGTCACTCTCTTTGGAATGACCGATGACGAGGTTATTGATCGCTACAGGTTGAGGCCACACAGCATCATAGCCCTGTATGAGGTCATCAAGGAGCAGGTGGATCCCATATGCACCCATAACCATGCTCTAACTGGCCTTCAAAAACTCCTGTGTGCCATACACTTCATGGCAAGTGGCGCCTTTCAGTCGATAGAGGGTTACGCATCTGGCATGTCCCAGGCCACATTCTCCAGGGTGCTGACCCAGGTCTTGCCAGCCCTCAAAGCCAAGGCCAGTACCTACATACGTTTCCCCATCACCGATATGGAGTGGACACATCTGAAGCAGGGCTTCTATGCAAGGGGAGGCATGCCCAGGGTCATGGGTGCAATAGATTGCACCCATGTCCGTATCAAAGCACCAGCACGTCAGGGACATATGTTCCTGAACCGCAAAAACTTCCACTCCATGAATGTGCAGATGGTGTGTGACAGCAACCTGGCCATAATGAATGTCTGTGCGAAATTTCCCGGGAGCTGTCACGATTCACATATACTCAGAAATTCATCTGTGCAGAGGGATTTCGAAAATGGGACCTATACAGGCGGATGGCTTCTGGGTGAGTTAACAGCACCAAATGACACCACATACACATGTGCTAGTACGTTCACCACAGAAAACAACATTTACACAATATGTACTCCTTGTCACACCATGTCACTCACTTTCCACAGGTGATGCTGACTATGGATGCAAGCCATGGCTCCTCACCCCGGTCGCCAATCCCCAAAACGATGCCCAGGAACGATATAACCAGGCTCATGCCAGAACACGGAATGCCATTGAGCGGACCTTCGGCCTCCTCAAGTCCCGATTCCGATGTCTGGACCACTCGGGGGGAGCATTGCAGTATGCACCAGGCAAGGTCTGCGACATCATCGTGGCATGTGCCATCCTACATAATATCGCGGTGGACACCAGACTCATCGACGATGTCCATCCCCCACCCAGACCTGAAGACCCTGTGGATATCGTTGAGTGTGAGGAAACCCCAACAGGGATGCAGACAAGGGACAGATTGATCAGGGATCACTTCTGCTGTGAGTATAATACATGTTGAGAAGCAGGCAGTTGAGAGGCAGCCAGTTGAGAGGCAGGCAGTTGAGAGGCAGGCAGTTGAGAGGCAGCCAGTTGAGAGGCAGGCAGTTGAGAGGCAGGCAGTGGTGATGCAGCCAGTTGGGGAGGAGGTGTGGTGGTTGTAGACGCTTCCCAGTGGCTAGTCCCCTCCTCTGTATCCTCCTCACTGGGTGGTGTGGTCGGCTCCTCCACGGGCTCCTGCTGCGATGGAGGCCCATAAGCTGTGTGGAGAATTGAGATTGTGTGATTAGTAAACGTAGCCATAATGGGATTAATGGGATACTAATACATGAAATGCAGAAAGGGAAATATATGTTTTGTGGTTTATCACCCTGAGTGAAACAAGGGTACTCCCACTGCTGGAGGAGGTTTTTGTTCAAAAAGTCTCCCAGCTCAGAATAGAATTGCTTTGGTGCTATATCCCAGTGGCCTGAAGTTGTACATTGGCACTGTTGCTACATTATCCTATGAGAATTTATTGCGTTTGGACGTAAGCTGTCCATAGGATGGTCTAGCAACATCGCCATTTTAGAGTTCCAGGCCACTGTGATATTGCCGCTGGAGTAGTCAACTATGAGCTGTGCTACATTTTGAATGAAACACCTTTCAGCAGTGGGAATACCCTTGTTTTGCTCGGGGGATGAACCCTGCAATATATTTTTCTTTTCACATGTTAGGTATTACTATCCCTTTAACGGAATAGCAATGGTTAATTTCACCATGATGTAATATTGTAGGCATTGTAAGAGATAGATGTGGATCGATGTTAGTCCTATCTCTCCAACCCACATGGTTAGACAGATATTGCTCTATTTGACAGTCATTTTGACATGTTTGACAGTCATTTCACCACACGGAGGCTCTTCAGCAGAGCCTAAATTGCCCCATTCAGAGATGTAAACTTCATTGGAATGGTGAACAGAGTGTGCTTGCAAACCTGGCACACTTTGTTGACCATCTCAAAGATGTCTCCATCTCTGAATGGGGCAATTTAGGCTCTGCTGAAGAGCCTCCGTGTGTTCTAATGACTGAAATCTCCAGCTGTCAAATAGAGCGATATCTGTCTAACCATGAGGGTTGGCGGGATAGGACTAACATGGATCCACATGTTGGTGAAATTAACAATTGCTATGCCATTACAGTTACATACAAGGAGAAATGGTCATATATGCATGTGGATGTGTACCTTTCATATGGATATGAATATATCCTTTCCAGATATGAAGCCAGAGATCATTTCAGTAGGTGTGATTGCCTTACTGGCTATATATGTGCACCCATCAAAATATACATTGGATTGATATGATGGATATGAACATACCTCGTATATCCCATCTACGTAGAGTGGGATATACTAGGTATGTGTATTTGGATGGTATCAATGTAAGTTAGTTTCTGATGGATGCACATATCTGGCCAGTAGGGCAATCACAGGCAGTGAGATGATCTCTGGGTTCACATCGTGTTGGGACATATTTTGAGCCATTTGAAAGGTACATATCTGACCATTTTCCTTTGTGTGCATATCTTTGTTTGAACAGATGTGCAGTGGGAATCAAGTGTTATTCAACCCTATCTTCTTAGCTGATCCCGTCCAATTCACAATTTTTCATTACTTGACAGGTGACTCTCTGGTTGTCAGGATCATATCCTATGCATTTCATTGTAGGGCATGGGATACCACCCTGGCAATCAGAGATTGATGAACTGGACAGGATCCTGTCCATGTCGTGTGTTCCAGTTGAATCCTGAAGGGCAACAATCACGCCAGTAGTGAGGGATATCTCTGATTGAGGCCTGTTTTTCTTTGAGTATGAGCCCATCCATCCTTCTGAGTGAGGCAACCGTACTCAATCCGAGATATCTATCATTCATGGCCTGTTGGTGACCAAGGTACAATGGGTGATATTTGGTTCCCATGTGTATCCTGCAAACAGTGTCTGGTGTACCATCCATCCATGGCATCAGCACCCCTGAGGATCCATGTGGGAATCAGATGTGAGATATGTCATTTGAAGTTAGAGTAAATGATTGCAGACACAACACCAAGGCCTACTTTTTCCCCCTTTAATTCTGGGGTATTGTTTGAGGCCTGTGTGTTGCACATACAAGCAGTTATTCTCAGTGCCACTGTGATGTGTGACCTGCTCAATCCTTTTTGTGATTCAGTAAGCGGTGTTGTTGACATGATGGAGTGTACATGATGCTGACTTCTCCAGTGATCTCATTTCCCCATTTCCAGTGTTTTCTATGGAGTGTATATGATGGGACCTTAGCAACTTGATTCATGTTATTGCATATTCTCCATAGGCTAACACTGGTATTGGTGAAATGAGGATGTGTGAGGGTGAATTTCTCTCCACCATGTGTTTGTCACCGCTTAGTGAATGTCCCCTGTGTAGCATGTGATCGTTGGCCTATTGACTTGATTGTTGTCTGGTTAACCCTTTGAGTCCCAGAGGGGTTGCCAAAGCATTGTTGATCGATGCATTGATGATCCCTCTAGCACTCGAGGGGTTAAGTGCTGACATCCCAGTGGGGACATGGGTGACATTGTGTGTGAACAGTGATGACAGTCGACATTTGGAACTGCTTGGTTTGTGTATTGTGTGTGATGAGCACAGCGACAGGAGGGTTGAAGTAGGACTTGGACAGGTTTGTTCCAAGTTGGACCTTGATATTTGTCCTTGTGTTGTGTCCTGTTTTTAACCCTCAGGGTGCTGTGTTGGTGCAGTTGTGTGCATGAATGATGGGCATGTGTTGAGGTGTGACTGTGTGTGCAGCTGGTGTTGGTTGCTGTAGTGTGTTGTTCTGTAGTGTTGCACTTACCGGTAGTGTGGAGGCTCCTCTCATCCCCAGTGTCAGCTCCTCTAACAACCCCCTCGATCAGGGTTGGGGACATATTCTGGCGCACCATCTCCTCCCAGCCGCAGAAGGTGGTAGGGACAGGTGGGCCACCTCCAGTGCCTCGGGCGTGCTTGGCGAGTTCGGAGAGCTTGTTTTTGACCACCCTCCGGCAGTCGCCCCATCGCTTTTTGATGGACTCCACGTCCCGTCTGCATGGAGCCACCGCGTTGACCCGGCTGCAGATCTGGTTCCAGGCTGCCTTCCTCCTCGCTGACAGGCCAGGAACCTTCGCTGTCGGGTGGAGAACACTCTGCCTCTCCAGGACAGCTTCCACAAGAGCCGTGTTCTCCTCCTCTGTATACTTTGGGTCTCTGATCCTGGCCTCGTCAGCTCCGGCATGGGATGACTCAGAGCCGGAGTGCCCTGCCTGGTCTGACCCTGACTGTGTGGGGTGCTCCCCAGCAACTACCCCTCGTCCCACTGCAGGTTCTGTCCCTGTCCTGCATGTTCCTGCTCTTGTGGGCCGGGCCCCCCTCCGCCCTGCGGATCTCCCTCTCCCACCCCTGCTCTGCTGAGGGATCCCCTCCTGAGCTTCCTCCTCCTCCACTACTCTCCCCATCCCTCTCTCCTGTCCTCCTCTCCTCGCCATCATTCACCCAGTCACACCCAGGCACTCCCACAGGCCCTCACAGACACACTCGATCCACTCACTCTCTGTCACACACTTTCACTCCCAGATTCACACTGTCAAAAATAAAAGTAAAATGTGTGAGGTGTTATAAAATAAAAGGACTATGTGTATGTATGTGTATGTGTTTGTGTTTGTATGTGTGTATGTAATATGTGCAAAGGTGTGCTATGTGTCGTATTCTGTGCAATGCTCTCCTCTCTCCAAACTCCAAAACTCCTCTACCTCCAATGAACGCTCCTGTCTCCCTCTCTCTGATCACTATCCTCCGCTCCTGGGTCCTGATATCTGGCTCTGAAGAACTCGATAACAGACAGTGTGTGCCGGTTATTTTTGGGTATATATAGGTGTATTTGAAGTTATTTGATACATTGGGGCTTTGTGATTGGCTGTGTGTTTGAATTTGTTTTGGCATCAATCATGGTTGCTTGACAACGGCAGCCATTATGTTAGATGTTGTTTTGAGCTCAGTTATCGTGTGATTTGGCCGCCCGTTGTGCATTAACATGAGCGACAACGGCTTTTGTGTTACGTGTTTTTTGTGTGCCTACGCTCGATAGCTATTCTTGCAGAGTAGCTATTGAATCTGCCGTAACTCCTGTATTATTTGCGACCGATGTGCCTTTTTCACTTAGCGGCTGGTTTAACGGTTGCCTTTAAATCTAGCCCCTAGACGTTAATGCAGAAAATGCTATTTTACACATTAACAGCATCCTGACTGTGGACGGATAAAAGAATATCAGTATCAAAACATGAACATGGGGTCAGATACACTTTTATATCTTTATACGTATATACATATCCGTTTTTATGATTGATACCCCTGGCCATGTCAATACTGTTTTAAACATATATATCTACTAAGACATACATAAATACATGCAGTGAGTGCACACATCTGGTGTATGTTAGTGGATATGGTTTATAAGAGAAAGTATTTGCCAAGGGTGGGCAACTGTAAAAACCAAATATTTTTATTAACATATGCACAGTTATATATTATATATTGATGTATTATAAGTTAGTACGGACATGGGATTCGAATGGCTGCCCACCCCTGGAAAAATCTTTTCTGTAAATATAATTAACACTTAGAGCATAAATATACTGTATATTGTTGTTGCCTATATTGAGAGAGTATTGTATTTAAATGATTGCTCACCCCTGTTGGCCAATACTTTTTAAATACATATCTAATAATAGTAGTAGATATGTGTTAAAAAGCATTGGCCAGCAGTAGTGGGCAATCATAAAAAATATAGTTCAGTATTAAAATATTCAACAATATGCGGTATGGTTTAATTGTGTACTATATGTTAACAATTAAGTTTACAAAAAAGATTTTGCTAGGGGTGGGGAGTCACAAGAATCCCATGTCTGTACTAACTTATAATATACCAATATACAGTATATAGCAGTGCATATGTTAATACAGAAATGTGGTTTTTATGATTGTCTACCTTTGGAAAATACTTTTTCTTATTAACCATATCCACTAACATATACATGAGATGTGCACACTTACTGTGTGTATGTATCTATGTCTTATGTTTAAAACAATATATTGTCATGGCCAGGGGTGGGCATTCATAAAACAACATTTCTTTATTAACATATACACCAATATAAAGTATATTGGTGTATATCTTAGTGCAGAAATTAGATTTTTTCCTTTTTACCAACAAAAATATGAGCTTTACATGATAATTTTATCAATGCTTTGAAGCGGAACTACCACCCGAAGGAAAGTCGCCCTGCAATAATTAGGCAGGTGGCGACTAGCTTAATAATAGTTATATTACCTCTCAGCACTATACCATTCTACAGAAATTCTTAACCCCTTAACGACCAGCCGTGCGGGCGCGTTGCGGTCACTAAAGGACCATGGAGCATTTTTTTTTTTGATTCGTATTCCAGACTCCCCGAACGGCGTGCAGCCGCGGGGGGAGCCCGGATTTCCATGATGGTCATAGTACGTCATGGGTCTTTAACTCAGATTTACCCATGACGTACTATGACCGTCAAGGGTTGTTAAGGGGTTAATTTTGCGAGACCGGAAGCCAGGCATCAGCACAGACATCTTGTCTGTGTGTCTGTGCTGTCAGTCCTGGTCTCCCTTCAGAAGCATTTCACTGTCCCAAACAGCACCGAAAAGGACTGAGGGCACATGCGCACAGACTGCACTAATCTGGCCATCAGTCTTGGAAGATTAAAAATTTCTGTAGAATGGTGTAGTGCTGAGAGGGAAAATAACTATTATTAAGCAGGTTGCCACCTACATAATTATTGCAGGGAGACTTTACTTATGGTGGTAGTTCCGCTTTAATTATATGCACAATGCATGTTTTAAAACTGTAACCCTGACTTTGAACTCGTTTTGATAAAATGATCATGTTAAGCTCATGTTTTTGTTGGTAAAAAAACAAACAAAAAAACTAACATAAAATTAGTGCAGAAATGAGATTCTTCTGATTGCCCAACCCTGGCCAAGATGTATTTTTATCAAAACCAGTTCAAAGTCAGTGTTAAAGTTTAAATATACTGTATGCACTGAAGTTGTAAAGCTTATGTTTTTGTTGGTAAAAATGGAAAACACATCTTGGCCAGGGTTGGGCAATCAGAAGAATCTCATATCTGCACTAACATTATTTGCCCAACCCTGGCCAAGATGTTTGTTTCTGCTTGTACAAAAACACAAAAAAAAACAGAAAAAAAGCTTTACATTATACATTTTTCAAAACTGCAGCGTGCATATCTTTAACCCCTAACCTGAAATAAAGGGAAATGTGCCTCAGAATTCATTGTGAAAAAATATAAGGATGAGTGGAGAGAGCCTTGCTATAATGTAATTCGGATAAACCTTACTTATTTTGTGATATATCTATATATATCTATCTCTCTCTCTCTCTCTCTCTCTCTCTCTCTCTCTCTCTCTCTATATATATATATATATATATATATATATATATATATATATATCAGGGCTCAAAATTTCCACGCGCCACTAGCCAATGGTGAGTGAAAATTTAGCCCTGGCAAGTAGAAATTCAGCCCTGGTGGGTATGTTTTGGCTTGCAGTGGCGAGTAACTTTTCATGTCTGGCTAGTAGCAAAGGACTTAAAATTGTAAGTCATATATATATATATATATATATATATATATACTTCTTATTAAGAGATAGTTCTCCTTTTGCATTGTATGATAACATGGGAACTTTGAAGTTTGAGGCCAAACTGATAAAGGAACAGCTGCATGGACCTTATTACAGGAGCTGTCAACATTTTTTAAGATTAAGAGACTTTATAAGAATATTTTAATGTATTTCTCTAACATTTATAGTTATACTTGCTTTATCCCTTTTCTCCTTATAAGCTTTATGCATGTATATTACTTATGTATACATATATCTATTAATTTATATACTACTAGTTGAACAGCCCGTTACACGGGCCACAGTGCCTCTGGCAGCCGGTCACGGGGCAGTCACGCGCAGTAGAGACTGCCTGTGTCACTGCTGATACAGTATCAGCCGCGGCGCGGGCAGTCTGTACTGCGCATGACTGCCGCACCCGCAGCAGTGTCTACTGCGCATGTCGGGCGTTACACACAACTTAGCGAATTATTATATAGGATTCTTGATGAAGCATGGCAAAAGTAGTTTTCTTTTCTAACCCTGACAGTTTTGATAAAATTATCCTGTTAACCCTTTGAGTGCCAGAGGGGTAAGCAACACATTGCAAAGCAATGTGTTTTGTACCCCTCTGGCATTCAGAGGGTTAAGTTTAGTGGATTTTTTTTTCCTTGTTCATCTTTTATTACCTCTTCTTCAGACTGGCGGCAGCTGGCAACCAGCAACAGGTAGAAAGAAAGCGAGTCAGACACTGGTAATACAACAGCAAAATGCGCGTGTGGCACTGGTACCTGCAGATTTTAATCAGCCCACGCAACTACGTGATGAATACATTAGGAGCAAGAAGAGAGCTACTCTTCAGATCACTGGTAAGGACTCAGCTGGAGTACTGTGTGCTGTTTTGGAGACTATATCGTAAGAAGGACATTGGAGTCATTTCAAAGAAGGACTATTAAAATGATGCAGGGACTTCATGACAAAGGATACCAGGACAGGCTCAAGCATCTTCATACGTACAGCTTGGAAGAGAGGGGTTATGTGATAGAAACCTTTAAATATATTAAGGGATATAATATAATTCAGGAATTTCAAAAAAAGAAGCATTTTAGAGTTCATGATCTAAAGTTAGAGTGTGGAGTGTGCCTAAGTATTAATTTACTATACTTTACTGAATGGGTGATATACTTTTGGGACAGACTCCGGAAAGGGGTGGTAAGGGTTAATACTCAAAAAATGCCTGAGATAGACATAAGTCTCTTGTGAGGACTATGATTGTGCATTATACAAATCAGATGGGCAGACAAGATAGCCCAGTTGCTTCTTGTCTATAATCAAAAGCTATGTTTTTATGAACTTTTATAGTTACATAAGAACAGTTATGATGTACTTTCATATGCAAACCAGTAAAATTGCGAGGCTGCCTTGTAATATACATGTAGATGACTGCTATGAAATTGGAGAGCCTGAGGAGAAAAGGCTATCAAACATCTGAGGCTGAATAGTAAACTGGTGAGTGTAGAACATGTTCTTGTGTAACAATGCAGTACAATGTTAGATTGGATTTTTTTGATGGGTAAATTGCTGATCTGCTTTTGTAAGCAAACCATTTACTACTATAAAGAAATAGTTATTTGGGAAAATATACTGTGTTCTAGCAACAAGATAAAAAATTGATTTGAAATAGGAAAAGTTTCCTTTCAAAACAACCCATTGACAATCATTTTAACTCCATGAATTCCAGAGAGACTTCATTGAGCATTAATAACAAGATGCTTCAAACAGGGCAACTAACGTAAAAACCAGATAAAGCCTGATCAATTGTAGTCTTTTTTTTAAGTTCTTTTTAGCTATACCTCCCCTGTTGGAGTAATCCTATATAATAATTCTCTAAAACTTGTGTAACGACACAGCCATGTGCAGTAGAGACTGCTGAGCGTGCTGCAGTCATGCACAGTAGAGACTGCCCGCACTACGGCTGATACAGAAGTCCAGCTCTCTACTGCGCATGACTGCCCGGCCACTGGGTGCCAGTGGCACTGTGGCCTGTGTAACAGGCTCTTCAATTAGTATCATTATAAATGCAAAGCCCTCATAATACAGATCCCAGCTCTCCAAGTTTCTTGTCATCCCAGCAGGCTATCCAGAGCATACAGTGCCAGCTCTGTGGAAAAGTGACCCGGGGGCAAGGGTGGACTATAAACTAAAGGCTGTATATTATGAATGATGCTACTCCCAGATTAACTGGATGGGGATTGACTTCTGGCTGCCCAACTCTGTGTTATATAATTATTTATTTAGGTATAAATTGCTTCCAAATGCATTACAGGCTTCTCTGGCATTGGAGTAAAGGGTTTGTTTGTTAAGATTCCACCAAGATCTCAGATGGAACCAAAGGGTCACCACAATGTGTTTGAGTCTCATTGATCTTAAGTGTTCCAGGCCTTTCTCCTTTTACTTCTTGACAACTCTTGCTTGCTTCCATAGCTGATACAAACTTTTGCTCATCACTCATCTAGTACAATAAAATATACAAAAACTGAATTCTTAGGTAACTTTAAAAACTTGCAAATTGTATTCTAAATGTTAAAATACAGACAAGCACTACTGAAAAATCCCAGCAACAATTCAGTCCTGTAGAATATGAGTAGCCCTGTCTTATCCTCAAGTGTCAATGAGAGTGGTGTACCTAGAGGAACTGGTACAATTCATAGGGGACAAATTAAAATTACTCATTTTTTTAACCTAAACGGGGCTTTTAACCTTTCATATGCCAGAGGGGTACGCAATGCATTACTTTGGGCCATTAGTCCGCTGAATGCTAGAGAGGTCTTCAGCACATTGAGAGCAATGTAACAGAGATCAGTATCATCCAAAGGGTTAACTGCCCCATTTAACTTCATGGGAACTGGATTTCTCTCTTTGGGCACAGTTGGTTTTCCAAGTTCTTCATAGTACATCAGCCTCTAGATCTCTTAACCCTTTGAGTGACAGAGGGGTACGCTTTGAGTGATAGAAAGGTATCCATTAAATTGTGCTGTAATGCTTTGGATAACTCTTCGGCACTCAGTGAGTTAATCTAGGTGGTAAACACCCTTACATCCATTGTAACTCTGTTGGTATAGAGAACTGTTGTCAACCTATTGTACTGATCTGTGGAATTTAATAAAGAAATAGAGATTTTAATGACAGATAAGAACCAACTGACCCATCCGTTCTACATGTTTAACCCCTTAGTGACAGCCGCGTTCGTACGCGGCTGTCACCTTAACGCCCGCCGAACATTTTTTTTTTTTTTCAAAGAAGTCCGGAGTCTCCGAACGGCGTGCAGCCGCACGGAGACGCGGACTTCCGTGACTTACCAGGTACGTCCTCTGTCACTAAGTGACAGTTTTTGCGGGATGTACCTGGTAAGTCATATGTCGTTAAGGGGTTAATAAATAATTAATATATACAATGTTACTGAGTTCTCAAAACAGACATTGTTTGGGATTTATGAATAAATAAATACATTAAATTAACAGATACAAACATAGTCAGGTGTACTAGATGAACGTAAACCAAATTGCTCCCAATAAAGAAATTTCCTAACTTCCAAATAAAGGCATATCACATATAGAAGAAAGTATTTCTGAGAGGAAAATATCCAGAATAAATCTATTTAAATCTATTAACCTTTTAATGTCCCGTGACGTGTCAGGACCGTCACTGCTATTTTTCCCTTGAGGACCAGTGACGGTCCTGGCACATCATGTTTTTGTACTCACAGTGCTCCTGCGGTGCTGTGAGTAGTAGCAGGGACTGAAACTGGCCGCTCCAAGACCAGAGAAATCACTTTCAGTCCTCTGTTCCGTGTTCTGGCACACATCACGCCACACATCATGTCACGTGTGCCGACACGTCAAACTTCACTATCTGGTCCTTAAGGCGTTACATTATAGACATGTGAGCTTGAATTTCATAGTGGCAAGATATTAGAAGGATTATTAACAGATAGTATTCATGGTTTTATGAGGAATAGATCGTGTAAAATGAATGTACTTGCATTCTAGGAAAGAGTAAGCAGTGATTTGGACGACTGTATTGCTACTGACGTAGGATACTTGGGTTTTAAAAAAAGCCTTTGATACTGTGCCCTTGATACAACAGTTTACTACATAAATTAAAAGGCTTCGGTTTGGGTGATATCTTTGCATGGATAGTGACCTGGTTAAATAACAGATTGGAGAGAGTTGCTGTAAATGGATTTTTTTCAAGCTGGTCTAAAGTTGTAAGTGGGATGACAGAAGGCTCGGTACTGGGCCCATTGCTTTTTAATTTGTTTAGAAATGATCTAAAAGTGGGTACTAAAATCTTGGCTAATGACAATTAAGCGTGTAAGGCAGTGGATCTCAATCTCTTTTTGCTGGGGGGAACCCCAAACACTTAATCTAGAATATTCAGGGCACTCCTAACATTTTTAATGCAATTTATTATTATTATTAGACGACACAGGTGTGAAGCGCTTCAACAGACCCACCGATCAACGAGCAGCCATGTAGTTCAGTAAAAACTTCGCTCTTTATTATAATGTTCAGTTTAAAAACATTTGAGGACAAAACCTCATGTGTAATACATAATGCAAGACACAGCACAAATATAACTCGATCCTCCAATATGCTGACCGCCTAACGTGTTTCGTACCTAGGGTACTTAATCATAGGACTGGTCAGCAATGCAAAATACCCATACCTATATAGCAAGCACAGGTGTACTCCTTCATCCCAATATCCAATCACAATATCAGATCGGAACTTTTGAAAAACTAACATATGGGAGGATCGAGTTATATTTCTGCTGTGTCTTGCATTATGTATTACACATGAGGTTTTGTCCTCAAATGTTTTTAAACTGAACATTATAATAAAGAGCGAAGTTTTTACTGAACTACATGGCTGCTCGTTGATCTGTGGGTCTGTTGAATCGCTTCACACCTGTGTCGTCTTGTCTGTCGGAAGTTTCATGGCTGGAACTGTGTGAGGTGCTCTGGACCCGCAAACAGAATAATATTTGGTGAGTGATATATTATATCTATGAGTTTTACTAAAGTTAGGCTTGTAGCGTTCCATTCTTTATAAAATATTATTATTATTAGGTCTTATAATAAAACTAAACATATCGTGCATAACAATTTCTTTAACTCTTTATTTAAAAGTACATTGTTGTTAGTCTTTATAGAAAATGCAGGGCACCCTAAGTTGATGTCCATGGCACACCACAGTGCCACAGCACCCTGGTTGAGAACCACTGGTGTAAGGAAATATATAACTGTAGAAAAGTGGCAGATGAAGTTAAATATAGATAAGTTTAAGGTTATGCATTTGTGGTGTAGAAACAAACATGCTACAAATACATTAAATGGGAAATTTCTTGGGGAATCATTAGATAAAGATTTAGGAGTACTGATAGATGATAAACTTGACAGCAGTGTGCAGAGTCGGTCAGTCTCTGCAAGAGCTAATAGGGTACTATCATGTATAAAAAGGGGTTTAGGTGAACAGGATGGGAATACAATTCTTCCTCTATATAAATTCTTATTAATGCCTCATCTAGAATATGGAGTACTGTTTTAGGCATCAGTTATAAAAAAATACATTAATGAACTGGAAAAAATGCAGAATTGTTCAACAAAACTGAAAAAGGGATGGGAGGATCAGAGTTATAAAGAGAGACTAGCCAAACTGGGTTTCTTTACATTATAGAAGTTGTGCAATTGTTTGCTTTGATGCTGTTTGAAAATATTATAGTTTATTTCAAAAAAAGTAATAGATTCTCAATACTGGGAATTATGGCAGTTGGCTTAAAATCAAATAGGATGTTGATCCAGAACCTTTTGGACTCAAAATGGATTTTTCACCCACCTGAGGCTTAAATGGACATGGATTAAATTGTTATTTTTACTTTCCTCTAGACAAATAGGTTTTTATGACAAAAGCTAAATTTGATGGAAATGTTTTCAGCCTCATCATCTATGTAAAAAAATAAACACAAAATAACTTTTAAAAAGATGTTCATATTTTATAGAGGCTACCCGTACAAATAATGAGGTTGCCAGATATTAACGTCCCGTATTTTTTACTCATATCGCTCCTGCGGGAGTGCTGCAAGTAGTAGCAGGGACTAAAATTCACTATCAGTCCCTCGTTCGGCGTGCTGGCATACGTGATCAGTCACGTGTGCCGGCGTGTCAATCTTCCCTACAGTACAACATACCCTGGGACCGCTGGTCCATAAGGGGTTAACAAGATGGATTTATGGTGTGGGAGCATATACTACATCCCCGTAGTCTATGACTGGCAGTAATATCTGTTGTTATTGTTGTGATCCTCATAGAGCCACAATCATAAATAGAAACACTCCAGAACTGTATCGATATCTATTGGCAATACGTTCCTCAATTTAAAATTGTAGGGGATATTTAGGTCGAGCATGTAATAGGTGATGTTTACCTCTCCTTATGAAAATGGTGTTTTGCACTCCAAAACCGGTCAGGTGTGTTTATACTATTGCAACACTTTTTTGATAATACATTTTTTATTTTTATATCACTACGACTCCAGACCTCAAATATGCTACTGCAATAATTTTTATATATCCTCATTGCACATCAAATGGCACAGGTGTACATAGTGCTGACAGACACGACTGCAACATGGAGAACCGGAGCTGGTCCAGTCCACAACTTTGGACAATATGAAGGTACCTAGTGGATATTCAGTCGTTTGGTGAGAATATGTTTTATTTTTCCTTTAAATAAAATATGTGTGTACCTGAAGAATATATTATTACACGCCCGACCTAAATATCTCCTACAATTTTAAATTGAGGAAAGTATTGCTAGTGACATCTGTTTTACCATGTTTTCTTAACAGGGAACTTCAACAGGATTTGTTTCTGAATAGAACACCTATTTTGGGATAAAATTTTGATGTTAATTTATCAATATGAAGACCAAAAGTGAGGGGTCAAGCCACATATCAAGATATTTGTAGGAGTCCACCGGGGCCAAGTTATGATTAGACTCTGTTACAATGGTTAGATGGGTATTGAGGAGATTACACAGCTTGTACTTTGTACCAAATAGCATTGTGATTGTTTTGTCTGTTTAAGAACAGTTTGTTCTTTGCTATCCATCTTACAAATTCAGAAAAATCATGCTGTAATATGGCTTCTATTTGCGATATGTTTGAATTTTTAGCAGAGATTATGGTGTTGTCTGCATACATGAGCACAGAAGATGCTTTGCAAACAGCAGGTAGATCATTTATAAATATGGAATAAAGAAGAGGGCCAAGGATGGAGCCTTGGGGAACCCCACTTGCTACATTGAGCGGAAGGGAAATATTGTCAGCCACAGACACATAGGCCTTGATTCAATTCCTCCTGTCACCAAAAAAACACCTCTGCATTTTTCAAGCATGGTAAGCAATTCAATTACCAGTGCTATGGACAAATACCAGCAGAAAAAAAAGCAATTCGGACACTAAAGTTAGCACCCTCTTGAACACATTGAAACCAGTCTTCTACTCCAATTCATTTCCATGCATTATGCATTAAGATGCGTTAAGGGATCTCTAATGGGTGAAAATCTGCACCCAGTTTTTTGGGAGCAGAGTCCCCTAATGCATGTTTAATCCTGCTGACACAAACAAAAAGCAAAAAAAAACCAAACAAACAAAAAAAAACCCAACACAAACCTAATACAACCAAAGTAGGAAAAAAATGTCATATGTTAGTAGAATTAACCCTATGTGGATGTATACCCCAATGGCACTCAAAGGGTTAATCCGACTACATTAAAAACATTCCCTGAAAAGAAACACCAGTAATCCTGAAGTCCAGAGGGGTCTTCAGCAACCTGGTCAGCTACTGTCTTTCTTCTTTTTCCATCTTCTTTCTTCCTCTTCATCTTTCGTCTTCTTATCTTCTTTCTTCTTCTCTTCTTCCTTGTAGTAATTATGTACCTGTAAAGAGCAAAAAAGTAAACATTAAATATGCTCAACAAACATAAGTTTCAACTGTGCAGTGCAGTGGTAAACCCTTTGACTGCCTGAAGGGTACCTCTTTGGCATGTCACTCAAGGGGTTAAATTATTGCATCAAGTCCTATTCAAGTAAAATCAACATTCTCCCAAATCGAAGAAAATGGTTCCATATCCATTTTGCATTAAAGTAGTTTTTTCATTCCAAATAGAAAAATATATGTTTAGGCAAAATATATCCTATATTGAGGCATTGCAATACTGAAAATAGTCTGGCAGGTGGTGGTGGCGGCAGGAAGTCAAGCTGGAACACTTCCCCTCTTGTTACCTTTCAGGCCGATGCCCGAGACAGTATGTGGGAAATTTTAACAGAGATTGACGCTTATATGGCCAGTCTCTGTTCAAAATATCTCCCAGACGTCCATTGGATGGGATGTCTGCTTATACATCTGCTAGGCAATCATCTCCTAGCGGGTTTTGTCATCCCTCCACAAGGGGGGGGGGGTCAGCCTGACTTCCTGCCACCAGCGACAGTGCCAGAGCCGCAGACTATGTTTAGTATTGCAATGCCTCAATATGGGATATATTTTGCCTGAACATATATTTTTCTATTTGTAACAAATAAACTACTTTAATGTGAAATGGATTTGGAACCATTTTCTTTGATTTGGGGGAATGCTGATTTTATTGGACTACAACTGATGCAGTAATTTAACCCTTTGAGTGTCAGAGAGGTATGCAACATGTTGTTCTGCATAGGGTTAACCACTGCACATATTTGAAACTTATGTTTGTTGAGCATATCTAGTGTTTACTTTTTGCTCTTTTCAGGTGCATATTTACTACAAGAAGATAAGAAGCCAGAGGATAAGAAGATAGAAGATGAAGAGAAAGAAGAAGATGGAAGATAGAAGATGACAGAAGAAGACGTACAGTAGATGACAGGTAAGTGTTACAGTTCTGGGTGTTAGGCTAATGTTCAGGCTAGTATTGTTGCACTTCACTTTTAGGGGTAGTGTAGGGTTAGTGTTTGGGAGGGTGACTGTGTGTTTGAGCACTTGGTGCTTGACAGTGTGTCAAGCACTTATCGCTATCCCTTTTCCTTTGATGTTCCCATTACTCACTCTATTTAGAGTGGGTTTTGGGAACTTGAAACACACAATAGACATTTGGTCAAAAGTCCGATTCTTTGGCCCAACATTCATTGTGGTATGAGTTGGTAGGGCAATTGAATACTGACTTAGACACATTTTGTAAAAGGGTTGTTAGCCAATTTTGTCCTACTGGCTGTTTTTAGCGGGGAGAATTGAATCAAGAACATACTACGTTCTGTCTGATAAATAAGATTGTAACCAGTTTAGTGAATGTTTACCCAAGCCTCAACTTTGGAGTCTGCTTATCACAGTATTATGGTTTACTGTATCAAAGACCTATGCAAAATCTAGGAAAATTGCTCCATTGAGTTCACTGTTTTCTATGCCTGTCTGGATATCATTGCATACTTTATGGAGGGCAGTAACTGTTGATTGATTTGGCAAAAGCCTGATTGAACTCCTTACACAACTTAGTGTCATTAGCAAAGATTGAGACATTACTTTCATTAACCACTTCTAGGTATATAAGCATTGGGCCAAGGACTGAACCCTGTGGCATCCCACTTAAATAATTGCAAGCTTTTAAGACCTCTTACATCTCTTCCTCAGTCATGTTATACAGATAAATATGAAAACAACTCTCTTATATACAAGTACACATAGCGTTGTTTAGATTGGAAATCAGATAAGAAAACTCAGTCCAGACCCAGATACTTTGATAAGTCAATGGTAAATTGCAGTCTTCCTCTGAGGAGTTAAATTTATTTACGATCCCAGTGGGACTGTTGTTTAAGTACTGGATTTTAGTGAAACTTTTGACACTGTCCCACACAGGAAGCTGATTCAGAAGATGCATAGTTTAGGAGTGGACTCAAAGGGAGTGGACTGGATAAGAAACTTTCTAAGAACTGGGGATAGTTCATGGGATTTATGAATTTGATTCCATGATAAACTCATCCTATATATCAATTATTGTCTATTTTTAATATCCCATATTATAGACAAGTCTTTTGCCTATTTTGCAGATCTATCAAATAGTTTTCTGACTGTCTGTCCCTTTAAATCTCTATCACTTTAGACCTTAGAAAACTAGAGTAATTGTGGGGCAAACCAATGGCACCATATGGTACAGATAAACATTCTCTTGACTTAAATGAGGAATATTGCCCCTGAATACAGAGTGGTCTCCAACACACAGCTTTGGGATGAATTGGAGACCTCACCAGCATACAAGGGGTTAAAAGCCCCTTTTAAGTATATGGAATTTTTGGAATTTTCATTTGTCCCATACAGTGCAGCTGACGTGCACCAGAATTATGTGTTAACCCTTTGAGTGCCAGAGAGGTATCCAACACATTGCGTTGGGTAACTCTCTGGCAGTCAAAGGGATAACTCTTGAACCCTTTGTACGTAAGAGCAGGAATTGCCCATATGGAGCATTCTTTCTTACTGTATCTGTAATGCTTTTCCCAGATCATGCTATGGTATGAATTGTAGTAAAAGGAGCCCAGTGCCCTCCTTTGACAGGTTATATACTCACATGGTGATGAGGCAAAACGTACCACACCATAGGCTGGGTGCCAAGAGTAACTTCTCAGAATGGCAAGTCCCTGAATGCACACACAGCAGACAAGTCCAGCATTACATACACTTAGTTTATAAGGAATCCTTTTAAAATGTCTCAATCAAAAGAGTGTGGTAGTACACCGTGCATTTACCATGTCACCATGACATGAGAATTTTGCCCTGTATTAAAAGCGCAAGATTCTCATGTTGCACTTTTGAAATGTCGCTGTGTCACTGTGAGACCTCTGGGTGAGATCTGATGATAGAGAGTGGCACTCTGGAGTTAAGATTAACCCGTGTAAGGATTGAAACAACGTTTCAAAAGCACAACATGAGAATCTCGCATTTTTGATGCAGGGCGAGAGTCTCATGTCTCCTTTTTCATCATGGCAACATGGTAAATGCGTTGTGTAGTACCATGCTATTTTGATTGCAACATTTTAAAACTGAACCAGGTTATAAGGTTCATATGGTTCATAATTATGGCAATTACTTTGTCAGGAGGGCTCACACACGGTAATAAGATCTCTGAGTGATCAGACTGCTGGTTATTCGTCTCACACAGATCAAATTCAGGCGATCTTATCACTCAGTAAAATGACCCAAACTCACAGCCCAAAGCAGGATCTTTGGCCTGTTGAGGTCATAAACCCACAGTGATTTGAACTTCGGCCAATCAAAATTTTTGAATCTGACTATTTTAGTCAGACCTATCTGCTTGAGTGGACCCATACACAGGGACACAACTGGTCAGTCTAGCTGTACTTTGACCAGACTGGACAGCTCTTTGACCAGATTGGACATCTCCCCTTAAGGATCATGAGGACTAAAACAAAAGAGGAGACATTTTTGGGTGAACAAACTGCACCATAGGGAGAAAATACAACTGTCATTTATGTAAATTAGATTTTTAACCCCTTGAATGAGAGCTGGGTCTGCAATGCATTCTGGATTGTTCCACAATTTCCAAATTATTGATTTGTACATTTACTCGTAAGAGTACAAACTCTGCGTAACCACTTATGTACCAGAGGAGTGTACACAAATTACTTTTCCATGTCTTACACACCCCTCCTGTCCTTAAGGGGTTAAATATGGAGTCTTCCATTAGTGCAAGCTAATCCAGTCCAACCCCTGTACAGTAATTAGAAATCACACATTACATCAGTGAAACTGGTCAAGGAGGTTGTTTTTGCAATATAATAAGTCTCAGCCTGAACCTTTGAGTGCCAGGGAGGTATCCAACGCATTGTGTTACAATGCATTGGATATTTCCCTGGCACTCAAAGGGTTAATGCAATATTTATTGCTTCCAGTTAGGTTTCATTACTTGTTACAAATCTATTTCCTTCAGACTTTCTACTCTTGCCTCTTTCCTTCAAATCAAAACAATAAATTATCACACAAGCAAGCAGTGAGTGACATGAAAAGGCTTGTGTAACAAGTGTCTGGATTTGGTACCACTCACACAGAACTATGAGTCATGAGCCATTCAGATCCTTCAGCTATAACGCAATACCTTTCAGTGAAACGCAGAATTTCATGACAATGAATGTACTACACAGTATATAATAAAGGTGACACTGTGCATATGAAACTAACATTTTTATATCTTGTTGTTGCTAAGTGAAAAGATATGTTCATCAATCTGTTCATTTTCTGCAATTTAATATAAGTGAGGGGGGAGGGCAGAGAGAAAGAATGGGAGAGAGAAGAAGAGCAATAGAAAATGCAAAATATAGCTAAAGGGACATACAGAGAGAGAAAGACTAACACAGCAAAAGAGAGAGGCGGAGAAAAACAGATAGATGGAAAGAGAATGGGACAAAAACTGGTAGTGATGGAGTGAGAGGGAGATGAAAAGAAAGAATACAAGAGAAATAAATAAAACTGATGTGGTGGGGATACAAACAAAAATAAGAAAAAAAAAGTTCAGAGTACTTGTAAAAAAATTAGTATATGCACTGAAAATTAACACAGAATTAATAGCGAAAGTAAAACAAAGAAAAATTGCAAAGGGGAAATTGATCCCATAGTAAATACCATAAATTCTCAGGTATAATACGCACAGTTCTGACCCTCTTCAACTTATATGAAGTGTGTGTGTGTGTGGGGGTGCATATTTTTTTCCATGAGAAAATACAATGTATGCTGTTTTCCTCCTTACCCTGCTGCAGTTCCTTCCCTTAGTTCCATTAGCCCCCTCCGGATTCCTCCGTGATCTCCTCACCCCACCGCAATCCTCTCTCAGCACCTTCACTTCCACTCACCCCCTCCAGATTCCTCCACGATCTCCTCACCCCACCGCAATCCTCTCTCAGCACCTTTACTTCCATTCACCCCATCCGGATTCCTCCGTGATCTCCTCACCCCACCGCAATCCTCTCTCAGCACCTTCACTTCCATTCACCCCATCCGGATTCCTCCGTGATCTCCTCACCCCACCGTGATCCTCTCGCAGCACCTTCACTTCCATTCACCCCATCCGGATTCCTCCGTGATCTCCTCACCCCACCGTGATCCTCTCGCAGCACCTTCACTTCCATTCACCCCCTCCAGATTCCTCCGTGATCACCTCACCCCACCGCAATCCTCTCTCAGCACCTTCACTTCCATTCACCCCCTCCAGATTCCTCCGTGATCTCCTCACCCAACCGCAATCCTCTCTCAGCACCTTCACTTCCATTCACCCCATCCGGATTCCTCCGTGATCTCCTCACCCCACCGTGATCCTCTCGCAGCACCTTCACTTCCATTCACCCCCTCCGGATTCCTCCATGATCTCCTCACCCCACCGCAATCCTCTCTCAGCACCTTCACTTCCATTCACCCCCTCCAGATTCCTCCGTGATCTCCTCACCCCACCGCAATCCTCTCTCAGCACCTTCACTGCCATTCACACCATCCGAATTGCTCCATGACAGCTTCAAAGTGTGCGGCATGCTTGTATTTGCCACCCGCTTTCAGCAATGCCCTGTCAGGACCTTACAATATAAGCCAATTATAATGCCCTGTGAGGACTTCACTTGTAAGCACAATCAGTCAACATTGTGCATATGCCTATGCATGCTTGTGGGATAACTCAATCAGCACCATGCATACAGGTGACAGTCTGTGTGCATGTTACTCCTCTCCTACACATATTCACATACACACGGGTGTTTCCAGATCTACGCATTCTCTGGTGCCTTTTTAAGAGCCCTCTTCAGCAACTTTCTCAGTTGGAAGCTTTTGTGCTAAATACTTGGTCCTGTTTATTCATACTTATCTTCTAGCTTCTGACTCCCTGACTTCCAACTCTGTTAGTACTCCACCTGTCCTGGTGACTTGCTTGTTTCCTGATCCTACTACAACTTGGCCCGACTCCACCTTTGGCCTGTAGCTGACTTCAACTCCTGGGTTATGATTTGGCTTTGTTACTTCTGTTTTAGAGACCCTGGTATTCTCTGCCACCCCTTGGCACGTAGGTGTATCCATCCTAATCTTGTTCTGGCTCAGCTGGGGTCAGATTTGCAAACCCTTGGTCAATACCAACTTTAACCTGGCCTATAGCAGCAGTAAGCATATACACACACAGTCATGATTGTTCTCACGTACCACTCTCTAGCAGAACTCCCTATCCAGCAAGCAGCAAAAACTTTTCTCATTCTTCAGCTACTCCATCCTCTTCTTCGGGAGTCTGGCCATTGTATTTCAACATATTTTATCTATGAAAAGGAAGAGGGAGAAACAACAGGTGCACCCCTCGTGTAGGATCAAAAGGACCAAATGCAACCACCACAAGCACACATCAGGTAGGTGCCAAAACCTCCCAAAATACACACAAAAAGTATAAGATCTCTATGTTTTATACTTTTTGTATGTATTTTGGGAGGTTCCGGCTCCTCCTCTCTTAGGATGATAGGTGAATTATGGAATATATAAACGGCTCCCTCATTTCCCTCACCAGGGTTTTGCTCTCAGTAGAGGTAAGGTGGGATCACTGTTTTTAACTGTAAATTATATTAAATACATGTTCAGATATTAGAGGCAGATAGGGACTTGCCTTAATCTGGGGTGCCTTGACGGGGCAGACAAGCTTTCCATGTCTTTGGCTGGTCATATTTTATGCCCAAAAATATGACACTAAACTCCGCTGTTTTATTTGTAGCGAGTCATAGGTTGCCTGTTTGTAAAACTCAGGGTTTGATGTGCAGACAACCTCTTTTTGTTCACTACTATAGTAGCCAAAATATTGTCCTTGCTGCTCTCCTGACTATAACCATAGGTAACTAACGGAACACTACTAATAAAGGCTATTTTAAGCTCACCAGGAACCTGTATGTTTCATACTTTTGTATGTATTTTGGGAGATTTTGGCTCCTCCTCTCTTGGTTGGTAGCTCCCCAGTCAGGGTGATAGGTGAATTAATGTGAGGTGGAATCACTGTTTTTAACCCCTTAAGGACCGGCCGTGCACACACGTTGCTGTTACTTGAGGACCAAGGACCATTTTATATTTTTTGCTGTGCGCGGGGAGCTCGGAATGCCATGACGGTCCAGGACCATCATGGGTCCTTAAGGGGTTAACTGCATTATATTAAATACATGTTCACATATTAGCGGCAGATAGGAACTTAATCTGGGGTGCACTAACGGGGCAGGCAAACTTTCCATGTCTTTGGCCAAAAATATGACATTAACCCCTCTGTTTTATTTGTAGTGAGTCATAGGTTGCTTGTTTGTAAAAATCAGGGTTTGATGGCAGACAACCTCTTTTTGTTTACACAAATTAAGGGGATAGTAATACTTAATTATTACTAATCCCTATATTAAAGTCCTATTAAAAATAAATGTATTGCCTCCAGTGTCATCTCTCAAACCTTTATGGTTTGAGAGTTGATCGCTACTAAAGTTGTCCTCTCCCTCCCCCTTCCCTGAAGTCAGCATTGTAGCTGACTGAAGGGAAATATGGTCTTAAATCATCATGAGGCTCTGCAGCAGAGCCAAGATTGCATTAACAAAAAAAAATATTTCACTAAAACGGTCTTCTACGTGTGCTTGCAAACCAAGCACACATAGAAGACAATTTCAGTGAAAGATTTCCTTTTTATTAAAGCGATTGCGGCTGTGCTGCAGAGCCGCCTGAAAGTCGTATGACTGGCTTCCCTGCAGTCAACTAGAACGCTGACTACGGAGAAGGGGGAGGGAGAGGGCAACTTTAGGAGCGATTATCTCTTAAACCATAAAGGTTTGAGAGATGACACTGGTGGCAATACATTTATTTTTAATAGGACTTTAATACGGGGATTAGTAATAATTAAGTATTACTATCCCTTTAAGTTGCTGGGATCCTACACAAATGCCTATTACACTCCTGAGATATAGACAGCCATCCCAGATACAGCTTAGTGAAATTCCAAATAAGGAAGATGAATCAGATTGCAGCATCTCCATCTCACTCTCCCCAGCTGCATGTACCAGGCAAGAAAACAAAGAGGAGGCACCTAATAGTGCAACATTGCATTGCACTCTGTACAAGTGAAGATAAATATAAATGGTATACTCACAAAAATCAGTGGTCCAGGCAGGACTATTCTCAACTACCTAACAAAATGTCACATGCAGAAATGTATCTATCTTTGTTCAGAATGTCCCAGATCTCCAGGGAAGATACAAAAGAATATGTGACTGCTCCCGAAAGCATATTCTCCAGGAGATTAAGTTTAATAAATAAAACTGCAACAGTATGCTATAAACATAAAAACAAAGTTCTTTACTCATATGTGTTTCACAGCTTATCACCACTTTCTTAAAGGTAATGAGCAAAATATGAAGCAACGTGTCACACACCTCTCAGGTTCTTAATTTAAACCATTTACCGTGTGCAGTAATCAGAGATTGATGTCTTGTGGTTCTGTTGACAACTGTCATGTCCACCTCCATGCACGTCTTCCAGGACTGACTGAAGATGTCACCCCTTATACAAAGGCACATGGGCAAAACTCATAGGGGATGTTAGGATTTTCTGGACATAGAAAGGTGTTTTGTGAGGTTTATTAATGTGGGATGTTATTTCTTCTTTAAGGTGAAACAGTGAAAGTTTGCAGAACAAAAACATGTGCTCTTTGGAGTGAACATAAGCAATGAGCCTCATTTTGTCCTATTTTTGAAGTATTTTTCTGTTTTCCAAAAGGATTCCAAATCAGAATTTAGTTTTGTTTTTTCAAAATAACCAATTCGCAAAATAGGTTCTGGCCCTCGGACAGAATGTGATTGCAGAACTGACAGTAAGAAAAATATCTGCCAATCAGGGCCGGCCGAAGACATTGTGCGGCATACCTCCCAACATTTCAAACTGCCAAAGAGGGACACTTGTGTTTTAGGGGGTGTTGCTGGGGGCGTGGCTGGTGGGTTGGACATTACCCTGAATTTTTAGACTATTTTATGACTTATTGATACCCCCTTGTATAACCAAATATATGACTTATAACAAGATCTAAGTATTTTATTTACACAGACTAATTTATAAACACATATACTGACATTTAAACAAACAAAATGTGAGTTTTATTGCTGTGGAGCAATGGGATACACTTATATACACACACCACACAGTCTGACCTCCTAAACACAGGGACACCAGGGAGGGAAAGAGGGACAGAGGGATTTGAGTCTAAAAGATGGACTGTCCCTCCTAAAGAGGGACACTTGGGAGGTATGGTGCTGCCTGGGTCCAAGGATGAAATGCTGCCCCCCAAAAAAAATCACGCCCACCAAAACACGCCTACATCCACACGAAAGCCTAACATCTGCCCACATTGCCCACCACAACACTGCCCCACTGTCCATCTCCACATACTGTCCACCCTGTCTTCCTCCATACACTGTCCACATTCACACTGTCATCGCCACACTGTCCAGCTCCACACTGCCCACCTTCACACTGCCCACACTGTCCACCTCCACACCCTGTGCACTGTCACATTGGCCCCCATTGTTCACATCCAAATTGTTCACCTCCACAGTGTTCGACTTGTCCACCTCCACATGTGTAGAAAAAGAAGATGCCAACGGCCGGATGGTTGCTCAAGCACTTTCTTTCACACTGCACAGACCAAATATGATCCACTCCATGCAGTGTGGAAGAAATGGCTTGGGCAGATGCTCTGTCTGGATCTCCTCTTACTCAGCCGATCCGACTGCAACATAAATCTGTGAAGAGCTGCGTTCTTGGAACTAGACCTTCTCTACCCATAGATACATGGGTTCCTATCGGTGGCTCAAGCGCCACTCGTTTATTTTTTTGCCTGCTGCTGCGGCTTCGGCCAGCGGGCTGTTTATTCCTCTCTCAGCTCTTCCCTCTCATTCATTGCCATAGAAAGAAGGCAGGAGAGGAGTTCTTGTCTCTAGCTGCCTCACCCTTGCAGCATCAGGGCAAAAAAATGTTTGCAGCTCCCCCTGTTTCGGCGCCCCTCCGATGCGGCATCCTAAGGCAGCTACCTAAACCGCCACTCAGTGTTTTGGCTCTTCTTTGGGGCAGCCAATTGCTGCCCCTGTAAAAGTGCCGCCTGGGTCCATGGACCCACCGGGACCCATGTAAGGGCCAGCTAATAAACACTTTGCAATTTTTTGCTGGTGGAATGGGATCTAGGTTTTGCTCTGTATCCAGAGTTGCCCAATAAGAGTTACATAGTGGGTTTAATGTGGTGGCTCAATTGTAAAAAAAAAAAAAAAATTATAGGCAAGAAAAATAATGCATAAAATTCCCCTTTTTGCATCAAAATAACTTAAAGGGATAGTAAAGTCCTGAAAAAAGTGTAGCCAAAATGAAAGTTAGAATAAAAAAATATGTAATGCCCTTATTCCTATCTCTCAAACCTTTATGGTTTGAGAGATATTAGAAAATAAAATCATCAGCTCCCTCCCCTTTCTGCCTGACGAGCTGCAAAGCCTTCAGAGGCAGAATCTGGTTGGGCGACTAGACGCGGCTCTTCAGGAGCAATGACATCGAGATATCTAACTATAAATACTTAATAGGAATGGTCTATAAAGTGTTCTTGCACACCAGGCACACGTTGTAGACCATTCAGATGAAGTATTCATAGTTAGATATCTCGATGACAGCGCTCCTGAAGAGCCGCCGTGTGGTCCCGAAAGCAGGTTCTCATGCCGTCATCTATACAGCTGATGCATGAGAAGGGGGAGGGAGCGGAGGACTTTATTTTCTTATATCTCTCAACCCATAAAGGTTTGAAAGATAGGAATCAGGGCATTATATTTTTTTTTCTACCTTTCATTTTGGCTGTACTTTTTTCGGGACTTTACAATCCCTTTAAAATAACACATTGAAACTCTATGAACAAGCCCCAAAGCCCCATTGCAGATCACTTTTCTTCACAGAGAAAGAGTATAATAACTTCTAATTCCGCTTCGAGTGAGAACATAGCTATACCCCCTAAACGGATGACATTCAGCACAAAGTGGTAGTGTTATTAGGGACAAAGAACAGCTTGTTTTGTACAGAATATAGAAAATGGTTTCTTTGTTTCCTCCATAAAATGCATATTTCTTTAAAGTTCAAAGGTAGCAGTTATAAAAACAAGTCTGCAATCCTACCAGCAGATCCCCATGAAATTATCAGAGCATTGTGAGAACCATGTGAAGGGCCACAGCACTATTTAATAAAATTGTGCATTAAAATGCAGAGCAAAACATATAGCTATTATTACTGTGAATATCGTATTTATCAATGATCGACTATAATTCTGCACCTAAAAAAATAATTTTGCATTTAAAAAATTTGCATTGTTTTTATAGGAAATTCACAGAATTGTTTGCATTGCTAACAAAATTATAATTTTATAAAAAAATTAATACTAACATTGCTTCTAACAATAGCATTGCTAATAAAATGTTCCAAGGCCTCTAAAGCTGCATGCAAGGCTGGAGTTTCAAATAGGAAGAGTAGGCAACTCTGTAGATTTTGAGGGTTCACCTCAGGGGAGCAGGACACACCCACATTCAGCATTGTGGGTGTGGCCTGAGCAATCTCAATGTCCCTGCACCAGTTTTATACCACTTTACAGGCTACTATTTAACCCCTTATATGCTAGAGTGATCTCCAACACATTGCTTTACAATGCAGCTGAGATTCTTATTTCAACCTACGGGTCAAAGATTTTTTTTTTGCCTTTGCTTGTTCTGTGCCAGGAAATAATGGATAGGACTGTGGGTGGAGTAATTTGAGGAATGGGGGTGTGGTCACAGTGCTGGATCTCTTGATCCCTCCTGATGTCCACTTGGGAATTGATTGTCTATCCAGTAGGACTGGCGATCAATACTGTGACCAGGAAGGCAATCACCTCCTTCCCTCTAAGTCCTCCTTTTAATCTTGTGTGCTATGAATGCCTGGGTTGAGCAGGAGGATCCTCAAGATGTGAGTGGGTCTTGAAAGTCTTCCTACTTAACCCAGATGTTCATAGAACACCGGGTTGAAGAGGAGAAGGTAGAGGAAGGCGGTGATTGTCTTCTTGGTCGCAGCATTGACTGACTATCCTCCTGGATAAGCGACCAATGCCAGGGGAGATTTCAGGAGGGGGTCCTGATGCCCCCCATGAGGTCTGATTTTAAAAAAAACATTAATAATACTAATTAAAAAAACATATAAATAATACATACAATCCCATCCCCAGCCTGGCCTCAGCACTGTTTGATACCCCCCCAATACCCTTGTTCCTTTGCCTGCTGGTAGCCAGTTCCCCACATATACCATCTCAACCACTGCAGCATGTTCCCTCTCCCACTAATACCAGAGATCTCCATGTACATTGTGTGACCCTCTCCCCCAGCCTTGTTCCCTTATCCACTATTAGCCATAGATCCAAGCATACACTGAGTGACCCCACCTGCCTTGTTCCCTGTCCATTGGTAGCCACAGATCCCCACATATACTGTCTAACGCCCTGCAGCTTTGTTCTCTTGCCCACTGGTAGCCAGAGATCCCCACGTACACTGAGTGACCCCACCAGCCTTGTTACCCTGCCCATGTGTAGCCACAGATCTCCATAAACACTGCATGAGCCCCAAGCTGGGCCCCACTGCCTCTTGCAGTCATAAATGCCCCATATCTACTGTCTGACCCCCCCTTCACATTCATATCCAGGGTCGGATTTACATCTCAGGAGCCTGTAGGCACAGGAATCTGAAGTGCCCCGTCTACCCCCATTGGCCATCTCCACTGGACACCTCTACAATGCTCCAAATCTCCGCATTACCCCCATATCCATATTGCCCTCACATTGCCCCCATCATCTCCACATTGCCCCATCAGCTCCAGCTTGCCCCCATCAGCTCCAACTTTCCCCATCAGCTCCAACTTCCCCCCATCAGCTCCAACTTGCCTCCATCAGCTCCAACTTGCCCTCACATTACCTCCATCATCTCCACATTGCCCCCATCAGCTCCACCTTGCCCTCACATTGCCCCCATCATCTCCAACTTGCCCTCACATTACCCCCGTCATCTCCACATTGCTCCCACTTTGCCCCCCAGTATCTGTTTCCTACCTCCCTGGTGGTCCAGCGGCAGGAGAAGTTTGTGCCTCCTTCTGCACAGTCCTGTAGCTGCTGCAGCTCCCTTTAGGAATGCAGAGCACACAGCAAGTATCAGCTTTATGAGCAAAAACAAAACACAGAAGAAATGTATAGTGTTGTTGCATATCCTATGTCTTATGGCCAATATACATCTAACAGTATTACAGAGACCAGTTCTGTGCCATTTAATGGCTTAGGACATAAAAACAGTTTTTAATCTTAATAATTGTTTTTATGTCCTAAGCCATTACATGGCACAGAACTGCTCTTTCTAATACTATTAGATGGTTATTGCCCATAAGATACAGGATATCCAACAACACTATACATTTCTTCTCTCTTTTGTTTTTGCTCATAAAGCTGATACTTGCTGTGCACCTTCATATCAATATTAATATACATGATCCTGACCCAGATCTGCATATATGTGTCCAGGTTTCTCTGTGTGCTGTCTGTCCCACATATATACAATTTAATTAAAGGTCACACAGTAACATTATTATTCGATTATACACATCAGTCTTTAACCTGTTGTGTGCCAGACGGAAGAGCGCATGGCAACTGAGATCTTTTGTTATTTTGGTGAGGTATTCCATCAGGATCTTGCGCTGTTATGCATGACGAGATTGTCATTTCGCCCGTTTCATTATGCCCACATGATGAAAACATTACTAATACATAACAACACTACAATGACGGACAACATATTGCTAGTCTGATATCATTTGGGAGAATTTATCACCTGTATTTTATGCCTATGAATAGCAATTACCCACTGCCATAATGGATATGGGCCCATTGACCTGCACTTCTTGTAACTGCACCTTCCCAGAGAGGCAAGTTAATAGATGCATTAATGTTTTATTTATACAGTACCACAAGTGTACGCAGCGCTTTACAATTTAAGGGTTTAGACCATACATGGTTACAAGTGCTTTGCAAAGTGAAACATTGGAAGTGAGGTCCTTACCCGAAAGCTTACAATCTAAAGTGGTCATGGAAGACATATAGAGTACATAAAGGCCAAATTTCCCCCTGTCTCCCAGGCCAGTCTGCTCCTGGAGGAAAGGCTGCAGAAGCGGATCTGATAGGTCCACTCACCCCCACACCCTCCCCAACCATGCAGACTGGTTCACTTAGTACCTCAGCTCTGCCACAGACTGAGAGCGGCACAGTGCTCTCACCATGGATGGCGCTCATGTACACATTATTTTTGTCCCTAAACTTAATTGCCAAAATCTCCTCTTGGTGCAAAACTGAGGACTCCCCACCCTTTCAGACAGGTATTTATAAGTTGTTTAGGGAACCCTTTACAGTTTTCTCTGTCTCACATGCAACTGTCTCTTAACAAAAAAGTAAATTAAGTAACAGAGCTCAGGTATAAAATGTATAAGCATATAAGTGGCACCCTTAATTAAGGGGTTTAATGAATCTCAAACAATCTTTGTACTGGTTTCCAGAAAGTCTGGGTAAACAGGCAGATTAACCCTATGAGTGCCAGAGGCGTACACAACGCATTGCACAGCAATGAGCTGCATAACACCTTGGGTTAAGGTGGTAGTCATTATCCTCCAGGAAGCCTGAGTGTAACCTGTGGCACTTCTACAGACTCTACAATTGTATTCCAAACCTGGAGCACTTAGAGGGAACCCTAGTCTTCCCTTGTGCATGAAATTCCTCAAAGCAGATATTTTGTGGGGGTGTATACCTCTGCAGACTTAGCCTGTAGATAGGTTATTAGATTTTTAAACTACCTGTTGTACTAGGGATATTCTTTGGGAAGGTACTGGGTATTATTGTTGAAATGCATGAAATGCAAGAGCATCCTATATAATAATTCGCTAAATCGTGTGTAACGCCGCGACATGCGCAGTACACACTGCTGTGTGTGCTGCAGTCATGCGCAGTAGAGAATGCCCGTGCCACGGCTGATACAAAGCTGGGCGCTCCGAAGGAGCGTCCAACTCTGTATCAGTCGTGGCGCGGGCAGTCTCTACTGAGCGTGACTGCCCCGCGACCGGGTGGCAGTGGCACTGTGGACCGTGTAACGGGCTGTTCAACTAGTTTCATATATTTCCCTGGTCATTGTTTGTTGGAAAATAGCAATATTTTACGTGTGCCATTTCAAAAGGATACCCTGTGTTATGACCAATGTAGGTTGAAGGACTGGTGGCAAGGTATTGGGCTGCATACTCATTAGTTTGGGAGACAATATCCCCCCAAATATATTCCCACCAAAATAAACCAAAAAAATTGGACAAGGGTAAAACCTGACTCATCCACTTTAATTCCTGGGTTGACTGTGAATGGAGGAATATCAGGGAAAAAGCCAGCTGATGATACCATTCCATAGGGTCAGGATCAGTGGTAGTATTTGGGGTAATATGCGGGGTAGTATGGCTCTTTTTTAGAGGGGGTCCAGCGTTATCCTAAAAGTATTGCTAGACGTGTCTCTAAACTGGCCTGCATCAAAATCTAGTTCACAACATGTGGCTTTAGAATCTGATGCCAAAACAGGCATATGCCTCCTCAGCAGTAAGTATCCTCTGCATTGTTACTCAGGCACGTCCGCAGACATTTTTCCGGGGGCGGAGGGTAAAACCATAATATGTCCCAAAGGCCAGCTCTCTCAGCCCCTATGTTTATATGGAGGTGGCAATTGATGGGTGGGGGCAAGTGACCCCCCCCCCCCGACGTCCTTGTTCTTACTATAAGTAAACCAATTACCTTCCTAGCTACCTAACCTACTACTGCCCAACACTTCGCACTCAAAGGGTCAATGCCTAATTTCCACTAAATAACTGAACACACTTACTAATCCACTTAACTTACCTACCTTTGTAAATTACTATTTTTTTAAAGTTATTTTATTTTTTAATTACTAATCTACATAAAGCCTTATTCTACCTAATTTTTCACTATTATCCATCCAGTATAACCAAAATCAAATTAAACTGCAAAAAAAATATTAACCCCAAAGGGTCATTTTGTTTTATTTCCTAAACCTAACCCATGTACACCCTAATCCTACCTTATTCCCTACTAACTACCCACCCAAACTATATAATAAGTTAAACAATTAATTAAATCAATTTAATTAAAAAAAAGGTTAAAAAAGACTGCAAAGGAATAAAATAAAGGAATACAGATCAGCAAATGTGGATCTGCTATATTTGGTCACTGTAAACTGCAGTGATAAGAGGGGGAAGTTATTTTTATTGCAGGGACTGCACTGCACACTACTTCATTGGCTCTCTGCCTCAGCTTGATCAGCCTGAGCAGGAGAGAGGCAGAGAAGAGTGATGAAGGCAATGTTTGTAAACCTTGACTTTGTCATGTGGTGCCACTTGCACATGTGATTTGCGGTAGCAGTGATTACCATACCTGGGAACTCTCAGGGTTTGACCCTGAGACTCAGGGTTTTGACCCAAATCTCAGGGTCTCAGGGTGAAGGGCCAAATTCTCAGGGTGAGAGAGGTCTGTGTCACCTACTATATGAATTTCCCCAATCAGATGTTTCCTTAGCCTCTAAACTGGTGCCATTAGTACCAGAGAGACAGTGGGAGATGTCCTGCTTGTCTTGTTTGTGTTCAGGCAGTGAGTTATCCAAACTGTAGCATGTTAAAAGTCCCTAGCACACGGACCGGAGCACCTCTGTGTTAGAGCAAGCAGGCACATATCACATAAAATCTACATTGTGGGAAGCTTTAAGGGTTAATATTTCAAAGATCTCAGGGTCAGCTCATCTTGAAAGTTCCCAGGTATGGTGATTACATGTGCGGATTCATCATGGATTGGCAAACACTGACTGTCCTGTTCCTTTAGAAGTCAGCAACATCCTTTCTGCCACAATGACAGCGAGCCCCTGAGGTGTGCTGTGATTTTTAACACAAGATCTGCCAGGACTGTCATCTGTCCTCAAAGCATGGATTTCAGTGACAGTCCTGGCCCATCACCCAGCGCTAGGGGTTAAACACTTGGCTGCAGTTATTCCTCCCTATCTAGTTTTGCACAAGAGAAAAGAGCAGCAGTTGTGGATGAGCCTACTGCAACATAGTGGATAAATAAATCTCATTGATTTAAATGGGGCTTTCGTACCTTGCAGTGCATTGGAAACGTCTCTAGTATTCAAGGAGTTGAAAGCTCCATTAAATAGAAAATGTAATTTGTCCCCTGTGGTGAGGTTGGTTTGCGCCACAATTGCACTTCTCTAGTTTCCTGAATAGAGCACTAAATTTCCCTTCTTTGTTATCTTGATTTATCATTGTATAGACCTCGGTAATGAAGTGTGAAGCTTGCTTTCTGACAATCAGTAAGCTTTCAGATTGTGGTATGTTTCTGGTAATAGCATCGAAAATAAAGTTGGTAATCTGCTGATAGACCCAGTAATCCTGTTTTCCAAGTTCAAAGTGTAATGAATTTGTGAGAAATAGAAGATTAGTTTATCTAGAGCCAGCCGGCAGAGCCAATCAGTTTTTCTACATCTGAGCAGAATTTTTATTCTCTCACCCCATGGAAACTGTGTATTTACCATAACGCTGCAAGAAGTGTGGGAAGAACCATTCTGGTCTTCGAAGGGTTAAAGTAATATTAACACCTGTTAACTGTCCGAGTGCCAGAGAGGTATCCAAAGTAATATGTTGGATATGTCTGGCACATATGTCTGGGTTTCAGTTCATGTACTTCCAGCGAGCCTATAAAAATATTTATTCTGATTTTGATTGATAAAATATAAACCTAAACTTGATGTTTGTATTTTTTATTTTATTTTTATTAACCCTTTGAGTGCCAGAGGGATACAATGCATTGTGGACCCTCTGGCACTCAAAGGGTTAACCTTTTGACCATCACTTCTGAGAGACAGATAAGGTTGCCAAGGTAATAGGAGTTAGGAGTCCCTTGAAAAGGCAGGAATGGTTGCCCCCACAGATCCTCTGCAAATCTACAAATTAGGCCTCAGGCAACAGAGAATGTATTAATGCTAGCAAGGTATATAGGGTATTTAATTGTATGTATGCCCCAGGTCATTTTTTAGGCGTTTGTGCTCTATTAAGAGTAAGACAGGTCTGTGTTCTTTAGCATGTTTGTTAGATAATTGGGCCCCTGTATATTCACCTGACTTTTTCTCCTGTTTCTTCTACTACATAGTTCCTAGACTGTAAGCTCTGTAGAAAAATGGTTCAGTTATGTATGTAGAGCTTACTTTTATCTTGTATTGCATTATCTGTAGAGTAACATAAATACTCTACGTTATGGGATATCATCAACCCCTTGAAGGCAGGAGAGGCGTGCAGTGCGTTGCTTTGCATTGCATTGCGCACTCCTCTGGTCTTCAAGCAGTTACAGAAGAAATATAAGAATAAATGGCTTTTTGTCTAATAGATTAATTTTCCTAACAAAGTGTCTTTCATACATCAGTGAAGTACATCTATATATTTTTTTCACACTGTATCTGTATATACAGATATCTGATATGTCTGCCTCTAGATCACACCTCCTGACAACAGACAATAGGCTTCAACAGAGCTGTGTGGTATATAAGGGTCAACTGTAATCAGATTGTAAACTGAAACATCAAAATGCAAATAAATACAAGTTACAACTGACGTCTCCTTGAAGGACACCTGATTAGCTCAGTCTTGTTAACGGATCATTAAAGGGTTAGTAATGTCTAACATTAACTAACCCTAATATTGAAGGTATACAAAAGATAATCTTACTGTGCCAAGTTGGATCTCTCAAACCTTTATGGTTTGAGAGATATAAGTGCTTAAAGTTCCCCCTCCCTCCCCTTTTCCAGACGTCAGCATGTAGCTGACGTAATGAGATCCCGGTCCCAGACCAGCTGACGGCTCTTCAGCGGAGCTGAATGAGCGCTATAGAAAAACAAATACTTCAGTTGAATGGTCTGCAAAGTCTGCTTGCAAACCAAGCACACTTTGTAGACCGTTCCAGTGAAGTATCTGTTTTTCGATAGCGCTCATTCAGCTCTGCTGAAGAGCCGCTGAGTCGCATGACACAGATCCACTGCTGACAGCTTTACAGCTCATCAGCAGGAGGGGGGGGGGGACTTTAAGTGTTTATATCTCTAGAACCGTAAAGATTTGAGAGATACGACTTGGCACACTAATATTATCTTTTTAATACCTTCAATATTAGGGTTAGTTAATGTTAGACATTACTAACCGTTTAAATTTTTAATATGAAAGAAAACCAAAGACATTGCAGTGCATTTCCTTCTGAGTACAATAAGGGTATTGTCACTGCTAACAGCTACTTTACTCAAAAGTTATTATAGCTCCAACTGTCATAAAGTAGCAGATTGTTATTACATTATGTGATTCTCAGCTCTAGTCATCAGGGCACACCAACAAGGCAGGTTTAACTCATTGAGTGCCAGAGGGGTACGCAAGGCATTGCAGAGTAATATGTTGCGTACCTCTCTGGCACCCAAAGGGTTAAGGACATCTCTAATTAAGTATAGGTGAATCAATCACAATTACTGAGTCATTGATTATTCCCCTTTGCTCAAGCAGGGGTCGCCTAAAAACCTGACCGGTTTAGGGTCCTGAGTGCACATCATTGAGAATTAACCGTCCTAAAGAACTGTAGTCAGTGGCTCATCTCTCCCACAGAATGCAATACAAAATTATCTAGACATCAGGGGGGAGATGCACTAAGGTGTGATAAAGAGATGATAACATCTCCAGTGTGACAAACTCTCACATTCCTATTATTCTGTGATGCTTATGTACTAAGATCTCTCCAGCTTGATTGATACATCATAAGCTCCATAGAGTGAAACTGGAATTGAAGTTTTTATCACACTGAAGAGTTTGTTTCCTCTTTGCACTATTAGCAACAGTTTAATATAAAAACAGTTTGAACTGTAATGACTTTGTATGGAGCAGCTTGCAGCAATTAGGATACTGGAACAAGAAGAGAAGAGGGGAGCAGACCCATCTAAGAGCGTAAATGGATTACAGGGACAAAATATATATATACAATACCCCCCTCCTCCCCCGTCAATTCAATGCTCACCAGACTTCACCAAAGTTATCAGCACATATAAATAACACTGCTGCTTATATGGATCCAATAGACATGGTAGTCCACAAATTCCAAATGTTATTGAACCAAAAAAATTGAACATAAAATCAAATGGCCTAATCCACTGTATGAATAAATCAGGTATACAATGATCCAATGCATTTCATATTATATACATATATATATATACTGATAGACAGGCAATGTAACAAAGTGGTGGAGAATGCAAGCAGGGTGCTGGGCTGTATAGCTAGGGGCATTAGCAGCAGAAAAAGGGAAGTGGTCATGACACTGTACAGATATTGGGCTAGATTCTATTGTAGATGCTAAATGTTAACACTAGTTTTATCAAACATTTTCCCATTGAAGTCTATGGAGAAAACTGGAGATAAAACCAGAGATAAAATTAGCACCTGTAATAGAATCTAGCCCCTCTAATTATCTCCAGAAGGATATAGATACTCTTGATAAAATTCAGAGAAGGGCTATTAAAATGGTGACTGGTTTACAGGAAAAGAAATATCAGGATAGACTAAAGGATCTGAACATGTATAGCTTGGAGGAGAGAAGAGAGAGGGGATATGATAGAAACATTCAAATACATGAAGGGTTTCAACAAAGTGCAGGAGGGAAGTACATTTCAAAGAAGTAAAAATGTTAGGACAAGAGGCCATAGTCTAAAACTAGAGGGACACAGGTTTATATGTAATGTAAGAAAGTTTTACTTCACTGAGAGGGTAGTAGATAAGTGGAATAGCCTACCAGCAGAAGTCGTAGACGTTAATACAATGAAAGAATTTAAGCATACATGGGATGGACTGTATCCAAAGGAAGCCTGCCTGTTACACAATATAGCATCCATAACCCTTCTATCAAGAGGATGTTCTTGGAGGTTATTTGCATTATATATTGAGGAATGTCTTACAGCATTTTTCCACGTTGTACCTTATTTTTGAGGATTTTTGTATGAGAGCTTTTTTTTTATTTTTTTATATTGGACAATTTTTTGAAGTGGACTCTCCACTGTTAAGAACATACATATATTTTAGTTATATTGTATGTATTATATTTACTATATTGTTGTCTGTGTCTTATTAAATGTCTATATAGTTTTTTAGATCATACTAGCGCTCTCCTTGAATTTTGTGGTGGTTCTTCTTACTAGGTCCCACAGATCATTTTCTGGTCGCTTATATATATATACATGTGTGTGTATGTATATATATATATATATATATATATATATATATATATATATATATATATATATATACACACACACATACACACACACGTATATGTAAGCGACCAGAAAATGATCTGTGGGACCTAGTAAGAAGAACCACCACATCAGTGTTATATATATGTGCTGATAACGTCAGTGAAGTCTGGTGAGCATTGAACTGACAGGGGGTAGGGGGTGGGGCCTTGTGTATCCTATATATTAATTTGCTAAATGTGTGTTTGTCAGAAGCCTTCATGTGCAGTAGAGACAGCTGCGCGTTCTGCAGTCGTGTGCACTACAGACTGCCCACGCTGCGGCTGATAACAGAGCAGAGCTCCAAATTAAGACCGTACGGTCTGAATTCAGAGCGCCCTGATTCATATCAGCCGCGGTGCGGCCAGTCTCTACTGTGCATGACTGCACCATGGCCATTGCTGGGTGGCACTGTGGCCCATGTACACGGGTTCTTCAACTAGTATATACATATTTTGTCCCTGTAATCTAGTTACGCTCTTAGATGGATCTGCGCCCCTCTTCTGTTCTTGTTCCTCATGAGCTATAAACAGTGCATGTTTTCATGATATCCCTATATGATCATAGGTGGGTTAAAGAGTGGCTCAGTCACTTTAATTAGTCCACCGGTGATCATTAACCCTTTGTGTGCCAGAGGTGTACACAACACTCTGCAAAGCTTTGGCACTCAAAGGGTTAAAGGATCTCCTGAAAACATGCACTGTTGTTAGTTCATGAGGACCACAGCTGTGGTTAATGTTGCACCTTGGATGGCCTAGTATTCATAAGCAAACTCAAACTTATGTTGTGAATATTTTAAAAAGCAAGAAAACACACTAGGCTTGGGACTTGTCTAGTACATCTTTGCTGATACAGGTGTTTACATTGTTCCTCTGCCGGTTTGAAGGCCGTCCCTTGCTTGCAACACCATCTGTTCAAAGAGTAAAAACACAATGTATATTTCTTTCTTAGGGATTTGGAGACCCATTTGGCTAATTACTCTTATGTCAAAGTCTCACAAGCTAGAAACAAACAGGGTACTGTATCTCTAGTGGTGGGTAAAATACGCAGGACAACCATGGCTTAGATCAGGATGTAATAACAGTGATTGCATAAGTATAGATCTCCTCTTTATCTGCAGGAGCTAACCAGAGTGCTGAACTCAGCTGGGGATGTTTACATTACACTACTTGTGATTGTAATTATAAAGTGAAAACAGCAGGCTATGTTACATTCTACTGTAGTAATGTAACCCATGTACTGAACAGCTTGGTATTTTGATATCAAGCCTGCAGCAATAATTTTAATCAAACAGATGTTATTATATGTACTGTTCAAAATTAGTTTTCACACAGTGGTTGGTATAGATGCAATTAACCCTTTGTGTGCCAGACAGGTGAGCAACGCTTTGCTCGCCCCTCGGGTACTAAAAGGGTTAAAGACTATATTGCAGGGGTCATGCGATGCTCAGTTGTTAACTCATGGTGATAAGTGTTCAGTGTTTAACCCTACGCGTGCCAGTTTATGTAATGCAATGCAGTGCCATGAATTTAAAAAAAAATCAACAGAGCTAAATAACATTTAACCCCTTATTGACCGGCCGCACGGCTGGCATTTAAGGACCACGGGACATTTTTTATTTATTTTTTTCCCCCCAATGGATTTAGGGTTCCCCTAATGGCATGCAGCTTAGTGGGCACCCCTGAATTCCATGATGAGGCAGGACAGTCATGGGTCCTTAAAGGGATAGTAATACTTAAAATGTAAAAAAAAATATGTTGTAGGGTTTATCCCCCTGAGTAAAACAAGACTACTCCCACTGCTGAAAGGTGTTTCATTCAAAAGTTATTAATTTTCAAAGTTTAATTTTTTAGGTGCAATATCACAGTGGCCTGAAATTGTACAGTGGCGCTGTTGCTACACCATCCTATGGAGATTTATGGTCCCGGGACCAGAGCTATCCATAGGATCGTGTAGCAACAGCGCCACTGTACAATTTCAGGCCACTATGATTTTGCACCTAAAAAATTCAACTTTGAAAATTAATAACTTTTGAATGAAACACCGTTCAGCAGTGGGAGTACTCTTGTTTTACTCAGGGGGATAAACCCTACAACATATTTTTTTTTTACATTTTAAGTATTACTATCCCTTTAACACAAGTTTTCCCATGACAATCATAGCACATCATGGTTCCTTAAGGGGTTAAAGAGCAGTAAACCTTTTTTTTATTAAAAACAAAAATATTACAGGGAATTTCATGCTGAGTAAAACATGGACACTCTCATTTAAAATGTATTTTAGCTCAAACCTAGGCCTAGATTAGGGCCTAAATCCATAACCCGTAATGCTGCCCCAATCACCTATCCCACACTTGCACTGCAAGCTCATTAGCACTTACATTAAAGTTTAACTACTGCTTCACCCCTTACTAGGCTAGTCTGACCTACTATTAACCCTCCATTGTCGGATTAGCTGGGAACATATAAAAATCAAAACATTCCAGCCAACCCAGCAAATGAGGTATTAAAACTGTAAAAAAGAAAGTTTTCATTTTTTTAGTATTTTTTCCCTCCCTGAATTAATTAAATGAAAAAAGAAGTATGGGGTACATTCACCCCATTTTTGTAATTAATTTTACAAACACAAAATTAATATGAGATCTATTATTAATTAAAAAAATAAAATTTAATGAAAAAAATGTATATGGGATCTGGAGCCCCCATATTAATTTTTTCAAATATCAAGGAAGGGGTATTACAAACTTAGAAAAGATTAATATGGGGTCTGGAGTTATATCTAAGTGCCCAAAGAAGGGGTACAGTATCCTTTACTCTACCCTGCCAGGGTAGGAGACAGGAAGTCAAAAAATAATAAATATACATTCCATTTCGCCATACTAATAGTAAAAGTGCTTAAGGAAGGGGCCAGAGATCCCTTCCTTTACCCTCCTTTACAGGAGACGAAGTGTGTAAATATATTAAAATGGGGTCCGACTCCTCAGCCCACATATTCATTTTAACATTCCAAAGGGAAAGGCTCCAAGACCCCTTCCTCTTCTTCCTAAGAAAGGAGGCTAAATGTGTTTGTGTGTCTCCTATATACACACTCACCATGATGTTGAGGTCCTACAATGTGTCAGTCATGCACTGGTCCTCAATACCATAAAGTCCAAAAGTAGAACATTTTTAAATAAAAAAATCTGTTAGGGTCCAAGTACTCCTTCCTAGTGTCTAATCCATGCAGTTGGAAAAACAAACAATTAAATAACAACAACAACCTGTATCTGCTTAAGATAAATCAATACAAGTTTAAAGGGATAGTAATGTTTCATAATAAAAGCGGCTCTAATTAATCATCATAGTATTTGGACCTTGGAGAGTGTTATATCAATACTGTCAGACTTGTAGTTCAAGAGTAATTCAATGACAAAATATCCCCCTCCCGCCTCTTTTACTGATGTAACACTGTTCAGCCAGATCAGAAGGGAGGTGCCCAGGTAGACTGCAAAGAGGAACAATCTTCAATTAAGATTAGGGAAAAATGTGAAAAACTTGTCAAGGGGGCAGGGTTTTCATTGTTCTCATAGGAAGAAGATTGTCCCCTGCTGTTATCTGTCTGGTCTATGGACTGCATTCCACATCTGAGAAGAGATGGCTTACACTAGGTAAAAGGGGCGGGAGGGAAACTTTGCTTGTGAATATCTCTCAAACCACAACGGTTCGAGAGATGAGATTTATATCGTTCTTCGTGTTTTTTTAATGCCTACAAAATAAAATAAAGATAAAACGAAGTATTACTATCCCTTTACGTATTTTTCCACATTCTAATTTGCTGGGAAGAGGTATTAAAAAGGTCATTCTGTATACCCCAGAGTAACCTCCTCTCAGCTAATTAGTGGCTTGTAGAAAAGGGCCATGCATCTGTCATAAGTGATCCTTTCCTCCTAACCAATCAATTTTTTGGAGGATGCTGTGAAGTACTGAGCATGTGTCACCCCCTTCCTCCAAGTCTTTGACTGGCTGAGAATGAGGCTGTCCATAGAAAGTGAAGATGACAACCACATCATCTAATGACCAGAACAGAAAATTGTTTTCTGTAAGAAAAAGTGTGATCTGACAAAAAACATCAGTGGAAGTGCCATTGTTTTACTTGGCAGGAAAGTCCATGTAACAAATGTTGTAATAAAAAAAATTACTTTGCCTTTTAATATTCTATATCCTCAGCCAGGAACTATGGCATAAACAAGCTAAGTATAGAATATTTTCTGATAAATAGACATAAAAAGAACAGAAAAAGCGGAACTTTAAGAGATTTCCAGTAATGAGTCAAAATATAAAATAAATAAATCTGGGTTTTGGAAAAGGATAGGTTGTGATAGTCATTTAACACTTTGGATGCTAGAAAGGTCATCAACATAATCCCTTGGAGATCACTGTAGCATTGAATGGGTTAAATGACCCCATTGTAAAGCAATGCGTGGATACCCCTCTTGCACTCAAAGGGTTACTCAATGGGTATTTGAGAATTCACATCAGTTCCCTATGGTGCCATTAGTGTACATTAGAATTCCACCTCTTTCTTCATGAATATGCCCTTGTTGAAAGATTAGAACAACTATTACCTTTCGTGTTATTCATTTTGTTGATGTTCTTTGAGGTAGCTGGCTGAGCTGAAAAACAAACATAAAACAGTTACAATCAGCACGTACATCATAATTGCAAATGGGAAGTAGTGCATGTATGAATCTGCCAGTGTATGTGCATGCAGGGCCGGCGCCACCTATAGGTGAGGTAGGTGCCGGCCTAGGGCGCACATTCTCTGGGGGCGCATCGGGGCCCCCCCCATTCACCACTTACTGCCCAAGTAAAAAAAAATATGTTTCGGTGCCCTCCCTTGGCTGACTATTTTTTTAATGTAGCACAGCGATACCTGTTTCTCTCTCCCCCTCCGCTCCTTCAGTCCTGGACCAGGATTAAAGGAGTGGAGGGGAGAGAGAAATGGGCATCGCTGTGCTACATTAAAAAAATAGCCAGTCAAGAGAGAGCACTGAAACGTACTCACTGGGAGAGAGAGAGATGTGCACCAGGAAGAGTAAGGGGAAGGGGGGTCAAGAGGGGATAAATAGTCAGACGGGGGAAGAAAGTGTTAAAGGGGGGAATAACAGTCAAGAGGGGATCAAGAGTCAGATGGGGGAGAGAGAGAGTCAAAAGGGGGATCAAGAGTCAGACGGGGAGAGAGAGAGTCAAAGGGGGATAGGCAGTCAAGAGGGGGATCATGAGTCAGATGGGGAGGAGAGAGAGTCAAAGGGGGGATGAACAGTCAAGAGGGGGAGAGAGTCAAAGGGGTGAGAGTCACATATAGAGAACATACACTCTGTCACACTGATACACATATAGAGAAGCACACACACATACTTACACACTGATATCCTTACAGAGACTCACACATACTGACACACATATACATATAGGGAACACATACTGACACACACATACACATATAGAGAACACACACACACAAACTGACACTTATACACATATAGGGAACACACAAACACACTTAAACACATACAGGGCGGGGAGGCAAAATTAGGTTTTGTCTAGGGTGGTAAAAATCCTTGCACCAGCCCTATGTGCATGGCACTAGCCTCTAATGTCCATGGCTGCAGTTAAGGGTATGCAATATAGAGCATGATCGCTGTAGTGCACACAAGCAGACACACTCCGCAAGTGTTAGACTTTAATGCCAGCAAGCCCTGTTCTCCCACCAGATACCATGTGCAGGGAAACTAACAGAGACCCAGTTCATCTATATTATTTTAATACACCACATGATTTGTGGTGCTGATGAACCCTTTGAGTGCCAAAGGGGTATGCATGCATTGCTTTGCAATTCATTTTGTACCCCTCTGGCACTCAAAAGGTTAAAGGGATGCTGGAAATGACCATAAGCTGCCACAATGCCCTCTCCTTGGTGTAAGGGGAGGCTTTTTTGCATACGTAGGTTAGTAAATTTGTGTTATGGTGGCATAGGAACTTAACAGCAATTCCAAAGCCTGATTTAGTGCAGAACTGCCATCGTACATCTTCCCCATTGCTCCTTATTTAACAACTGCATACATTTTTGTCATGTACACAGTCATGTATATCATACAGAGATATCTATTTCTCTATAGCTCTACTATGAGATAGCTCAGCTGGCTAATGCACCAGCTGTGAAATCTGCTCAACCTTTGGGGAAGAGTCAAATACATGCCAACCTGCAATGGACCAGCATGGCATATTACAGTGTATATATATGTATATATATATATATATATATATATATATATATATATATAGAGAGAGAGAGAGAGAGATGGTAATGTCGACACTATAAGGACCAGAGGAGTGTTGTCATGGTTAACAAGAATACACCAGGAGTCAGTACTTTAATTGTAAAACCACATTTATTGAAGAGTGATAAATAAAGATAATAAAATAATAACAACGTTATTACTGAAGAAGCCAGCGATTTCCTACCATAAATAGAATGCCACTTGGAGTAACCTCCCTGCTAAAGACTAGGCAACAGCCAATGGTAGTCTCAGAATGGCGAGGGCAGTAGTCACAATGCATAACAACAGAGTTCTCCCCTAAATGTAAGGAACAAGGGAGAATCGTACTGACTCACACCAGCCATCAGTGTATTTGGTAGAGACCACCCGGGAGTGAGACAGAGCAGAGGGTCAGCCAGAGACGATAGTCAAGGTAGAGTGTTACCTAGGCCTAGCCAGGGGTCAATACCAGAGAGGGAAGTCAGCCAGAGCCACAGGTCTGCACCAGATTACATCTACTATGCCAGAGGGTAACACAGGAAGAATAGTCAGACAGAGCCACAGGTCAGCACCAGGATGGATGGTCAGACAAGCCTAGGTCATACACGGAGCGGGTAGTCAGCCAGAGCCACAGGTTTGCACCACTGGGTGTCTACTATGCCAGAGGGTAACACAGGAAGAATAGTCAGACAGAGCCACAGGTCAGAACCAAATTGGATGGTCAGACAAGCCTAGGTCATACACAGAGCACTCAAAAGAAACAAACAACTGCAACAGACACCAACGTAAGGGCGACTGGACTAACTGTCCATCGCCCTTGTAACCTTCTCCAGGAAGTAGCAGGGAGGGGTTTCAAGTCACCTAATGTATCAAAGGTACCTGCGTCATCCTCACTGATGTGCGCCTGTAAGTGAAACAGTGAACTGAGAAGATGCGGCGCATCCTGCGACATACTGAACCACCGCTTCGATTAGGGAAAGGACGTGGCCGGCCACAGGAGGCACCTGATGCGGTCAGGCCACGATAGGACAGCTAGGTCCCTTCAGGAGATGTCGCCATTCTCTTAAGGCCAGAATAATGGCCAGTAATTCTCTGTCACCAATCTGATATACCCTCTCCGCCTTAGCCAGCTTCCTCGAGAAATACCCACAAGGATGTAAGGATTCCCCTGAAGCTGAGCGATGCGAGAGTAGGACGCCTACTCTGACCTCAGACGCATCAACCTCTAGGGTAAAGGGCAGGGTGGGATTCGGGTGAACCAAAATGGGAGCTGCTGCAAATGCTGCCTTGAGGTTCTCAAAGGCAAGTAGGGCACTGGACGACGATTCAGAGACCTTAGCACCGTTACAGGTCATATCAGTTAGTGGTTTAACCACAGTAGAGACATTCTTGATGAACTTACAGTAGTAATTGGCAAACCCCAAAAATCTTTGGAGCGGTTTGAGTCCTACTGGAAGAGGCCACTGTAACACAGCTGACAACTTCTGAGGGTCCAGGGCCAACTCAGAAGCAGCAATAACATACCCCATAAACGTTAGTTGAGGTCTGTGAAATTCACATTTCTCCAACTTGCAATAAAGGTTATTCTCACTTAGTAAGCATAATACCGTGGACACATGCAACCAGTGTTCTTCAAGCGTAGGAGAGTGAATAAGAATGTCATCCAGATAGACCACCACACAACTTTGCAGCAATTCCCTTAAAACGTCATTGATAAATTCCTGGAAGACAGCATTACAAAGACCAAAGGGCATAACCAAATACTCATAGTGCCCGTTCCGGATGTTAAATGCTGTCTTCCATTCGTGGCCCTCCTTCATTCGAACAAGGTTGTATGCTGATACCCTTGATTACTGAATCGAGTTTAGTAAATATTTTGGAACCCTTCAATCGGTCAAAAAATTCAGTAATCAAGGGTATCGGATAAGCATTCTTTACCATCAGTTTGTTTAATCCACGAATATCAATACACTCTCCGTCCTTCTTTTTAACAAAAAAGCATTCCGCAGCAGTGGGGGAAGTGGACTTTCGAATAATGCCTCTAGCAAGGGCATCTGAAATGTATTCCTCCATAACATTATTCTCCTCCACAGACAGCGGGTAAATGTGACCCTTAGGAGGCTTGGTACCAGGCATCAGCTCCATGGAGCAATCATAAGGCCTATGTGGAGGTAACGCCCCAGCCTGAACTTCATTGAATACCTCACTGAAAGTCAAAGAGACAGGAATCTAAACACTGCGGAGCCCAAGGCACAATGTCACATGTGCGCCAATCGATCCTGGGGTTGTGAGTCTACAACCAATGGAACTCCAGGATGATGGCATAATGAGGAGAATTGATCACCTGAAATTTCAGGACCTCCTTTTGAAGCACCACCACCTTTAATGTTAGCAAGGAAGTTTCCTGCGTAATGTGCTCTTGTAGTAGGGGTCTACCATCAATGGCCTCAACTGCCAAAGGAGAGGAAAGAGACTGCAACGGAATAGAATTTTTGGCCGCAAATTCTGCATCAATAAAGTAACCAGCTGCACACAATTCCAGCAACGCTGAGGCAGAAACAGAAGAATCAGCCCAAGGCAGAATAACCTCCAGGATAGGTTTGCCTGAGGTGATTTCTGCGGACTGAGAATAAGTACTGTAATTGTAAAACCACCTTTATTGAACAGTGATAAATAAAGATAATAAAGGAATAACAAAGTACAGAGGGTACTGAAGAAGCCAGCAATTCCTACCAGAAATAGGATGCAGCTTGGAGTAACCTCCCTGCTAGAGACTAGGCGACAGCCAATGGTAGTCTTAGAATGGCGTGTGCTGTAATCACAATGCATAGGAAATGTAAGGAACAAGAGAGACTCATACTGACTCATGCCAGCAGTCAGTATATTTGGTAGAGACCACCCGGGAGTAAGACAGAGTGGAGGGTCGGCCAGAGCCAATAGTCAAGGTAGAATATTACCTAGGACTAGCCAGGGGTCAATACCAGAGATGGAAGTCAGCCAGAGCCACAGGTCTGCACCAGATTGGGTGTCTACTATTCCAGAGGGTAACACAGGAAGAATAGTCAGACAGAGCCACAGGTCAGCACCAGGATGGATGGTCAGACAAGCCTAGGTCATACACGGAGCCACAGGTCTGCACCAGATTCGGTGTCTACTATGCCAGAGGGCAACACAGGAAGAATAGTCAGACAGAGCCACAGGTCAGTACCAGAATGGATGGTCAGACAAGCTTAGGTCATACACGGAGCATGCAAAAGAAACAAACAACTGCAACGGACACCAATGCAAGGGCGACTGGACTAACTATCCATCGCCCTTTTAACCTCCTCCAGGAAGTAGCAGGGAGGAGTTTCAAGTCACCTAAGGTATCAAAGGTACCTGCGTCATCCTCACTGACACTCTCCTGTAAGTGACTCAGTGAACCAAGAAGACGCGCTGCATCCTGCAACATACTGAACCACTGCGTTGATTAGGGACAGGACATGGCCGGCCGTGGGAGGCACCAGACGTGGTCAGGCCGCAGGCACTGAGAGATGCGGGCAGTGACACCATGGTGACAATCCCGTAACTAGCACCCTGGCAGCGCCCAGCCAGACGACGCTGGACTTAAGGTAGGTGCTGTGACAGGTGTGCAATTTATTGTTTTGCAATGTGCCACATACCCCTCTGTTAAGTAGGCTCATGCACATTGCCTGCTTCACGGCAGAAAACCTGCTAGCAGCAATGATGTCCGCCTCCATAGATATGACTTCCAGTACGGATTGAAAATAATATCTCTGGTACACAGGCACAAAGACAACATTCAGTGTGGCCATAATGATTTTCTGAATATAGTATGGGGGAAGATATATATATACTATGAGGTGTTAATGTTAATTATTTTGGTGTGTGGGGGTTTTAATAGGACCTAGATTAATTGGTGTAGTAGAAAACCTGCTTTGTAAAAGCTAAAAGAGTTTGTATCATCACTTTAGCAGCAGCTGAATAGGTTATTTTCTTTTTAAGTCCCATGAGGACCAAAACAGTTAAAGTAATTGATTTTTCAAATGTCAAAAGGGGTCAAATTAGTTATAGAAACAATTCAAGCAACATCAAATTAATTTCCCCCATACTGTATGCCTGATCACATTCAACTGAACAAAGCCCTGCTGTGCATTAAATACAATGCCTTTCTTTACTGTTGTTCAGTTAAGAATATTTATATCTTTGAATACATTTCTTCTTTGTTGCTTAAGTCCTTGCTTAAGTTTATGACCTAAGTTCATGAAATAATTTTTAATGGGTCTGTATCTTCTACTGACTTTGTCATTGGTACCAATATGTATCATAACAACTGGGTCATGCCCAGCCTTCCCAACAATCTTTCAACCCGGAACACTCGGGAGGCAACAAACTGTACAGTTGTACTGATCTTGGAGACAGATTACTCTGACTTCCTATGTATGAAATCCCTTACCACCACCTGCCTAGATCTACCTGCATCATGGAACCCAAAAGCACTGGAGGGGCTATGCACAGTCCTCTGCAGCAGGGTTACTCCTGTGCCATTATCCGCAACATCATCACTCTATGTAGAAAATCTGTTATGATGAGGAAACACAGGAGTATCCTGCCTATTCCTCTGTCCCTCCTTGCTATGTTTAATTGTAACACATCTCACTACATGCTCCTTGTTTGTACAAACCCCACTCCTAGTGCTTCCTTGTTAACATTCACAGCAGTTACCCCAATGCTGCACATGAAACTATTCACTCACTCAACAGTGAAAAGAAACACCCTTTACCTCACTAACAGATTACAGTTAGAACAGAAAAACAGTTAATCTAGTTAGTGCACACAGAAATGTCTCACAGCTTAGTATTTTCAAAAGACAGAAACTCATATGCTCTTCTGTCTGGGAAGTTACTGTATGTACATAAAGGTGGACATGACAGATACTGGCAATTTTTCAGACTGAAGCAGGAAGAGTACATGAGATTATGTGAACCATTAAAGGGATAGTAATGTTTCATAATAAAAACAGCTCTAATTAATCATCATAGTATTTGGACTTTGGAGAGTGTTATTTCAATTCTGTCAGAGTTGTAGTTCCAGAGTAATTCAATGACAAAATGCCCCCCTCCCGCCCCTTTTACTGATGTCACACTGTTCAGCCAGAGCAGAAGGGAGGTGCCCAGGTAGACTGCAGAGAGGGACAATCTTCAATTAAGATAAGGGAAAAACCTGAAAAGCTTGTCAAGGGGGGCAGGGATTTCATTGTTCTCATAGGAAGAAGATTGTCCCCTGCTGTTATCTGTCTGGTCTTACAACCAGATTCACATCTGAGAAGAGATGACTTACACTAGGTAAAAGGGGCGGGAGGGGAAACTTTGCTTGTGAATATCTCATAAACTATAAAGGTTTGAGAGATAAGACTTATATCGTTCTTCATGTTTTTTTAATGCATACAAAATAAAATAAAGTTAAAACGAAGTATTACTATCCCTTTAAGACCAGGAGGGTGTTCAACACACTGACTGGTCCTTGGAGAATTATCCCTTTGAGGACCAGGAAAATCTCACTTAATTTCACTTAAGGACCGGAGCAATTCTGACCTTTTTTACTATGTCTTTGTATGGCTTTTATTTCAGCCTTACAAATCATATACCATTTTTTTCACACACAGTTAGGGCTTTCTTTTGATACAACGCGTATATAGATAACTCACCATTTATTTTATTAAAATTAAAGAAAACTGTAAAAAAAATGAAAAAAACACCATTTTTATTTTTTCTCTTGTGATCATTTGGGCGCAATGGATTACATTTTTATGAAGACTGCATGAAAGGTATGACTGGTCATTTATACCTGCAAAATCGGCAGTTTTAAGTGGGCACTGTCCCTCTGGGGTGAAAATCCCTATGTCCCTCTTTCCCCCCTAGTTTCCACTTTTTTGTTGGATAAGTTTGTGTATTGTGTATTACTTTTCTCCACCTCAGTAAAACTGCCATTAATATTTGTTTAACCCTTTGAGTGCCACAGGGGTACGCAACGCATTGCAGAGCAATGCGTTGCGTACCCCTCTGGCACTCAACGGGTTAAACGTCAAAATTTTAACAAATAAGTGTGTTTAAATAAAATACATTGCTCTTGTTTAGATTTAATTTAAAACAAAAAAGTTGCTGTTGACAGGTCATAAATGGACCTGCATTCATTCTGCCCATGCATCAAGCACTGAAAGGGTTAATACCCACAACTTTGGCATCTGTCTTCTTCCTATTTTGTCTGTTCTCTGCTTCTCTCGCCCTTACTTTCATAATAAGGAAGAAAGAAGCAGAGAGCAGTCACAAAGGCAATGTGTAAAACATGTTGTCTTTGTGAATGAAAATGCCAGGACATGTGAGCAATGTAGGAGCGATCATGTATACCGACAGAACACAGAATGACTGAAACTGAGCTCTCCAGTCCCGGAGCGCTCAGTTTCAGCCTGTGCAGCATGACAGCAGCGAACATTGAGGCTCACTGCTATCATTTAACCCATGACGTACCAGGATCGTCATGGGTCCTTATGGGAAGTTTACCCATGTTGGTCATCGCACATCATGGGTCGTCAAGAGGTTAAGAGTATCATGTACAGTGAGCAGAGTTTGAGGTTCTGTGGACTTGCTAGAAACTGCCATGTCTGTCTCCATGAACATGGCATCCAGGACTGCTTGAAGATGGTATCTCTAGAACAAAGGCACATTTCAAAGAGGCCATTATGATTTTCCTGCCCATATTAAGGTAATTTGGTGTTTTTTAGAAGGTGTTCGCACTCATTTAGCATGATTCTTAAAATATGCCATTCTTCAAAGTTTAGTCATAATCCATTATAGAGCATTCTGAAAGGTCTTTCAAATCAAGTGAGCTTTCAAGTGTATCTGTCTCATGGATAAGCATTCAAATCATCTTAAGTGACTTAGTATTAGACAGTGGGGATGGATTACTTACACAGAGCTGTCATTACGGTGCTTAATGAAATGTGTAGATTATGAAGATTCCATGATTGCGAGTTAATTTGTGAGTGTGGGTATAATTGTAATAGGCTGATGGAGTGGCTGCATTTGTAGGATTATGATGAGAAAACATTTATTGTTGTTTGTGCAGGACAGGATTTTGAATTGCTTTTATATATATATATACAGATGGCATGCATCCTAGATTACTTTTCACTACAAACCAGTTCTCAAGGATATCCTTCAATCCAATTAGTAACAATGGGTACAGCTGTCATATAATTACAGTAATGAAAAGCTAATATAATGATAATCTATTAATACATTGTAAAATTTATACTTAGAGGAACCGGAGAGAATGTGGATCAAACCAAAAGTACCATAGAGGACACACAATCCTTTTCAATAATTTAAATTGCGCTTTTAACCCCTTGAATGCTAAAGAAGTCTCTAAGATATTTAATCTCGATGTGTTAGTGACATCTCTGGCATTCAAGGGTTTTAAAGCTCCATGTACATCAATATAACTTTTAGGAACTTTTACTTGTTCTTTGTGGTGCAGTTGGTTTTTAATCCATATTTTCAGATAGAGTACAGGTGTCACTATAGAGAACACTTTGTAATGGAGGTCTTCTCTTTCACTGAGGTGCTACCAGGGGTCTACTTGGAAAGAATAGTGATCACACCCCATACACTCATTCATAGACAAAGAAAGACTTTTTATTTAACCCTTTAACCCCTTAAAGTGTTAGTAATGTCTAAAAAAAACTTTTTTGCATTTAGAAGAGCTCAAAAAGCTGATCGAAATGCAAAAAAACGTATCTCTCAAACCGCTATGGTTTAAGAGATACGGAGTTTGAAGTTTGATTTCTCCTACTGACAGCTGTAAAGCTGTCAGCAGGAGATTCGTGTCAGTCGACACGCTGGAGCTTGAAAAGTGCCGAGATCTCGTTACTTACACAGAATCCCTTCAATGGAATGGTCTAAAACATGTGCCTAGTGTTCAGGCACATGTTTTAGACCATTCCAATAAAGGGATTCTGTGTAAGTAACGAGATCTCGGCACTTCTCAAGCGACAGTGTGTCAACTGACACGGATCTCCTGTTGACAGCTTTACAGCTGTCAGTAGGAGAAATCAAACTTCAAACGCCCGTAGGAGTAGGAGAGGGAAAGGTGCAGGCTTAGCTTCAGTGTCATTATTAATTAAGTTCCTTCACACTCGCACAGTCTGACTGACACTCACTACAGGGTAGTTGCTTAAAGTTTACTCATAGGACATGCCCACAATACATACATGCTGGTCCGTCTCTCACATTATTTAGGCACAGAGACCTTGTATAATTTTCCTGAGGGCCTTCTGAGTTTGCATATCTTTATTGAGGGCACCTTGTCACTTTGAGAGGTACTCTCTGCCTGTGTCCCAAGTCAAAAGTACCCCAGAAGTATTTGCGTCATATGATGAGAAACACTTCTATAAGCTAAGAGTACTTTTTTCCCCCATACTGACCAGAGTAGGTTCCTGGAAAGAGGGGTGTGGCCAAGGGAGGGGCTAAAGGCAACTTGGATGCCTTTTCTGGAGCTTTTGATATGTAAATACAGCTCCTCCGGCAATGAAATGCCTAATGAAACATAAAAAAGTATTTAGGAATTATAGAGACAGAAATAATGAGTCAGTAATGCTCTTATAGCTGGAATGACTGCGAGAATGGTCTGGGGATACTTAATAAGGGATATATAAGCAAACTGGTTCCATATTTGCAAAGTCAGAGAGCTCCAGTTGATATCAAGACATATATGCCAAGTTGTAATGGCAGACTAAGCATGCACTACTCATTAAACACTGAACAGTATTATCATAAATCTTTCAGAGACCATTCATTGTGGAACAGAGAGCTTGCATGTGTTAGACTTGTGGCAACATATATATATATATATATATATATATATATATATATATATATATATATATATATATATATATATTCAATTGCTTGAAACTGCTTTCAGATGACTTCCACTATAACTATACTAACATCTCTCATGCTCACAGTTTTATATTGACACTTATCTGCTTCCCTTATATGTGTATTACATCTACAGACAAGTGACTATAAGTAACCTCTAATGAATGGCCAGACCACATGGGTGTTATGTGGGAGTGTTAGGATCACCAGGGCAATGCAGGTGAAGGTTAGCTGAGAACACAGGCAACACAGAAGCTACCATGTTTTTGTTGCCCAAGAGAAAGAGTCATTAGCCTAATTATTTAGTCCTAAATTTCTAAATAGTATTCAAATACATTTGATATTGATGCTAATTTAAACACTTGGTTGTTAGAGATGTCCCCACCATATTCCAGAACAATGCATTGGATCTCTCTCTATCATGTGTGGGGTTTAATTTTTTGATTGTTAGGGATCCAATTTGAAACAAAAGTGCTCAGTCACAGCAGAAATCTGGGAACCACTGGTTTAATCCTTTAAAGGGATAGTAATACTTCGTTTTATCTTTATTTTATTTTGTAGGCATTAAAAAAAACATGAAGAACGATATAAGTCTTATCTCTCAAACCTTTATGGTTTAAGAGATATTCACAAGCAAAGTACCCCCCCCCCCCCCGTTCAGCCAAATCAGAAGGGAGATGCCCAGGTAGACTGCAGAGAGGGACAATCTTCAATTAAGATAATGGAAAAAGCTGAAAAACTTGTCAAGGGGGTAAAGACTTTCATTGTTTTCATACAAAGAAAATTGTCCCCTTCTGTTATCTGTCTGGTCTTACAACCAGATTCACATCTGAGAAGAGATGGCTTACACTAGGAAAAAGGGGCGGGAGGGAGAAACTTTGCTTGTGAATATCTCTTAAACCATAAAGGTTTGAGAGATAAGACTTATATCATTCTTGATGTTTTTGTAATGCCTACAAAATAAAATAAAGTTAAAACGAAGTATTACTATCCCTTTAAGGACAAAAAGGCAACTGAGAAGCAGGGCGCTGCATACTTGCAAAGAGTTCAAGGGACCCTATCACTTAAAATCAACTTTAGTGATTCTGAAAGCGCTTTCAAAAACATCTGTATGTTGCATTAACCAGTTTTTATTTACAAAACTTGTTTGCTATATTTAGATTTATAGACTATACTGCCATGCAGGTAGTGCCTTACCTCCTCCACTCACTGACACTTTTCAGTATTGCATTGACCCTCTCTCCTAGCAATGAAAGGGTTAAGACTCAGTGGCTTGGGGGGGGTAAAACAAACAGAAGATACGGTCATTCTGCACTGCTTCATATTAATTACTTACTGTGAACTGTGTGTATAGAATACATTATTAATCACGTAATAACAAACTTATTTTAACCCACTGAGTGCGAGAGGTGTATGCAATGCATTGCAAAGCATTGTGATGTGTACCCCTCTGGCACTCAATGGGTTAAGATGAGGCATTGTCATATAGTGCTTATACTGGAGGTGCCTGCACAGCATAATCTATAAATCTAAATAGCTCCGAAAACTAGTTTTCTAAATAAAAAAAAAATGACCATTACAACATCCAGATCATTTTGAAAACTCTTTCAAAATCAAGAAATTTGTTTTAGGTAATAAGGCCTCTTAAAACATTTACATTATATGTTGTTTGAATTGCATCTAATATAGGATTACTAACACAAACTACAGTAATTTTTATCACTCTAGGGGAGGTCCCTTGTTAACCTGCCGTCTTGTATGTTAACCTGTGTTAACCTGTCTATTGGTAGGAGGATGTTAAACAAAAGTCTTAATTATGTACAGTTGGCATAATCTTGTGCTGCTGTTTATATACGTAGTATAATTACATCTGAAGTGGATGCTAGATTATTTTCCACTTCAAATGATTAAAACTTCAATCCAATCAGTAACAATGTGAACACTTGCAAATTAATTACTCCAATGAAGTGAGAATATATAAACTGCAATGTAATACTATATTGTAACAAATCAGTCTTAAAGGGATTGTAATGTTTCACAAAAACAGCAGCTACAATTAATCTTCGTAGTATTTGGGCCATGGAGAGTGTTATTTCAATACTGACAGAGTTGTAGTTCAAGAGTAATTGAATTATAAAGTATCCCCCTCCCACCCCTTTTACCTAGTGTAAGCCACCTCCCCTCAGATGTGAAATCTGGTCACTTGACCAGACAGCTCATGGCAAGGGACAATCTTCTTTCTGTGAGCCTAATGAACCCCCTGTCCCCCTTGACAGTTTTTGAGGTTTTTTCCCTTATGCTCACTGAAGATTGTCGATCCGGACAGTCTTGCTGCTCTGAGGTGAGCAGTGTTACCTAAGTGAAAGGGGCGGGAGGGGATACTTTATTATTATATCTTATCCACTAAAGAAGATATGAGTGAGTCTTTGTACAGGCTTTGTGACCACAAACTGCTCTGACTGATGTATTCTTAGGAAGCATTCAGTGGGAGTAGTTATTATCATGCCTGTCATCATAGAAATGCTATACAGTACTAATATTTTCTAACTACATTAGTATTATTATCATAATCATTTATTTAAATAGCACCAACTTAGTCCACAGCACTCTACAATAGGGAATAGACATACAGAGACAGAAAGCAATACAAATGGAACATAGAAAGCAAAAGTATCAGAGGGACCTGCTCGTGAGAGCTTAAAGTCTAGAAGAATATAGGTGGAACACAGAAGGAATTAGTGCTATGAGGTGTAGGTACATCTGGCCACACAAATTGCCAGTCAATGAGTGAAAAAAGAAGCGCTTTTCAGTACAGTGGTCACGTCATGCAGCAAAGCTGAAAAAAAGCCTCTGTGTGAACAGTAAGGTTATGATGGGGTTGTAGGAGTGAGGGTGATTGCGGAAAGGAACAAGAGTGTTTAGAGGGTGGACTTTTATTGCTCAAAATGAGTATGAGGGTAGTAGAAGTAGACTTCCCTGAAAAGGTGAGTTTTCAGGAAACATCTGAAGGCAGCGGAGAGTCTGGTGGGATGGAGGAGGGAATTGTGGCGCTCAGGTGCAGCATAGGAGAGGTCCTGCAGACAGGAATGGGAAGATGTAACAAGAACTGCAAAGAGAAAAAGATCCTGTTCAGAGGGAAGATGGTGATTATATTTGAAAACTAGATATAAAATGCAAGTGGAGGGGGGCACAGTATTAGTAAGGCTTTGTAAGTTAGCAGAAGTTTTTTTACTTAATTCTAAACTCCAAAGGAATCCAGTGTGGGGACTGGCAGAGAGGAGCCGTATTAGTGTGAGGTAGATTAGTCTGGTGGCAGAATTCATTATAGATTGTAGAGAGGTTAGTCAGGGGAGAGGAAGGCCAAGTAGGACTGAGTTGCAGTAGTCGGGATGGGACATGATTAGGGCTTAGAATTTTGGTACTCTCTTGAGTAAGAAAAGGTTGAATTCTAGAGTAAGTGGAAGAGGCATGATTTGGAGATTGACTGATTGAGGGGAGTGAAGGAAAGGGCAGAGTCAAAGGTGACCCACAGGTAGCATGCTTTCAGGGTTGGTGTAACGGTGGTGCTGTTACCAGTGAGGGAAATATCCAGGGACAGGCTGGTTGGGGAGGGAGGGGATATTATAGGTTTGGTTTTAGTTAAGTTTTAGATGTCGGGAGGACATCCAGCAAGACACAGCAGAGAGACAATTAGATACACAGAAGAGAAGGGGAGAGGTCTAGAAAGGAAACATAGGTTTGGGTGTCATCAGCATAGAGATGATGGTGAAACCCAAAGGAGTTTAGAGGTGTAGACTGAATATAGAAAGGGGTCCTGGACTCACTCTCATTCAACTGACAGTGGTAACGGTGAAGAAGTGGAGCCAGAGTAGGAATCAGTGAAGGAGTGGTTGGAGAGGTAGGATGAGAACAAAGAGAGGGTGGTGTCACATTGGCCTAGGGAGAGCTTTGAGGAGAAGTGGGTGATTCACCGTGACAGGTAATCAGAGGGTTAACCGGGAACACAACAAAAATACATGCATGGAAATCAGAGCTGCCCTACGGTATGAAGGAGAATGAGCAGGGAGCAGTGGCTTTTTGACTTAGCAGAGAGCTAAGATAAGTGGTAGTTTATAAACAGGAGAATTAAGTGTTCCCTTAAACTTTATTATATTTGAATGTTACAATGTACATTTATATATAATAATAATAATAATAATATATATGTAGGCATTAGTGTTCTTTTATGAGGTAGTAATGTCTATCATTAACTAACCCTAATATTGAAGGTATCAAAAATATAATATTAATGTGCCAAGTCGTATCTCTCAAACCTTTACGGTTTGAGAGATATAGGCGCTGAAAGTCTTCCCCTCCCTCACCTTTTCCAGATGTCAGCATGTAGCTGACGTCAGGAGATCCCAGTCCCACACCATCCACGGCTCTTCAGCGGAGCTGAATGAGCGATATCGAAGAACAAATACTTCAGTGGAATGGTCTGCAAAGTGTTTTTGCTAACCAAGCACACTTTGTAGACCGTTCCAGTGAAATATCTGTTTTTCGACAGCGCTCATTCAGCTCTGCTGAAGAGCCACCGAATCGGCCGACAAAGATCCACTGCTGACAGCTTTACAGCTCGTGAGCAGGAGGGGGGAACTTTCAGCGCTTATATCTCTCGAACCGTAAAGGTTTGAGAGATACGACTTGGCACATTAATATTATCTTTTTAATACCTTCAATATTAGGGTTAGTTAATGTTAGACATTAGTAACCCTTTGAAGTGGAACAGTATGAATGAATGCATGGTACTTACTTTGTCTAAAATGAGGATATGACTAGGTATGTGTCATTCATATAGTAACTGGCCAGATCTCACCTTTAGCCATTTGATTGCCACTCTGGCACGCAAAGGTTCATATAAAAATAATGCATACTTCAGGTTTGCATGGAAATCAGAGCAACCATGCAGTATGAATTTTCTGAGGTCTGGTCAGACTTTCAGACAGCAGTCTGGTGTGTCTGTTTATATTAAAGCAAAACTATCAATCCAAATATAGTGCCACCCAAATAATTATTCATATAACGATACACATAGAAATGCTAGTATTATTCAGAATAAGTCCAGCTTTATTAAGAAATCCTACTTCATCCGAGATGAACAGGCAGGCATCAGCGCCTTAGAGATATCTGTGTACCTGCGCTGTGCATCCTGGTTTCCTCCAGGATTGGCGAGGGGGAGTTGCATTGTACCTTAAGGTACAGGAAGTGACTGACGGCACAGATGCCGCTACAGCAAGAAGCCTACTCGTCAGTCTCGGATCAAGTAGGATTTCTTAATGACAGTGAACTTATTCTGGTTAATACTAGTATTAATGCTTATCGCTATATGAATAATTATTTGGGGGCACTTTATTTGGTGTGATAGTTCCGCTTTAAAAGATGAAAAACATTAAAGGGATAGTAATGTTTCATAATAAAAGCAGCTCCAATTAATCATCATAATATTTGGACTTTGCAGAGTGTTATTTCAATTCTGTCAGAGTTGTAGTTCAAGAGTAATTAAATGACAAAGTATTCCACTCCCGCCCCTTTTACTGATGTAACAATGCTCAGCCAGAGCAGAAGGGAGGTGCCTAGGTAGACTGCAGAGAGGGACAATCTTCAATTAAGATAAGGGAAAAACCTGAAAAACTTGTCAAGGGGGGCAGGGTTTTCATTGTTCTGATAGGAAGAAGATTGTCCCCTGCTGTTATCTGTCTGGTCTTACAACCAGATTCCACATCTGAGAAGAGATGGCTTATATTAGGTAAAAGGGGCGGGAGGGGAAACTTTGCTTGTGAATATCTCTCAAACCATAAAGGATTGAGAGATAAGACTTATTTCATTCTTCATGTTTTTTTAATGCCTACAAAATAAAATAAAGATAAAATGAAGTATTACTATCCCTTTCAAGCTTTAGTTATCATATAATATAATCAGTCCTATACTGTATTATCAAACATGTCACTGCACCACAGGTCTAAGCCAATAATATCAAAATAGAAAAGAATATATGTGTTGGCTTTGTAATATGGGGTGTAACACACATAGCGGTTTCCCTGATACAAAATAACACAATAGAGACCTGTTCAGTGCATGCTGAGTATATTATAGCTTGAATATGCCCATAAGACCTAACATTTATTATACTTAATTAAATACATCCTTTAGTAACTTAATATTAAGTGAGTGAATTAAAACTGTTTCAGATCCTATAAACATAGGAGACTGAATTATAAGAACAATACCCTCATTTACCAAGTGTATAGACCAACCGATTGACACAAACTAAGTATCCGTATTAATAAAGTTTTTATTTCAAAGACCAAGTGTGATTTATTGAATTTGATATAATACAGTGGTTCTCAACCCGTGCCCTCAGTGGATACTAACAGGCCAGGATTTGAGAATTTTCTTTTAAGAGCACAGGTGAGTTAATCAATATGACTGAGCCTCTGATCAACACACTTGTGTTCTAGCAGGGAAATTCCTAAGTACTGGCCTGTTAGTGGCCACTAAGGGCATGGGTTGAGAACCTCTGCTGTATAGTATACAGTCTGCATGTGTCTGTGTATAAGGACTGGCACTATACAGTATAGGAGGGACAGTCCCTGTTTGACACCCAAATCCCTCTGCTCCTCTGTTTAGGACATCACACTGTGTGGTGTATATACCAGTGTATCAGATTGCTCCACATCAATAAAACCCACAGTAATGTGGGTATAAACTTCTGTATATATCTTATAAATGAGTCTGTGTAAAAAATACTTTCATCTTCTTCTAAATCATTCACTTACAGAAAGAGTAACTTAACCATTTCAATGCCAGAGGGGATGCAATGCATTGCTTACCCCCGGCACTCAAAGGGTTAAAAATTCTCTACAATGGTCTGACACTATATAGCAGTGGTTCTCAACCTGTGCTCTCAGGCGCTATTAACAGACCAGGATATTATAATTTCCTTTTAAGAGCACAGGTGAGTTAATCAATACGAATGAGCCTCTGATCACCACACTTGTGTCTGATCTAATATATGAGTACCTTACATTAATATTATCATAACATATAGTTCTCTGAGGGCTTCACTTAGATCAATTTGACTGTTTCCTATTCTCACTTTTAAATTTAAGATGTTGTACCAAGGCATGTAGTTTTTTATATTAAGTGATTAACCAATGGGATATTTCAATTGACGTACTATTATTTCTCTAATATACGTCACAAATTCCAGTGGGTGTTTTCAGAGCTATCTCACAATCTTCTGATCACTAGCTCTCCATCACTTTCGGACTGGACATAGCATTCAGTTATAGCTAATGTCTTCTTTAATTGTAAATTGATTTCTACAGTGCCTAAATGATTCAAGCCTTTGCTGCAAGTTCATCAGATCACTAGCTCTCTATATCTTGCGGGCAGGACATGGCACTTAGTGATTGCTATTGTATATTATTTGAGCATAGATTTATTTCTACAATGCCCTAATAGTGCAAGCATATGTTACAGATTGTGAGATAAAGGGAAACTATGTTGCAGCTCAGTAATCACAACCTCATAGCACTCGATCAGGTGATTCAGAATTTAACCCTAAACATGCCTATATCTAGAGAAACCTTATGTAAATATGTAACAGAAGAGTTCCATACATTGATGAGAACTACTAGAGATAATGAGGATTATTTTAAAGGGATAGTAATACTTCGTTTTATCTTTATTTTATTTTGTAGGCATTGAAAAAACACGAAGAATGATATAAGTCTTATCTCTCAAACCTTTATGGTTTGAGAGATATTCACAAGCAAAGTTTCCCCCTGCCCCTTTTACCTAGTGTAAGCCATCTCTTCTCAGATGTGGAATCCAGTCCATAGACCAGACAGATAACAGAAGGAGACACTCTTATTCCTATGAGAACAATGAAGATTGTCCCTCTCTGCAGTCTACCTGGGCACCTCCCTTCTGCTCTGGCTGAGCAGTGTTACATCAGTAAAAGGGGCGGGAGAGGGATACTTTGTCATTGAATTACTCTTGAACTACAACTCTGACAGAATTGAAATAACACTCTCCAAGGTCCAAATACTATGGTGATTAATTGGAGCTACTTTTATTATGAAACATTACTATCCCTTTAAATCCTATTTTCTATATTTAGCTTGTTTGGGTAAAAAGACAGTGGTGGCTCCCTGCTCTAGTCCCTCGTGGATAGCCATGATCAGCATTCCACTAAGTTAAGTCTACGCTATTGTCCAACACTTACTTCAAACCCATGGAGCAGTATAGCAATCAAAAGCCCCCTCTTCACACGAGATACCATTTTGACTGTTATACTGCTCAGTTGGTCTAAACACTTGGCGAATAAGGGTGATGTTCTTATAATTAAGTTTCCTATGTTTACAGGATCTGAAACAGTTTTAATTCACTCACCACTTAATTTTGAGTTACCAAAATATGTTTTTAATTAAGTATAATAAAAGTTAGGTCTTATGGGCATATTCAACCTATAATATACTCAACATGCACTGAAATGGTCTCTCTTGTGTTATTTTGTATCAGGGGAACCGCTAGGTGTGTTACTTAAAGGGATAGTAATGTTTCATAATAAAAGCACCTCTAATTAATCTTCATAGTGTTTGGGCCATGGAGAGTGTTAGTTCAATTCTATCAGAGTTGTAGTTCAAGAGTAATTGAATGATAACGTACCCCCCTCCCACCCCTTTTACTGATATAACACTGATCACCTCAGAGCAGCAGGGAGGTACCCAGGTAAATTGCAGAGAGGGACGATCTTCAATTAAGATAAGGGAAAAAGCTGAAAAACCTATCAAGGTGGGCAGGGCTTTCATTGTTCTCACCATAAGAAGATTGTCCCTTTCTGTTATCTGTCTGGTCAAGCAACCAGATTCCACATCTGAGGTGAGCAGTGTTACACTAGGTAAAAGGGGCGAGAGCAGGATACTTTATCATTCTCCTGAACTACAACTCTGACAGTATTGAAATAACACTCTATGGCTCAAATACTATGAAGATTAATTGTAGCTGCTGTTTTTGTGAAACATTACTATCCCTTTAATACACCCCATGTTACAAAGCCAACACATATATTCTTTTCTATTTTGATAACTTTTGGTTAGTCAACATTATAGTTATCAGTCATGCAAACAAAAACATGGAAATTCAGGGTTACATTTCTGTGAACTCTAACTCTGTGTAGTCCCTGTGGTTGGTTGATGACATCAAACAAGAATCTGTTTCCAATGATATGATATCCAGTACTAACTAAAGATTGGTTTTGCAGACAGAAATGAGTCATAGTGGCCATTGAGATTGTCTACCCAAAATAAGGTAACTGGGGGTTTATTATTATGTGGTGTTTCTTTTCCCTTAAATTATATCAATTTTCACAAGAATATTTGTATATAGTAGAAAGTACTCTTTTATATAATAGCAAGATATGTCAACAGTACTGTTCTTTTACGAGGGTACGAACTCCGTCCTTTAACCCTTTGAGTGCCAAGGAGGTAAGATAAGAAATACATTGCTTTGCAATGGGTTTGAATATCCATTTGGCACGTGATGGGTTAAAGGGAAAGCCTATGAATACATATTATTTTGTTTATATTGATATGTGTCATACATAATACATAAGTAAGATATATATATATCTACATATATAAAAGAAGAAACCTGCGTGTCTAGCACACACACCCAGGGGCAGCAGTAAGAAGCAGATATTCAAATCTCCACCACACTGCCTGTCCAGGAGATATGGGGGGGCCCTGATTTTGAAAGGGGTGGCCAGGGGGTCAAAGTCTCTGCAAGGAATTGGCATGCAGCCAAGTTCCATGTGGGAAAAGATAACATGGCCGACTCAAACACACACACACAAAATGCCATACCCTGCACCTCTCCTACAGCCAAAACTTGCTCCTGCTCTGCACACACACACCCACCCCCAAATATGTCCTCACCCGGACTTCTCCTACGGACAAAACCTGTTCCTGCTTCTTCAAGTTCTTCCCCGCATCCTCCACCGATTCGCTTACTCAATAGAAAGTATCACTTACTTTCCAAGCCAACAGCACCCCTCCTTATTTTTCTCAGTTCAGTTCAGCCTGCCTCCTACTGTTAGCTCCCAAATATTTTCATGGCTCTCAGCAGCCTCTTTTCTAACTGTCCCCTCACCAGTCACAATGCAGTATCTTTTTTGCCAGCAACCAACTTAGGTATGACAGCCAAGCTCAGCCTTGTCATTTTATTCCCCTCCTCCTACATCCACCTCCCCACTTCATTCCTCCACTGGCACAAAGATCCATCATCTGGTCCATCAGTCTCAGCCTCTCTATGTCTCTAGTGCAACAGCTATAATTCAGCTGCTTAGTTATGGTCTGCACCTCCTCCCATGTAGCAAGCCCTCAGCTTGCATCACGTAAATGGGGAATACAGCAGCAAATAAAGTTACTCTTTAAAATCTGCTGCCTCATTTTTCCAGCCTGCCTGGGTCCCTCCAGCTGCAGCCACCTCCCTCACCTTCTTTCACCTGCTCCCTACTGCTTCCTCCTCCTAACGCTCTAGCTGCTTCCTCCTACTCCCTCTCTCCATCCCTCCACCAGCACAGGCTGCCATCCTCTCTCCCTTATTCTCTGTCTGACTCCCACCCGCAGCCCTACCAGGACTTTCAATAAGCATACCATTATGACAGATTTTGAGTCTTGGTTAGCCTGTTGTCCACATATATGTTTAAACTTGAATAAACAGGATTTTATATTTTCACCAATCCCTTTGAGTGCATCTTCCTTCAAGACACACCATGATGACAGGCATTCCCGCCTTCTTCCTCTTCTCCAGTGCCTGCCATTTGGGGAGCTGTGGCCTCCACTTCACCACCATGCCGAGCTTATCAGATCACCAGGCTGTATAACACTTATGTATTCATGTATTTATTTTAGTTTTTTAATTACATATTTATTTGAGAGGGATATCCAAATGTTAACACTTTGAGTGCCAGACGAGTATCCAAAGCATTGCAAAAAATGTGTTGTACACCTCTGCAGCACTCAAAGGGTTAAAGCAACAAGAGTTTACATATAGTGTTTTCCATCAAGGAAATAGTAGAAAGCAGCAAAAGGACTTTTAACATGATTGCTTAATTCTGTAACTCTTCACTGTCACTTTAAAGGGATAGTAATGTTTCATAATAAAAGTTGCTCTAATTAATCATCAAAGTATTTGGGCCATGGAGAGTGCTATGTCAATTCTGTCAGAGTTGTATTTCAAGAGTAATTGAATGATAAAGTATCCCCTCCCGCCCCTTTTACTGATATAACACTGCTCAGCCCAGAGCAACAGGGTGTGTCCAAGTAGATTGCAGAGAGGGACAATCTTCAATTAAGATAAGGGAAAAAGCTGAAAAACCTGTCAAGGGGGGCAGGGTTTTCATTGTTCTCACAGTAAGAAGATTGTCCCTTGCTGTGAGCTGTCTGGTCAAGTGACAAGATTCCACATCTGAGGTAAGCAGTGTTACACCAGGTAAAAGGGATGGGAGGGGGATACTTTATCATTCAATTAATAGAAGTTATCATGTCTGCCTCCATGGAAATGACAGCTGACTGATTGAAGATAGTATCTCTTGAAGAAAGTCACAAGTATAAAATTCATAAGGGCCATTTAGATTTTCTGTCCATTTTAAGTTAAGTTGGAGGCCGTTGTTAGGAGGTGTTACCTCTCCTTTAAACTTGCCCTGTGGTGGAGTGTATAGGGCCAAACATGAAATCTAGTGATGTAACGTCAGAAAGCTTACCTTTACAATGGGTGGTGGCTACAGAACTTAATCTCATGCTCCTGTTCAGTGGTATTGTCTAGAGAACACTATAATTATAGATGATGTGCATAGAAACTCATATTACAGCTAACCAGCTTTTGAGAAATGTAATCCTATAATTGTCAGGCATTTAAAACCCCTTAAAAGCAATTAATTTTTCTCAGATAAGAGATAATGCAGGAGTAGTTAAAAATATAAAAAAAACTTTAGAGCCTGACAGAATTTTATGAGAGAACTAGGCATTTTAGGAGTAAGTGAAGGGGTTTACATATATATAAACCCACACTATATATACAGTACTGTGCAAAAGTTTTAGTTAGGTGTGAAATAATGCTTTAATAAATAACAAAATGATAGTGAGTGAACAGAAGAAAAATCTAAATCAAATCAATATTTTGTGTGACCACCTTTTGCCTTCAAAACAGCATCAATTCTTCTAGGTACACTTGCACACAGTTTGTTAAGGAAGACGTCAGGTAGGTTGTTCGAAACATCTTTGCAGACTACCCACAGTTATTCTGTGGATTTAGGCAGCCTCACTTGCCTCTTTCTCTTGATGTAATCCCACACAGACTCGATGATATTGAGATCAGGGCTATGTGTGGGCCATACCATCACTTCCAGGCCTTCTTGTTCCTCTTTACATTGAAGATAGTTCTTAATGACTTGGGCTGAATGTTTGGGGTTGTTGTCATGTTGTCATGCTGAAGAATAAATTTGGGGCCAATTAGATGCCTCCATGATGATTTTGCATGATCGATATGTATCTGCCTGTACTTCTCAGCATTTAGAATACCATTAATTCTGATCAAATAACAACTCCATTTGTAGAAATGCAGCCCCAAACTTGCAAGGAACCTCTACCATGCTTCACTTTTTCCTGCAGACACTCATTCTTGTATCACTTTCCAGCCCTTCAGCAAACAAACTGCCTTCAGCTACAGTCAAATATTTAAAATTTTGACTCATCAGTCCAGAGCACCTGCTGCAAATTTTCTGCACCCCAGTTCCTGTGTTTTCATGAATAGTTGAGTCTCTTGGCCTTGTTTCCATGTCAGAGGTATGGCTTTTTGGCCGCAAGTCTTCTATGAAGACCACTTCTGACCAGACTTCTCCAGACAGTAGATGGGTGTACCAGGGTCCAACTGTTTTTTTTTTTGCCAATTCTGAGATCATGGCACTGCTGGAGGTATTCTGATTGTGAAGTAAGCATGATGTGTCTTTCATCTGCTGCAGTTTCCTTGGTGGACCACTGTGCCTATGGTCCTCAACATTGCCCGTTTCTTTGTGCTTCTTTAAAAGAGCTTGGACAGCACATCTGGAAACCCCTGTCCCCCTCGAAATTTCTGCCTGTGAGAGACCTTGCTGATGCAGTATAACTACCTTGTTTCTTGTTGCTATGCTCAGCCTTGCCATGGTGTATGACTATTGACAATAAACTGTCTTCAGCAACCTCGCCTTGTTAGCTGAGTTTGGCTGTTCCTCACCCAGTTTTATTCCTTCTACACAGTTGTTTCTGTTTCAGATAATGACTGTGTTTCAACCTACATATTAAATTGATGATCATTAGCACCTGTTTGGTATAACTGTTCAATCATACACCTGAGTCTATGCCTACAAAATCAGAGGTGTAGTGGAGTTCCCCGTAGCACCTGCTGTACGGAAGGGCCCGCAGGCCTCAGGGGCCTCAAAAATAACCCCCTTAAATGTACTGGAGGTCCCACAAGACATTAGGCCCCCAACAGAACCCAAACAAGGCTCCCAAGTGAGAAGCGCTGGTCAGTGTACCAGGCGGCTTTGCTTCTCACTAATACATAGCCTTTGATTGACTCCTGTAAGACTGTCACTCCTGAATCCTTGTTCTTCTAGTTTACCTCACATTCAGAGATCTTCCCCCCTGCCCTGCGTATGTGTGCGCACGCATCATGCATACTGGAGCCTGGATGGAGGATGGGAATAGCTGGCTCACGTCCTGCTAAGCAGCCACAAGCTATGTCACCACGTAGCTAGCGTGGGCTGCTTAAAACGTTCAGACACCTGCGCAGTGCATAGCTGGTGTGTATACTTAAGAGTTACTACAGTCAGAGGCTGCAGGATTTTTTGTGCTGCACCGGCTCCTCCAGATAGAGCTGTCTGCTTGCTGTTGCTTGCTGCCAGTGCCATTCAAATCCCTTCCCAAGTCCCAACAGAACCTAAGGTATTAGGTAAGTGGGAGATTGTGGTGCATCATCAAAATTGCATATAGGGTGCCTATTTATGGAATATTGGAGTGTGCTGGGAATATAAATAAATACAAAATTGAACAAAGAAAAATCCAGTGTCAGCACCAAACCTAATCCCTAAAAGATATAAGATGGGACTAATGCTATAAGTGATGTCTAAGCAATACCAAAGGCGCCTAGGCACCTAATTGATTAAAACCTAACTTTAATTAACTTTAATTTGTCTATTAAAAAACCTGACAAATTTAAGGGATTAGGTTTGGTGCTGACACTGGATTTTTCTTTGTTCAATTTTGTATTAAGGTATTAGGTAAGGGCTAAGCATCAACATAATAAAAATTAACCTCCCACTGCAAAGTACTTGCTTAAAGACTTGATAAATACACAAGACTCAACCGGTCAAGATAATTTGATCAGAACTGGCTCAAAGTCAGGATTAGGGTTTAAATATATGCACATTGCATATTTTAAAATCCTGTCCCTGACATTGAACCGGTTTAGATAAAATTATCCTGTAAAGTTTGCTTGTGACTTTGTGTTGGAATTGAAAACAAGGGAATAGATGTATATAATTTTATTATATAACATAATGATGAAAAGAAATATGCAATGTGCATATATTTCAACCCTAACCCTGACTTTGAGTCAGTTCTGATATTCTGTTAAAGGGATAGTAATGTTTCACAAAAACAGCAGCTCCAATTAATCTTCATAGTATTTGGGTCATTGAGAGTGTTATTTCAATACTATCAGAGTTGTGGTTCAAGAGTAATTGAAGGATAAAGTTTCCCCTCCCGCCCCTTTTACCTAGTGTAAGCCATCTCTTCTCAGATGTGGAATGCAGTCCATAGACCAGACAGATAACAGCAGGGGACAATCTTCTTCCTATGAAAACAATAAAAGCCCTGTCCCCCTTGACAAGTTTTTCAGGTTTTTCCCTTATCTTAATTGAAGATTGTGCCTCTCTGCAATCTACCTGGGCACCTCCCTGCTGCTCTGAGCTGAGAAGTGTTACATCAGTAAAAGGGGTGGGAGGGGGATACTTTATCATTCAATTACTTTTGAACTACAATTCTGACAGAATTGAAATAACACTCTCCATGGCCCAAATACTATGATGATTAATTAGAGCTGCTTTTATTATGAAACATTACTATCCCTTTAAGGGTATTTTTTTTTTGTAAAAAGGGGTGGGGGACATATTGGGTTGGGTTGGACAATCCTAAAAATCAAATTTCTGCACTGATATAAACACCTGTATATTGGACTAGGTGTATATGGCTGCTCACCCCTGGCAAAATCCTTTTTTCTAAACATAATTGTTAACCTATACTATACAAATACACTGTCTATTTATTATATTCATACAGAGCTCTTTTTTTTAATGCTTATTATCCCGTGTTGGCCAATACTTTTTATATTCAACAGACGGTGTATTTGTGTGCTACAGGTTAACAGTTATGTTTAGACATTTTTTTTTGCCAGGGATGAACAGCCACAATAATTCTATGTCCGTGCTAACTTCAAATACACCAATATACAGTATATAGGTGGGCAATGTGCATACAATAATACAGAAATGTGGTTTTTATGATTGCCTACCACTGGTGTACTAACATACACCAGATATATACACTAACTGTATACATTAATCTATGTCTTAGTAGATGATTATATTTAAAACAAAGTATTGGCATGGTAAGGGTGGGCAATCATATAAACATACATGTATATACATGTAAAAGAGTATATGACCCATGTTCATGTTTTGATGCTGTTGTGCTTTTAGTGGTCCACAGTCAAGAAGGTATTGATGTGTTAAATTAAACTTTTCTGTAGTAACTCCTTGGAGCGTTGAGAACTTCTGTAGCACCCAGAGAGTTAATACAGACATTGCTGGAGCTTAATTGGAGGTGTGGCTTAATAGAGGCGGGGCATGAGGGCCCTTCTATGAGTTTGCAGGGGGGCCCCTGCATTTTGTATTATGCTTCTGTACAAAATCCCTGACTTTGTGCAAGGATACCTAGAAGAATTTATGATATTTTGAAGGCAAAGGGTGGTCACACCAAATATTGATTTGATTTAGATTTTTCTTCTGTTCTCTCACTATGCGTGTTGATAATTGATAAATATAAACTATTAACATGCCTAAAACTTTTGCACAGTACTGTATATATATATATATATATATATATAGAGAGAGAGAGAGAGAGAGAGAGAGAGAGGTGTGTGCCCCTTTAATGTAGAACATAAAACAAAATGTTACTCCCTTACTGTAATGTAAGGGTAATTTGCCACAATATGAGCTAAAAAAGGCAGTATTTTTCACCAGTGGTGGCGCTACAAGGTAAGCAGAATAAACAAATGCTTAGGGCCCACACTTGGTCAGAGGGCCCTGCAGCCTTTATACCATACCACCGCCAAATGTAAACAAAATCAGATGGCCATGTTTTATTAGAAATACCAATGCAAGAGTAAAGGGGGAGGGCTGCATGCGAATTTTTCACTTATGGTCCCCAAAAACCTAGAACCGCCCCTGTTTTTGAACCAGTTAGAATGTATGTTTTGGGTACTATTTGAGCCATAATTTCAACTCTTTGAGAACCAGAGAGGTTTTTTTTGCCTTCTTTTGGCTCAACAGGGGTGTTTTGGCATGGGCTGGACTTTTTCTTCCAGCATCGTCAACTACGCTTCAATGCATTGCATTGAAATACATTGGATACCTCTCAAAGGATTAGCCATATACACAGGAAGACAGTTATTTTAGCTTTGTGTTAAAAGGTGCAGAAATTTGTGTTAACTATTTCACTGCTTAGCCATTTCAGCCCCCAGTGCTATGCATCTTTCACAGTTTCATTGCAGTTTGCAGATAATTTATGACCCACACGTCATACACTGTTGTTTTTATCAGACCCTGCACTTTCAAAAGATAGAAGTGCATGATCAAACAGCTGACATGGAGTGTTTTTTTCATGTTCCTCAACCAAATGCTTATGGTTTCTCTTTTCTTTCTCAAACAGCAAAATGAGTTGTTTTAGGACTTCAAATGGAACATTTTCTTTTTTTTTTCCATCGTGCACCATTCTGCATTTCAGTATATAAAACTACAGTTTCAGAGACTGGTTATTTGCATTCTAACCCAAGGCTGGTTTGCTAAGAAACTGCCAGAAGATGGCTCAGTAGCAGAAAAAAATTACAGTTTTTCAAATATAGCCAGCCATCCTCCCAAGGTAAATGGTACCCCACCAGTATAAGTTATTATACCATAGGGCATGGTGAACCTATGGCACAGGTGCCACAACTGGAACCAAGAGTCCTTTATGGTGTCACTTATCAAGTGTGCCAGGTCAACCCCCCTTTGCCATCTGAATTTTTTCCCAAGTGTGAGTGAGGCTGCAGGTGCACTGGGAAATGAAGCCTACTTTGCCTCCATCACCAGTGTCTGGATTAGCTCACCTCTCCCTTCCAATTGTTACGTGATCCCTGGGTGTTACTTCCCTCTCATCACAATGCTTTATTTCCCTCATTCTACAAGATACACAGAGCCATCCACTTTGTTGTGTTGTGGGGCACCCAGGGAGCTGCTATTATCCATCCTCTCTGTAGACTTCCTGATTAAAGCAAGGGGAAGTGAGAGACCATGTAATCTCACTGTCAGGACAATTTGAACTGGAGGAAGGTAAGCCATTTATTTGTGGAAGCAGCACTTCTTACACCCAAACAGAGCAGTCTACAGTCGGGCTGATTAATGGTGGTAGGTCGGGAAGGAGTCCAGATGCAGTCCAACTGTTGGGTCAGTTTGATGTGGGTGACATTGCTGGGTTTGTTGCCCAATACATGTGAGGAAGGGGAGAAAGGAAGGTGGTACACCACTTTAAATTGGCCCACTGTTGGGCCTCACTGTTCAAGTGAGGAAGAAGGTAGACACAGGAGACAGGGAGTGGAGGATAGAAGTGGGATTGGTGCCCAGTCCACAGTGAATGGGGAGGGGGGGTTACAATGAGAAAGTATTGTCATCATGCCAAAATATGTGGGGCCTCTACCCTGTGCTTGGCTTCCCCCAATATATCATTGATGTCTTTGTCCCCTACTTGTATTAAGCCAATGACGGAAGACGGAAACCGGTGTGTTAACATCCATAGGTATCGGGAAGTGAAAGCCTCTTTTATCCAAAGCCATGTTTTCACTCAGTTTCTTGGTGTAAATTAAAAGATGTCAAAACCCATTGCAGACTCCAGTGTAGTTCAAATAGAAGCAATAGGTAGAAAAACACTTTTGGTTTCTCTGGTTATTACTCCTAATTTATCACTTTGCCCCAAACAACGTAGGGCAGTTGGTGGTTTTGCAGGAAAAGAATTGTGAACTGAAAGCTATGAAAGATATGTTTTTCTCAAGTGTACATTTTGGCACCACATTGGTATGGTTTGACATATAATTTTTGTTTTCTAATCTCATTTCACTAAAATGCTCGTAGCAACTACAGATATGGGGAAAAGGTAGACTAGGCATAGTATTTTTGAATGTAGTCAACTAGATTCATCAAACAAGGTGTCACTCACTTGACTTTCTTTCCTGCTATACACCAGTTTTTCCAGTGGTGATGTTATAATGATCTGTGTCTGGTGGTGATGTGTGGTGAGCACATCGTCTGGGCTATAGAGACACCTAACCATTGTACTAAGACTTAGGTATGCAAGGGGAGGGGGAAAGACTGTAATGATTAGCATATAATCCTGGTGTAAAGGTGCTGATGTTTTTGGGAGGAAAGGAAGGTAACAGAAAGGATGCAGCGTTGATGCAGAGAGATTTCAGCACCAAGAACATCCCAAAGCATCCAAATAAAGGACATTTAACTCTATCTAATACAGGTTCCTTAACCCTTCTTTATCCTCACAGATGCTGCGTCACTCCTTTTTGAAACTGTTATAGTGTGAAATAAAAATAGCTATACAGTACCCTTTCTTGAATGACTGTCTAGAATGCCATTTAATATATTGTCTAACCAAAAAAATTAAATGCAGTCACTGCCAGCTGTTATTTTTCGTTCACGCATATCATGAACTCAGGGCCGGATTTACAATAAGGCAGAGTAGGCATCTGCCTACAGGCGCACCCCACAGAGGGGCACCTGTCATTGTGATCGTTTTTTTTTGTTTTGTTTTTTTCATTAGTTTTCCGGCCTTGATCCATATCTGGGTGGACTACAATGGGGGGAGGGGTATGCATGCTGGGCTGCTGTACTGTGACTGTGAGCCTGTGACATGATGACAAGTAAATACCATAAAGAATAGGAATCGCACTGACCAATCGTAGTGAGAAACTCCTATAGTAAAGACTAAATGGCCGAGGTGCACTAATGGGTATATAGAAAATGTAAAAGGTAAAAAAGGGAGAAATGAGGGCCAATTGGCATAAATCTACCAAGTGACACCCCCCTGTCTCTATAAAGAAACCCAATCAAACAGGCACACTCCAGGACTATAGAAAAAACATTTTATTGATAATACAAAATACAAAGTGAGCGCATAAAAACAAATAAAACAGAACTGGCTCAGGAGTATAGAAATCCACATACGAAGCTCCCTAGAATGATAAGTCCTAATACAGATACAATATAGACAATAAGTATCGTGCAGTACCAAGGAATGCTGAACGTAAAGCTACTCGAATAATAACGACATAATTAACCAGCAAATAAACCTGGAGCATGAATACTTATCTGCATAAGGAAAATGAAAACACAAGGGAAACGCCAAAAGATTCAGTGTAACTCCCTGCAGCTTATTTTATACCGCGAGGTATTGTATAGTATTTGTGCTTCTATTCTGTGTATGCTGCGCTTGGTAACTATGCTACGTTGTGAGGTCAGTATCAACGGCCCGACTGTGATTTGGAACCTGATTGGTAAGTTCCATATATTTAAACTTGCATCTGGTAGACTCGAATCACCCCTGACGAAGCCACTCTAGTGGTGATACGCGTAGGGTGTAGGGCGGCCAGGAGTTACACTGAATCTTTTGGCGTTTCCCTTGTGTTTTTATTTTCCTTATGCAGATAAGTATTCATGCACCCAGGTTTATTTGCTGGTTAATTATCTCGTTATTATTCGAGTAACTTTACGTTCAGCATTCCTTGGTACTTATTGTCTATATTGTGTCTGTATTAGGATTCATGATGACAATTATGACTGAGAGATAAGAGCTGCACCGAGTCGGCAGTGTCAAGGAGGCGCCGCTGCTCATTACATTTACTTGAGTCCTCAGTGCTCACTTGAATCACTTCACCAGGAAGTTCCGGAACAGAATAGACGGCCCCGCCTCCGGCCTCCTCCCAGACACACAGTGCAGCCTGCAGGGAGCCGCAGCCCCGCCTCCGGCCTCCTCCCAGACACACAGTGCAGCCTGCAGGGAGCCACAGCCCTGCCCACCGCGGTCCCGGACGAACAGCGCACTGGTGAATAAAAATAAGGAGAGTCTATATAGTCTCATAACATTGTGGTGGAGAACATTGATAAGGGGTGATATTATAGGTATTCTTTTATGGTGGATCCAGTTCTCTCAGGGTACAGAGCTGCTGTCTTCATCACACCCTTGGTCAGGCTCTGCTCTGCTTCCTAGTAATGGAGAGACATCCTACATATTCCTCCAGTGGGCTCTGATTAGCTCAGAACATGTCTGTGGAACTTATGAAGTAGCGGTTCGTGAAGACAGGTTCTGTAACAAAGCTCTCAGATAAGGATGAGCTCTATACCCTGTGAGATTCCCTAACTGTGTAAATATATTGTCAGCATTAGACCAGTGATCTGACCTGGCTTCCCCTTCTCTTTGGGACCTGAACAACAGTCTTCCCTTCTCAGCTGTCAGTGCTTAGCCTGGTGTCTGTATAAGAGCAAGGTGCTCTGTTCCTAATGCTCCTTTGTGAATGGGACACAGGGCACTGCTGGGGAACTGCGCACCCTGCTGTAATGCAGACACATGAACTGAGTGTCACTGAGCCAGGTACCTGTATTAGAGAAGCGTGCTCTGTTTCCCAGCAATGCTCCATTCATGTGGGGGCACTGGGGAACAGCATTCTGCACTGTAATAGTTATAAGAGACTTAGCACTGAGCTACAAGTAGGGAAAGGAGACCCAGTGCAGGTAGAAAGCCTCAGCCCTGCTCTAGGAGGCGATGACGGAGTGATTAAAATTATTTAAAATGAGTTAAAACAGAAAAAAGGTAAAAATTAGGAATTTGTCTGTGCATATTCAGCACTGCCACAACAGGTAAAGTCAAACGCAGTGCGTTGCATGCCACTCTGGCACTCAAAGGGTTAAAGAAACACTTTTTGTAGACTACAAGTTGCATTCATATGAAAGAGCATCCATAAATATGCAAACATCTCCATTATATGATATGGCATGCATTCAGCATCACACGCTCTGACCCTTTAATTTATGTTTGTAAGTTTACATACTGCATAAGTTTTTTGTGGCTGAATAAAAAATATTTCAGTCAAAACTTTTTGCACTTTGTTTTATGGGGGGGGGGGGGGGGGGCGGGGCGCTTCATATTTCTGTGCCTACAGGCTCCTGAGATGTAAATCCGGCCCTGCATGAACTACAAAGCTTGTTATTAACCCCCTGTACACTGGCCTTAAGCAGTGTGTCTGGAGAGTAAATGTGACTGATAAGCAGCATTACTGGCATTCGCTCACATCCTCGGCTTGCACAGTGTGCCTGACGAACAGTACTGCCTACTTAAGAAATTCTTGAGCACAGCTTTGAGAGTTGAGACTTTTTCTATATACTGCTATAATCCTGTTTGATGTGATTTAGGGATATAGCTTAAAACTTAGTGATCTTTTCTGCTCAAAGAGATTTAGGGATTCACTCTTTCCATTTCGTTTCTTTTCTTACCGTCTAAGTGATTTTCTCTCAAAGTGAAAGCCTCCCAAATTGTAATGTATTTTGGAATACTAATCTATGACATCTGCAGCATGTTCTAAACATTACACTGACAACACAGAGGTGATTGAGAGTGACTACTACTTTGTTTAACTCAGTCAACTTACTGTCTCGGACCAGGCTTCTACCAAAACACAATCCCATGAGTTCTCTTTGTTTTTAACTACAGCGGCAGTAGGTTATCTACTCACTGCTGGCAAGTTTGTAAAGAAACGCGGCACAGACACATGCAAATGTAATGGGCAAATCATTATGGGGTTTTTTTTAGTCACACTTATTAAAAGTTAAGTATTAACTACCTCTATTCACCAGTCATGTTTAGGGTATATTACACTGAATGGATCTGCTTCTGTTGGTAAGTGAGAATCAATACTGAACTGGCATTAATCTTCTTCCAATGGATAGTGTCTTTTGTTTGTTCTTAAATAGTTATTTACCAAATCAGCCTACTCATAGTACTAGTAATAAAGACATAACCAAGAAAGGAATTCAGGTCAAAATTGTGATCCCCTCTGGTATGCTTATCATAGTAACCCTTTGAGTGCCAGAGAAGTATCCATTGTATCGGTGTGCAATGTGTTGCTTACCCCTCTGGCACTCAGATGGTTAATATGTGTGTGTGGGGGTGGGGGTGTTATTACCATGGCTGTAGATGCATACAAAACTACAGGGAGGTGCTTAGTGCATAAATGTAAGGCTATTGGTTAGCCTGGAGTTGTGGGAGGGCCGGTTGGAGACATTTATACCAACCTCAATCCTTTCCTCGGGACTGCGCAGAGCTCCGACTGAGCTCTGTGTTAATCGTCAATTCTCTTAGACTAAGTCATTTTCACATCATCACTACGCGACCACGTGTACAGCCACGCAAATCAAGCACGCGATCTCCCCAAGTGCTCCTCTTGCAGGCTGGTTTTCCTTCCACAAGCGAACTTTACTGCAGTCAAGACCGGGTTTGATTTCATATATATCTACTTACTCCTCTGGTTTACTACTATGTAATCTTGCTCGTACAGCTGCTCAGGCATCCGCTACGACAGCCATTCACTTGTCTTACTGTAATGTATATATTTTGTATTTAGTTTCTGATGTTCGATTAATCGCGAGCAAGATAGGTTGTCTAGGCCAGCATATTACTTACCAGTTAAATCGGTCCGGTCTTCGGGGAAGGTTGTATGGTTCAGCAACTGTCTATCAGTACTTTGTTATAATCACTAGTCCTAGGTACAGGTTGACCGTGTAGGTACTGATGTTTTTCAGGTTTAGCATATGGGGCAATCTGTTAATCTTGCATTCTTAGGTTTGTCTTAGACATACGAAGGCGGTCTCAAGCATCAAAGGTAAGGTATTTTAATTTGAAGCTTTCATGTTGCCGTTTAGTGTGTATGAGTACATTTACTAACTTATGTTGTCATCCAATATGTATCTGGATATAGCATGTATTTAGGACAGATCCGGTGTCCCAATCTCAGAGGTGTTAAGATATCAGAAGTTTGGGCGTTAGCTACTTCTGGGATAAGGGCAGGTATGGAGCTCCATCATTTAGGGAGCTCGTACGTTCAGGTCACTCTCGGGGATCTATATAGTCATTTTGCTCTGATACTTCCAGATTAGGTTTATAGGGTATTTTTTTTTTTTTTTGGTATTTCCCATAGAGATACTGTTTATCATTCAACTTAGTATCTTGTGTATCATTTCAGTCTCCTTATTTCAGAGACAGGCATACAGCTTTGAGCATGATCTTTATCCTGTTCTATAGGTCCCTATGGTGATAGTGAAATTCTACATCTTGACTTTTGGGGCTAGGGCATCTAGACCAAGCATTACGGGTCTCAAATCTCAGAGGTATCTAGTTAATCTGATGTTGGAGAAATAGCTACTTCGGTTACAGGGGCAGGAAGGGAGCTCTGGCATTTATGAAGCTGACTCTACTAAGATTAGGTAGGGCAGGTTTTTTATTTTTCTAAAGTCTGTCGGTCCCTGTCTTTTAGGGTAGGAATGGAGGAGTAGTCCAGTCCCCCGGGAAATCTTGTGTATTTCCCCTCAGCCCAACGCATAGCTAGCGTACCTCCTCCTGGTCTCTTTTAGGTAGGGCGTCACGGACAGCCAGGTTTTTATTTTGATATAGATAACACCGCCAGTCACGTTCCCGCCTACCGCTTAGGCAATCGCCCCTCGGTCCAAATCATAGGTAGTTCTGGTTGGTGTTTATTTTAGGGCCTCACCTTCCCCACATATATAGCTCAGTTAGGTGCTTTTGATCTATCCTTTTCTCTAGTCAGTTAGGCTTTCAGGTGACCGACAGCAAATAAGTAATGTTGGCGGAACTTTTCATTTATTCCTATGTTGATAGTCGCACACGGAGATCTCTTCATGTTTTTTCATCATTATTTTTTACGGATAGGTTTCTAGGGTTTATTGGTACGTTCTCGTATGTTCTTAAACTAGGTAGTCCTCAATTAAATCTAATAGGTTTTATCTCACACCGAGATACTGTTTGTCATTAAACTCGGTATCTTGTATATCTTATTCAGTCTCCTCATTTCAGAGACACGCATACAGGCTCGAGCAAGTTACTTTCAGAGGCAAAGTTAGGTTTAGGTTATGTAAAGACTGCTGGTTCATCTTTTAGGATAGTTAGGGGAAGGCTACAGCTTAGTCTCGTCCCACGTTTCCCTCGGCCCAACTCATAGACAGAGCCTTCTTCCTAGTTTTCTTGATAGACAGGGCTTCACCTGTCACACCCACTCTATAGACATAGGGTCTTATACTGCTTAAGATTATTTGTCACCGCGAGACCAACACCCCTCAGCCTATCGCATAGGCCTCACGCCCATCGGTCCAAACCATAGGTAGCGTCTCGCATCAGCCGCTTGGCACTAGAGAGGGACTCACCAGTCACCATATACAAGTTAATTCTTTTCTCTCTTTTTCAGTAGGCAGGGGGTCACGAACCAGCAGCATTATAGGAATATATTATGTATCATGAATCAGTTTTGTTTACAGGATCATCATATGTAAGGAAGATCCCTCACAATGGAACCAGTGGCGTTACCGGAAGAATTTACATAATCAAATTCGGTAGAGGAACATGCGGGTAAGATACTGACATGACACCGCTCTATGGTTTACAGGGTGTCTGGGGAAGAAGGATTTTATTTGCCTTATGTTCGGGGCTAAGGCAGTCAAATTGTGAGTTAATTTGGCAGAGACGTTGCATCGGTGTCATGGCAAGACAGACTACCTCCTTCAGACGTACATGTGTTACATACCTGGCCCTGATGTTATGACGTGTGCCATGTTTATGAAGCTACATATGGGTGGTAGTATTTCAAGGTTCTCACCGTTTCCACCATACACGTCAACTATTGACTGGGCTAGCTGTTCTGTGGTAGGGTGCCACATGTGTTCTGCCTTTACATCTTTTTGGCCATTTATATACTAGTTATGCATATTTGATCTTATTTTGTTAATCCGTCTTGGCAGGTATCAAACATCTTTATCAACACAACTACTACAGTAAGTTACACTGTTGCACACTCCTACAATTGATCATGTGAGGTACTGTAAGTAGTCTGTCACTTGACACCTTAGATGGTATATGTTTGGAGCAGTTGGGTAGACAGCTCACTACCCTTTGGTTATCAGCCCTCCTTTTTAGTTACATTTGCTCCACCTTTCTTATGGCTTCTGTTAGATTTCAGGGGTCACCAGGCGGGGGGTTATCCAGTATCAGGTTATTTCAGTACCCATTCTTTATTCACGTTGGATATAGATCTACGGTCATGATCCCTGTGGATTCATGGTCCTTTTTTGCCCACTCTTAGGCCTACCTTACAGGTCGGAATGGGCAATAGGCATCCGACATACACCTTATCATCATAGTCTCTCCTAGGCCCGACCACAAATGTAAGGCTATTGGTTAGCCTGGAGTTGTGGGAGGGCCGGTTGGAGACATTTATACCAACCTCAATCCTTTCCTCGGGACTGCGCAGAGCTCCGACTGAGCTCTGTTACCCACCCAACCCATACCCCTTTCTCAGCTCTATCAATTTCATTCTTTTTCTTATACACGTGGGCCTACCTTACAGGTCGTAATGGGCAACAGGCATCCGACATACACCTTATCATCATAGTCTCTCCTAGGCCCGACCACAACATAAACATACCAACAAAAATAAAACAATGGCTTATTAACCCCTTCACTTCCAATAACGTTCCCAGTCCATCACGGCTGTCCGGCACTTAAGGACTAGTGACGGTCCTGGCACATCATGGAATTAAGGGCTCCCCGTGCCCTGAATCAGATCACAATTTTAAAAAAATGCTTCGTGGTCCTCAAGTGCTGGCTGCGCGTGTGCACGCGCCGGTAGTTTACGGGTTAAAGTGCATTTCCATATGCAAATAAGTCATCGTCAAATTACTTAGGCCAAAATAGTAAACTTGATGAAGGCATGGCAGATTCAGGGCGACATTGGTGGAATGTGGAACTTTCACAGGGATATGATGGCAAAGATATCTCATTGCATACTGTCACTATGCCGTTCTCATAAATTCGCCACCATATCTCCATGCTGGCCCCTTATTGTCCCTTAATGCATCTCTCCAAGAAGCTGGTGCTACAGGGAAAATGTTTATGATTTTATCACTTCAAAGGAAATCTTTGTAAATCTTTGGAAACTATGGAATATCTTACTGTATTCATTATCAGCTCATGTACTTAGAGATATAACACCCTATTGGTGAGAGCTGACATATCATAGGGGGTGCCAGAAGCACAAAATTACCTTTACCAGGGGAATGCACTGGAGTAATCTCTGGCACTGACCTTGTTAGACACCTAAAGGAATCAAAGACATGATTTGTATTTAAAAAAAGTGCATTTTTATTGTGGGAACATATGACACACATGGCATATATATATTATATATATATTTTTTTTGGGGGGATGCAGATGTGGATGCCTTAACCAGCTCTCTGGTGACTCTTGTATGTCTTGGGGTTGTTGAGGGTTTCACACTTGAGGGGTAGGTAGTTTCTGTTGACCCCTCAGTTGACTGTTGGTCTCTCCATCAGAAGCCTCTGGATGAGATTATGGTTGAGTATCTCAACGAGCAACCAAGCATGTCACTGACTACAGTCCCTCTATGTCGTATTTCTGTGTGGAGGATGGCATGCTGGGATTCCAGACTGAAGACACTGGCTGCAGTTCTCTCCATGGTGTACAAACACCTCCTGTTGAACTGTCTGGTCTCCCTCAGTAGCCTCTTCTGGATGGTGATATACTCCTCATCCATTCTGGTGGTTCTAGTAGCTGTAGCAGATGTTGAGGACATGGATGCTGCACATGGAGAAGCTGCTGATGCCTCTCTATGTCTGTCTCTTGACCGGTGGTTCTTTCCTGGTCTGAGTAAGCCTATGATGCCGCAGCTGCTAGACAGGCAAATGTTGTATCCACAGGTGAGACAGTCCAGCATGTGGTGCATTTGAGAGTGAGCATTCTGCCCCCACCACATCTATGATCTCCTCACTGACTGCAGAATCCTGTTCACCTGGTTCTGCATGTATTGGTTTGTTCTGTGTCAGTCATTGTGATGTGGCTAAACTATGAGGCCAAGATGATGATAATCCAGTGGCCATGGGTCATATTGTGGCCTTCTTGATGTATTCCCTTCCCATATGGGTTGTGGCTGTAGGCTGCTGTGTTGCTCTGTTGGCATCCAGCTGTGTGCCTGTGAAGGTGGTGTTGGGTCCAGTGACCCATATTGCTGTGTGGTGGGCATCCAGCTGCATACCATTGGTGTTGCTGGTGGTGAGGGCCAGATGTTGGTGGCATCCATCGTTGCTGTGGAATCCACTGCTGGGACTCTTTCAGCATTCACTGTTGTGCTGCTATGGGTGGCAGCCCGTGCTATGTGGTAGTGGTAGCATCAAGCTGGTGCCCCCTGATGGATCCTGAGGGGCTTTGGCACTGGCAGACTATGTGTGCTCCTCCTCACTTTCTTCCTGCTCTGCTGCAGGCATGGATGCTGTATGGGGAACATTATATTGTGTGATTAGTAAACTGGCAATGACAATAGGAATGCAAGAAGATGACATTCACATCCAACCCCTTGAGTGACAGAATGGCATCCTATGCATTGCGATGCAATGCATGGGATACCTTCCTGGCAATCATGTATTCAACAGCTTGATAACATCCTTTACATTGATGTAACAGACCTACTGTGGTTGACCTTTCATTATCATTTGTATCTAGAACATTGTGGATGGCAAGGAGGGATGCTTACATGTTGTGGATGTATCATGTGACATGGACAACACATATGTTTGAAGCCAGGTGTAGTCAACTTTTGGTACATGGATATCTGGATCACCATTCCCACTATCCACAATCATCTATCATCTGCTTCTTAAGTTTGAATGTTTGTTCCAGCATCACATTTTGAATGTGTGTTTGGGATTGATATCCTTCTGATTGAAACATGTGTTCTCCAGCTGCTTGGCTTGATGTGTTCCCTGTCAATGTATTGTTTTGGACTTGTTTTGCCTGTATGAGGTACTGCCAAGGCCTCAACTTTGCTGTTATGGTTGTGGCTCCAGTGCAAATGTGTCATTTCAGGCCATGAGTGTACTGTGCATGGCATGTGTGTTGGACATGCAATCAGTTTGTGTTTGTTATACTATCAGGGGTGTGATAACCCCTGTTGAACTCTGCAAAATGAAACTATGTACTTTGTTCGTCCACTATTGTGTTGACATCCCTGTGACACGATTGTCTGTGGCAACATGTCTAACATTGTTCATGAACATAGCAGATGTTTGCATTACAACATGATGCCAATCATTGTTTGTTTGAGGTGAGCATGTTTGAGCAATGCAACTCTGAGAGGTTAAACTTGTGATTCAATATGAGCTGGCCTGCATGTTGCATTAGATTTCTGTTTCTCTGTACACCTTAACTCCTTGTTTTAACCTTATCAGGATTGCTCAACTTGGAGCTATCACACATGGCCATGTGTTCAGCTGCCACTGTGCTATGCATTACTAGCTAACAGAGCTTGTGTGGAGGACAGTTATGTATCTTGTTACTTACCGGGAGGCTGAATAGTGCTCTCATCTCCTGTGTCACAGCTGCCTTGGATCCCCTCAACTGCCGTTGTGGACAGGTTTTGGCGGAGCATCTCCTCCCAGGTATTAAAGGTGAGGTTCACTGGTGGACCACCTCTGGTACCTCTCGTATGCATGGACAGTTCTCCCATCTTATACTTGACCTTACTCTTGCCGTCTGCCCAGCACTTCTTGATGGAGTCTGAGTTGCACAATCACTTGGAATCTGCGTTGACTGCTTCCACCACTTGACGCTAGGCTATCTTCTTCCGCGCACCAATCCCCCACCTCTTTTTCCTTGGAGAAGAGTATATGCTCCATGTCAAGGATAATCCACCACAGGGCCTTGTTCTCCTAGTGGGATTACATGGGGTCACGTAGTCTGTCCTCCTCCACTACAGTCTGGGATGTATGTGCACTGTGTGTGGCCTAAGCTGTCCCTGGATGTGTATTCTCTTCTCCCACATCACCTCCGCTTCCCACCGCCATATCGGTCCCTGTCCCTGCTCTTCCTCTGCCCCTCCTTCCCTGACTGGGGATCCACTGTTCTCTTTCCACCTCTCCTGCACTTTTTCCCATCCCTCCTGCCTCCACTCCTCTCCCTGACATCTCACTAACACTCTCCTACCTCCCTCACAAACCCACTCACACCCAGTCACTACACAGACACTCAGTCATAAACACCCTCAGCCGCTCCTTTACATTCATTGAATCACACTGTATGAAATAAAAATATAACATTTGTTGTGTGTCCTAAAACAAAAGGTGGGTGTGTGGATGTGATGTGTACAATACGTGCCAAAGTGTGTTATGTGTTTTTTGTATACAATTCTCTCCTCTCTGCTCCCCACGGTAAGTCTACCTCTCTCCAATTTGGGCTCCTGTCTCTGTCTCTCTATCCCTATCCTCCTCTCCTGGGCCCTGTTCTGTGGCTCAGCAACATCTCTAAGAGCAATCTTTAGGACAGTATGATCCCTCTTGTGGCCCAATTGTAAACACCTTCCCCCTTATAGATGGTTACTCAGTGGAACTTGAGGCTAACCCAGCCTCAGTGTCAGCGCACATCAATATACCACCACTCCAACGTCTGGTAATTCTCCTGACAGTCTGCCGGTCCTTAACACTTGTTATATATGGTAAAAAATGTGAACACTACCTGGGCCTTATATTAAAATGCCTCCATTTATTGGTAGTAATATTAATAAAATCATATATAAAAAGATTTAAACAATCATGTACATTTGTACCACCCAATGCTTTTTGTCACGGTCATGACTTTATCAGGGGTCTCCTTAACATGGTCAATTACACTCTTAATACACAGTATGGTCTGGCGCATAAATGGTAATTCTATATTCTCTACGTGAAGTCTACTAACATACAATACAAAATAGAGGCAATGAAATAATAGTGACATGGATTGCTCTGACATCAAATTACAAAAAATACACAAATACAATCTAATATAAAATATGATATTTTAATCCCCACACAATGTGGATTCACACAAACAAATAATCCTCCCCTAGTTAGTGGTTGAAGGTTGATGGTTAAAGGGAAAGTCTCCCGGATTTTCCTACTAAACTTGTAATGGGATAATATCAATATATATCTTTATCTGGAGTGTCCCGATCTACCAATCAAATATGAAGGATCCACACACAGGGACAGTAATACAATGAATATAAGATCATATGTGCTGAGATCACCTGCTATCTAAAACCCCATAGACCCTACAACTACCTAAACGATCGATTGTTAATAAACAATAAAAATAATGACAAAAAAATAAACATGAATAAAAAATATGTCCTCCTCGCAGACAGAATGTAAATTAGATATAATCTGTATTTCAACTTTCCTTAGTTATAACGGTCACTTATATCCGACAATATATTCTTGTTTATTATGAATTTTTTTATCTTTCTTCGTACCAATGTGTGTTTTTCTGTGTATTTCAAATGGCCTCATAGGTATTTCACTTGAAACTCAAACAGATAAACGGCGGATACTTGGTGATTGTTCATCCTCTTCTCTGTAAGCTGCGCCACTTGCTGTATTGTTTTTCAATTACACTCTTATTTATACCTTTTTGCTGTTTAACTGCCGGTCCCTCAACTTCCGATTTCTGAAAATTCCTCCCATGTTGCACAAATCCTCTGCTCTCTACTTTTCATCACATGTTTGTCAGTTATTTTTTAGTATATATATATATATATATATATATATATATATATATATATATATATATACATTTATTTGAATTGACTTGATACTTTCCTGTGTGATGATTGGCTGGGATTTTGAACTTAGCATCGCCCGATGAGGTCAAGCATTAGCTACTTTCTTTGAACTTTTCTTATCTCGGTAGGAAAAAAAGATGCAACACACGTTATTAGGTTGTGTTTGCGCACCCTACGCTGGTTGTCCACTCTGGTAGACGAGTTATTGAATAGCTGTGGAACACAGGTATGGCTATAGTTTGGTATTGCTTTTCCTTAATGTTTTACTGTTCCTTATAGAATTGAGCCCCAAAGAGCAATTCTGAGGCAAACCATATTTATGTTTTGTATCCATTGGGGATAATAATCATTCCCCAAATTCCCATTGATTTAAATTGTATTTTAACTCCTTGGGGGAGATTCACTAAGCGGTGATAAACAGGTGATAAAGTGGTGATGACTTCTCCAGTTTATCACTTCTCCAATTCCTATGTTAGTCTATGGAGTCTATGCACTAAGATTTCTTCAGCTCTGGAGATCTTAGTGAATAGGCTCCATGGAATAACATAGGAATTAGAGAAGTGATATCACTGGAGAATTCATCACCACTTTATCACCTTTTTATCACTGCTTAGTGAATCTCCCCCCTTGAATGCTAGAGAGGTCTGAAACACCTTGCTTTGCAATGCTTTGGGCCCCCTATAGAATTCAAAGCATATAATGAACAGTATGACATGTATAAAATAATATGTAATTATAATGTATTGTTTAACTCTTTTGATACTTCGTATTGTTATGGCGAATGTGCTAGCATGCAAGGATGCAAGGAGTTAAGCAGTTCTTAAGATTTACAGCGTGACCCTTTCTTGTTCCATAAGCTGACAATGCAATGTGATATACTGTGTCCAAAGTTTTCTCCAGCAGTGAAAGGGTTACTGTGCCTCACCTTGAAGTCCCCGGTGCCTAGAGTAAAGAGCAGGTTGGGTCAGGAAGCTGTTCCTAGGCAGAGCTGCAGGACTGGAATCTCTGACAGATACATTCTTCCCTCTGCCCCAGATATCTTCCAGCTCCTTCACTAGCAAAGGGAAGAAATATGCATGTGTTTGTTACATTCATTGATCTATTAGACAGTTCAAAGAGAAGCCACTAAATTAGCATACATATTAGTGCCAGGGGCATAACTACAGGGGGGTGCAAAGTGTACAGTTGTGATGACGCCCAGCCTCCAAGGGGGCCATTAGGTCTTCACTGTGCTGCAACCCTTTACCCTAAGACCTGGGGGTTGGGTCACAAAGGTGTGATATCTTCTTCAGTGATATCACTTCTCCGATTTCTATGTTATTCTATGGAGCCTATTCAAGTGGCAGAGATCTTAGTGCATAGCCTCCATAGAATAGTATAGGAATTGGAGAAGTGATATCACTGGAGCAGTCATCTCCATCTTACCACCTCTTTATCACTCCCTAGTGCATAACCTCACACAGCAGCTGTAGCCAGTAAGATAAGAATCGTATTGGCGAACCTCTTCCCTTTACTACATTAACTCTTTGATAACCAGAGAGGTGTTGAATACACTACAAATTCATTGGATACCCCTCTATCACTAAAAGGGTTAACTATCAGCATTACGAATCAGGAATCCTGATGCAGTAGTTCCCTGGCACTGCTAGGAAATTGCTCTCTTTCAATCTATCACAGTCACATAGACCTTCTGTGATCTGGTGGTGAATTGTGTCTGCACATGAATCACACTTAGGGATGTCACCTCAGCCTCAGATTCTGCCCCAGAGCACAATACATTCTAGTTTAGGGTGACCACGGGTCCCGGAAAGTCCGGGACTGTCCCTTATTTCAGGGACATGTCCCGCGTCCCGGGTCCCCTTCAACCGGGACAATGAAGTGTCCCGGAATGAAGCCAAGCCGCCCTGAATGTCAGCCTGCAAGCGGTGTGTCACATCATGGACGCCGCTTGCAGGCTGACATCCAGGGCGGCAATGCAACTTACCTGATCTGGAGGCAAGCGCTCTAGTAATACAGAGCGCTGGGAGATGACATCATCTCCCAGCGCTCTGCATTACTGAGCACAGCGCGTGGGAGCTTCAGCTCTGTGCCGGAGGAGGCACAGAGCACTTTGCACTCCGCACTCCGCTAGACCACCAGGGACTCAAGGTAAGGCATTGATAGGGTGACCACGTCCCGGAATGGCAGAAGGGAAATGTGGTCACCCTATTCTAGTTATGCCAGTTCAAGTATTCAATAAGCTAGAGAGGTACAATTCTGGAGCAAACCAACTGCACAATAGGGGACAAATGCAAATTCAAATATAAAATACCACATTTCCACTGATTTAAATGTGGTGTTTAACCCCTTGAATGCTAAAGAGATATTTTACTAATTGCTTTGCTATACATTGGAGACCTCTCTAGCATTCAACAGGTAAAAATACCATTTTAATTCAAAAGGGATTTCCATATTTCCCCTGTGGCGCAGTTGATTTTCTCCAGAAATGCATCTCTTTATGTTACTGAATACAGCCCATAGAATGTATTCAGCTAGTCTATTCCTCCCGTTTCCCTACCTAGTTATCTCAGAAAACTGGTCTCTCTATCCAAAGACTTCATCCATTCATTTTAGCCTCAAACATTTCTGCTAGGAGGCTATTCCATAGGGATTAAGATGGAAGAGGGGGGTTAGTCCACCTGACACCACATAAAATGAGAGAAGGGGCCCGGCCTTTACTATCTGTGGAAAAAACAAGGGAGGGGGAGGGAGAAAGCTTACCTCTCTGTCTTCCACCCCCCTTGGGGTGCAGGGAATAGGGGAGGGATTTGTGTGTGTGTGTGTGTGTGTGTGTGTGTGTGTGTGTGTATGAAAAAAGAGAAGCCACCTGTATTTCAGTTAATAATTGTTCTGTTTTTCTGTCCCACCCAGGGGAGGGCTGGCAACATACGGCCCAGGGGGTAAATACAATTAAGTGGCCAATATCTACTATCGTCCAAGCCCATTGTCCCAGCTCACCCTTGTTTCCTTAATTTTAAAATTGTCCTTAATGCTGTGAATTAAAGCAAGTGATACCACAGAGCTTACTGTTGAAATGGGGCTACATTAGTGATACTAGAGTGCTTACAATTTTACCCTGTGAGTACCAGAGGGGTACACAACATATTGCTTTTTCAATGCGTTGTGTACCCCTCTGGCACTCAAAGGGTTAAGTAAAGATAGAATAGTGATTAGTGATGAGCGAGCACCCCAATGCTCGGATGTTCGGGTGCTCTGACCGAGCACCCCCTGAGGCTCGAGTGCTCGGCCGAGCACCCGAGCCCCATTGAAGTCAATGGGAGGACTCGAGCATTACACCAGGCACCCCCTGCTCTGATGAGGGGAGGGTGCCTGGTCCATAGGAAAAGGGCAGAAAAAGATGGAAACACTACAGAAATGGTTCAGGGACAGCATAGGGAGGATGTCTGGATGCACCTTGGACTCCAACATCGCTGCTGGGAACGATCTTTCGCCCGTAGTACGCCATTTTTACAGACTGACCATAAAACACACAAAAAGGAAAATAAAAACGACTTTAGGCGAAAAATTGTTACCAAACAATATTTGCTGTATATTTACTTGTATATCATCTGCAAATTATCCCAAAAATTTCCTTGATTTTCAGAACTGAGGCCATGATTAAGAGGGAAACGTGCGCAGAGGCAAATTCTCCCAAAAATTTCCTTGATTTTCAGAACTGAGGCCATGATTAAGAGGGAAACGTGCGCAGAGGCAAATTCTCCCAAAAATTTCCTTGATTTTCAGAACTGAGGCCATGATTAAGAGGGAAACGTGCGCAGAGGCAAATTCTCCCAAAAATTTCCTTGATTTTCAGAACTGAGGCCATGATTAAGATGGAAACGTGCGCTGAGCTGACCATCTAAAACATTATGGGTGAGGGTCTGCTGCAGAGCTGACCATCCTAAACATTATATGCGAAGGCCCGCTAGTGAGCTGACGCTATAAAACATTATATGAGAGGGCCCGCTAGAGAGCTGACCCAATAAAACATTATATGAGAAGGCCCGCTGGTGAGCTGACCTATATAAAAATTGGCAAACAGGGCCCGCTGGTGAGCTGGCCCTATATAAAAATTATATCACAGGGCCCGCTGGTGAGCTGGCCCTATATAAAAATTATATCCCAGGGCACGCTGGTGAGCTGGCCCTATATAAAAATTATAGCACAGGGCATATGGAAGAGGAGGAGGAGGATGAGAAGATTAAGAGTCAACCATATACCCGTTTTTTGGGTGGAAGGGGTGAATGGGAATACAGAGTATTCCCATCATTGTAAATAACATATATAAAGTGAGTTTATGTTCCCCCGGGGCTTTCCTCCAGTGGAGTGGAGAAGTCAGGGGAAATCCAGGCCTTGTTCATTTTTATAAGTGTCAACCTATCAGCATTGTCGGTGGAAAGGCGGATACGCTTATCTGTTATGATGCCACCAGCAGCACTAAATACCCGCTCAGACAGAACGCTGGCGGCAGGGCAGGCCAGCACCTCCAAGGCGTAGAGTGCCAGTTCATACCACGTGTCCAGCTTGGACACCCAGTAGTTGTAAGGCACAGAGGGATCATTGAGGACGCTGACACGGTCTGCTACGTACTCCTTCACCATCTTCCAAAACTTTTCCCTCCTTGTGACACTAGGCTGCGCATCAGGGTGAGGGTGCTGGCGGGGTGTCATGAAGGTGTCCCACGCCTTGGAGAGTGTTGCCCTGCCTTTCTCGGAACTGCTGTGTGCTCCCCTTTTCTCCCCTTCTCTGTTGGCCAAGGTAGCACGTACTCTGCCGCCAGCGTTGTCAGATGGAAAATTTTGGAGCAATTTTTCAACAAGAACCTTCTGGTATTGCACCATTTTGCTTGTCCTCTCCACCGGAGGAATGAGAGATGAGAAATTCTCTTTGTAGCGGGGGTCCAGAAGGGTGAACACCCAGTAATCCGTGTTGTCTAAAATGCGTACAACGCGTGGGTCACGGGAAAGGCAGCCTAACATAAAGTCAGCCATGTGTGCCAGAGTACCAACAGTCAAGATTTCGCTGTCCTCACCAGGAGGCTGACTCTCAATATCCTCATCCTCTTCCTCCTCTTCTGCCCACCCACGCTGAAGAGATGGAACTAAAGTTCCATGGCTACCCTCTGTAGCGGAGGCAACCGTGTCTTCCTCCTCCTCCTCCTCCTCCGCCTCCTCCATTTGTCGCTGAGAAGACGAAGTGAGGGTGCTCTGGCTATCACCTTGTGTAAGCTCTTCCTCCCCCATTTCCACCTCTTCCACATGCAAAGCGTCGGTTTTAATTGTGAGCAGCGAGCGTTTCAGTAGACACAGAAGTGGGATGGTTACACTGATAATAGCGTTATCGCCGCTCACCATCTGTGTCGATTCCTCAAAATTGCGTAAAACCTCGCAGAGGTCTGACATCCACTCCCACTCCTCACTTCTGATTACAGGAAGTTGAACGGAGAGGCGACGACCGTGTAACAGCTGGTACTCCACTACTGCCCTCTGCTGCTCACAAAGCCGGGCCAACATGTGGAAGGTGGAGTTCCAGAGCGTGCTCACGTCACACAGCAGCCGGTGAGCTGGCAATTGTAAGCGCTGCTGCAGCTTCAACAGGCCGGCTGAAGCTGTTGATGACTTACGGAAATGTGCACACACGCGGCGCACCTTGGTCAAGAGATCATGCACATTGGGGTAGGTTTTTAGAAATCGCTGCACCACTAAATTAAATACATGCGCTAGGCATGGTACGTGTGTGAGCTTGCCGAGCTCCAAAGCCGCCACCAAGTTACGCCCATTATCACACACAACCATGCCTGCTTGCAGGTTGAGTGGCGAGAGCCACTGCTCGGTCTGGTGACTAATCCCCTGCAACAGCTCTGAGGCCGTGTGCTGTTTGTCCCCAAGGCAGATCAGCTTCAGCACGGCCTGTTGACGCTTCCCCACTGCAGTGCTACACTGCTTCCAGCTACTGGCTAATGGGGGAGTGGCGGTGTGTGTAGAGAATTCGGAGGTGGAAACGGAGGAGGAGGAGCCAATAACGTAGGTGCTGGTGGAAACCCTGATGGAGGTAGGGCCCGCAATCCTCGGCGTGGGTAGCACCCGTGCCATCCCAGGGTCCGAGTCGCTCCCAGCCTCCACGACATTCACCCAGTGTGCCGTCAGGGAAATGTAGCGTCCCTGGCCACAAGCACTTGTCCATGTGTCAGTCGTTAAGTGGACCTTCCCAGTAACTGCGTTGGTCAGGGCACGGGTGATGTTACGGGACACATGGTGGTGTAATGCGGGGATGGCACACCGGGAAAAGTAGTGGCGGCTGGGGACCGCGTACCGAGGGACAGCTGTTGCCATCAGGCTGCGGAAGGACTCAGTGTCCACAAGCCTAAATGGCAGCATTTCGATGGCCAGTAATTTGGAAAGGTGTGAGGTTAGTGCTATGGCCTGTGGGTGGGTGGCTGGGTACTTTCTCTTGCGCTCAAATGCCTGGGGTAACGACATTTGGACGCTGTGCTGGGACAGGGAAGTGGATGTGGTCGCTGATGGTGCTTCAGATGCTACAGGTGCAGGGCGGGAGGTATGCGGGCCTGCGCCTTCGACAGGCGATTGGCCGGCACCGAAAACAGGGGAAGAGGAGGCAGTGGTGTGGCCTGCAGACACAGGTGGGCGATCCAGGCGTTCCTCCCACTTACTACGGTGCTTGGATGCCATGTGTCGGATCATGCTGGTGGTGGTGAGGTTTCTAGTGTTCATGCCTCGGCTCATTCTGGTGTGGCACAGGTTGCAAACTACAATTCTTTTGTCGTCCGCACTTTCCTTAAAAAAACGCCATACCGCGGAACACCTACCCTTTGGCAAGGTAGATTTACGCAAGGGGGTGCTCCGTGGAACATTTGCGGGCCGGTTTGGTGCGGTCCGCCTTCTTTCTGTAGCCACACCACTGCCTCTTCCAGCCTGTTGCGGTGCTGCAGATGGCTCACCCTCAGGACTGCTGTCATCGCTCGGCTCTACACCTTCCCAGGTGGGGTCAGTCACCTCATCGTCCACCAAGTCCTCCTCCACTTCCTCACTCTGATCATCCTCCTCAAGTCTTGATCCCACCACATACTCAGTCATTGACAACTGTATAACATTCTCCTCAACAAGGTCTTGAGACGGAAATAGTGGTTGATTTAATGGCAACTGTGTCTCATCATCATCATCATCATCATCCACTACTTCCTTTGACCTTAAATGCCGTTCACATCTGTCATCTTCTTGTGATTGGGTAGCCTCTAGAGGTTGTGAATCAGGGCACAAGATGTCATGTTCCTCTGCAAGCGTGCTTGGAGAGAGGGTCAAATGAAGGATTGGTGATGAGACGAGCTCATCACTATATCCCAGTGTGGGATCACTTCTTTGACCAGACCGTCTATGGTGGGAGGAAGGATGATCAGAGTGAGGATTATGTTGACCAGAGTCTTGGCTACTGAGAGTGGACTTGGTGGAAGACAGGGTGGTGCTTAACCGACTGGAAGCAGTATCAGCTGTCATCCAACCGACCACCTGTTCGCACTGGTCGGACCTCGAGAGTGATGTCCTGCGACGCCCTGTGAAATCAGACATGAAGCTAGGTATGGTGGATGTCTTTCTTTCTTGTGCTCTGGCACCAGGCACAGTTTCTCCGCGTCCTGACCCGCGCCCTGAACTTTCAGGATCACGTCCACTTCCCCGTCCCTTTTTACCCGCCTTCTTCATCTTACACAGAATATGTGACTTTAATATTTGAGTTTGAAAACTTAACAGTATTTCTTATTATTCTGCAACTCTGCAGAGTACACAGAAAAGGCTGCTAAACTGCAGTGAAACACACTGAATGGAATATGTGACTTTGATATTTTAGTTTGAAGACTTAACAGTATTTCTTCCTATTCTGCAACTCTGCACAGTACACAGAATAGGCTGTTAAACGGCGTTGAAACACACTGAATGGAATATGTGACTTTAATATTTGAGTTTGAAAACTTAACAGTATTTCTTATTATTCTGCAACTCTGCACAGTACACAGAATAGGCTGTTAAACGGCGTTGAAACACACTGAATGGAATATGTGACTTTAATATTTGAGTTTGAAAACTTAACAGTATTTCTTATAATTCTGCAACTGTACAGAGTACACAGAATAGGCTGTTAAACGGCGTTGAAACACACTGAATGGAATATGTGACTTTAATATTTGAGTTTGAAAACTTAACAGTATTTCTTATTATTCTGCAACTGTACAGAGTACACAGAATAGGCTGTTAAACGGCGTTGAAACACACTGAATGGAATATGTGACTTTAATATTTGAGTTTGAAAACTTAACAGTATTTCTTATAATTCTGCAACTGTACAGAGTACACAGAATAGGCTGTTAAACGGCGTTGAAACACACTGAATGGAATATGTGACTTTAATATTTGAGTTTGAAAACTTAACAGTATTTCTTATTATTCTGCAACTGTACAGAGTACACAGAATAGGCTGTTAAACGGCGTTGAAACACACTGAATGGAATATGTGACTTTAATATTTGAGTTTGAAAACTTAACAGTATTTCTTATAATTCTGCAACTGTACAGAGTACACAGAATAGGCTGTTAAACGGCGTTGAAACACACTGAATGGAATATGTGACTTTAATATTTGAGTTTGAAAACTTAACAGTATTTCTTATTATTCTGCAACTGTACAGAATACACAGAATAGGCTGTTAAACGGCGGTGAAACACACTGAATGGAATATGTGACTTTAATATTTGAGTTTGAAAACTTAACAGTATTTCTTATTATTCTGCAACTCTGCACAGTACACAGAATAGGCTGCTAAACGGCGGTGAAACACACTGAATGGAATATGTGACTTTAATATTTGAGTTTGAAGACTTAACAGTATTTCTTATTATTCTGCAACTGTACAGAGTACACAGAATAGGCTGTTAAACGGCGGTGAAACACACTGAATGGAATATGTGACTTTAATATTTGAGTTTGAAAACTTAACAGTATTTCTTATTATTCTGCAACTCTGCAGAGTACACAGAAAAGGCTGCTAAACTGCAGTGAAACACACTGAATGGAATATGTGACTTTGATATTTTAGTTTGAAGACTTAACAGTATTTCTTCCTATTCTGCAACTCTGCACAGTACACAGAATAGGCTGTTAAACGGCGTTGAAACACACTGAATGGAATATGTGACTTTAATATTTGAGTTTGAAAACTTAACAGTATTTCTTATAATTCTGCAACTGTACAGAGTACACAGAATAGGCTGTTAAACGGCGTTGAAACACACTGAATGGAATATGTGACTTTAATATTTGAGTTTGAAAACTTAACAGTATTTCTTATTATTCTGCAACTGTACAGAGTACACAGAATAGGCTGTTAAACGGCGTTGAAACACACTGAATGGAATATGTGACTTTAATATTTGAGTTTGAAAACTTAACAGTATTTCTTATAATTCTGCAACTGTACAGAGTACACAGAATAGGCTGTTAAACGGCGTTGAAACACACTGAATGGAATATGTGACTTTAATATTTGAGTTTGAAAACTTAACAGTATTTCTTATTATTCTGCAACTGTACAGAGTACACAGAATAGGCTGTTAAACGGCGGTGAAACACACTGAATGGAATATGTGACTTTAATATTTGAGTTTGAAAACTTAACAGTATTTCTTATTATTCTGCAACTCTGCACAGTACACAGAATAGGCTGCTAAACGGCGGTGAAACACACTGAATGGAATATGTGACTTTAATATTTGAGTTTGAAGACTTAACAGTATTTCTTATTATTCTGCAACTGTACAGAGTACACAGAATAGGCTGTTAAACGGCGGTGAAACACACTGAATGGAATATGTGACTTTAATATTTGAGTTTGAAAACTTAACAGTATTTCTTATTATTCTGCAACTCTGCAGAGTACACAGAAAAGGCTGCTAAACTGCAGTGAAACACACTGAATGGAATATGTGACTTTGATATTTTAGTTTGAAGACTTAACAGTATTTCTTCCTATTCTGCAACTCTGCACAGTACACAGAATAGGCTGTTAAACGGCGTTGAAACACACTGAATGGAATATGTGACTTTGATATTTTAGTTTGAAGACTTAACAGTATTTCTTCCTATTCTGCAACTCTGCACAGTACACAGAATGTGCTGCTAAACTGCGGCGAAGCACACTGAATGGAATATGTGACTTTGAAATTTTAGTTTGAAGACTTAACAGTATTTCTTCCTATTCTGCAACTCTGCACAGTACACAGAATGTGCTGCTAAACTGCGGCGAAGCACACTGAATGGAATATGTGACTTTGATATTTTAGTTTGAAGACTTAACAGTATTTCTTCCTATTCTGCAACTCTGCACAGTACACAGAATGTGCTGCTACACTGCGGCGAAGCACACTGAATGGAATATGTGACTTTGATATTTTAGTTTGAAGACTTAACAGTATTTCTTCCTATTCTGCAACTCTGCACAGTACACAGGATGTGCTGCTACACTGCGGCGAAGCACACTGAATGGAATATGTGACTTTGATATTTTAGTTTGAAGACTTAACAGTATTTCTTCCTATTCTGCAACTCTGCACAGTACACAGAATGTGCTGCTACACTGCGGCGAAGCACACTGAATGGAATATGTGACTTTGATATTTTAGTTTGAAGACTTAACAGTATTTCTTCCTATTCTGCAACTCTGCACAGTACACAGAATGTGCTGCTAAACTGCGGCGAAGCACACTGAATGGAATATGTGACTTTGAAATTTTAGTTTGAAGACTTAACAGTATTTCTTCCTATTCTGCAACTCTGCACAGTACACAGAATGTGCTGCTAAACTGCGGCGAAGCACACTGAATGGAATATGTGACTTTGATATTTTAGTTTGAAGACTTAACAGTATTTCTTCCTATTCTGCAACTCTGCACAGTACACAGAATGTGCTGCTACACTGCGGCGAAGCACACTGAATGGAATATGTGACTTTGATATTTTAGTTTGAAGACTTAACAGTATTTCTTCCTATTCTGCAACTCTGCACAGTACACAGAATAGGCTGCTAAACTGCGGCGAAGCACACTGAATGGAATATGTGACTTTGATATTTTAGTTTGAAGACTTAACAGAATGTGCTCTAATCTGCAACTTTGCACACTAAACAGAATGTGCTCTAATCTGCAACTTTGCACACTAAACAGAATGTGCTCTAATCTGCAACTTTGCACACTAAACAGAATGTGCTCTAATCTGCAACTGTGCACACTAAACAGAATGTGCTCTAATCTGCAACTTTGCACACTAAACAGAATATATATATATATTTTTTTTTTTTTTTCCCCCACACCAAATAACCTGCTGCCCCCACACACAGTAGTCCTAAAAAGGACTTTTGGTTCTTTTTTTTTCACAATTTTTGTTTTTTTCCTCCCTACACTGCCTTTCCCTTCCTATCCTCAGCTCTCCCTGGCTCAGACTGAGCCGAACTCGATGGTCAGGTGCTATACAGCACCTGACCACGGGTTCTGGCCAGCCAATCAGTGTAATGCCAGCAGCCAACATGGCTGCTGGCATTACACCGATGTCAGAGCCTCCCTGCACGTTTATTGGCTGCGCAGCAGCCGCAAAACGTGCGGGGAGGAGACCCGAACATGGCGGGCGAGCACATGCGGTACTCGTACGAGTACCGCCATGTGCCGAGCAGAGCGATGCTCGAGCCGATCCGAGCATCGGCCGAGCATGCTCGCTCAACACTAATAGTGATGCCATAGAGCTTGCAGGGGAAATGGATTATGCTATTAGTGCAGCTATGTTTGGATTGTAGCTGTGCGGTATCACTTGCATATAGATTAATTTCATAAGTTCTGTGGTATCACTAGTGTAGCTCCAATTACAGCAGCAAGTGGGAGATTGAGTGAGGCACTGGCCCCCCAGCACAGACACATGGCCAGCCCAGGGGGAAATTGCCCCCCTGCCCCCCAGGCCAGCCCTCCCCTGGTCCCACCCTCCCAGAGCTAAAGTCACTAAACCACGAAAACACCCAGAGTTCACACACAGGTCAACAGCTTTTCCCAGAGGAATTATATTACACAATGTGGTCTCCTGGGCACTATGCCGGTAATGTGGTCTCCTGGGCACTATGCCGGTAATGTGGTCTCCTGGGCACTATGCCGGTAATGTGGTCTCCTGGGCACTATGCCGGTGTGGCATGCCCGAAGTTTTTGGTTCAGTTCAGGGCATCACTGGTTAGGTGGTCAGGATGCTCTTCAGGGCAAAGTGGTTTTGCCAATCACAACACCAGTGGGCACGGAGTGGTGAACTTCCACGGACAATGGGAGGTTGGACTATGAATGTCATGTAAAAGGCCTTCCCACCTAGGTAGCTGCCTTGGCTGGGGGTTTGCGGGTAGTGCCATTACCATACCAGGACACCCTCATCCAGGAGCATCGCATTATGTTGCAAGGTTCCAAGGAATTAAATAGATAAACAGGCCTTAAATAAACCGTGACCTCCAGTTTACCACCAAAAAATGTTGTGTTGTGTTTTTATTTCCATTCTGGTTGTAATAAACTATGACCTCTTTTTAAGCAGGGGACTACAAATCAGTCATGTTAAGGAGAGAAGGGAAGGTAGGGCATCTACATCATAATCACTAAGCTCTGATAAAGACATGATAAAGAGGTAATACAGAGGAGAATGCTTCTCCAGTCGTATGTTATTCAATGGAGCCTATGCATTAAGATTCCTCAAGTTGGTGAAATCTTAGTGCATTGGCTCCATAGAATGACATGAGAACTGGAGACTTTATCATACTGGAGACATTATCTCTACTTTATCACTGTTTATCACACCCTGGTGCATCTCCCCCCCACCCCAATGTGCCAATCACCCTTTAACCCTTTAACGACCGGCCACACAGGCACACGGCGGTCACTAAAGGACCACGGAGCATTTTTTTTTTCTTTTTTGACGATCCGATTCAGGGCTCCCCGAATGGCGTGCAGCCGCTTGAAGAGCCCTGAAATCCATGACAGTCATAGTATGTCACGGGTCGTTCAGTCACTTTTTACCCATGATGTACCATGACCGTCAAGGGTCGTTAAGGGGTTAAAGTGGAACTTTCACGTTGTATAAAGTCGCCCTACAATAATTAAGCATATGGTGACTAGCTTCAGAATAGTTCTATTACATCACAGAAGTACCTGATTCTAAAGTTATCCTTAATCTTCGGAGACTGACGGCCAGGTTAGTGCCTTCTGCACGCCTGCACCATCAGTCCCTTCCGGTTACCTTGTGGCACAGTGCAATGCTTCTTAGAGGAGACCGGGACTGACCGCGCAGACATGAGATCTGCTCTGATGCCTGGCTTCCGGTTTCCGAAGATGAAGGATTACTTTAGAATCAGGTACTTCTGAGAGGTAATAGAACTATTCTGAAGCTAGTCGCCATATACTTAATTATCGTAGGGTGGCTTTATACAACATGAAAGATTAGATAAAGGAGTTTCCATTAGTTTTCCATCCTCCAATTTTTGTCCATGACTTCTTATTTTAATATTCCCAAACATTATTGATCTCTTAATATATTAACCCTTTGAGTGCCAGGGAGGTGTGCAAGTAACTTTTCTGGCACTAAAAAAAAGTTAAGAGATTTATATAAACTTGTATACGAAGGGTAGGCAACAGCTGAGAACCTGTTCTAGAACAAACCTGGAAGGGTATAAACCTTGGGATGTATGCACCATGTAAAGGAGGAGCTGGTTCTGAGCAAACAAGTGTCGAAATAAAAATGGCCATTGATTTAAATGAAGATCTTAACCCCATGAATATTAGAAAGGTCTCCAATGTAATGAGACCTTTTATTTGCCCCTTATTATTCAGTTGATTTACTCCAGAATTGTTCTGCTTTTCATTGAGCATAGAGCTTCACCATACAGCCCAAGTACTCTAATATTAATATTTATTTGTTTATTTATTTGATTGCCCCCCCCCCCATTTTGTGACATCACCAGGTTCTCTCTGTTGAGGGTGGTCCTTGTTGGAAACGGAATAAACAGGGAGAGCGGTACAATATCCTTCAACACTTCAAGCATAAACATTGGTGGGAGAGGGGCTAGGGAGCCCTCTTCTGCCACTCATTCCCCCAGTGTGTCTACTCTAAACAGGGAGGGAGTGGGTCTCTCTAACATGCTCTGTCCCTGCTGTTTTTTTTATCAGGAGAAAGTGACTGTTGGTAGCTGTTATAGTACAGTTAAAGGGATAGTAATACTTAATAATTACTAATCCCTCTATTGCAGTCATATTAAAAAGAAATGTATTGCCCCCAGTGTCATAAAGGTTTGAGAGATAATCACTCCTAAAGTTCCCCCCTCCCTCCCCTTTCCCCAAAGTCAGAGTTGTAGCCGACTGAAGGGAAATCCGGTCTTTCAAACCAAGCACACGTAGAAGACTGTTTTAGTGAAAGATTTCTTTTTTATTAACGCAATCTTGGATGTGCTGCAGAGCCGCTTGACAGTCGTACAACAGGCTTCCCTGCAGTCAACTAGAATGCTGACTTCGGGGAAAGGGGAGGGAGGGGGGAACTTTAGGAGAGATTATCTCTCAAACACTGGGGGGCAATACATTTCTTTTTAATATTACTTCAATATAGGGATTAGTAATTATTAAGTATTACTATCCCTTTAAACTAGTCTGTGTCTGACTGAGGATGATGGGACACAAACAGCCACTCACTGGTCCTTATGTATGAAAGTGGAGTGGTGCTAAAAGAAAGGGAAGTAGTCATGCCACTCTACAGATCTCTAGTTAGACCTCACCTAGAGTATTATGTACAGTACTGAAGACCCCATCTCCAGAAGGATATATATACTCTAGAGAAAATTCAGAGAAGTGCTACTAAAATGGTGACTGGTTTACAGGAAAATAAATATCAGGATAGACTAAAGGATCTGAATATGTATAGCTTGGAGGAGAGAAGAGAGAGAGAGGGGATATGATAGAAACATTCAGATACATGAAGGGATTCAACAAAGTACAGGATGGAAGTACATTTCAAAGGAGTAAAAATGTTAGGACAAGAGGCCATAGTCAACATTGGTCAACATTGGCCATCTTTACCGAACATATTAAATCGGTACACACACCTGGAAGAATTGGGGGAAAAAGAATAGACCAGCTATTGGGGGAAGTGAAGAGGAGTATAGTGGTAGAAGACCCACAAGGAGAAGAAGAATTAGGGGCTGTAGGGGGGGTGCCAAACAACAACAACAAAAAGTATGGAACGGTAAAAATGTATAATCTTTCTACCCATCGGCTAACCCATATGGAAAATTCAGTACTTGAGAGGTTTAGTTTTTTGCCCTACAGCGTATCCTAACTTATATGATCTTTTTTGTGGATACAGATAGATATATCAGAGAAATAACATTAGAGAGATTTTTTATAAAAAGGACCATAGTATCCCTGTGGAATCTATTAAGCTCAAGGAAATTTTAGAAGAGATTGCGCTAATAGAACAAACAGAATATACAGATATTGAACAAGATATAAATAATTTGTTACAGGATTATATACATACTCCTTAAACCAAGATCATCATTTTATCCTACAAACTAGTTGAACAGCCCGTTACACGGGCCACAGTGCCACTGCCAGATGGTCGTGGAGTAGTCATGCACAGTAGAGACTGCCCACGCCGCGGCTAATACAGTGCCAGCCGGTCGCGGTGCAGTCATGCACAGTAGAGAATGCCCACGCCGCGGCTGATACAGTGCCAGCCAGTCACGGTGCAGTCATGCTCAGTAGAGACTGCCCGCACCGCGGCTGATACAGAGCTGGATGCTCCTTCACAGCACCCCGCTCTGTACCAGCCTCATCACGGGCAGTCTCTACTGCGCATGACTGCGTTGTTACAAACTTTCTAGCAAATTATTATATAGGATAGTAAGGGGAACTTCATGGAAACTTTCCATTCATTAATGTTGGATGATTTAAAAAAAATAGCTGAGCAATCTAAATCAAATATTTGTCATAATTTGAGCAAAGAGGAGTTTAGAGCTATTAACACTTTGAGTGCCAGAGGGGTACGCAACGCATTGCAAAGCAATGCATTGCGTACCCCTCTGGCACTCAAAGGGTTAAGGATCTGCAGGCAAATACACAGACTGTAATAAAGAACACCGATAAGGGGGGGGTGATAGTTGATAGGAATCTATATATATAAAAGAAGACTTTGTGCCTGGCAAAACACACCCAGGGGCGGCAGTGAGGAGGAGTTACTGTTCCCATTGGGTGATTCAATGGGAGCGTGATTTTCATAGGCATTGCAGTGGCCGAAGGCCACTGCTAAGCCTATGAAAATCATGCAGGGTGTTGGCCCGATCTCACTATACAGCATGCCCACCACTTTACAACTTACAAAAAAACAAAATGGCTGCCACTTGCTCCTACACCACAGACATGCACACAAGCCCCAATGACACACACAAACACTCTCACACACAAAAAAGCAAGCAACGGAGGAAGCCCACTTATTATTTGTGTGCCCTCAGCTTTTTTTTCCCCTCCTCTCTCATACCTGCCAGCCGACCTATACACTCACTATAGAGAGAGCGCAGGGGTATTCCGAGCCCCTGTCATGGCCTCTTGCTCTCTCCAGCACCCTGCCCCAGCCCTGTCCTGGTGCTGCTCCCCGGCCTCCCTGGAGCCCTCTGGTTGCCACAGCTCGGCTCCTCAAGTAGAGGACAAACCAGCTGCACAGTGACTGGAGGGAACCGGCGGACGAGCCTCAACAGAACAGTGTGAGCAGAAACAGCCTGGGAGTGAGGAGGCCAGGTACTGCAGGGCTGTATTTACACTGGGGTCTGGCCAAAGGGTATCCTTCTGATGTAGCGCATGACCACCCTCTGGTTTCAGCGATGACCTATAACAATATATGTGCATTTAACTCCCTTGGATCGCGCTGGAAATACTTTCATCACATCACAGTGCTTTCTCCCATTGCGATTACTACTTTTGCTCCACTATATATTCACAAGCTGACTTGTGAATATATAGTGGAGCAAAAGTACTAATCGCAACGGGAGAAACCACTGTGATATGATGAAGGTATTTCCAGCGCGATCCAAGGGAGTTAAATGCACATATTTCCTTGTCAACTCAAATCGCCGTTTTCATGGCACCCGCTGAAGATCTGTGAGGACAATCCTTACACCTCTTCAGTGCACGCTTCATGAAAACGGCGATTTAACGACATTTCGTTGCTCACTCTGAAGTTCGGCTATTCCTTACATGTGACTGGCTAAATCCTTATTTAACCCCTTCAATGCCCTGGGTGGCCAAGTCTGACAGGGCACAAGGCAAGTCGCTTTAAGGAACAAATAAAAAAAAACAAAAAAACAGTCCGGATCTGTAGGTTTCCTCATGCTGCGTCTAATCACACACAGTACTTCATGCAGTGTATCCTTCTCACTCACATGAACCCCATGTCCCAGGATCCTTCCTGTCCATTTCTGGCCTGCCAGCTGAGCTCTACTTTCACTTCACTGTTTAATTCAACTCTGTAGTGGGTGCTTGTTTAACACTTGGAGTGCCATTGAGTCGAGTACCAAGTTTATCTGCAACGTTTTTTTTCACATTCCTTCCCTTCAAGGGGTTACAAGGAATGTAAGACCTTATTAAAAAAAATTAATAAATAACGGGAACCGTGTGTGTGTGTGTGTGTGTGTGTGTGTGTCTCAGAAATGCTCTCAGTGTAAGACTGCAGCTCTCCACACTCCTATAAATCAGTTTTAATGCACAGATCTGTCGTTGGATGTTTATTAATCATACCGTGTGTGCTTTCACTTCCTGCATGCATGAAACTCATGTTATGTTACACGAGGGAAAATTAGCATTCTCTTATAGCTGCTTCTTTAATACATTACAGCCTTGTACTCTCATTTCTCTGGAATGTATTTTTTTACATGTTGTAAGAGGGAAACATCTTTTATTCAATATTTTTCCCATTCATATAACTGCTTTGATGCTATCAGACTGTGTGGTGTGTATAGAAGTGTACCACATTGCTCCGCAGGTGTAACATAACTCAATACAACCTTAACCAAAAGAAAAAAAAAAAGACGGGCAACGCCGTCCCACACTGCTAGTGACTATATAAAAGAAGCTATGAGAATCTTAGGAGACAATACTCAATATGAGACATTAACAAATGATCCCATTATACAATATTCAAAAGATTTTTGTGAATTAATAGAGGGTGTTTATTTGGAGGGTGTCCTTACGCGATCAGACAATGATTTTATATATGTCAATTATCCTAACTGTGCGACATATTCCCATCTTCCGAAAGCACATAAGTCCCTCTCTGATCCACCTGGGTGCCCTATAATATCAGGAATTGATAGTTTAACTTTCAACTTGTCCCAATATGTAGATTATTGGCTCAAAAAATTTGAGGGACACAGGCCATCTGCTAAATATTCTTGATGATTTTCAGTGGAAGAATGATTACAATTGGGCGGTGCTGGATGTCAGTGGCTTGTACTCGAGTATCCTCCATGAGATTGGTATAAAAGCTGTTGAACGCTTTTTAAACATGGATATGCTTATGTGTCACGGTTTATTATGACTCTCAGACACAAGTTTTAGGTAAAAAAAAATCAATTTTATTGAAATAATAAATGATAACTTAGGATGGCAATAACATACATATATATATATACAGAATATAGCACAGACAGAAGGCAGACTCTACCGGTCCTGTCAATATACCGGACAGGACAGTCTTTAGGCTCTACCGGCCTTGCCAATACCGGGTAAGGCAACCTGCAGATGGAATAGCATAACGGTTTTACCGGCCTTACCAAATTACCGGGCAAGGCAGCCTCAATAGATACACAATGTAGGCTCTACCGGCCCTGCCAATACCGGGTAAGGCAACCTCAGATGGAATGTGGCAAAAGGTTCTACCGGCCTTACCAATACCGGGCAGGGCAGCCCAGAGATAATAGCAGCAGTCAGATGGAACTGGCAAATTAGCAGAATCGTTAAGCAGCAAGGCTTTGGAGCAAACCAGCGTCCGCACGCTGGAAACAACACTGAATAGTATAGCCGTTAGGCTTAGCGAGCAAACCAGTGACCGCACACTGGAGTAACAAGCGAGTAGTATAGCCGCAAGGCTTAGGAGCAAACCAGCGTCCGCACGCTGGGACCAACACAGATTTGTATAGCTGATAGGCTTTGGAGCAAACCAGTGACCGCACACTGGTGTAACAAGCGAGTTTGTATAGCCGCAAGGCTTAGGAGCAAACCAGCGTCCGCACGCTGCGACCAACACAGATTTGTATAGCTGAAAGGCTTTGGAGCAAACCAGTGACCGCACACTGGTGTAACAAGTGAGTTGTATAGCCGCAAGGCTTAGGAGCAAACCAGCGTCCGCACGCTGGGACCAACACAGAATTGTATAGCTGATAGGCTTTGGAGCAAACCAGTGACCGCACACTGGTGTAACAAGCGAGTTTGTATAGCCGCAAGGCTTAGGAGCAAACCAGCGTCCGCACGCTGGGACCAACCCAGATTTGTATAGCTGAAAGGCTTTGGAGCAAACCAGTGACCGCACACTGGTGTAACAAGTGAGTTTGTATAGCCGCAAGGCTTAGGAGCAAACCAGCGTCCGCACGCTGGGACCAACACAGATTTGTATAGCTGATAGGCTTTGGAGCAAACCAGTGACAGCACACTGGTGTAACAAGCGAGTTTGTATAGCCGCAATGCTTGGGAGCAAACCAGCGTCCGCACGCTGGGACCAACACAGAATTGTAGCAATGTCACCAACGCGACCAGGCAGAAGGTCGCCAGGATACTGAAGACAGGTGATGAGATGACAGGAACCAGCAACGATCAGTCAGGTCAGAAAACAGCAGAGAAGTTCAGCAGGAACTGCAACACCAGAGACTAGGCCGGAACCAGGACTGGAAGTACTTCAGCATGCAGGAAACACTGGAACAGTAGAGATCAGGAACTCAGGAACACATGAGATCAGGAACTCAGGAACACTGGAACAGAGGCCCAGCTATCACTAGCATAGTGATAGCAAGAAGGTCAGAAACAACACGAAAGGGCCCTCAAAGGGTGCCCAATCCAGGTTTAAATAGTCAATAAGAGGCGGGCTATCTGCAGACAGCCAATAGAAGCCCCCTACTGGTGACAGACAAGTAACTGCAGCAAATCACGGGCACCGTGATATTATGCTCATTAAACAACACAACTGGCGGCCCAGTTTGAAAAAATTAAAAGAGAGATAAATGCCAGCACTCAAGATTTACGGGCAGATATGGCCCGGGTGGTGCATAATGTACAAAAGATAGAGGATAAGATTGAATCCCTGGAATTTCAAGGGGCATCCATTCAGGATAATTATAAGCAGTTGAATAAACGCTGTGAGGATTTGGAGGACAGGCTAAATGGCCTGGAAGATAGAGCAAGAAGATGTAACCTGCGGCTGCGTAAGATCCCTGAAGAGATTGGGAGTAATGATCTGAAGCAATTTCTGTTGGATTATTTTACTGCTCTAGGAGTAAGATCTGGTGCTCAGGAAGAGATGATGGACAGACTTTACAGGTTGAATAAACCTAAGAATGCACCTGAGGAGGCGTCAAGGGATGTGATCGTCTGTCTGCATTCATATAGTGTGAAAGAACAGATATGGAATCTATATAGGGCGAAGGAGAAGATGGCAGAAAAATTTGACTCTATAAGGATCTTGCCAGACATATCCTGGGCTACCAGGAATAAAATGAGACAATTTACATCGGTTATAGGAGAGCTGAGAGTTAAACATATAAAGTTTAGATGGGGGTTTCCCTTTAAGTTGTTGGTCTCTTCAAGGGAAGGATGGAAAGGGTTCACTGAGCCTTCTGCAGTTTTAGAGTGGTTGGGGGCGCAATAGGGTGTTGAAGAATAGGATATTAGATTATAGTCCTCGCAATGTACGATATATAAAGGGGAGTTCTGGGTAACGAGCCATCTATTTAGCTAAAGTTTAGCTTAAATTGGTCTGTGCCCTTTGTGGGGAGAGGGGTACAGTATGGAGGGTGAGGAAAAGAGGGGAGAGGAGTGTGCCCCCTATTGTGGTATGTTTGTGTGTGCGTGTGTGAGTGGTGGAATGACAGGGGTTTGTAGACATCCACTTCAGTGGTGCAGGGAGATGTGTGAAGGTTAATGAGATTTCTCTCTCTAAATACCCAGGGTTTGAATTCTCCCTATAAGAGGTCTATGTTATGTGATTTGATCCGTAAAGAAAAAATAGATATTTGTATGGTCCAGGAGACGCATTGGACTGGGCGGACTGAGTTGTTCACGGATAAGAGATTTGCACATGTTATCACCGCCTCTCTTGAGGAGGAGAAAAAAAGAGGGGTGGCGATAATAGTGACAAAGGGCGTGGACCTACAGATTATCTATAAGGAATGTGACAGTGATGCCAGGTATATTATTATGATATGTAGGATCAACAATATCTTGTATACTATGGTGAATATATACCTACCAAATTGCAATCAAGTGTCATTTTTGAAACAAATGTGGGGTAGAGTGGAAAATATAGCGGTAGGAATTGTGATACTGGCCGGTGACTTTAATTGTGTACCGGATCCATTGATAGATAAAATGCTGGGGAAGGGACAAGGTGTGGATTCAAGATGTGTAAGAAATGCTCGGGCTCTGGCCAATTTTTTGAGAAAAGAACAATTATTTGATGTGTGGAGAGTTTTCCATCCTATGGATCGGGACTATACTCACTATTCATCAGCACATAATTCATATGCACGGCTTGATTTGGTGGTGGGGAATAACACTTTGGTTGATAACATTAGAAGAGTACTTATTAAGGATATAGTGTGGTCTGACCATAATGCGGTAATTTGGCAATTAGTAGGTGAAATTGGGGAGCAAAATTATAGGGAGTGGAAAATGAGTAATTATTTGTTGCAGGATAAAGATAATAAAGAAAAGTTAGAGGAGGTGACTAGAGATTATTTTAAAGAGAATGTAAGGTCTGTTGAGTCAAGGGCTACACTGTGGTGTGCTTATAAGTGTGTGGTGAGAGGGCACTTGATTAAGATGGGGATAAAAGCAAAGAGGATGAGAGGAGGAGGTCTGGTTGGGCTTTATCTCTCTCTTTATGAGATGGAAAGTAAAAACAAATTGTCTCCCTGTGGGGAATATGAGAGAGAGATAAAGAAAATTAGAACGGATATTATGGCGCGGGAACAGGAGAGGGTGACTAGGAAACTTAAGGCTTTGAAACAGAAGTATTACTATAGATCTAATAAAGTAGGGAAGATGTTAACTGATAAGATTAAGAAGAAACAGGTTAATGGTACTATATATAAGATTAGGGAAGGAGAGAAGATATTTATGAGACCTGAGGAAATAGGGAAGTGCTTTGAGAAATATTATAAATCTCTGTATAATATACCTAGGGGAGTAACAAAACAACAGGTGAAAGAATTTGTTGGTAAGTATCCAATACCCAAGATTAATGAGGCAGAGGTTGAAGGGATGAATAGTGGGTTCTCGGTACGGGAGGTGATGGAAGCAATTAATAAGTTGAAGATAAATAAGTCCCCGGGGCCGGATGGGTTTGGTGCATTATTTTATAAGAAACTTAAGATGGAAATCTCACCCTATTTGGCGCAGATGTTTAATTGTCTGAGTGAACAAACGAGTTGCCCGGCAGAACTATTGAAGGCACATATTGTCCCTATACTCAAGCAAGATAAGGATCCAATGGTGGTTACTAGTTACCGGCCGATATCACTGTTGAATGTCGATATAAAGATTTACGCCTCTATTATATCGGAGAGACTTAAGGGGGTGATAGGCAAAATTATACATCCAGATCAAATCGGGTTCATACCAGGTCGATTGTCATACCATAATATAAGAAGGATGATTAATGTGATAGATCATGCAAATGTGGGGGGTGTGCCAACTCTGTTGATTGCACTGGATGCAGAAAAGGCATTCGACCGAGTTGGATGGGATTTTATGTTTGAGGTGTTATCAGTGGTGGGGATAGAGGGACGCATGATGAGAGCGATAGAGTCACTATATAGTGAACCTGGTGCTAGAATCGTAGGAAAGAATTTCAAGTCAGATTGGTTTGGGATTCATAATGGCACTAGACAGGGATGCCCTCTATCCCCACTGCTGTATGTCTTGACAATAGAGTTATTGGCGGTCGTTATAAGGGAAGACGGAAGAATAAGGGGTTGTATAATGGGGGGTGAGGAATATAAAATTTCTTTGTACGCAGATGATTTGATGGTTACTCTGGAGGAACCACAGAGGTCACTGCCTGGGCTCTTGGAGGTGGTGGAGGCGTATTCTTGTGTATCTAATTATAAGTTAAATGTAGATAAATCAACAATTCTCCCTATCCAAGTGGGCAATAAAGAATGTAAAGAGTTACAATCAAAATTTGGTTTTAATTGGAATTTAAGTGAAGTACGATATTTAGGGATATATTTAACTTCTAAGGCAGATGATCTGATGGAAAAGAATGTAATGCATATGTTTAGAGAAACAAAGATTCTATTGAATGGATGGCAGAGTATAGAGATTTCATGGTTGGGGAGAATTGATGTTATAAAGTCGTATATATTACCAAAATGGAGTTATGTATTTGGACACCTGCCACTGCGCATGCCTGAGTCTTGGTTGAAGATGATACAGGATAGTTTTGGAAGGTTTATATGGAAAAATAGGAAACCCAGGGTTGGGATAAAAGTATTAATGAAAAATACTAAGAGGGGAGGGTTAGGAGTTCCAATTATTGACCAATGTTATAAAGCCAATATTGTCACACATGTACAGATGATGCAAGTGGAGGACTATAAGAAAGAACCATGGTATAAAATGGAATGTAATAGTATTTCTGCCAACTCTCTCTCCCCTTTGATTTGGATGCCAAGTACAATCTATAAGAATATAGGGAGTAAGAATAATTTTATTTTGGGAAATTTATTGTTGGAATGGAGGAGGATAAAACGGGTGTGGGGATTGGAGAATAGGATACCAGAGTTTGTCCAGGTAAAAGATTTGATGAGGTGGGTTGAGGAGATGGATTTGAGAAATTGGATAAGCAGGGGCATTGTAGAGATACGAGATTTGTTAGAGGGTTGTGGGATCAAACCATTTGATCTGTTGCAGAATCAATATGGAATCCCTGGTAGGGATCTATTTAAATATATACGTATTAAGTATTTTCTGCAAAAATATTTGTATACCGGGGATAGAGTTGGTTGTAGGGCTATAAATCACATTTTTAACGGAAATTGTGTTGCAAAGGTGTTATCAAAATGCAATGGTCTAATTCAGATGACGATTGACGATGAGGCTCCGACAGCGGTGGGGAAATGGTCTATTGAATTGAAAATACCCATAGATAGGGATGAATGGAATTGGGGATATAGGAATGTTTGTGAACAAGTTCATTGCGTGTGTATTAAGGAAAATCAGTTTAAAGTAATGAATAGATGGTATTGGGTACCTAAAAGGTTGGCAGCTATAGATTCGCAGAATTCGGATTTATGTTGGCGCTGTCAGAAGGAAGTTGGCTCACAATTACATATTTGGTGGATGTGTGATAAATTGAAGCCATTTTGGATGGAGATTTTTGATCACCTAGATATATTGGGTAGAGTCAAATTGAAGAGGAAACCGGAGGTGGCATTATTACATATCGGGTGGCCAAATATGGATAGAGCACAGAGGTTGATGGTTACCCACAGCATGGTTGCGGCTAAGGTGGTGATAGCAAGATTTTGGCAGACATCTGCGATAGGTTCTTGGGTACAGGTGGCTAGACAATTGCATTTTCAATTAAGTATGGAGGCTGGTCTGTGGTGGGTAAGTCGATCAATGGGGAGAGTGAGTAAAATGGCAGAAGAATGGTTGAAACATGACCTGTTTAAGCATATACAGGAGAGTTTCATAGGGGAAGAGAGGAATGAAGAATAGATAGAGAATTCTGTGGGTGTCTACGGGCAGTGTGGATGTATGGATTGTGGAAGTAATGTGGAAGTTATGTTATATGTGTAGAATGTATATTTGTATTATGATATGTCTAAATAAAGAAATAATAAAAAAAAAAAAAAAAAAAAAAAAATAAACAACACAAAGTTAGTACAGATTCTAATTTATTTATCCTTGAGCACAATTATTTTTCTTTTTTGGATAACTGCTACAGACAGATCAAGGGAGCGGCGATGGGAACGAGGTTCGCACCGAGTTACGCTAATTTATTTATGGGCTTTTTTGAATTTTCTTTTTTGGGCATGAACTGCTCTTTCGATGCGAATCTCGTTCTCTATCGCCGCTTCATTGATGATCTGTTTGTGATTTGGAAGGGAGATCTTTGTTCATTTCAATTATTTGTAGAATACATGAATAATTACCCCTGGGGGATTAAATTTACTTCTACCTTTGACTTTAAGAATATTGTTTTTCTTGATTTGGAGTAAAAAATAGGAGAAGGTAATGAAATCATCACTAGTACACATTTTAAAAGGTGGATACAAACAGCTATCTAAACTTTAATAGCTCCCATCACAAACAGTGGCTAAAAAATGTTCCCTATAGTCAATTTGTGAGACAAAGGAGAAATTGTAGTAGAATGTAAGGTTTTGTAAACCAAAGTCAAATCTTAAAAATGCTATTTGACGAGAAAGGTTATCCTAAAAAAATAATAGAAGATTAATTTCAAAAAGCGAAATCCAAATCAAGATTCATTTCAAAAAGCCAAAATATAAATAATTGCGCAGAGAGAAAGAACAGAAAAAGGAAAGATAAAAATACATTTGGTTTTATTACTCATTTTAATATGGCACATAGGGATATATGAAATATCTTAGAGAAACATTGGCCAATATTATTACGAGACCCCTTAATATGTACAACACTTCCCAGAAGACCAACACTGGTATTCAGAAGAGCGAGAACTTTAACCCTTTGAGCACCAGAGGGGTACACAACGCATTGCTTCTCAATGATTTGAGTATCCCTCTGGCACACAAAGGGTTAAAAAGCAGAATAGCTCCTAGTAGATTAAAGAAGAATGTGAGTGCTAATATAAACATCAATAACAGAGATAATAAAAATGTAACCCCTTAACGACCCTTGACGGTCATAGTACGTCAAGGGTCGATCTGACTGAATGACCCATGACTTACTATGACCGTCATGGAATTCCGGGCTCCCCCCACGGCCGCATACCATTTGGGGAGCCCGGAAGCGGAAGAGCGAAAAAAAAATGCTCCGTGGTCCTTAACTGACCACGCCGACTGGCCGGTCGTTAAGGAGTTAAACACCTTGTTAAAAAATACGGGTGTATTCATATGTGGGCATGAAAGATGTCTTACATGTAAGAATATAGGCCATAGAGAAAATAATTTTACATCAAATACTACAGGAGAGGTTTTTTAAATAAAACAGCATATGACCTGTGAGAGTTCATATGTAATATATTTGATAAACTGCGTATGTCATTTACAGTATATCGGTAGCACTACACAGAAAGTAAGAACAAGATTCGGACAACAGAGAAGGAATGTAGAGAAGGGCTTTGATTTACATAGTGTCTCAAGCCCACAATAAAGATCCTGAAGTATTAAAAATAATTCCAACTGAGTATGTTAAACCCTCTTCTGGTTATAATAGAATACCAAGGTTGATAAATCCTGAATCTTACTGGATTTTTAAAATGGAAATGCTTACACCGTTTGGTTAGAATAAAAGTTTATAGAGTGCACAATGAGATTGATGAATTTAGTATAACAATAAATAATCTTATAGAATAAATAAGACACAGGTTTGTGTTTACCTTATGAGAAAACTTTTGGTGCGATGCAAGAAACGTTCGCATCAGATAAAGGCATTTTGTGCGCAGATAGATTTTGCGCATGTTCTAATCCAGGAAGCTAAATACCGAACGCTTCTTGAATTGCGCATGAAAAATTCCATTTTATGACAACAGTACACAGACGTATAAATTCATTCACAATAGCACTTCCTGCATTAGGCGCATTCTCTATTCCACTCACACAGATTCGTTAATCTTAGCCACGCCCACAAAAAAAAATTTACGCAGCCGTTCGCTAATCTTGAATTTTCATGCGCAATTCAACAAAATCATGCGCAAACCTATTCCCTAGTGGTTTTCACACAGGAAATAGCAATTGCTCATGTTTCCTGCATCGCACCATTTGTCTCTTGTATTAATTAGGGTTTATAAATAATTAATAAAAACTGAATAATGATTGGGCTTGGGAGTTTTTATATGTGAGGCTCAACCTACATGAAGGCAAAATGGCCTTTTAGTTAGTTCAGTGTATTTTTGTTTTTTCTTATATATGCACATATATTTTCTATATTTATGTTTTATTTGTAGAGTTTATGGGCAAAATCATTCCAGTCGGTTTATTTGTGCTGAAATACATAAAAGCCTTGCTTTTGATCCATGGGGTTAGTGTTTACTGCAAGTCATGACACAGTGTGTGTTATCTTTAAAATTAGTTTAGTTTTATCATTCTCCCAAATCGTCAATTATTGTAGTAGTGACAAAGGGCTCGATTTAAAGGCAGCCGCTAGTAAAAAAAATCACTAACGGGTGCGTTAAGTGTCATGTTGCAATTCAAAGATCCGTCTAAAGAACAGCTAACGGCAGTTGCAGAATTCTAACGGCCGATACACTTACGTGCATCCAGACGCATGGAACAACATACCCCAGAGCTATTCAAAGGCTTGCGGTACTGCTAATGCCTGAAAAAAGACACACCTAATGACAAAAAGTTAAGACCCACTTTTCTTAGCCGTTAGACACTTAATGGGCAAAACAAAACACCAGTTACATAGGAAAATACACAAAATGCTTACTGCACAACCATGTAAATGGGAAAATTAACCCGTGCAACGCCAAAACAACACAAAAACATGCACACACAACACAAATCACTCCACACACAACAACAACCAACACCACAGGGACAATGACACACAAAAAAACAACAACACAACATGGCACGGAACAATGGGGGTTATCACACAAAGCGGACACCTGCAAATAGAAGCTCACCTGGGCAACATCAACACGCGACCTGCACCCCACAACTGCACGGTCGCAAATGGCACACACATAACAAGCACAACACACCACATCTTATAACACACACACACCTGCAAACACTTACCTGGACAAAAACAACTCACCATTGGTCAGCACTCACCTCATCACCACACCTACACAACGCCCTATCAAGTACTTAAAGGGACAACTCAACACACTCACTTGTGGCTTGTTTTCCACTCAGGGAGGGAAAACAAGCCCTGCTAAGTCACAGAGCTGTTTGTCTGGTTATCCCATTAACCCACTGAGTGCAAGAGTGATCCCCAACGCATTTATTTGCAATGCGTTGCCTACCACTCTGGCACTCAAAGGGTTAAACACAACATATGATGTAGACGAATGTTCAATGTTATACCATTTGTTGTGCTAAGGGGTATGTTTTGTTGTTCAAATTCAACACACAACACCGCCATATAACACAGTGGTGTAATATGGCTCCAGGGATGTATTTCCAGTTGAATTTGTACAACGGTGTGTGTGTGGGTGACATTGTGTGTGAACAGTGATGATCTAAGACAGACGACATTTTGAACATAACGGTTTGTGTATTGTGTGTGATGAGCACAGCGACAGGAGGGTTGAAGTAGGACTTTGACAGGTTTGTCTCAAGTTGGACGTTGCCATTTGTCCAGGTGTTGTGTCCTTTTTTTAACCCTCGGGGTGCTGTGTTGGTGCAGTTGTATGGCTGAGTGATGGACATGTGTTGAGGTGTGACTGTGTGTGCAGCTGGTGTTGGTTGCTGTAGTGTGTTGTTCTGTAGTGTTGCACTTACCGGTAGTGTGGAGGCTCCTTTCATCCCCAGTGTCAGTTCCTCCAATGACCCCCTCGATCAGGGTCGGGGACATGGTCTGCCGCACCATCTCCTCCCAGCCGCAGAAGGTGATAGGGACTGCTGGTCCACCTCCAGTGCCTCGGGCGTGCTTGGCAAGCTCTGTCATCTTGTTTTTGACGACCCTCCGGCAGTCGCCCCATCTCTTTTTGATGGACTCCACGTCCCGCCTGCATGGAGCCACCGCGTTGACCCAGCTGCATATATGGTTCCAGGCTGCTTTCCTCCTCGCTGACAGGCCAGGGACCTTCGCTGTCGGGTGGAGAACACTCTGCCTCTCCAGGACAGCCTCCACGAGAGCCGTGTTCTCCTCCTCTGTGTATTTGGGGTCCCTGATCCTGCCCTCGTCAGCTCCGGCATGGGAGGATTCTGAGCCGGAGTGCCCTGCCTGGTCTGACCCTGACTGTGTGGGGTGCTCCCCAGCAACTACCCCTCGTCCCACTGCAGGTTCTGTCCCTGTCCTGCGTGTGCCTGCTCTTGTGGGCCGGGTCCCCCTCCGTCCTGCAGATCTCCCTCTCCCACCCCTGTTCTGCTGAGGGATACCCTCCTGAGCTTCCTCCTCCTCCACTACTCTCCCCATCCCTCTCCTCCTGTGCCACCCAGGCACTCCCACAGGCCTTCACAGACACACTCGATCCACTCACTCTGTCACACACTTTCACTCACAGATTCACACTGTCAAAATAAAAAGTAAAATGTGTAAGGTGTTATAAAATAAAAGGACTATGTGTATGTATGTGTATGTGTTTGTATGTGTGTATGTAATATGTGCAAAGGTGTGCTATGTGTCGTATTCTGTGCAATGCTCTCCTCTCTCCAAACTCCAAAACTCCTCTACCTCCAATGAACGCTCCTGTCTCCCTCTCTCTAATCACTATCCTCCGCTCCTGGGTCCTGATATCTGGCTCTGAAGAACTCGATAACAGACAGTGTGTGACGGTTATTTTTGGGTATATATCTAGGTGTATTTGAAGTTATTTGATACATTGGGGCTTTGTGATTGGCTGTGTGTTTGAATTTGTTTTTGCATCAATCATGGTTGCTAGACAACAGCAGCCGTTATGTTAGATGTTGTTTTGAGCGCTGTTATCGTGTGATTTGGCCGCCCGTTGTGCATTAACATGAGCGAGAACGGCTTTTGTGTTACGTGTTTTTTGTGTGCCTACGCTCGATAGCTATTCTCGTAGAGTACCTATTGAATCTGCCGTAACTCCTGTATTATTTGCAAGCGATGTGCCTTTTTCACTTAGCGGCTGGTTTAACGGCTGCCTTTAAATCTAGCCCAAAGTGTCTACAAATGTGAATTGGAGAGTATATATGAAGATACTGAGGCTTCTTTGGAGTAATATACCTTTTAATCAATAGTGGAGCTCACATCTTTATTACATGGGGAGGAAGCGATCTCCATTATAACTTTATTGAGTTCAGTGCAGATCAATGGAGAGCTACATTGTTGCTAATAGGGAGGCATTGTTACAGTTCAAAGCCAGGATATAAAAGGAAGTAATCTTAGGATGTACTGCTTGTTTGTCAGTGAAAAGTTCATTAATATTATTGTTTGATAAAGTAGAGATTTTTCCCTTTATGAAACACGTTACATCATAATGAACTAATTTTAGATTTTTATTTTATGTATGAACATATGTATAGGTCTTTTAATAAATAGTGTTTACATTTTTTACATTAAATTTAGCAGCACGTTGTTATTTTCCAAGTTTTAACTACTGTGTGATGGGAGATATTAACCCCTCTGATATCAAGATCCGGAGTGAGAAGAATCTAATCAGTGGTGCTTGAGCAGGGACAAGAGTTATACAATTCACTGCGTGTGATATTGATGCTGGTGTTCGTGGAAAAACCAGTATATCTAACTCTGTGAGTATTGTGGCCTCATTGAGACATATCCTAGGAGTGCCCACAATTGTAAGAATTAAACTTGCATTTTTGTTTCCTTCGTTTTTGGGTCCATCTGTGAAAGCCTAGAGCCATACCCGTTGGACCGGTGTGGACCGGCTGGAGGATTGAAAATACTGGGGGAGTGTGCTGATATAGTCTGCTCTGCACGTAAGTGCCCAGCAGACCAACACATATTTTGACTACCCAAAGAAGGGTGGGAAACGTGGATACTAATTTTTAAAGACATATTACTCTATGAGGCGCCCCTCTCTTGTTTTTCTCCCTTGTTTTTTCCAACGTATATGAATGCAATGCATTGGATACCTCTCTGGTTCTCAAACGGGTTAAAGGAGCAGTAAACTTTTGTACACAAAAATATATATTGTGGGGCTTTTCCTGATGAGTAAAATAAGGAAATATGCATCTCTCACCAGTGGGAGTAAGGGCATATTTCCAGAGTTATTATAGTTTAAACCTGTTTTAATTACATTAACAGTGCCATCTAGTGGTCAAATTCCAATTACTTATTCTGTTACTTTGTATTTTACAGGAATGTAATTGACAAACCCTTCTCCATAAAATGTTATAGAAACTGCTAAGTCACTTCCTGTCAGTTAGAACTATCAGGAGGTAAACAAACAGCAAATTCACTTCCTGATTATTTGAACTGTAGTAGCATTTGAATAAAACAAATGACAGTAATGAGAGTGCCCTTGTTTTACTCAGCAGGAAAAGCTCTATAACATAAACAAGTTTACGCTCCTTTAACCCCTTAACGACCGGCCGATCGGTGCGGTCAGTTAAGGACCATGGAACTTTTTTTTTTTTTTTTGCTCCTTCCAGTTCCAGACTCCGAACGGCATGCAGCCGTGGGGGGGGGGGGGGAGCCCAGAATTCCATGACGGTCATAGTGAGTCATGGATCGTTAACTCAAATCGACCCACGATGTACTATGACCATCAAGGGTCGTTAAGGTGTTAACCTTGGATCCACTGCCAGCAACTCACTGACAATCCCACACTACCTGAGCAGTATGCTCACTCCAGCTCTCCACATGTTCCATAACAACCGCTCCACTGCTGGCAACTTGCTGACTATTCCATACAGCAAGAAATAAGAGGGTGGCTCTGCCTTTATTCCTTATGGTGCAGTTGGTATGCCTCATAGACTAACAAGTACTGTGAGTACCAGTGGACATGTGAAAGACTGAAACAGTTTACACAATGCAGTGTTGTTTTCTATTCGATTTCTCTTGTAATGAACACTGTATCCTACCTCCCCATAATCAATAATCATTATATACAATTTCCTTGAAACTTTTACATGATACAATACAAATTCATAACTGAATATTAAAGCAGAAATATCACTTTGCAACAAATAGGTGATTTTTGCAATAGTGTCCCAGATCCCCTATATTTATGTTATTAATGTTTTATATTTCAAACAATCGATTATGAGATATTCAGAGTTATTTTAGTCAATTTATGCAGCTGAGCTAGTACTGACTGGCAGGGAGTGTAATTTGGGATAGTATTGTGAATTAATGACAAACAGATAAAGCTACATGTTTCAAATGATTGTCTTAAATAAAGAATTGATCTATTTGTTACAAAGTGACATATCCACTTTAAGATACCAGCATAATCTAGCATCAAAATAGATACGATTATATTGTCAACACTTTGGAAGCTAGTGAGTGTGTAATAAATCTCTGCAATGCCTTGGGGACTTCACATTGCGCCTATATCTATCTTCTAAAGAAATGCCTAATTTAAAATCATGCCTTTCAGGGCTCACAAACTCCTTAAAGGTACCTCTTTCAAAAACGGAACATACAAACATGCTTTTCTTCATAAATCTTTTACAGCTTTCTCTTAGACCGTTGGACACTAATTATCTGTATTTCTTCTGTGTTTTTAAGAAAAGGGATGTGGCCTGTGGAAGGGGCGGATAAAGACGGGCTGTGGCAAAGTGTGTATGGGGGAGATTGGGGTGCATGCAATTGGTTGGGCTTAGGGAAGTAGAAAGCCTAATACATCACTGAGTAAAATGAAATGAAGGGCTGTATACACAAAACAAAAGGGAGAAATTCTGAAGCAAACCATTACGGACAAAACCAAATTCATACATTTCCATTGATTTTAAATGGGCCTTTTAACTCCATGAATGCTAGGGAGGTCTCCAAAGCATTGATTTGCAATGATCTGGAGACCTCTTTAGCATTCAAGTCATTACAGCCCAGGTTAAATTAATGGGAATTTAAATTTTTCCCCTGTGGTGCAGTTGGTTTAATCCAGAAGTGTTCCTATTTATTTTTGTTCATATTGCCCTGTAACATAACACTTTCCATAATTAGCTCCTCATTTTCTGTAGGCACAAATTCAACAAAAAATACCTTAGAGGTCCAATTTTCTTTTTATTTTCAGTATAGCCATGTTTAAGAACAATGAGGGGTAGGCTGACACAGGGGCAGGGGTGCAATTGCACCCCCCAGGCTGGACTCAAGTTTGGGCCATTGGACTGCGGCCTCACTGCATTTCCCACTACTGTAAAGCAGTGGAAGGTAGAAGTGCGTAGGGTTGGCCCAGTACTTAGTTGGAGGCTGCTCATTAACCTTTTGAGTGCCAGAGAGGTAAATGAACACATTGCACTCAATGGGTTATTATAACATATCGAGGGGGGAAGGGAGGAGAAAGAGGGGGTTTTAAGCAAATGATGCTCATGCGGGCAGAGGGCCGCTGAGATGTATACTGTTCCAGAAGGCATATGACCTACCAACAATATAGAAGTACACTGCCTGGGGAGCTGGAAGAGAGATGCCAGCCTGCAGTATAGAATGTGCCTACAGAGTCCACCAGTTACTATCAGTAAGAAAACATGAAAGGGAACAAAGTGAGGAAGAGGCGAGAGAAATGAGGTGAGGGAGAGCTATGTGCCTGTGTTTGAGTGAGAAAGAAGCCATGGAAGGACAGGAACACCTGTCTCTTTTCATGTGTGTGGGAAAATCTGGTGGGGGGATCTAGTGAAGGGTGCACTTGTAAGTGCATGCAAGAGGCGTGTGTGGATAGAAGCCTGTTCCAGGAGGGGTTACACCTATGTGTGAGTGTGAGCCGGGGGCCCTGTAGAGAATGAAAGACCTAGTGGGAAGATAAACATTTTGACCTGGCTGGGGGAGTGAGATTGTGCAGGGGTAGAGACTGATCTGGCTTGGGCACTTAGAGACCTGACTTCAAGAGGGGCAGGTTAATGAGATTTTTGTGTATATATATATATATGTATGTGTGTGTGTGTGTGATAGTGTGTGCAAGAGTGAGTGGGTATGTTAGTGTAAGAATATGTGTCTCTTATAGCAGTGTCTGTCCCATTTACAGCCATATGAAGGCATTTTAATAGTTTGTACATATTAATTTGGTGATTATTTTTTACAGCTTTAGGGGTAGGTGTCATTGAGAATGTTGAGAAAATTGCTTGAGCTTTAGAAGTACCATTTAAAGGGATAGTAATACTTAATTTTATCTTTATTTTATTTTGTAGGCATTAAAAAAACATGAAGAACGATATAAGTCTTATCTCTCAAACCTTTATGGTTTAAGAGATATTCACAAGCAAAATACCCCCCCCCCCCGTTCAGCCACATCAGAAGAGAGGTGTCCAGGTAGACTGCAGAGAGGGACAATCTTCAATTAAGATAAGGGAAAAGGCTGAAAAACTTGTCAAGGGGGGAAGGGCTTTCATTCTTTTCATACAAATAAGATTGTCCCCTGCTGTTATCTGTACTGTCATACAACCTGATCCACATCTGAGAAGAGATGGCTTACACTAGGAAAAAGGGGCAGGAGGGGGAACTTTGCTTGTGAATATCTCTTAAACCATAAAGGTTTGAGAGATAAGACTTATATCGTTCTTCATGTTTTTTTAATGCCTACAAAATAAAATAAAGATAAAACGAAGTATTACTATCCCTTTAAATCAATGATCACATTCTTCTGTCCTCTATGGAGCATTTGCCCCAGAATTGATCCCACACCTTCCAATTTTCCCCAGTTTTTAGGAAAAGTATTTGTTTTGTCTGCCTGATCCTGGATTTAAAATGTAATCTAAACCCCCAGAGCTTCTCAGCATTTTAATATATCTTATTTATATGACTTCATGAAGTATGAAGGTGTGGATAATGACTAGTGTTCTGTAGAAATGCAGTGATAAGCCTATTTGGGTTGCTCTATATAGTACTATGGACCAGTAGTGTCACTGCAGTGTGATTGCTCAGAGTAAATGTGCACCTGGATTTTTTTTAATGTTATGTTTGTAGTCCACTTTTCTTTTGTACATAATGCCCTTTGAGTAATCTGCCCAGAATCCCATTTTAATGAAGAATGTTTATTAATAACCATCACTGCATGGGTTACTGTTTCCTGTGCAGTTCTGCAAAATTACATTTCCATGTGCCCTGTAATAAAATGGAGATCTGGTCATCCTTAAGCCATACACACAATGTGAGTGTAACCAGATTTCTACTTATGGAAAATGTTCACTGCATGATTGTTGTGTGTAATCCTGCAGAATTACATTTTAATGTGTCCTGGATACAAATTGTGTCTCTGTAAATCCAATTTACTTCTGTGCTTTTATACACTATGAGTCATATGTATAAAAGGGGAATCATTCTGGCCAAACCAAATTTAACATAACAGTGCTCTGAAGACATCTCTTGCTTACAGTGGTTTTAAAGCCCAATTTAAATGAAAAAAAAATGGTGAATTTTTAATTTGCTGTGTTTTATGCAGATACTTTACTGTAGAATTGCTATATTTACAATGTGTATTTGGCTCTTAGAGATTTACAATTTAAACTTTATTATAGTGTAATTTTGCATGCATTTATTTTTTCCATTGATGTATGAGTGCTCTGAAGAATACCCCAAACTGGTACCTTACCTGTGCTCCTACGGAGACTAAACCTGGCTCTGTGGGGGGCATGGGAAGCCAGGAAATGGTATGACTACAGAGAGAAATAGAATAGTATGGTAGGTGCTAAAGATCTAGGAACGGCACTGAGGGTGGAATGGAGGAGTTAGACTAACATATGACCACCATATATAACAAACTGACAGAATGGGATGAATATTCCTATAGGCAGTAATTTGTGTGCTGTCCCTTTAGTGCTAAGATGTATTGTCCATATAGTCCTCTGCTGCTTGTCTTAATATTCATATACTAGTTGAACAGCCCGTTACACAGGCCACAGTGCCACTGCCACCCGGTCGCGGGGCAGTCACGCGCAGTAGAGACTGCCCGCGCCACGGCTGATACAGAGTTGGACGCTCCTTCGGAGCGCCCAGCTCTGTATCAGCAATGGCGCGGGCAGTCTATACTGCTCATGACTGCAGCACGCACAGCAGTGTCTACTGCGCATGTCCTGGTGTTACACACGATTTAGAGAATTATTATATAGGATTGCAGCACCACTGTTGTGTCACCATATACATGCAAAATATGAAAAGGAAGGGGTAGGAAAGTGCAAAGGCTACTCTAAGTGTAGTATGGCAAAACAATTTATTTAAAACAAATATATATATAAAAGGGAAACAGTGATGGCAATAAAATACACACTATAAAAAGTACTATTTATATGTGTACAGCTGTCATACCCATTCCCTTTTCAATGGTATGACTGCGGGTTTCATCATTTAGATGGGGAGTGGCTGGAGGGTGCAATTTGGCTAGTGGGTCTTTGCACTCAGCCTCTTCTGCAGCCTGTTAGTTACTTGTGTGATATTAACACAACAGTCGCCTTCTTCATTAGATGCTGCATCAAAGTCTGTGGGGCCCATGTACTAATGTAAAAAGGGTGCAAATCTTGGAGCAAAAAAAATGCACCACAGAGAACAAATACCAATGGCCACTGATTTCAACTGGGAATTCTAACCCATCAAAGCTACAGATGTTTCCAACACATTACTTTGCGATGACTGGTAGAGGTCTCTAGCATTTGGTGGGTTAAAGACCTATTTCACAGGGAATGGTCTAGGCGTTTAATTACTTCTGATGGTGCAATTGGTTTGTATCAAAACTGCATCATTTTCTTGAACTCCTGTGTGTGTGATATACAGATCTCAACTCTTCATGTGTCCTTGCACTTCTCAGTAGGAGAGCTCCAGAGATGCAGCTGCACAGTGCAGAGAAGTACAAACAAAGAGATAATATTAATTTATCACACACACACTATGAAGTGACAGGAGCAAATGGGTTAGAGTGCTGCTGCCATCAAGGTGAATCTGTGTGTCCAGGGCCCACTTGAGGACAGAGGGGCTGGATCAGATGTGAGAGAGATCTGCCAAATCAGCGGGCTTGCACATTAAAAAGATATTAATGTTTCATAATAAAAGCAGCTCTAATTAATCTACATAATATTTGGGCCTTGGAGAGTGTTATTTCAGTACTGTCAGAGTTGTAGTTCAAGAGTAATTGAATGATAAAGGATCCCACTCCCGCCCCTTTTACTGATGTAACACTGCTCAGCTTAGAGCAGCAGAGAGTGTCCAAATAGATTGCAGAGAGGGACAAACTTCAATTAAGATAAGGGAAAAAGCTGAAAAACCTGTCAAGGGGGGCAGGGCTTTCATTGTTCTCATAGGAAGAAGATTGTCCCCTGCTGTTATCTGTCTGGTCTATGGACTAGATTCCACATCTGAGGAGTGGGGGCTTACACTAGGTAAAAGGGGTGGGAGGGGAAATTTTATCATTCAATTACTCTTGAACTACAACGCTCACAGTAATGAAATAACACTCTCTATGGCTCAAATACTATAAAGATTAATTGTAGCTGCTGTTTTTGTGAAACATTACTATCCCTTTAAGCACTTCTTCTGACATCAACTTGGTTTAATTTTTGTGAGAGAATGTTTACCAGGTAAATTTCATGTAAATTGAGCAACTGCTAGAGTCATGGAATTGCCCACTGCCTCTGCATACTCAGAATTCCCCACAAGCCCTAAGAAGGGGAATCATGTCAGGGCTGTGGGGGGGTCAAAGAAAGCTTGTAAGGGGTATCTGCCCCTTTAATGTTTAAGAAGGGTTGGGGCATGGGAACCAATATAAGGGGGACACTTGGAGCATCACTTCCTTTTCAGAAGTGAATACCAAAAGTATCAGATCGGCTTACTTGTGCTGTCTTCCATGGCGTCATCTGCTTTTCTGTTGGCTGAAGTCCGGCGGTGGTGATTGGCTGGGGTAGCAGCTTTCTTGGAGGATGGATTCTACTGGCGTGTCTTCGGCAGGGGTGGCCGCCTGGCTTACGGGGAACATCCGGACGCAGCCACCTGTTCGACTGAGCCTTGGGACGGACAGTGGAACATCCCTCAGCCTAGCCCAGCCGGCTTTTGGAAGCAGCGGGTCCCCTTTTCTGGCTCCAGTTTCCTGATGCAGGTGTCTGTTGCAGCTCTGCAGCCCTCCAGATGGACTGGGGTTTTGGGGTCCTTTCCTCCTTTCTGTCTCCCTGGGTCCTGTTGCCTCTTTTCTGTTCTCCTATTTTGCCTGCCTCAGCTCCTGGTGGCTCTGTTCGGCTGCTTTTGTCTTCCTTGTTTGTTTGCTGGTTTCCCTGTTCTCTCTCTTGTTCTGCTGCCCCTCCCCCCTCACTTTCATTTTGCCCCTGTTCCTGGCTGCTCTGTCTGCTCTCTTCTTTCTCCTTCCCCCCCCCCGGTTTTTCCTTCTTGGTAGGTCCTGTGGGCTTTCTTCTCTTACTGTTTGGGTCTGTTTGTCCTGTTGTGGGTGCTGGGTGTGCTGAGGGTGATACTCTGGGACCCTGTCCTGGTGATGTGTGGTTGCAGGGCTCTACCTGCTGTGTTGAGTATATATAAAAAACAAAAAAAAAAAAAGGTCAAAACAAATGACTGACTAACTATGTATCTGTGTGTGTGTATATATATCTGGAAACTATATATATATGTGTGTGTATATGTAGATGACAAAATGTATATTTGTGTGTGTTTATATTCTAGGTAAAAATATGTATGTGTTGATATATGAGAACATGCATATGTGTGTGTGTATATATATGAGAACTTATATTTGTGTGTGTGTATATATATGAGAACATATGTGTGTGTGTATATATATGAGAACTTATATTTGTGTGTGTGTATATGAGAACATGTATGTATATGAGTATGTGTATATATCTGTGAACATATGTATGTGTGTGTGTGTGTATGTATATGTGCACATATGTATATGTGTGTGTGTATTTATATGTGTACATGTATATGTGTGTGTGTGTGTGTGTGTATGTATATGTGAACATGTATATGTGTGTGTATGTATATGGGAACATGTATTTGTGTGTGTGTATGTCTATGTGAACGTATATATATTTGTGGGCATATATATGAGACAATATGTGGGTGTGCATATTTATATGACTAAATATGTATGTGTGTGTACATATGGTACGAAATATTTGGTGTGTGTATATATATATATGTATATGTGTGTATATATATGTATGTATGACCAATATGTGTATGTGTGTGTGTATATGTATATATTTGGAACAATATATATGTGTTTGTGTATATCTCATGAAATTAGAAGGCATAATAACGGCAAACGGGCATTGATGGTGACGGTGGCCTGCACGGGCCTGGCTATAAAAAAAAAAAAAAAAAAAAATTCAATAAAGGCATAAATACTTATTTTAAAAATAAAATAATATTTAGACAGGGTGTGGGGGCCTTGGGTGCCCCTGGTGGGTTTTTTGTTTTTCTTTTTCCTTTGTCCTAGGTGCTGTTTCCTGTTCGGTGGACTGTACTGGCGAGTGGGGTTTTTTGGAGCCTCTGGTTTTGGTTCCCCTTTTTCTTTTCCAGGGTTTACCTGTGTGTCGGATTTCTGCTGCTGGAGCTGATTCTGGTGTCATGGATGGGTGCCTCTGCTGAGCTGGCTGCTACGCAGTCTGTACCTCCCATTGTGTGGTGGCAGGTATGGGATTGCCTGGGGCAGTGATTCTCTACCTGGGGTGCCGTGGCACCTTGTGTTGGTTTCCCTTTTCTTTTCAGGGTTCACCTGGGTAGCGGAGTGCTTCAGCTGGTGAGGATCCTGGTGTGGCACTGATGGGTGCCTCTGCAGAGATGGAAGTTACGCAGTCCGTGCCTCCCGTTGCGATAACAGGTACGGGATTGCCTGGGGCCGGGATTCTCGGCCAGGGTGCATGGCACTGTGGAGTGCCGTGGGGATCAGCTTGGGGTGCCCCATGTTCTCTATGTCGATGTTGACACACTATGTGTATATTTAATTGTGTTTATGTTGTGTGCAACATGTTTAGTTTGTTTTTCTGGTTGTGCAATGTAAAAATACTGTATAATTATGTATTATTCCCTTCAGTATGTGTTTGTTATATTACATTAACAGTTTGGCTGCAGTCCCTGGTGTTGGGGGTCTGGGTTAGTCTAGGTTTGGCATGTTGGGAGCTCTCGGGGACCAGGGAGCGCAGGGGTGATCCCCCCTCTTGCTCCTGGTGGTGGTGGTGGGTGTTTCTGGGGCCGGTCTTGTTTCTACTGGGGCGCCCGTTGCAGGGGCTGGTGTGGTTATTCCTTCGGCTGCTTCCCAGTTATTGGGGTTAGGGGCTGCGGCTGGGTGTTCCCATGGCGGCCGTTGGACTGCCTATTTTTGCTGGGCCAGTCCTTTGGGGCTACATTTGTGGGTTGAGGTTCGGGAGAAGTTTTGAAGGTTGTCATGGTTTGACTGATTTCGTCACACGCTATGCTGTTGATTACTGCTGCCTTTCCTTCCCTGGTGGGCTGAGTCGGCTGGGGTTGACCAGACTGCCTTGATCTCTCTGTTGACATGGTTGCGCACCTGCTTGTTTCTCAGCCAATCCCTTCCAGGCTGTTTCACGCAGCTGGCTCCCTTCCTCCTTGCCCTTATGTTTGCTTCGGTGCGAGGGCATTTTCCTGCGTCTGATTATCTGTGCATGACCTGCCTTCCTCTGACGTCCCTTCTGACTCCTGGCTTATTCTTGCTGTTGCTGATCTCTGTATTCTTGATCCTGGCTTGTCTGCGTACCTGCATAGGTTCCTGACCCCGGCTTGTCTTTTGGTCTATGCTCCTGGATTGCGGTTTTGCTTTGGTTGTTTCACTAAGGGTTTTTTTTTTGCACTTTGCATTTGTCTGGTTCCTGGCCTTCCAGAGGAGCAAATTTGTGGATATTTATTCTTGGCTTTCCTTGGAAGAGGCTCCTCCGGACCGGGATATTCAGACTGCTGCTGGGACGAAGGCGGTGAAGTTGTGGTGGTATTGGAGGATACCCAAAGTTTTTCAGGGATTGCTTTTGGGCGTTTTTTCAATTCTTGCTAGCGTGTTAGGTGGGCGTTTTCTGCTGCGTGCTCCTCCTTGTTCTGTTACTAGGCCATGATTTGGCACGCCTGCTGGATTTCTGGGGCTCGAATAGGGTGTTGGATTTGTGTACAGTGGCGGCGTGTTCTTTGCGGTTCGGGTCCTTGTTTGGGCTGGATTGGGTTGGCCTCTTTGGCCTGTGACTTGGGGTCTTCCGGTTTGATGAGGGACCTGGTTTTTCCTGGAAGTCTTTCCAATTGTCATCGCTTTTACTTTGTGGGTTGTCAGGATGCAGAATGGTAAGGTTGTTTTTTGTACTCTGACGCTATGGGGGTGGTGCTGGTGGTTCATAACTTGTTTTCCTCTTCTGTCCCTGTTCTGTTTGCTTTGTTGTTCGGTGCCATCTGTCTGAGTCCTGATATATCTTTTTGGGAGCGGCGTGTGCCTGGGTTCTGTATGTGGCTGCTGATGCACTTTCTCGATTCCTGGTCGTGGAGTTTGGTAGGCATGTCTGGGGGCAACGGCTGTGGGGTACGCCTTGTCCTGACCACTGGTGGGATCTTGGTGGTCTACAGTTGTATCCGGGGGAGGTATTCATTGGCTCCAGCCTCTTTGGCAAGGTGTGCGGTTGCTTGGGATGAGTGGATCAGTTGGAGGCTGTGGTGGGGGATGCTGTGAGGATTGATGGGGTGTTGTGGTTGGTACTGGAATTGGTTTAGTCGGGGTGTATTCCCGGCGGCTATTGGGGGGCCGGGTGTCTGGGTTGGCTTTTGGGTTGTTGCGGGGGGACAGATTGTTCATAGGAATTTGGGGTGCGCAAGTCTTTGCGGTCTTGACTGGTGGTGGTGCAGTCTGATACTCGGCACCTGGTTTAGTTCTCACTCTTGCAACAGTTATCTTCCAGGTGTTTGCTCGGCTCATTCTGGTCAGTGTTTGGGGTGGCTTTTTGTTTTGCCTTTTTGTGGCTCTGCATCTGGGGGAGTTGTTTAGTTCTTTTCAATTCAGTCCCGGTGTGTGTTTCTGGATTTTGTGCGTTTGCTTCTGGTTCTCTCTCGTTTCGTATCCGCCGCTTCGAGAGGGATGTCTATGGTTCTGGGGTTTGGGTGACTGTTTTCGGTGGCGGGTTTGGATATCATTGGGGCTGCTATGAAGGCGGATATGACTGGTTTGGGTACTGAGTCTGTTTGCTGTATCGGTCGGTGGGAGTCCGCACGGCTTTCTCTTATGTTAGGCCGGACAGGATGGTTGGGTGTTGTGTTGTAGTTTCTGTTGCTATACTGTGTTTTTTGTTTTCTGTTCAGGTCACGGCCTTGTTGCTGCTGGATTGTTGGCCACTTTCGTTATTTGGGTGTGATGGAGAGTGGCGGATTGTGGTGGTGGGTGCTGCTGTCTTTCGACCCTTTGTTTTTTCGTTGGTGTCCTGGTTTGTCTATCTGGGTCCGCAGTGGTCTCGCTTTCTTCCTGAGGTTGGTTGGTACGTTTAGTGGTCCCCCTTGGGTTCTTGTGGTGCACTTGTGGGGGTAATGACCTTGGCTCTGGCCTAGCTTGGCTTTTGGTGCGGCCATTCATGGGAAATTTTTCTGTTCTCCTTTGCCATTTCCCTAGGCTGGTGTTCCGTGGCCAGTGATTATTCCACGCCAGCGCTGGGTTGGTGACAGGGATCGCAGGGCATTGGAAGTACCGGATTTGTCTGACTCTACGCGTGTTGAGTGTGTCATTCACAATTGGGGGTTGTCTGTGCAACATTCTGTTTTTGTGGATTCGTCTTTTCCTTGTTTAGGTCAGATGGGGTGGCTCACTGTGCGGTTGGGCTACATTTTCTTTTTTCTTTTCGTTTCACTGTGGACATTTTTGGGGGGGGTTTGGAGCAGGCCATAGCTTTCTATGGGGGGAAGGGCCTGGCTGCATAGGATGTACGCATCAGGCCCTGTGGCGCTTTTGGCCCTTGCCAATAGGAAAAATGGTACATCATGTTTGGAATGCATGGTTAACAGGTGGATGTCAGGCCAGCGGCCTTGGGCATTAAGCACCCGGACCACGGTCGCGGGTTGTGGTCACCGCCCCTCATTGAGCTGCACAGACCAGCTAATGGGGTGTGGTGGAATGGAGGAAAAGATGGGTTGAGCCTTTTGGGGCTCAGTAGGGTGGGCATAAGTTTATGCCTAGCATTTGGCAAGGGCTTAAAGTTGTGGTGGTTATTAAATTTTAAGTTAATAAAGCTGTGGCCTGGTTTTTACATCCAAACAAGTTGTGTGTGTCTTTATTTGATCTATACCACATGCCCTAGACAAGAATTCCCCACAAGCCCTAAGAAGGGGAATCATGTCAGGGCTGTGGGGGGGTCAAAGAAAGCTTGTAAGGGGTATCTGCCCCTTTAATGTTTAAGAAGGGGTGGGGCATGGGAACCAATATAAGGGGGACACTTGGAGCATCACTTCCTTTTCAGAAGTGAATACCAAAAGTATCGGCCCTCCCTCCCTCCCTGTATTTGGGTTTTATTGTTAGTTTGGGGTTTGTTTTCTGGTGGGTTTTGGGTCATGAAAGTACCTGGGTTTACTTTATTTGTCACAGCTTTTGGCCCTTGCCAATAGGAAAAATGGTACATCATGTTTGGAATGCATGGTTAACAGGTGGATGTCAGGCCAGCGGCCTTGGGCATTAAGCACCCGGACCACGGTCGCGGGTTGTGGTCACCGCCCCTCATTGAGCTGCACAGACCAGCTAATGGGGTGTGGTGGAATGGAGGAAAAGATGGGTTGAGCCTTTTGGGGCTCAGTAGGGTGGGCATAAGTTTATGCCTAGCATTTGGCAAGGGCTTAAAGTTGTGGTGGTTATTAAATTTTAAGTTAATAAAGCTGTGGCCTGGTTTTTACATCCAAACAAGTTGTGTGTGTCTTTATTTGATCTATACCACATGCCCTAGACATGACAGCCCCAGTAGTGTATTGGAGACACTAACTGGAGGGGGACCCTCTTTATAGACTGACAGACCAATGAGAAGTAATAGAAATGGGGCAGGATGAAAAGGAAATAAGTAGGCTGAACTTTCATCACATGTGAAAGGTGTATATAGTTTGTAAATACTTAGCCCAAGCTACAGCTACCATGGTGTATTATGGCTAACTGTCAAAGGTATTCACTTCTGCTAACTTTAGCTTTAGAGAGCTACTTGCATCCCATGAAAATCTTTAAAATAGATAAACAAATGGAGAGTATGTATGTATGATAGTTTATATCAGACATGCAGCCCACTGTTCACTGTGTTGTGGTCCCTACTACTATTTTGCTGTTTACGCTTTATATGGCACAAAAGGCAGCTTATTGTAGCCACTCTATTATACTTTCTGTGTCTCCTACTTTCATTAAATAGGCAACAGGAACTGGGGACCAGAATGTGTGTATTCTTGTTTGTGCACTATGAACACTGACTCTTTATTTTACTAGGCATTGGTTGACAAAATAAAGGACCAGCATGCATTGCACCCAAAAACCAATAAACACATTCTGGTATTCTATTCCAATTACTCATTTCCCTTCTCTCTCTACCCCACTCCCCCCTTGCCTTTATTCTTTATCTTCCTTATTTTTTCCTACTGCTTTACTTGCTTCTCCTGTTTGTACTCACTCTCTCCACCCTTTGCCCTTTGTTTCCACTCTTCGACTTCCCCTTTTGCCCTCTTCCCCTTTTGCCTTCTATCTCCGCCCAGTTGAAGTATAGCTACACTAAGCGATACCAGATATCTTACAAGTATATGAATAGGCATTGTTAATCAGAGAATTGTAAGCTCCATGATATCATTAGTGTACCTGCATTTCAACTGTAAGTTTTTTAAGGCCCAGTGGGATAATGGTGTAAGATGAAGTATTTTCCATGCCTAAATGTTACAATGTGTTATGAGTTACAATAAAGTTTGATCTAAGTTCCATTTGACAATGTACCTAGGAATTCTATGTCCACTATGCACCTGTTTGAAGTAGATGGAATAAAGCAGATGCACCAGGCACTCTTTTGTCTTCCTACCAATTTATCATCAGCAGTTCGACCTCAGGCTACTTATGAATGAGGGAAACACTGTCCTTTTAAGTGTTGGGAATGATTTAGTACAGGGTGTTGACTACACAGTACAGGAGAACATAATTGACAGAGAGCCAAGTATGTGCCAATTGCTGGAATTGCTGTAAAAATACGTGCAGGTGTAGCATTCTTCTCAGTCAGATAAATATGTATTCCAATGTTTTGGGGGTTTTTTTTGGAAAAATATATATACATTGTTTTTTACTCCCTGCAAAATAAAACTAGGGTACGCCCATTGCTGGAATATTTTTCATTCAAAATCTGTTACAGCTGAGTCTTTTTTTGCAATTTTCTAAGGGGTCACCAGATGTTGCTACTCCTATTATTTACTATGGAGAGCTTAGTCTATGATTTAATTTACAGAAAACAAATGCCTTCTGGACACAATTTGGTGCTGTAGCTAACAGTTTGAATGGACTCTGAGTCAGATGTACCATTGTTTTACTCAGAAAACCCCTATAACTTATATTTTCAAAGGAGAATCCCACTGCTCCTTTAAAGGGACAGTATCACCAAAAATCCTTTATAATAATTCAGTAGGATGTTTGTCAGAAGCCATCATGAGCAGTAGAGACTGCGTGCATTCGGGCAGTCTCTACTGTGCATGATTGCATTGAGTGAAAGAGGCGAAGAAATACTGCATCACATGGAGCAGTGAGGTAGCGGCCGCTTAACCCTTTGAGTGCCAGAGGGGTACGCAACGTTGCAATGCATTGCGTACCCCTCTGGCACTCAATGGGTTAACATTACCCGGACCTTGGCCCGTGTACACAGGCTTTTACACTAGTATTTTAATAATTAGGCATTTTTAATTCAGTCTTTTCTTCAGCGACAAAGTCCTAAAGTCTTTCAAAATAAAAGGTAAATGTGTTCACTTTAAAACACTGCTAAAACACTGTAAGCTATTCATCTTATATGTTAATGCCAAACATTTCATAATTATCATTGTCATTTAATGTTACATATCTTTTTAACCCCTTAAGGACCCTTTACGGTCCTGGCACGTCATAAAGACCCGTGACGTACCAGGACCGCCATGGAATTCAGGGCTCCTTGCGTGGCTGCGCTCCATTCGGGGATCCCTGAATCCGATTCGGTAAAAAAAAAAAAAAAAAAGGTCCTTAAGGGGTTAATGAGATGTCGATATGTTGTGTTTTGGATTAAAACCTAATAAAAATCTTTGAAATAATAAAAAAACTAAATATGAAAATAACCTACAAATAAACAGTGATAATTGTGAGATTAGAACCCACCCAGTTTGCCCTTTGTATTTGTATAGATAAAGAGAGCTCAGGTGGTCATACACATCTGCCTCCAGATGAATAGGAAAAGCATATTTATAATATATTTTGGTGTTAATGCACCTAAAAAAGTATTCTTTACAGATGCTGGTTAGAAGTACATGATGTTTAGAAGTGTATGAGCATTTTTGTGTAGATGATAATGCCCTTTTAAGTCTCAGACTTCACTTGTGACTCCAAGCCACAGGATACAGTTTTTCAATCTCTAAAATAGCTCTGCAGCCCCTGGCTAATTACTAAGTCAAAGGAGAACACTTAATACAGCATGATAGCTTGCCTTTAAGTTACTTCAAGACCGAGAATCATGTATTAATCATCGTCAGTCATTCAAAATAAATGGAGCATAAAAATGTCTGTCTGACAGGGAACTGCTTAAGAAAGTCAGAGAGTACATTATCTTTTCCACCCGAGAGATTTTTCCTTTATTCCTCCTTGCAGAATGTCACTGTACATTTATTGTGCTACACTTCAGGGCCTACTTATGTGCTTTTCTGGGCTGCGTTTTGATTGAGTAATGATGTGGCTTGCCAAGACTAAACTTCCAATGGATATTTATGATGTCACTGGCAACGAGCGTTTCCATTTCCATTTAGTCTTTCAAGCCTTCTGGCTTCAGTGCGCACTGTGTAAGAATTTGTTACAGTAGCCATGTGTGCTATATTAATCATTATCTGCACATAGGTCATTTACATTTCTGCTACCTATTTCTTATCTTAGGGGAAATGTAACTAATGGGTGAGCATAGTAACCTACTGCCCTCAAGTTGTTGCCGGTCTAAAACTCCTATCACCCTCCACCAGCCAAATGCTGGCTGACAGTGACGATAGCTCTAGTCCAGCAACAGCTACACAGAGACATTTTGCTCTCCTCCAATGTATTTTGTATCATATAGTTTAAATGAGGCATTTTTCACATTTAAGTTCTTCAAGAAATAGTTTTTATTTTATTTTTTTAAAGAAAGCCTATATGTTGTATAGTTGTCCTCTCTATCAGTGTTTGGTGAGCTTTTGCAAATTTCTTGTTTCCCTACTTACATTTAGCCAGGCCCTTTCTCCTTATTGGAGCTTGCTGCTTTATAGTGAGGTCTGAACACACAGCCCTGCAGGTTATTTTCTGGTGCTCTTGTAGTGTAATTTTGATCAGTGCATGTTTTGACGTCTCTCTGTTTTGATCTTGGATTTGTCTGTTCCTCCCCCTGTACTGTACTAATGTTTCTCCGTGTATGACCTGACCTTGTTTGACTGAGCTGAGCTTTATCCTGTGGTACTGTTTGCCCTCTCCATGTATGACCTGGCTCTGTCTTTCTCCTCATCACTTATTCTCTGGTTCTGTTTTGCTCTCTCTGTGCTTGACCTTGCTCCCCTGACCTTGAGATTGATCCGCCTTCGGCTAGCAGCCGTGGTCGTTGCGGTTGCTTAGCTCCAGCGAGCCCGGCTCTCTGTAAGTTAGGCCACTCTTCTACCTTATGTACCTCCCTGAAATCTTCCATACTGGAACTCAATCCCTGCTTTCAAATTGAGCCTATTGGTAGCTGTGTCTGCCTCCCAGTTTATATGGGTACATTTCCTCCTGGTCCCCTGTTCCTCTGTTGTGGTCCTGCCCACATTTGTCCTGGATCTAAGCTGCCCCAAAGCTGCAGTGTGCGGGTGTGTGTGGCATTCTGCTACTCACCTATATAGATGTACTTGATCCACTCTCTCTTTGTCAGTGGTCCATCCCGATTGGGGTCTGAGTTCCCTAGTACCTCTTCTACTTCTAGCATGTTCGGTCATGCCTGCTGGTTACAAGTCCAGGTGAGTGTTCTTCCTTCAGGGCATTGGAGCAAGGTGTTGCTGGGATCCGAAGTTGCCCTCCTTGGTACCCAGATTGGTAGTGGTTGTCATTAACATGTAGCAAGGTGTTCCTAACCATATACTAGACACCGCCCATTAGAGGTGGCCCTGGTCTAGCGGTCTCGCCGCTAGTGTTTAGCCTTCCTGTTCCTGGACCCCGTTTTGCTGCCTCACTCATTTTGCACACACACTTTTAAGGGAGGCCATCTGAAGTTTGGTTCTTCTGCAGTTAGGGTTCCTAACCGTTTGAACCTCTTCCCATCGGTACAGGCTTCTGTTGGGGAATATTTCTGTTTGTATTATATTTTCCCTTCCTTTGGGTTAGTGGTCTTGCCCACAAGAATGGTTTATCCTGGTTCCCTGGCAGATCCTGCCTATATTATCATCCCTCTCCCATGGTCACTCCCATTAGCGTTCACCCATTATAGTCCTAGGTACTTTGTGCATTACTTGCTCTTGCTTCCTGGTCCTGGCCCTGGCACGACTGGGGTCGGACATCTGACTTTGTGGTCAGCAACTTTATACTGCTTTGGTCGCAGCAAGGGAGACTGGTAATGGACACTGTTCCAAAACCACACTCTCAAGCACTGCTGCTCTCTAGCAACGCAGTTCAGACCTAGTATTCTTCATGACAGCATTACAGTAGGTAATAACCTCTCCATAGATACTGATGAAAGAGCATCACCTAATGGCCTCTTTTGTAGAATTTGATTAAATATATAAAGAAAGACCTTTCTCCCACAGTTTCATAAGAGTTGGTCCTTTAGGACCAAATTCTGGGATCATATGCCACCCCCTTCTTTCTCCTTCTCTTTATCTTCTCCTTCCAGGTTCTCTTGTCCCTCATTTGCCACTCCCACTCCTTCCTCTTGTCCCCCCCTTCCTCTTCTCCCATCTTCTTCTGTAATTCACCCCTCTCATCCCTAACCTCCCCTTCCTTCCCCTGCTTCTCCCTCTTCTCCTCTCCCATCTTCCTCATCTCGTTCCCCTGTACCCTTGATGGCATCTACCCCACTTTAATACTCTTCTACCTTTTTTTTAACTAGTTTATACTTTCTGTTGCCTCCCTTTACCCCTCCCCCCTCTTATTAACATCTTTCCTGTCTGGCTTGGCTGCATGCCCTCTGCCTTTGCGTTTTTCTCTGGATATCCCCTAGGACAAGTGTTAGCCAATTTTTCCAATTCAAGACCATGTGTTAGGCAATGCATTTTCCCCCATGCAACCTGCATGCCCCACTGGCAGTGAAAGGGCTTGAAAAAAATTTCATCAATTCTTAACTATTTTGACAGAATGACCAGTCTAAGTAGATACAACTGATCAGTATGTATACCTGTTTACACATTTATTTTGTAATGTAGCTGTAAACACATAGCATTTGATGTATTTGCAGATCTCTACTGATGTCTGCATTTAGTTTATACCACCTAACAATAGACAATAGGCTTCAGTCTGAACGAGAAAACTCAGAGACAAGCCTCACATGTGGTTCTGTAGATCTATTTGAGAGGATATCATTTTGAAATAAAACTGATAGCTGTAGATTAAATCAGAATTCCAGTGTAAAATGAATAAAAAAAATTCTAAAAAAAAACCCTACCCATGCATGGTTGATTTTAAGCTAAGATGATAATCTGGTACCTAATCATCTGGTAGTACATGAGACCAACTTATCAATATTCCATTATGTTCCACCAACAAGACAATACACTATTAAATAACTAGGTAACGTGACACCTGTTTAACTAATAAATCATCCTTGCACCTATGGTTCTGTAGACAATTGAATGAGTTTTCAGAGAGTGAAATACCACTGTCCAGCTATAGACTACAACCGATTCTAATGCAGAAAATCTGTATAGGTATATGTATTATGAAGCACAGATACCTTACCAAAAATGCATGACATTGTATTTGGGAACAAACAAGAGATAAAGGCATAAGTTGCCTGTTACATTGTTAACTGAATCTTGGTCTCTATGTCATTACAGAATAAAGTTCCATTTGCATATCAGTCTGACAATGAGGACAGTCCAGCACCACATTCCAGGTAAATCTCTAGGTAAATCTCTTTACAGGTATAAAAGAAAACCAAGATGCACCTTGGGCCTTGTCTAAGCTGAACATAATCTCTGTAGGAACTGACAGTAAGGGATCCATGTTGTGACTACCCCATATCATTAGGAAAGCACCACAAAGGTCTCAGAATCACATGCCTAGATTAGTTCATCTATTAAGCAATTGGACCACTCTGGGACTGTCGTAGGGGACTAGATGGTGAGAGGATAAATGGGGGGGCATATCAGGAACATAAGTGCACAACAATACAATCAATATCCTCCTCTTGTATTCTTGTTATTTAGCTATTATTAGGTTTTGCCAGGTCCTCATCTTTCTCCATGGCTTTTATTAGTTTGTGTTTTGATCTGATTTGATCCAATCTTCCTTAATTTGTAGACTGTAGATTGCTTGCCCATACATGTTTCTTCATGCTTTTTATTACTCGTTTTGCCTTGATTAAATTGATTTTATATTACTACACGTAGATACTCTTGTTCACCATGTCTTCTTTCTTTTCCATATCAGACTTCCCGATGACTACATCCCGGGACCATTACAGCAGCACAGAGTAAGATTGGTTTTGGAATACAAATACCATATACTTTTTGGACACCATTTATGAATTCTGTGAATTTATTTGGTTTTTATATATATTTTTCAGTGTGTTTGGTATACTCTTCATTTTATACTTATATTTCACTTAGTTTACTCTTTGAGTGAGTCTGTCTCGTGTTCATTGTATGGCGATACACCACTTAGGGGTTTTTCGATTTACAATAACAATTGGAGACTGTTCCTCTGACCTGTCACATTATGTATATATATATATATATGTATATATATATATATATATATATCACATATATATACCACATTTGCTCAAATATAATGAGCCCCCTAATATAAGGCAACCCCCCCAACTTTTCAAATGTTGGGTGTGAAAAAATGCTCAATATAAGGAGAGGATATATGGGGGATTTTGTCTACATTTTTCACCCAACATTCTCTTTCCCCTCTTCCACCTCTACCATTAATCTCTAATAATGAACACAACAGTCATTTTTGAGTGTTTTATCTAACACTAAACAAAGGACAAATAACAAGACAGCACCAGCACAATTCAAACATAATGTCAATAGACAATAGACAATGGTCCAAAATATTAATATACCGTAATTATACACTAACTGAAGTGACCAGCGATGGATGTCAACAAGGTTTCTAGAGCATACGGGAAAAAATAGTGTTTGTTCTCCCCAAAGAAGCGGACTCAAAACGATTAACACCAAGCAGTCTTCTTTGAGTGTGTCCGCCTCCACACTGCTGACGCGCGGCACAGAAAGGTTCTTCCAAGACCATTCTATCAGTGCACAGATTCCTTACACATTGATAGAAAGGTCTTGGAAGGATCTTACTGCTCTGCACATGAGCAGGTATATATCTTTTTATGAGTCTTGCATAAGCTGATGATGTCCCAATTGCTGTTTAGTTCCTCTAAGTGTGAGACTGTGCTTATAGATTGAATGTTAAGCATTCCAATGTCTAAGACCAAAGACAGCTGATAGAACCCGGTAATTCTTAGCACCCTTTGCAATTGAGCTGGTCTTCATGCTGCTGTAGGAAGTAGCTCACAAGCCTCTGGGGAATGAGGACAATTATTTTTGTTGTAAATCCATGCAGAGGGAATGGACCATAATCTGCCATGCTGGTCCACTGCAGGTTGGCACATTTTGGATCAATTTAGTCTGCCATCTTAGCTTTGATCTGTCCACCTTGGGTGACTGTTCAAGGAGTATATGCTCCCGAATGCATAGTCCTCAGCTTCACTGACACACGTAAACACTCCCACAATGATAAGGAATCGACCCATAGGAGTGTTCTGTCAGATAAAGATTTAGTTAAATTAAAAGATGGACACTGAATATACTATAAAGGAACAATGGTGGACAATGTGGAGGAAATCGGATTCTTGATTAATAAAAGATTGGCAGACTCAGTCGAAAAAGTGCTCTCATACTAAACAGTGACTATGTTCTTCAAATCATTCACATTTATGCCCGCTGCAAGAACCCATTGAAGAGCTATGACAGGAAAGCAAACAATTTGGTCTGAAGATGAATATCAACAAAGCACAAGTCATGTTTTAACATATTTACTATACCAAGGAAAATCACAGTAAATGGACAAGAACTAGAAGAAGTGGACAAGATTGTTTACCTTGGACAGGAAATATCAACAGATGGAAACAACATGATGGAAACTGAGCGTTGAATAAAATTGGGATGGCAAGCATTTGGAAAACATAGCAGTACTGTTTTCAGAGAAATAGTATTATTGTAAAATAAAAGGAACACTGGTAAATCTTCATAGTTTTTGGGCCGTGTAGAACTTTATTGCAATATTGTTGTTACGGTTTTCTAACACTCAGACCAGGTTGTAAAGTAAAAACACAGTTTATTGAAACAGAATGATAAACAGTGCCCCTAGGGGCCAGTATAGGTAAGAACAATACTGACAAATACAGACAAAGTATGGGTAATATAAACAGAGGAATAAATACAGCTATAGGCTGTAGCAACCCCAAAGGGTTAACAGGAGCAACTGGTGAGGCTCAGGCTAGATTGGCCAACGCCCAGGATAGATATCAGGCTCTGGAGAACAGTCTCTAGATGTAGAGCAAGGAACACAGTATCAGCACTGTATCACTCTCTAAGCAGAAGCGGGATGCGCCCCTGTTGCTCTGAGCTGAGCCAGTACCACCACCGTGGGCTAGGAGGAATGCTACTGCCAAACCTGAAGTAACCAGAATAGGAATCGCCCAGAATGAGTAGTGAGTAACCCTGTGTGTGTCAAGTGGATAGTGTTACAAGCCCTTGGGATGCCACAGTAGATGATAGTTGCCCAAGCTACAAAGAGCTGATGCACTAGGCAGTGCAGATGGAACTGTACACTTTGAGAGAATGAGAGACGGGCCCGGGACACCCTTCCGGTGTCGCACAGAATCCTATAGCAAGAGCGAACAGACTACCGGCGCCAACCGGAGTGATCACGGTGCACCCCGAACACCGGACAAGCTGAGCTCTGCAAGGACTGGTATGGCGTCAAAAGGAGACTCAAAGTGTAACGGCTCAAAGAACCAATAGAGGCTTGGCAAGCTAAACAAGTGGCACGTAACCGGAGACTACAGGCACTGCAAGGGTACATCTGGTACATTCAGAAGAGCAATGCTCAGCGAGTACAAGGCAGGCAACCTCGGCTACAGCTGAATGAGCGAGAGAGGAACAGAGAAACAGTTCAGAATGTCGCCAGCGTGACCGGAGGACACTGGAGCAGCAACCGGACAGGAGCGATAACCGGAACCGGATGGAAACAGCCACAGGAACACCACCGGAGAGCGGATCAATCACGGAGCAGGATCAGTAGCCAGAACCGGGTTGAATCATGGAGCAGGGTCGTCAGCCAGAGCCGGGTCAGATCACGGAGCAGGGTCTTCAGCCAGAGCCGTGTCAGATCACAGTGCAGGATCGTCAGCCAGAACCGGGTCAAATCACGGAGCAGGGTCGTCAGCCAGAACCGGGTCAAATCATGGAGCAGGAACAGGAGAAGAGTCAGACTAGCCGGGTCGGTACACAGGAGACACTGGAAATCAGCAACAAGGCGCAGCAACAGGAACACCACGAAAGGGCAACTGACAAGTGCCCAAACCCCAGCATATAAAGGCACATCCTGGGCGGGCAATCAGACTCCTCCAATGCAAAGGTACACAGTCAGAGATTGACAGGGAATCACGGGGACCGTGATAATTGTCCAGGCTGTGTTGTAAGGCTGCACAGAAAGACTGTCCAGATGGATGACAGCGAGCTGTCCGGTCCAATGAATGGATTCCACATCTGAGTGGAGGTGGCTTAGAATAGGGAGGATACTTTAGAATTCAATTACTCTTTAGCTACACATCGAACGGTATTGTAATAAAGCTGTATATTGTCCAAAAACTATGGAGATTAATCGGAGCTCCATTTATTTTCAAATAGTACTATTCCTTTAAGACAAATTTACCATTCTGCTTCAAGGGAAAGGTTTTTGACCAGTGTGTTCTCCCAGTCCTTATGTATAGTTGTGAAACATGAACACTGAATGCCAAAGCCATACAAAAACTTAAGGTTGCACAGAGAAGCATGGAGCGGTGACTACTAAATATAACAGAAAGAGACTGAAAAACGTGTGTGTGGATTCATCAACAAATAAAGGTCTATACCGTCACTGAAAGAGTAAAGCGCCTGAAATGAAATGGGCAGGCCACATAACAAGACCTAATAGTAGATGGACCAAACACATTTTGGAATGGATTCCTCTCAATAGTAAACACCCAAGATGAAGACCAAAGACAAGAGGAGTAGATGAAATTACCAAAATTGTTAGTACACAATGGCAACAAAAGGCACAGGATCAAAGTTATTGGAGGCCTTCATCGTGCAGCGGATCGACAATGGCTGAAGATGATGATGATTTTATATACATACACTATATATATATATATATAATATATATAATCACCTTGGTCATATTTAGGAAGGTTTTGTCTCTCATTGTCATAGGCTATCACACCACTTAGAGGTCTAGTTGAATGTATATGTATGTGTGCGTGTGTGTTCTGGTTTTAATGATTAGAGTCAACCCCTATAGTCTATCTAATATTTGATTTTATAACTAATTTATTATCCATATCTATATTTATTTTATTGTATTTTGTAAGGTTCTACTTTGGTTGCCACTTGATAGATACCACTTGAAAGTCTGGTTGCATGTACATATGTGTATTCAGATTTGAGACAGCCCTCACACTTGATTAGTCTTTGATTTGTATCCATCCGTCATTCATAAATTCTTCCAGTACTGTTTATGTATAGTGATTCTCTATATGTGACTGTTTCTGTTTGACTTATTTGTTATTGATAAGATAAAAATTTTGTTGTTATGGATAGGTATACTTTTTGCATGCCTTTTTTATATATTTTTCAATTACAATATTTGACTACTAGCATACACAGATTATCATTGTTATCTCCTATTCAAAGGTGCCATACTTTTTGTCAGGGTGAGCCATGAACCACCATATACCAAAGAAAAGAATTCTGGTCAGCACTAGTATAGTAAAGACTCTATAAATCAAGACTACCAATAGTCCGGTGCACTCTAGGTCTAAACAAAAATCAACACACCACTAAACATAGACAAAAGAAAATCCCCAAAAAGCAAAACCTTTGACAGAGGCACTCAAACAAGAGTCGAAATAATATACAAATATATTTATCTTTATTCATTATATTCCAAACGGACACATATTAAAACAAGGTTAAAAACAAAAGGTGCCGTATAGCAGGTTCATTAATACAAACAGCTCACATATAAATAATCACAAAAATATCAAATTGTAATATACAACATATTACTATACTGTGGCTGTAAGTCAAATAATACAACAACTAACTGTGGCTAATAATAATAATCACCTCTTACGTTCTCAATACAATACAAATACATTAATAATAAAGTGCTAGAATCATATGTGCTGAGTGCAACAATCACTACATACAATAGTCAAAATTATCAAATTGTGTACCCCACTAAAAAACAAAATAAAGAGTAAATCAACCACAGGTAGAAGCAGCAAACCTGACTAAAGCGACACCTCCAACCACAAAAGCCCAACGCGTATCGCCAAACGGCTTCGTCAGGGGATGCATTGTGGGTAGAGCTGCTCCCTTAAATACATGCAGGCCTCCAATGGTGATCCAGCAAACTAGTGATATATTTATCGAAACATTTCAATAATTAAATGTGTCAACAATAAAGACATAATATAATAATATTCACATATATGTTTCTATTTGCTTTATGGAATTAAATCATATCGTATTATTCCCACAAATAAACCAAAGAGGGATCCTGGTAAGCGCATGCGTACAAAAATCCACCATCCATCATAAGATCGATATTTAAAAAGATGAAAAGAATTTATATCCATATCTTTTAGGAACAAGGGACGCTTTCCTTCAAATGTGAAAATACCTTATATGAGCAGAGTTACCACATACGTCTCAAAAGGATAAGTTCTTCCGTATTTTCAAAAAAAAAAAAATATGATGTCATACATACGCGCCGCATCTCAAGATCAAAAAAATCGCCGATAGGCAAAAAAACTCCTAATGTTCCTGCTTATTCTTATTTTTATTGAGTGATTAAATGAGTACACCCAAACTCACCAAGGTTACATCCAAACTTGTCCCCAAAAGAAAAAACGAACTAGAATCATAAAATCAATGGATAGCACGCATGCGTCCTACCCTCGAACTCCATCTTTGTTACTGGAAGGGAACACCACCGGGATGACTTAAATTGAAGGCGAACATGCGCATGCGCCAAAAAACATATAAATTTATATAATAAATACATGTCCACATTTTCATATAGAAAGATCACTCTGTTAGTTATCAAAGAACAGTTTTTATTTTCCCTATCTACCAAAGTTATCACAAGTTTAGTAACAGTTTTTATTGTCCCTATCTACCAAAATTATCATAAGTCTAGTAAGATAAAGACCATATGTGTTCATATATCATCAGATATAACACCTCATAGGTTAACTTCAATAATGTAGACAATAATTGGATACACATGCTTACCCCAAAATTGTCATTCTGCTCATAAAGTATAATATTTTTATATTAACCAATAATGGAGGCCATGCATTATCCCAAGGAGCAGCTCTACTAAAGAAGTAAAAATACACACACAAAAATAATGTCCTGAAATAAGCTAATTAGGGCTTGTAACAAAAGAAAATGTTCTTCTTTCCAAAGTCTATTCATCCGCTGCTGGACATACTGTAGTCTCCAATGAAACATATCCAAATCCAAATATCCGCCAAAGTATCTAAGAAAAACATAAATTATCATTAGCATCAATCAATAAAACTAGAAAATGCTAAATCTTCATTCATACCCTGTGGAAAACAAGTCTGGAGCATGTAAATCCACCAAGCCTCTCTCCTAAGGAGAAGCCTGGTGACATTTCCACGTCGTATACCCATTTTGATTCTTTCTAAACCAAAGATTTGTACATCCTTGGTAGAAGAGTTATGAGACACTAAAAAATGTTGAGCTACTGTTGTTAAGGTACATCCCTTATCTGCATCCTTCTGAGCATTACGTATGAGCGAAAAATGTTTTTGAATTCTAGACTTCAGCTTCTGTGTTGTTTGCCCAACATACAGTTGTTGGCATGGGCATCTAATTGCATAAATACAATCTGTAGTCTTACAATTAATAAGACAATTGATAGTCAAATCTCTATCTGCCACAGGACTATGGATCCGTTTTACACAATAAATATGTTGGCAAATATTACAATTACCACATGGAAAACTTCCCACCAAATTGGAACCAACTCCACATCTATCCTGTGTGCGGAAATGACTATGGACCATAAGATCTCGCAGATTCTTAGACCGTCTGGCTGTTAGAATTGGACATGGATCCAAAAATTGTTTCAGGTTGGCATCATCTTGAAGTATATACCAATGCTTCTTAAAAATATCCACAATACCCCTCCATTGGTTATTATACATCACAATAGGACGAATCTTACCAAATTCGTTATCTTTCTTTTTACCTGTATTTAACAGGACTTCACGTTTAGCCATACTGGCTCGTTTGTAGCCACGATGTAAACATGCTTTTGGATACCCTCTCTCCCGAAAACGACCAAAAAGGTCCTTAGCATACTCTTCAAAAGTTTCCGTAGTTGAGCAGTTCCTACGCAGACGAAGGTACTGGCCAGTTGGAATTGCCTTCCTCATATGGGGTGGATGTGAACTCGAAAAGTGAAGAAGAGAATTGACTGAAGTCGGTTTACGATATATTTGAGTCTGGATCATACCCTGTGAATCAATAGAAATTGTTAAGTCCAAAAAATCAATTGTTGACAAGGACATATAAGATGTTAAGTGAATATTATATTCATTTATGTTTAATACCTTAATAAATTCCATACACTGGGATTCTGATCCATTCCACAGGAAAAATATATCATCAATATATCTGTACCACACTAAAATGTGATTTGTCCAAGGTTCCATATTTTCCGAAAATACCAATTCTCTTTCCCACCATCCCAAAAACAGGTTAGCGAACGAAGGTGCACATTTAGCCCCCATGGCCGTGCCGACCAACTGTAAGAAAAATTCCAAATTAAATACAAAGTAATTGTGTTGCAAAACAAATCTCAACAGATCCAACAAAAATTCACAGAAGTCCTGATGGCAAGACAAATTAGACTGTGTCAAAAAGAATTTCACTGCATTGAGACCCTGCTCATGACCAATGCTGGAGTACAAAGCCTCCACATCACAGGTCACGAGCAGGGTCCCAGGCTGAACCGACACCTCCTGCATCTTAAGCAGTAGGTCAGATGAATCTCTGAGATAAGACGGCAAGGAAAATACCAACGGTTGAAGAAAAAAATCAATAAACAAACAGATTTTTTCACAAAGTCCACCAATGCCCGCTACTATAGGTCTTCCCGTAGGTTTAGTTGCGTTTTTGTGAATTTTGGGCAAAACATAAAATGTAGGCACACTAGGGAAATCTGCTTTCATAAAGCCCAACTCCTTTTGTGTGATAATCCCCAAGGAAGCCGCCTCTTCTAATTTGCAATCCAACATCTTTTTGAAATAAGTAGTAGGATCTGAGAGTAAACGACGATATGATTTAGCATTATTTAGCTGGCGATATACTTCAGCCAAATACATCTCTCGGGGCCAGATTACCACATTACCCCCCTTGTCAGCTTCTTTTACTTCTACATCTTTCCATGACATAATATTTTTTATTGCTACTCTCTCTTGAAAAGACAAATTGTCCTGATGTTTACTGAGGAGTGGTAAACGTAAAATGTCTCCACACACCAAATGATAAAAGGTCCTTACCTGAAAACTAATTTGCATAGATGGCGTAAAATTACTAGATGGTTTGAAGGCTGTCTTTCTGATATTTAATCCTGTTTCTGCCATTTTATTCTCTTCCAGAAGATCCAGCATTTCCAAAAATAGGTCATGATCTGTATTCATTACTTCTCCTGGTGATAAAGGTTTTTGAAAAAACTTTTTTAGAAGTAATCTTCTGCAAAACAAAAAAACATCTTTCGTTAGATCAAACTTATCTAGTTTTTGTACAGGGCAAAACGTTAGTCCTCGCTCCAAAACTGACCTTTGTGTGTCCGTCAGGATGTGTGTAGACAAATTTACTATGCTCATTTTAGATTCACAGGTTTTGTGTATCTGTGACGAGAGTGGTTCCGATGTAACACTTGTGGACGGTATCCCCACTGCAGGCGATCTCTTAGTTCTCTTGGATTGACTTCTACGGATACGCCTGCGGGGGCCGTCCCTAAAAAAGATGAAGACAATGGTGCAGATAAGACTTCCACATGGGATAAGCCTTGTTCATCTTCACTTTGTGCGTCACTCAACAGGTCAGATTCAGACCCTGAAGGTTGTAAAATGTTCTCCATATTCTGAGTTGTTGAATTGTTTACTTTATTAGAGTGCACCTGTGTATATTTCTGTCTGTGCACTCTGCGTCTATTCCCTTTGTGTATCCATTTATACACTTTTTTTGTCTGAAAATCCTTATTGTCTCGTTCAAATTTCGATTTCTTATTTTCTACAGTCGTTTTTTCAAATTTATCCACTTCTACCTTTAGTTGTAAATGAAAGGGATGTACAAAAGTATTATTATCAAATTGTAATAATTTCGTATTGAGGGCAGTTATTTCCCTCCGAACTTCCATCAATAATGTCTGATCATGCTCAATTAAAAGTTTCATCAATTCAAAGGAACATCGATTAAGAGTATCCTCCCAACGAGATTTGAATTCCAAATCCGGTTCCCAAGCGGGTAGAACCTGAATCCTAAGTCCTCTAGGAATCAAATTACATCTAATGTAATGCTCTAGGCTATGGATATTCCACCATAGTCCTGTAAATTGATAATGTAAGCGGATCAAGGAGTTACAAATGTCAGTAAATGTCTCATCTGCTGTTACCACCGGTATAACTGGAGGAGGTGTACCAGAAAAAACGCTGGATAATTTCTCAGCCCATCCAGTTTCTAATGCTTCAATGTTACAAGCCATAATAACAATTATAACTACCAGAAATAAATATCGCCACTACTAATCACCATAATCACTGTGCTGTAACCAAAAAAAAGAAACCGGCTAAACCGGAACAAATTAGTCCATTTACCAAAGAAAAGAATTCTGGTCAGCACTAGTATAGTAAAGACTCTATAAATCAAGACTACCAATAGTCCGGTGCACTCTAGGTCTAAACAAAAATCAACACACCACTAAACAGAGACAAAAGAAAATCCCCAAAAAGCAAAACCTTTGACAGAGGCACTCAAACAAGAGTCGAAATAATATACAAATATATTTATCTTTATTCATTATATTCCAAACGGACACATATTAAAACAAGGTTAAAAACAAAAGGTGCCGTATAGCAGGTTCATTAATACAAACAGCTCACATATAAATAATCACAAAAATATCAAATTGTAATATACAACATATTACTATACTGTGGCTGTAAGTCAAATAATACAACAACTAACTGTGGCTAATAATAATAATCACCTCTTACGTTCTCAATACAATACAAATACATTAATAATAAAGTGCTAGAATCATATGTGCTGAGTGCAACAATCACTACATACAATAGTCAAAATTATCAAATTGTGTACCCCACTAAAAAACAAAATAAAGAGTAAATCAACCACAGGTAGAAGCAGCAAACCTGACTAAAGCGACACCTCCAACCACAAAAGCCCAACGCGTATCGCCAAACGGCTTCGTCAGGGGATGCATTGTGGGTAGAGCTGCTCCCTTAAATACATGCAGGCCTCCAATGGTGATCCAGCAAACTAGTGATATATTTATCGAAACATTTCAATAATTAAATGTGTCAACAATAAAGACATAATATAATAATATTCACATATATGTTTCTATTTGCTTTATGGAATTAAATCATATCGTATTATTCCCACAAATAAACCAAAGAGGGATCCTGGTAAGCGCATGCGTACAAAAATCCACCATCCATCATAAGATCGATATTTAAAAAGATGAAAAGAATTTATATCCATATCTTTTAGGAACAAGGGACGCTTTCCTTCAAATGTGAAAATACCTTATATGAGCAGAGTTACCACATACGTCTCAAAAGGATAAGTTCTTCCGTATTTTCAAAAAAAAAAAAAAAATATGATGTCATACATACGCGCCGCATCTCAAGATCAAAAAAATCGCCGATAGGCAAAAAAACTCCTAATGTTCCTGCTTATTCTTATTTTTATTGAGTGATTAAATGAGTACACCCAAACTCACCAAGGTTACATCCAAACTTGTCCCCAAAAGAAAAAACGAACTAGAATCATAAAATCAATGGATAGCACGCATGCGTCCTACCCTCGAACTCCATCTTTGTTACTGGAAGGGAACACCACCGGGATGACTTAAATTGAAGGCGAACATGCGCATGCGCCAAAAAACATATAAATTTATATAATAAATACATGTCCACATTTTCATATAGAAAGATCACTCTGTTAGTTATCAAAGAACAGTTTTTATTTTCCCTATCTACCAAAGTTATCACAAGTTTAGTAACAGTTTTTATTGTCCCTATCTACCAAAATTATCATAAGTCTAGTAAGATAAAGACCATATGTGTTCATATATCATCAGATATAACACCTCATAGGTTAACTTCAATAATGTAGACAATAATTGGATACACATGCTTACCCCAAAATTGTCATTCTGCTCATAAAGTATAATATTTTTATATTAACCAATAATGGAGGCCATGCATTATCCCAAGGAGCAGCTCTACTAAAGAAGTAAAAATACACACACAAAAATAATGTCCTGAAATAAGCTAATTAGGGCTTGTAACAAAAGAAAATGTTCTTCTTTCCAAAGTCTATTCATCCGCTGCTGGACATACTGTAGTCTCCAATGAAACATATCCAAATCCAAATATCCGCCAAAGTATCTAAGAAAAACATAAATTATCATTAGCATCAATCAATAAAACTAGAAAATGCTAAATCTTCATTCATACCCTGTGGAAAACAAGTCTGGAGCATGTAAATCCACCAAGCCTCTCTCCTAAGGAGAAGCCTGGTGACATTTCCACGTCGTATACCCATTTTGATTCTTTCTAAACCAAAGATTTGTACATCCTTGGTAGAAGAGTTATGAGACACTAAAAAATGTTGAGCTACTGTTGTTAAGGTACATCCCTTATCTGCATCCTTCTGAGCATTACGTATGAGCGAAAAATGTTTTTGAATTCTAGACTTCAGCTTCTGTGTTGTTTGCCCAACATACAGTTGTTGGCATGGGCATCTAATTGCATAAATACAATCTGTAGTCTTACAATTAATAAGACAATTGATAGTCAAATCTCTATCTGCCACAGGACTATGGATCCGTTTTACACAATAAATATGTTGGCAAATATTACAATTACCACATGGAAAACTTCCCACCAAATTGGAACCAACTCCACATCTATCCTGTGTGCGGAAATGACTATGGACCATAAGATCTCGCAGATTCTTAGACCGTCTGGCTGTTAGAATTGGACATGGATCCAAAAATTGTTTCAGGTTGGCATCATCTTGAAGTATATACCAATGCTTCTTAAAAATATCCACAATACCCCTCCATTGGTTATTATACATCACAATAGGACGAATCTTACCAAATTCGTTATCTTTCTCCTTAGGAGAGAGGCTTGGTGGATTTACATGCTCCAGACTTGTTTTCCACAGGGTATGAATGAAGATTTAGCATTTTCTAGTTTTATTGATTGATGCTAATGATAATTTATGTTTTTCTTAGATACTTTGGCGGATATTTGGATTTGGATATGTTTCATTGGAGACTACAGTATGTCCAGCAGCGGATGAATAGACTTTGGAAAGAAGAACATTTTCTTTTGTTACAAGCCCTAATTAGCTTATTTCAGGACATTATTTTTGTGTGTGTATTTTTACTTCTTTAGTAGAGCTGCTCCTTGGGATAATGCATGGCCTCCATTATTGGTTAATATAAAAATATTATACTTTATGAGCAGAATGACAATTTTGGGGTAAGCATGTGTATCCAATTATTGTCTACATTATTGAAGTTAACCTATGAGGTGTTATATCTGATGATATATGAACACATATGGTCTTTATCTTACTAGACTTATGATAATTTTGGTAGATAGGGACAATAAAAACTGTTACTAAACTTGTGATAACTTTGGTAGATAGGGAAAATAAAAACTGTTCTTTGATAACTAACAGAGTGATCTTTCTATATGAAAATGTGGACATGTATCTATTATATAAATTTATATGTTTTTTGGCGCATGCGCATGTTCGCCTTCAATTTAAGTCATCCCGGTGGTGTTCCCTTCCAGTAACAAAGATGGAGTTCGAGGGTAGGACGCATGCGTGCTATCCATTGATTTTATGATTCTAGTTCGTTTTTTCTTTTGGGGACAAGTTTGGATGTAACCTTGGTGAGTTTGGGTGTACTCATTTAATCACTCAATAAAAATAAGAATAAGCAGGAACATTAGGAGTTTTTTTGCCTATCGGCGATTTTTTTGATCTTGAGATGCGGCGCGTATGTATGACATCATATTTTTTTTTTTTTTTTGAAAATACGGAAGAACTTATCCTTTTGAGACGTATGTGGTAACTCTGCTCATATAAGGTATTTTCACATTTGAAGGAAAGCGTCCCTTGTTCCTAAAAGATATGGATATAAATTCTTTTCATCTTTTTAAATATCGATCTTATGATGGATGGTGGATTTTTGTACGCATGCGCTTACCAGGATCCCTCTTTGGTTTATTTGTGGGAATAATACGATATGATTTAATTCCATAAAGCAAATAGAAACATATATGTGAATATTATTATATTATGTCTTTATTGTTGACACATTTAATTATTGAAATGTTTCGATAAATATATCACTAGTTTGCTGGATCACCATTGGAGGCCTGCATGTATTTAAGGGAGCAGCTCTACCCACAATGCATCCCCTGACGAAGCCGTTTGGCGATACGCGTTGGGCTTTTGTGGTTGGAGGTGTCGCTTTAGTCAGGTTTGCTGCTTCTACCTGTGGTTGATTTACTCTTTATTTTGTTTTTTAGTGGGGTACACAATTTGATAATTTTGACTATTGTATGTAGTGATTGTTGCACTCAGCACATATGATTCTAGCACTTTATTATTAATGTATTTGTATTGTATTGAGAACGTAAGAGGTGATTATTATTATTAGCCACAGTTAGTTGTTGTATTATTTGACTTACAGCCACAGTATAGTAATATGTTGTATATTACAATTTGATATTTTTGTGATTATTTATATGTGAGCTGTTTGTATTAATGAACCTGCTATACGGCACCTTTTGTTTTTAACCTTGTTTTAATATGTGTCCGTTTGGAATATAATGAATAAAGATAAATATATTTGTATATTATTTTGACTCTTGTTTGAGTGCCTCTGTCAAAGGTTTTGCTTTTTGGGGATTTTCTTTTGTCTCTGTTTAGTGGTGTGATGAACCACCATATGACATTATTGTCAAAGGCCCATGTTTTTGTCTTTTTGGCTTTTTATAGTGATCTCCTCAGATATGGCTTGTGAGGTCCAGATGCATTTGTGCACTCTGCTACTTTACAGCATCCCTGGCCTGATAAGCAGATCAGCTTGTTATTTCTTGAGTTGGTATCACTAAGACATCCCTATAAAAGGCACAATAAACTAATAGCTTCATACACAAAAAATACTTCAGTTCTGGATATGGTAGGAATAGTCAGATGTGCTTATCACTGGATTGAACAGTTGCTTAATTTTTTTTTACTCAAACTACAATTTTCTATTGTGATAACCAGGTGTTGCCATTCCTATTACTTTCTAAGGAGAGCTGTCATCTTTGAGTCAAACTCATCCATAAAATGCATAAAAAAAATTAAGCACAGGTGTTGCTGTCATTAACAAAACACTCCCTACAGTTGGGGAACCGTTGTATTTAGCAGGGAAAGCACTAAATTTTTTTTTTAAAAATAGTATATTGCTCCTTTATATACTTCTCCATATTTACTAAATGGGATAGGAAAAGTTCTAGGAGTATTTTCTGGATATTTTTATTTGCATCTCTGACCTCCAAAACAAACCCAGGTTGACCTATGAGAAAAATATTTAGCCTGTCATACACTCCTTATCTGACATATTGCACCATTAAACCTGGTAATCCATGAATGTTTTTATATGATGATCCATGAGTAGGAAATCTTGCTTTGATGTTGGTAACACATAATTTCTATACTGACAATCTAGAATGTGGAGTTGCAAAATTAATATTATATGTGTGGAAACATATACATTGATGTTTATCAGCCTTTTTAGAACATGACAATCCTTTTTAAGTTAAGACACATAGCTGGAACCTGTGTTTGCAGTATAAACAATATAGCTTTAGTAATATGTTTTCGAAGATATGACAAATTGTCCTTGACATCCCTTTTGAGAACAAATGAAATCCATAAAAGGCTTGAGAAGTTTTAGAAGTCATACATCAAAGGTGATATAGTCACACTGAACACTTGCATTTTTGAAGTTGTCCCACCAATGAACTACAGCTATTTGTATTCCACCAGCCAAGTCTGGGATGAAGAGATGGGGCACACTAACACATTTAATTTTATTTATTATTATTATTATTATTATTATTATTAAGGCATATTAAAAATCAAACAGTTCAATGTCTGCACGTGTTTTTGTTCCTTAAAGGGATAGTAATGTTTCAAAATAAATGCAGCTCCAATTAATCTTCATAGAATTTGGGCCATGGAGAGTGTTATTTCAGTACTGTCAGAGTTGTAGTTCAAGAGTAATTGAATGATAAAGTCTCCCCTTCCAGTCCCTTTTACCTAGTGTAAGCCACCTCCCCTCAGATGTGGAATCTGGTCCACAGACCAGACAGCTCACAGCAAGGGACAATCGTCTTACTGTGAGAACAATTAAAGCCCTGCCCCCTTGACAGGTTTTTCAGGTTTTTCCCTTATGTTAATTGAAGATTGTCCCTCTCTGCAAGCCATCTGGACACCTCCTTCCTGTTCTGAGGTGAGCAGTGTTACATCAGTAAAAGGGAGGGAAGGGGATACTTTAAACTACAACTCTGACAGTATTAAAATAACACTCTCCATGACCCAAATACCATGAAGATTAATTGGAACTGATTTTATTTTGAAACATTACTATCCCTTTAATAAAAGTGATTTTGGCATCCCTCATTTACACATTCTGTCATGACTGGTGGAATACAAATCAGTTTTAGAAGTAAAACGTATTTTTATTCATTATTAACTATTAAAAATGGAATCATAGTCACAGTTTGTGATTTTCAAACACAGTTTCCTAAAATGTGCCTGTATTATTTACATACCAAGGACAATTATTTGTAAGTTATTATATGTGTGTAAGTTATAATATGTGTTTTAAATGTTAAAAAATACCTGGAGTTTATTTTATCAAACCTTGTATCTTTTGACAGATATACATATAAATAATACTATTCCTTGCTTTTACCTGGTGGGGTGTTGATAACCTGAATTTCATCTCTTCTTAAAAAACGCTCTTCTTCAGTAATCTGCTGGATTCTTTTGGGAGTCCCCACATAAAAGAAGTGTTTTCCTGTTGGATAAATAGGCATCCTTTCAACATGTGACCAGTAAAAGAATGGAACTGGCTTCTGGTTTTTGAGTTAAAATTTAGCAGGAGCAAATCTGGGGCAAAGCAACTACACCATAACCACAAATAAAAATTTCCCAAATGTTCTTTTAACCCCTTGAATACTGTTGACACACTGATTTGCTGAGGCTTTCAGAAGAGTCATGGGAAAAAAAGGGGCATGGTCACAGGCAGGTCTTGGGACAACTATGATGCCCTGTCTAGCAGCGTATGAGATGTAACTCCTACCCACACTGTATCTGTGTCAGAGAATGAGAGAAGTATTTTATTGCAAACAGGTGTAAAAGCCTATGTAGATGGGCCAAGGTCCTGGTGATGTTAACCCTTTGAGTGCCAGAGGGGTACGCAATGCATTACTTTACAATGTGTTGCGTACCCCTCTGGCACTCAAGGGGTTAAGAGGCTGGCCCTGCTCTGTGTCCTGCCGCCGACGCAGTCATGCTCTGTAGAGACTGCCCAAACGCACAGAATGCTCCCAGCACAGAACTCCCAGCATTCTGTGCGTTCGGGCAGTCTCTACTGTGCATGACTGCATCGGACAAAAAGTCTAGCGTTTTATTATATAGGATATATTGGAGACCTCTACAGCATTGAAAAGGTTAAACCCCTTTTGAAAAGAACAGTACATTTATTTATTTTATGAAAACCTATATGTTATGGGGCTTTTCCTTCAGAATAAAATGTACTATGTTTCAAAATCATCTAGGAACCGCTATATACTGGATTCTTTGCAAGGGACAACTGGTCAATGGACCAACTTGTAAGGAAGCATTGCTTCATTTAAATATTCACAAATGGTAATAGATTTTCTGATGTACTGAAGGAGAAAACGTGGGATCCAGTGATCACCAATCCGTGTGTTTTAGCATGCATGTAAAGGAGGGGTGTAATCCCACTAAAACACAAGTCTTAGATTTTAAAAGGGCTGATTTTTCAGACATGAGAAAGTGCTTCCGTAATTCTTTGCCAGAGAGGAGATTATTGGATGGATTACAGGAAAAGTGGGAAGAAATAAAACATGCACTATTATATGGAACTGCATCAGTCATGTTAGTGCATACAAAATCACTCTGCTTCTCTAGGAAGGTAGAAGGTGTTGTTAAGGTAAAAACAAAACATTTCTTATTTAAAGTATAGGCCAATTCTATTGGATGAAGACTATAAAGTATAAAGCAGCAATGATGTACCTATGGCATGCATTCCGCCACTGGCATACAGAGGCCTTTATGGTGGCAAGGGGTCAGGGTGGCAGCTCTACCCCACTTTGTCTGACATCCATTGGAAGGTTGTTATTTAATTATGTGATAAATAAATGAATCCTCTGGCCTGAAACTAGCATCATAATTGTGAGAATCACACAACTATGACCCCAAAGACACCCTCAGGAAGCAGTTCTGTACGTTACATGCGCAATCATCTGGAGGTGGCAGGGCCTTCCTGGTTCAGTCTCTTAAATGAATCTGGAAGGCAGAGTTTTCAATATGCACAGCATATGAAGTCCACAAGTGGTGTCATGTAACAATATCGCGTGGCCCCACTCTAGTAACGCTACAGGTCCTATATTGCTCACAAGCCTGCAGAAACTCAAGAGCAACAACCATTTTATCAGTATTGTCAATCAAAAGAATATGGGTACAGCCATTCTTATCTACAAATATGTTTCCATTCCTTTTAAAGAGCTTAAACCTGATTCAGCTGGCAAATTCACTTTAGAAAAGGTTCCAGACCCTTGTAACTTGTGCCTCTGTCTGTTTAAAGGGATAGTAATACTTCGTTTTAACTTTATTTTGTAGGCATTAAAAAAATATGAAGAACGATATAAGTCTTATCTCTCAAACCTTTATGGTTTAAGAGATATTCACAAGCAAAGTTTCCCCTCCCCGCCCCTTTTTCCTAGTGTAAGTCATCTCTTCTCAGATGTGGAATGCAGTCCATAGACCAGACAGATAACAGAAGGGGACAATCTTCTTCCTATGAGAACAATGAAAGCTCTGCCCCCCTTGACAAGCTTTTCAGGTTTTTCCCTTATCTTAATTGAAGATTGTCCCTCTGTGCAATCTACCTGGGCACCTCCCTTCTGCTTTGGCTGAGGAGTGTTACATCAGTAAAAGGGGCGGGAGGGGGAAACTTTGTAATTGAATTACTCTTGAACTAAAACTCTGACAGAACTGAAATAACACTCTCCAAAGTCCAAATAATATGATGATTAATTACAGCTGCTTTTATTATGAAGCATTACTATCCCTTTAACTAATGGCAAACAAAACATGCTTCATCTTCTACATGTTCTCCTGACATAAAGAATTAAATATAAACCTGATGCACTACCAACTGGTCTTCACACTTCTAAGATAATTTAGGTATATCATGTGTAGGACTTTATTTGGATAAAATATAACCAATATTGTCTTAAGATTAAGAGTGCATAAAGTAATGTACTGCTACCAGCAAAATATCATCCGGCATGCCACAAAACATATTGATTGAAGTGTGTTAAAAAGGTAGAGAGCTCAGAGAATACATTGATGCCTCTCTTATAAGAAACTCAGAGAGAGTGATATACTGCTGATCAAGGTATAGTTAAAAACTACCAGAACTAATTATAATGAAATCCTAAAAATATAGATCTCAATGAGAGAGGACACACTGAGAGATCTAAAGAGAAAGGATATTGCCAATCTGTCTATATGTATGTCAGAATGAGCATTAGAAGTTAAGTGATGCTAGCATCCATTCAACCTTCAAGCGAGAACACTGACATACTCCTTTAAAGGGATAGTAATGTTTCATAATAAAAGCAGCTCTAATTAATCATCATAATTTTTGGGCCTTGGAGAGTGTTATTTCAATTATGTTAGAGTTGTAGTTCAAGAGTAATTGAATGATAAAATATCCTCCTCCTGCCCCTTCTACTGATGTAACACTGCTCGGCTTAGAGCAGCAGGGAGTGTCCAGGTAGACTGCAGAGAGGGACACTCTTCAATTAATATAAGGGAAAAAGCTGAAAAACCTGTCAAGGGGGGGTAGGGTTTTCATTGTTCTCACAGTAAGAAGATTAACCCTTGTTGTGAGTTGTCTGGTCTATGGACTGGATTCCATATCTGAGGATTGGGGGCTTACACTAGGTAAAAGGGGCAGGAGGGGGAAACTTTATCATTCAATTACTCTTGAACTACAACTCTCACAGTATTGAAATAACACTCTCTATGGCTCAAATACTATGAAGATTAATTGGAGCTGCTGCTTTTGTGAAACATTACTATCACTTTAAGCAGGTGGTTGTATAGATAGTTATTTAACTTTCCTATCCCCCCCTTTGTCTTTTCCCTCCTCCTTTGCTTACCTTTTTCCTTTTGCCTTCTCTCTCTTCACCCATTTGAAATATAGCTACACTTGGTGATACCACAGAGCTTGTAATTTTATGATTGCCCACTGGTAGTCATATTATTGTAAGATGTAGTATCTCTAGTGTAGCTTAATTTCAATTGTAAGCTTTTTAGTATCACTGATGCAGCTTCATTTCAGTTGTAAGCTCTATGGTATCACTACTATAATTCCATTTCTATTGTAAATTATGTGGGATTACTAGTGTAGCTCCATTTATATTGTAAGCTCTATGGCAGTGTTTCTCAACTCCTGTCCTCAGGACCCACTTACAGTCCAGGATTTGATGATTTCCTTGTTAGAGCACAGGTGAGTTAATCAATGTGAATGAACCCCTGATCACCACACCTGTGCTCTAGCAGAGAAATCCCTATGTCCTGGCCTGTTAGTGGGTCATGAGGGCAGGAGTTGAGAAACACTGCTGTATAGTATCACTAGTGTAGCCCCATTTCAATTGTAAGCACTGTGGTAATACTATGTAGCTCCATTTCGATTATAAGCTCTCTGCTGTCACTGGTGTAGCTCCAGTGTAGCTCATCGGTGTAGCTGCCAGAAGCGTACAAAATGCTTTGCAAAGCAAAGTGGGTGCGCCCTCTGTGGCTGATTTCATTCCTAGGGTGCCAATCATGGTGGGACCAGTGACAGACAGTGGGACTTCCTTTTCTTCCCAGATTTTTATATTGAAAATATAGAAAAAAAAGATCAAGAGGCAGGAAGGTGAATGTACAAACTTGCCATTTCAGCAACACTGGCTTTAATCTCTAACCTGAGGGGCTGCACTTCAAGTTTATCACAGACACCTGAGGAATTCTCTGTAACCCCGTCCAACATCACATCTCAGATGCTAGAGTGTGTTGCTAGAAACTGTGGCTGGGGAATGCAGATGCCTCAGGTCAAGCCTTGATGCAACCTAAGCTGAACTAAAGGAGCTGACCACAAGGTAAAATACCTCTTCACCGGTTGAGCAAGTGAGAGGTCAGGATGACTGGACCTGGGATATAAAGGGAGGAGATTCTGGGATGATCACCTATCAGCAGTGCCCTATGGGAGCAAAAACTAAACAGTACTAATAAGAACAATAGCACAAGGGAAATCCTGAATCTGTAAACACCAATATGCAAATACAAGCTAGCAGACTTCATAAGAGATTCAGAACAAGCTGAAATAAGATCCCTTGTCAGAATAAAAACATCATGAATATGTATAACTTCACCCCAGAAGAAACAGGACTGGAAGAAACAGAAGGTAGAAAACTGATATAAGCAGAAAGATGCTGATTGCCTACTGCTGCTCTACCAAGGAGAGGACTGAACAGGTTAAACAAACAGTCCAGCTATGCCAATCAGCACAAGGAGATTGCTTAGGTTACTGAATCACTGAAGATTAAGGTAACAAGAATATCCACTTATCTGTGGATAGTCCGAACAAGAGATGATTAGCAAATATTCTCCAGTTGATCTTAACTTCCTCTGGGAAGGAGGAAACCTTCAGACTTGATAGGAGGCTGAACACTACAGGAAAAAAACTTGACACCTCAGAACTCAGAGGATACAAAGTAGAGTAATTGATTTGGTCTGAAGGGGAAACTTTATTTGGAAACTGATGTTAGTTGAATTCTAATCACAGTACAATAACAGTATTCAACCTAGTCCGGTTATTTTGTTATGTCGTACGTTTTGTACTATTTCCTATCTTTATTTTCCATTTTATTTCTAAAATACCCACCTCCTCCTGCTGCAAAGTTTAATGTAGATGGTACCATATTCTGGTAAACTACAACTTCCCACCCTGATAAAAGCCTAAATAACACAGATAAAAATAAGTCTGCAGTCCTTAATAATTCTACAATAAGTCTACATTCCTTAAAGTGATAGTAATACTTTGTTTTATCTTTATTTATTTTGTAGGCAATAAAAAAACATGAAGGACGATATAAGTCTTATCTTGCAAACCATGTGTAAGCCATCTCTTCTCAGATGTTGAATGCAGTCCATAGACCAGACAGATAAGAGCAGGGGACAATCTTCTTCCTATGAGAACAATGAAAGCCCTTCCCCCCTTGACAAGTTTTTCAGGTTTTTCCCTTATCTTAATTGAAGATTGTCCCTCTCTGCAGTCTACCTGGGCACATCCCTTCTGCTCTGGCTGAACAGTGTTACATCAGTAAAAGGGGCGGGAGAGGGATACTTTGTCATTGAATTACTTTTGAACTACAACTCTGACAGAATTGAAATTACACTCTCCAAAGTCCCAATACTATGATGATTAATTAGAGCTGCTTTTATTATGAAACATTACTATCCCTTTAAAGGAATAGTAATACTTCGTTTTATCATTATTTTATTTTGTAGGCATTATAAAAACATGAAGAACGATATAAGTCTTATCTCTCAAACCTTCATGGTTTGAGAGATATTCACACGCAAAGATTCCCCTCCGCCCCTTTTACCTAGTGTAAGCCATCTCTTCTCAGATGTGGAATCTAGTTGTAAGACCAGATAGATAACAGCAGGGGACAATCTTCTTCCTATGAGAACAATGAAAGCCCTGCCCCCCTTGACAAGTTTTTCAGGTTTTTCCCTTATCTTAATTGAAGATTGTACCTCTCTGCAATCTACCTGGGCTCCTCCCTTCTGATCTGGCTGAGCAGTGTTACATCAGTAAAAGGGACGGGAGGGGGATACTTTGTCGCTGAATTACTCTTGTACTACAGCTCTGACAGAATTGAAATAACACTCTCCAAAGTCCAAATACTATGATGATTAATTAGAGCTGATTTTATTATGAAACATTACTATCCCTTTAAATAGTGGCTAGGTGGGAGGGAAGATAAGAAGTCTCCCAGATCATAGGCTCTTATGCAAAAACTACAAAACACAGAAAAAGAAATGTCAACACTATTATAGTTATTTCAACATGTTTACCAAAATAAATAAAACATGTTTCTTGATGAAAGCTTAACCTTTAACATAGCAGAGCCTTTGAACGACCGATGAGAAATAGATCTGGATACAACATTTTCTAGAAGCTCCATAAAACTCACGGACTCTAAGGGTAAAGACTGGAACAAGTTAAACAAAAGCAAACACAATTCTCTCAGTCATGGAAAAGAAAGCTTTGAATTCATAGCTAACAAACAGGAGGAAGCAATCTAAAGGTAGAGGGTAAAACACAAAAACAGGCCAGGATAAAGCAAAAAAGGAAAACCTGGAACTTGACAAGTGTGAGCACTACAGCATATGATCACTGTAGTACATACCCTGTTACCCATGGACTGAACATCTGGGGGTGCAGCCGGTGCTAGGCACCAGTGCGTGGAGATCTAGGGAACCTGGTAAGCTGCCTCCTTATCCATTATTTATAATCAGGGGCCCTTTCACAGCTATGGAAGTGTCAACCTGCAATCCCTTCCAAGCATTTCCTAAGTGTCAGTGCATCGAGTGTCAGTGCATTGCTCCATAAGGCACTACACACCACTGCTGGCACTGTCAGTCAAGAGGTTAAGCTCACTCTTACACAGCAGTGACCAACAGGTACCAGGCAGAGCAATGAGGAATGCAGGGAGGTTGCGCTTCAGGGAAAAGTAATTACTACTACTGGGTAATGGGACATTCATCCATGTGTGGTTTACTGGGGTTTGCCCCTTTAACCGTCTACTTCTGTTGGTATTGAAGTAGGATGCCAACAGAATGCCCAGTAAAGGGGAGGCTTATGGGACTAAAAAGGGCAAGCAGTGGAGAATTAGGAACAAGGACACTTTGAATGAAGACACTGTGGAGGGTTGAGTGTGGAATGTGAAGCTGTGCTATGATACATATCGCCCCACCGCTAGAGCTCCATACCTCTTGCTTGATAGCCCTTTAAGGACAGCTATCCCTTTGCCAGAGCAGTAGTGCTTGTTTGGGAGACACACACACATATGAGGTGGACACGAGTGGTTTGTACACTAAACCGTTAAGGAATCTATTTTGCATGCTGGATGTGCAATGAACTGATGTTTTGATCAAGCAGGACTGCGTTTTAATATATGCCATCATTAACAGCCATAACTATTTTGATATTCATTTCTTCATTTGTGTTTTTTTAAACAACAGTCATTTCATGTCGTTATTTCATTTTATATCCTATTTAGAGCTGATTTTGTGATTTTGAGATTACAGTAACAGAAATATTTTGTGGGAAATACATCATCTAAACCATATTAAATTTAACATCAGATTAATTATTCTACATTCCTCTGACTATGCTGCTGATCCTTATTTTGCTTTTATGAATTAGAACAATTAATTTTTATTTATGTGTATTAGTTCTCCTGTGGTGCTGATGGCTTGTCCCAGAATTACTCCAGTTCTGTTTGGTATATCAGTGTTTTATTTCTTAGTTTCTGTACGTACTGACTGGTAGGTCTCCCTGTGGGGAGGCAAAGATGGGTTCCCTCCACTCGTTCTCAGCCTCCTCCTCTTCTGGTGCCATTCGCCACAACGTCACATCATGTCCACGAGTGCTGCTTCTTGGCTGTCTCCTCATCTCACCAACAGCACCTCTTTTAGGAAGTAAAGATATACATATATATCAGCCGTAGATAGAGACGGCTCTCACAGGATTTCTTTAAATGTTCAAATGTAGTTACATTTTATTGAATTGACATTTCGGCTGCCAGTGCAGCCTTTCTCAAGATTACAAAAGTGCAACAGACAGGCTCCTTAAAAAACCCTCTCCCCAAATCAAAAGTGAAAAGAGCCCCAAAACATCCAGCGTTCTAACTGGAAAAAACATTGAGACAATTATTCAGTTAGTGAAATGAGTTGATGACAACATATTACCTAATGTGATCAGTTAAAAACAATATCTCATTACAAAGCCACTCGATATAAAAAAAAGAAAAAAGAAACAATCCCATACCAATTGTAATATCATTAGAATGGGACATGGCGATGTATAGATATAAAAAAATAGAAACCCAGTCAAAAATATGTGAACCAAATAATAATGCAAACAAGTGGTATTATATGGTATGCAAGATATCAGAAACATATCATAGATACAAAATTAGTGTGTTTAAAGGGATAGTAATACTTCAAAATTACTATCCCTTATATTGAAGCCCTTTAAAAACTGAATTAAATGCCACCAGCGGCATCTCTCAAACCTTTATGGTTTGCGAGATAGCCGCTTTTAAACTTCGCTCCCTCCTTCCTCTCCGCTGTCGTCAGTGTTCTTGCTGCAGCAGGGAATCCGTTCATTGAATCAAGCGGAGGCTCTCAGCAGAGACAGATCTCGTTATAGAAGACTTCACTAAAACGTAACCAAGCACATGTAGAAGACCATTTTAGTGAAGGATCTTGTCTTCCATAACGAGATCTCAGCTCTTCTGAAGAGCCTCCGCCAGTCCCGGAACCGGATTTCCCTGCTGCATCAAGAACAATGATGTAAGGGGAGAGGCAGGGGAGAGTGATGTTTAAAAGCGCTATCTCACAAACCATAAAGGTGTGAGAGATGCCGCTGGTGGCATTTAATTCAGTTTTTAAAGGGCTTCAATATAAGGGATAGTAATTTTGAAGTATTACTATCCCTTTAAAGCACATGCTCAATGCAGAGCCCAGAATGTGGACTATGATATTACATATAAATCAAACAAATAAACTTAAGCAGGTGACTCGCTCAATAGAACATTGTTATGGACTCCCTGACATTGCACAGCATAATAAAAATCACCCAACATAACATCTAGGGATCACTGTATGTATCATCTCCTTGCTTTGCTGTGCACTCAGGTCAATTTGTTCTCTCTACAGTGTGTGCATTCCAGTCCAAATGCAAATGTATGTATATATATATATATATATATATATATATATATATATATATATATATATATATATAAATATATATATATATATATGTATATCTCATTGTCTGTCTCCTTTTACCCATTTAGAATGTAAGCTCCTTGGGGCAGGGAGCTCTCTCCCATTGTTTCTATAAATGTCGCACTTATTTCAACCCTCTTATTTATTGTAACATATGTCTATTGTAAGGCGCTGCATACAGTGTGGCGCCATATAAATAAAGATATACATACATATATAATATCAATAACAATGGGCCATATGTATGAAGATATAAGTGGTGCAATTCTGGGGCAAAACAACTACACCACAGGAAACAAATAAACAAGCCTGTTAATTTAAAGTAGAACTAGCACTTTCTTATAATAAACCCCACTTACCTTACTATGTCCAGAAAATCCTAATGGCCTTATGAATTTAGTTCTTGTGCCTCTGTTTGGGAGATAGTGGACTGGATTCTATTGCAGGTGCTAATTTTGTCACTGATTTTTATCTCCAGCTTTCCCCATAGACTTCAATAGGAAAATGTTTGAGAAAACGGGAGGTAACAATTATCACCTGCAATAGAATCCAGCCCAGTATCTTCAGTCATTCCTGAATGTCATGCCTATGGAGGTGGACATAACAGTTGCTGGCTAAAGCACATGGCATTCTAGTCTTAACCCTTTAAGGGCCAGAGGGGTGTGCAATGCATTACTTTGCATTGTGGTGCACTCACCTCGGGTTCTTAAAGGGTTAATAGGCTCATATACTGTGACTGTTTCAGTTGGAAGAAAAAAAACAGCAACTGTCATATTTGCCTCCATGGACATGGTATCCGGGATTGGCTGAAGATCTTATCTCTTGAAAAGAGGCACAAGGAGAAAATTCACAGAAACATAGAATTTACCTGCAGATACGTACTATTCGACACATCTCGTCTGCCCTTTCTTCTCAAACTTTATTTGGTTCTTGGTCTTGTCTTATGTTCAGGATACCCTTATGTCTATCCAGTGCTTGCTTACATTCCCTCACTGTATTACCCTCTGCCACTTCTGCTGGTAGGGTGTTCCACTTATCAACCACCCTCATAGCAAACACTAGGAATTTTTTGACCATAGTAAGGTAAGTGTGTGTGTGTGTGTGTGTATATGTGTGTAAAATTCTCCTACTGATACTGCTTCCCACAAAGAGAGGGCAGTGTTGGAGTGATTGAACTAGGGCTGTTTTAAGAACCTGTGAGGCCCTTGTGAAATTGTAAATGGAAGCCCCCAAATATCTAAATACATTTAAAGGAATAGTAATACTTTGTTTTATCTTTATTTTATTTTGTAGGCATTAAAAAACATGAAGAACTATATAAGTCTTATTTCTCAAACCTTTATGGTTTGAGAGATATTCACAAGCAAAGTTTCCCCTCCCGCCCCTTTTACCTAATGTAAGCCATCTCTTCTCAGATGTGGAATGCAGTCCATAGACCAGACAGATAACAGCAGGGGACAATCTTCTTCCTATGAGATCAATGAAAGCCCTGTCCCCTTGACAAGTTTTTCAGGTTTTTCACTTATCTTAATTGAAGATTGTCCCTCTCTGCAGTCTACCTGGGCACCTCCCTTCTGCTCTGGCTGAGCAGTGTTACATCAGTAAAAGGGGCGGGAGGGGGACAATTTGTCATTGAATTACTCTTGAACTACAACTCTGACAGAATTGAAATAACACTCTCCAAAGTCCAATACTATGATGATTAATTAGAGCTGCTTTTATTATGAAACATTACTATCCCTTTAAGAGCCTCTTTGATTTCGAGAGAACCTTACTTACTTATTTTGGTGAGAAAAACAGCAACATTGTTGTGTTGTTCACCTAGCACAGTCTCACTGCTCCCTACCAATTTTATCACAGCAGTAAATGGGTTTCTTTTTCAGAAAATGAGATTGTTGGCAACCCAGTGTGAGTTTCCCTGGAGCATGAGGCTTATGATGAACATAGGTTACTCCCAAGCATTAACATTCTGCTGTTTTGGGCATTTTGGGACATTCCGTTCCTCTGTGCCTTGTTTAAGGTATGAACTAAAAAGGTGCATGGGAAATTATTTAAAATTATTCAACTGCTCTACACTGTAGTACATCCCACAGAGGGCAATATAATAATTTCTATGCTAATGTATAAGTGCAAACATTTGATCACTTATGCTTTATAATGTTCAGTTTATTAACACTTTAAGGACAAGAGGGGTGCACAACTTTCTGATCCTTACAGTGTTAAAGAGACTTTAACACCAAGACATGCATCAAAGTTACAAACTTATACATATTATGTGCTCCATGCTTGCACCTTTAAAACTATTTATTTGCTACAAGAAATCTAAAGTATTATATCAAACATGCCTTTTTTCCAGGCCTCAGGACCCTTGATTACAGTCTTTATATGTGTATCAGGTGATAGTGCATTACTGTCTGTATAATGAAATAACAAACATTCAGAAAAGAAGAGGCAGAGGTTCTATTCTCGGAACACTAACTACTATAGATATTGTCACTCAATACAAGCTACAAAAGAGAGACAAATATATAAAGAGTACAGTGTTCTATACACACACACGCACACAAACACACACACACACACACACACACACACACACAGAAAATGCAAGTTTAATAGATTTTAGGGATCTAAAATCAAATCATTTTCACAGATGATAGCTTTGAATATACATATATTTAAAAAAATATACAATTATTTAATATTTGGGTATTTGACTTCTTTTAACCCCTTGAACACTAAATAGGTCTCCAGTGCATTGTTTTGTAAAGACCTGAAGACCTCTATCATTTAAGAGCTTAGAGTAAAAGAAATGCAAATTAATAACCTACAAATCACATAATTTAATGTAAATCAAATGTTATAACCTGTTTTGGGGATGCTCCGACAGCTGTTGTTTGAGGTCAGATGACTGCAGTTACTATGGATACCAACAACACAGCAGGGTGGAGCAGCCATTTTGCAGTTTTGTCAGTGATTGTTCCCCTGGTGGAGCAATTATTTAATTTCCATGTCTGATTCACATACCTAATCATCCTAGCTTTTCTTTGTATGGCCTGGCATCTCAGGGGACTTCTGTCTCCTCCTTTAAACAGGTAATTTAACCAAAGAAACACATCACTACGTTTGATATTACTATTATCCTCTTGATCAGACTGCTAGTCAATATTCTTATTTTAATACAAATCACTTAGTTTAATATTAATCCTTTATAGAGAAATAATCACAAATAACTTGATTTTGTTCAGTGGTCATCATTGTGTAATATACGCTCTAGCATTTTAAATGTGTTACTTTGATAGGTGAGTGCATTAAATGAGAACTAACACCCAATAATAACCACCACCTACATTACTGTGGCCAGAAAATCTTAAAGGGATAGTAATACTTCGTTTTAACTTTATTTTATTTTGTAGGTATTAAAAAAACATGAAGAACGATATAAGTCTTATCTCTCAAACCTTTATGGTTTATGAGATATTCACAAGCAAAGTTTCCCCTCCCCGCCCCTTTTACCTAGTGTAAGCCATCTCTTCTCAGATGTGAATCTGGTTGTATGACCAGACAGATAACAGAAGGGGACAATTTTCTTTGTATGAAAACAATGAAAGCCCTTCCCCCCTTGACAAGTTTTTCAGCTTTTTCCCTTATCTTAATTGAAGATTGTCCCTCTCTGCAGTCTACCTGGGCTCCTCCCTTCTGATCTGGTTGAACAGGGGGGGATAATTTGTTTGTGAATATCTCTTAAACCATAAAGGTTTGAGAGATAAGACTTATATCATTCTTCATGTTTTTTTAATGCCTACAAAATAAAATAAAGTTAAAACTAAGTATTACTATCCCTTTAAGGGCCAATGTGAATTTTGCTCTTATGCCTTTAAAAAAAGGGGGAGATTTATAACAAGTGATCTTGTTTGTTTTCGTGAACAGATCCTTAAAATGTCCTTAGTATGAGTGATGGTATTTATAAAATATTCTAGTTACCTGTATAAATGTGCTGACAGTAATGAAAAAGAACAGGTCAGACATGGCCTTAAATATTTGGTAAAAATGATGTTGCTAAATTGTCACAAATAGCAACGTTTCTTTATAAATTCACTGAGCCACTTTTGACAAACTTCTGTACTCCATTTTATAAAAAAATGTACTAGATGGAGTTATGTCCTCCTAAACCGTCCTTAATACTTTTATAACTACCAGCGACAGTCTTACAGCCATTTTAAAGTGATAGTAATACTTGAAATTCAAACCATTTAATTCTGTAGATATTTACAAAATAAAGTAATTGCGCCGTTTCCAATCTCCCAAACCTTTATGGTTTGGGAGATATAAGTCTGCAAAGTTCCCCCTTCCCTCCCCTTGTGCTGACGTCGGCTTTAAAACTTATAGACGGAGATCGCAATCCATAGACCGTCCTGCCGCTCTTCAGCAGAGCCGTGATCGTGGTAGTTACAAAGAAATATTACATTTGAACTGTCTACAATGTGTGCCTGGTTTGCAAGCACACGTTGTAGACCATTCAAATGAAGTATTTCTTTGTAAGTACCGCGATCACGGCTCTGCTGAAGACCGTAGCAATCTCCTTCTGTCCCTCCTTCGGTGTGCTGCACACGTGATCAGTCACGTGGGGCGGCACGTCAAACTTCCCTATCTGGTCTTTAAAGGACCACACACCCCGGGACCGCTGGTCCTTAAGGGGTTAAATATCAAAGTGATACGAGGTTGTGGATAGGTCAACAGCTTCTTCCAGCAGGAGCATTGTGCCAACAAAGCATTTCTAAAGATTTCAGTTCAGTTCATGGCATTCACTGTTCACCACTAGTGTGTTCTGCAGGGCAAAGGGTTTGTCAGTCAAGCACCCAGCTGCCGCAGAAGGTGGGGGTTGGACTAAGACTCACTGTGGTAGCTGCCCTGGCTGGATTTAGCATGTAGGAGCGTTCCCATGCCAGAACACCATGGCTCAGAAGTGCCACATTATGTGGAATGATTCCAAGGGAATAAAAACTTAAACCGGCTATAATTAACCGTGAATTCCATTTTCCCACCTACAATTTGCTTTGTGTGTTTATTTCAAGGTTATTAAACAACTTAAAGGGATAATAATGTTTCACAATAAAAACAGCTCCAGGGGGATACTTTGTCATTCAATTACTCTTGAACTACAACTCTGACAGTATTGAAATAACACTCTCCATGTCCCAAATACTATGAAGATTTATTGGAGCTGCTGTTTTTGTGAAACGTTACTATCCCTTTAAATGTTGGGGACAGAAGCGAAGATTGGACATGTATTCTTTATTATGCAGGGCCCTCTGATCCTTCTGTTCTCCACATCTGATTATACTACTTAATGCATCTGTATGTCTATTCCCAATTGTACAGCGCTGCGGAATTAGTTGGTGCTATATAAATACAGAATAATAATAATAATATATCTTATAGAAAAATGTCACAAGGTTGATAGAAAAGTTTTGATAGAACGCAAGACTTAAATATTCTCAGAAATGCAAGGATCAGCATTCTGATTGTTTTTTTTAATGCCTTAATATATAAATGACAGTGCAGCTGTGCAAGATCTAAGAGACAGCGATAACAGTAGGAAGAGAGACAAGATGGAAATAGCTTTGGTTCCATAGCAGAATTGCCTCCAGACAGACCTCATTTCTCTTTGTGTCAAGATCAGCACGAGGTATGTTCCCTTATTTTACATGCTCTCAAGTTCACTATTCCCAACACATTTGTATTTGTGCAGGTGTAAATACAATCAAATACAATAATAGTTTAGTTATATACTACCAACATATTGCCCAGCGCTGCACAATACAGAATAGACATGCAGAGGCATAAACCAGTACAAATGGAACATAGAAAACAGAAGGATCGGAGAGCTTACAGTCTAGAGGTAGGTAGGTGGGACGCAGAATGAGTTGTTCATTAACCCCTTGAGGACCAGATGGATGTGCACTGCATTGCAAAGCAAAGTTGTAACGGATCCTACCCGTTACTGAGCCCTTGTCTGGACCACAAACTATTTACTTAAAAACTATGGACCTCGTTGCCCTGCTTGGATGTAGCTGTGGGCTCTGGCATACAAACTGGCCAGCTATTGCCAGGAACAAAGACTTATAGTTATGAACATTGGTTTGTGTATTAAGTTTGGTTTTATGTATTTTCAAATATTGTATGTGTTTAATTGTACGTGTCCAATTTGAAGGTTTGTGCAATCACCAACTACCAGGTATGCAAATATCTTCCTTAGCTTAACATGGGAAATGGTAGGCAGACCAGTGATTGATCAAAGTTGGGGCAGGGCATTCAAAATAGTCAATCAAAGGCTCCAACCTTGGGCCACTGTCCCTAAGATGTGGATTATAGCAACTCCAGCCATTCACTATGTTGACCCCCTGCCATGTGGTAATTAGTTCACGCCCTCAAGTCTTTGTTCAATCAAACCCCTGTGTATCTGAAATGTAATCCTGTCTAAGGCATTGTATCTGTTGGCCTTTTGTCTGATGTGTTATGATTTAATCATGTTCCCTATTGTATCAGGTTTCCCCATGTGATCCAATGTACTGTACTGTATATAAATATCTGTAGTTTGTGTCAATAAAGAGAGTTCTGTTTTGGAGTGAACAAGGAGTCCTGGAGTCTTGTATTGCTTATGGTCTAAAGTATCCACTCTGATACCCATCTGCGCCAAGTATCCTGAATCGCTGACCGCCTGCTGCCAGTTTCCTGCGTCCTAACTTCGTGGACTGTCAGGCGGCGACGTGGACTCTTCCCTGCTTCCCTGCTTCCAGCGATCCTGCGGCTGTTTCCAGTGACTGTTCATACTTCAACTGGTGCATCCGACGGCGCTTATCTGCGTTGAGAAGGAGAGACCCAGGAACGACGGCGGAAGGTGACGCGGTCCCTTCGCAGCTTCCGTTACAAAAGTCCTGCACACCCCACTGGTACTCATGGGGTTAAGTTAAAGGGGTGTATTTTTGGAGCCGCAGCCTGTAAAATTGCCTACAAGAAGTTTAAAGTTTCAGAGTTGTTGAAAAGGAGACAAAGGCTAAATCACTGTCATGACAATGCACTGGATAGCATCCAAGGGGTTAATGTATCAACAGATGAGAAGCTGGACGTTTTTCTGCCCTATGTTACAGTGTTGGGCGTATATTTAATTTATTTTGTGTGTACTTGTTCCAAATATATTCATTTGAAGCCAAAGTTTTCCCATTATTTGACTAATCTATCAGCACACTGATTCATTACACCTGTGCTCATCTCTAGGTGTAAATAATGGAATGTAAATTACCAGTGGATGGGATTTACTGGGAGGGGGATGTACTGGGAGGGGGATATACTGGGAGGGAGGATGTACTGGGAAGGGGATGTACTGAGAGGGAGGATGTACTGGGAGGGGGATATACTGGGAGGGGTATGTACTGAAATGGGTATGTACTGAGAAGGGAATGCACTGGGAGGGAGGATGTACTGGGAAGGAGATGTACTGGGAGGGGGGATGTACTGGGAGGGAGGATGTACTGGGAGGGGGGATGTACTGGGAGGGAGGATGTACTGAGAGGGGGATGTACTGGGAGGGAGGATGTGCTGGGAGGGGAATGTAGTGGGAGGGGGATGTACTGGGAGGAGGGATGTACTGGGAGGGGGCTGTACTGGGAAGGAGGATGTACTGGGAGAGGGATGTACTGGGAGGGAGGATGTACTGGGAGAGGGATGTACTGGGAGAGGGATGTACTGGGAGGGAGGATGTACTGGGTGGGAGGATGTGCTGGGAGGGGGGATGTACTAGGAGAGGGGGATGTACTGAGAGGGGGATGAACTGGGAGGGAGGATGTGCTGGGAGGGGGATGTACTGGGAGGGGTATGTACTGAGAGGGGGATGTACTGGAAGGGAGGATGTACTGGGAGGGGGATGTACTGGAAGGGGGATGTACTGGGAGGGAGGTTATGCTGGGAGGGGTGATGTACTGGGAGGAAGGATGTTCTGGGAGGGGGATGTACTGGGAGGGAGGATGTACTGGGAGGAAAGATGTGCTGGGGGGATGTACTAGGAGAGGGGGATATACTGAAAGGGGGATATACTGGGAGGGAGGATGTACTGAGAGGGGTATGTACTGGGAGGGGGATGTACTGGGAGGGGGATGTACTTGGAGGGAGGATGTACTGGGAGGAAGGATGTGCTGGGAGAGGGGCTGTACTAGGAGAGGGAGATGTACTGGGAGGGAGGATGTGCTGGGAGTGGGATGTACTGGAAGGGAGGATGTGCTGTGAGGCGGATGTACTGGAAGGAAGGAAGTACTGAGAGGGGGATGTAGTGGGAGGAAGGATGTGCTGGGAGGGGGATGTACTGGGATCGAAGATGTGCTGAGAGGAGGATGTACTGGGAGGGAGGGTGTGCTGGGAGGGGGATGTACTGGGAGGGAGGATATACTGAGAGAGGGATATACTGGGAGGGAGGATGTGCTGTGAGGTGGATGTACTGGGAGGAAGGAAGTACTGAGAGGGGGATGTAGTGGGAGGAAGGATGTGCTGGGAGGGGGATGTACTGGGATCGAAGATGTGCTGAGAGGAGGATGTACTGGGAGGGAGGGTGTGCTGGGAGGGGGATGTACTGGGAGGGAGGATATACTGAGAGAGGGATATACTGGGAGGGAGGATGTGCTGTGAGGGGGATATACTGGGAGGGAGGATGTACTGAGAGGGGGATGTACTAGGAGGGAGGATGTGCTGGGACGGGTGATATTCTGGGAGGGGGATGCACTGGGAGGGAGGATGTTCTGTGAGGGGGATATACTGGGAGGGGGATGTACTGGGAGAGAGAGGATGTACTGGGAGGGAGGATGTACTGGAAGGGGGATGTACTGGGAGGGAGAATGTGCTGGGAGAGGGGATGTACTTGGAAGGGTATATACTAGGAGGGGGGATGTAGTGGGAGGGAGGATGTACTGGGAGGGGGGATGTACTGAGAGGGAGGATGTACTGGGAGGGGGATGTGCTGAGAGGGAGGATGTGCTGGGAGGGGGATGTACTGGGAGAGAGGTTGTGCTGGGAGAGAGGATGTGCTGGGAGAGGGGATGTACTGGGAGGAGGATGTCCTGGGAGGGAGGATGTACTGGGAGGGGGGATGTACTGGGAGGGGGGATCTACTGGGAGGGGGATGCACTGGGAGGGAGGATGTGCTGGGAGGGGAGATGTGCTAGGAGTGGGGATTTACTAGGAGAGGGGATGTATTAGGAAGTGGAATGTACTTAGAGGGGGGGATGTACCAATCTTCTAGAGCAGCTTATTATTTGTTTACACTGTAAAGTTGGCTCACTACTCACTACTCATGCACTTCAGGGTAAGTACTAGTTTTAACTTTCATTGTTGTTAAGACTTTAATGAGAGCAAGCCCCAGATGCCTTATCTATAGCAAACACAGGAAAACAGAACAATGTTGCGTCACTTTATCTATCTTTACTAGAACACAGCTTTAAAAGAGTGAGTAGCTGATCGGCCCTTGGTGCAAGTAGCATACATAGGACCATTTTTAGCATACGTAGCTTAGTAAATTGGCGATAAACAGGTGTAGCACCAATTTTAGGGCACAATCATATAGTCCATCCCCCATAACTTTACGTGTGGATATATTTATATTCTCACTAATCTCTCGGAAGTTAAAGAGTTTTTACTTGCAGGAGACTAAATAAGCACAGAGGGCATATTCACTCCTAGAGAGCTAGATGTTCAAAAAATCATTGTACTGAGAAAAATGTCATATTGTGGGATAGCAGTAAAAGGAGGACAGTTGAAGTAAATCCATCACTTCTGGAAATGTATTACAAAGAATTAAAAATGGCTGAAAGATGAGGTTACTTTTTTCTGCTAATATTACTTTAACCCTTTGAGTGCCAGAGGGGTATTCGACGCAGACACACCTCTGGCATTCAAAGGGTTAAGCTGTCTTCTTTTCCATATTTACACAAATTTTATTTTGTTGGAAAAAAAAATGTCAGAAATAAGAACTTCAAGAAGATTTTTTTAATGGGACAGTACTACTTAATATGTAAAAAAAATATATTTTGTACAGTTTATCCCCCTGAGAAAAAGAAGGGCACTCCCACTGATGAAAGGTGTTTTATTCAAAAGTTATTACAGTTCAAACTTGCATTTTTAGGTGCAGTATCTCAATGGCCTGAAATTGTACAGTGGTGCTTTTGCTGCACCATCCTATGAAGATTTTTGGTCAACTGAGCACAGCTGTCCATAGGATGGTGTAGCAACAGCGCCACTGTACAATTTCAGGCCACTGTGATATTACACCTGAAAAATTCAACGTTGAGCTGCAATAAGTTTTAAATAAAACACCTCTCGGCAGTAGGGGTACCCTTGTTTTACTCAGGGGCATAAATACTATAACATATATATTTTTGCATATTAAAAGTTACTATCCCTTTAAATTCACAGTAATACTTAATATGTAAAAAAAATATATTTTGTACGGTTTATCCCCCTGAGTAAAAGAATGGCACTCCCACTGATGAAAGGTGTTTTATTCAAAAATTATTACAGTTCAAACTTGCATTTTTAGGTGCAATATCTCAATGGCCTGAAATTGTACAGTGGTGCTTTTGCTGCACCATCCAATGAAGATTTTTGGTCAACTGAGCACAGCTGTCCATAGGATGGTGTAGCAACAGCGCCACTGTACAATTTCAGGTCACTGTGATATTACACCTGAAAAATTCAAGTTTGAGCTGCAATAACTTTTGAATAAAACACCTCTTGGCAGTAGGGGTACCCTTGTTTTACTCAGGGGCATAAACACTACAACATATATGTTTTTGCATATTAAGTATTACTATCCCTTTAAATACCCAGAATATGACAGTAGGTTAACTCACACCCCCATTTCTTCTTTTGATGGAGATGGAAGAAGTGACTGCAAATAATGGTGGTAATACCTTTAGGAATTGAACAGCCATGATGTAAATACTTTTTCAGGCTAATTGCTGACATTTCCTGTTAGCATTACTGTTTGAACACTGTGCCAATTGTCTGTGAAACATGAGACTATCATTGTCTGGTTCTACTTGTCATTGTCAGCTTCAGCACTATCAGTGCACACACCATGGCAGGCTCACCTGGCGTATCAGCTTGCAAGGCTGGAAATTCAGTTTCTGTTATTTTGCTTTATTACATTGCAGAAGTCTTTGAGGCGTGGATCTTTATCGTAAATCCTGCAATTTCAGCTGAGGCTGATGTAATTAAAGGCTTTATACTGCCAATATCAGCTTACAAGTAACTGCTGAAATATACAGCCTAAGCCATCAGATGGGTTACCATTCAATAAAATATAGTTCTTGAGCTGTGAATTTTTAACCCCTTGGTGCCAGAGATGTCACCAAAACATTGCATTGTAATGTAGCGACCTATCTAGCATACCAGGGGGTTAACCCTTTGGGTGCTAGAGGGATATGCAACGCAGTGCAAAGGGTTAAAAATTAATTCAGTAACTATTATTTGGTGTCAAGTTGTATTTTACTGTCATTGATTCACATTTGCAGTATTTTTTTAAACAATTTTTATTATATGTACTTCTATGGTTAACTTGGTCTTTTTTGGTGAAAAATGTGATGGGTCTTTCGTGGTAATCCATCTAGCAAATATCTGAAGGAAGACAGCTTGGTAATTTCTATTTATATAAGACTAGTGTAAAAGGCCGTGTACACGGGCCAAGGTCTGGGTGATGTTAACCCTTTGAGTGCCAGAGGGGTACGCAACGCATTTCTTTGCAATGCGTTGCATACCCCTCTGGCACTCAAAGGGTTAAGAGGTCGGTCCTGCTCTGCATCCTGCCACTGATGCAGTCATGCACAGTAGAGACTGCTTGAAAGCACAGAATGCTCCCAGCACAGAACTCCCAGCATTCCTACACCTCCCAGCATTCTGTGCTCCCAACATTCAGTGCTCCCAACATTCCATGCTCCCAGCATTCCATACTCCCAGCATTCCGTGCATTTGGGCAGTCTCTACTGAGCATGACGGCTTCTGACAAACATCCTAGCAAATTATTATATAGGATGTGCATATGTATTATTTCTCAGCAATCATGAAGCATGCATTAACTAAATGTAGAGGGCTGGTGTACAACAGGAAAGGCGAAGAAGCATTTAACAAACTTAAGTCACCATTTGCTTCTGCTCCTGTACTAGAATCTGAATCCTGCAGCCTCATTAATTTCCAAAGTTGATGCCTCAAATCATGGAGCAGGAACTGTCTTTTTTTCCAGAAAAGTGTCCCTAAGGACTGCTAAAAGTTCAGTTGTCCCAATTGTTAGCATTCCATCCACAAAGCAACAGTCAAACAGAATGTACACATTAATATTTAGAACAATAGCTGAAAAACTACTCTACACAGCTTCAGGACAACTGTGTAAATATTTTATGCCTCACTGAATTTGCTTAGAATAATTTTAAACAAGAACAAAAGAGACAATCACAATTCAACTCCAATACTGAATACAATCTTGGTTCTACAGTTCTAGGAGTCAAAAAAGCGCTTAAAAAGTTTAGCTACTGAAGCAAGCCATGCTTCATGCTCAGTCACACTACAAGAAATAATCAGACAAAAATTTAGTCCAGACCAATAATTCAAGATCAATGCCAAGGTGTCTGACTTGATTTCCTTCTAAAATATTGAGGGAAAAGGTTTCAGTCCTTTTACCATATTGTCCCAAAACAATCGAGTTCCCATTCTGATTCAATTACCAGTTTCATACAAGGGTCATTCAACATTTCACATCTCGCTGTTAAGTACCCAACCTATGCCCTACTTACTATCCCACTGTTCCTTTCCCAGTCATAATCAATCATATACAAAAATTTGAAGGAGAAACCATTCTTGACTGTCATCTATGAGCAGGTTGAGTCCAATATCTGATTACCGGGAAAAGGTTTGGCCTGGAGAAAATCAGCATGGTTTCATGAAGAGCAGATCATGTCAGACTAATTTACTTGCATTTTATGAAAGAGTAAGTAGTAATTTGGACAGGGGAATTGCTGTTGATATAGTATACTTGCAAAATCCTTTGATACAGTGCCTCACAACAGGTTACTGCATAAATTAAAAGGCTTCGGTTTGAGCGGTGTTATCTGTACATGGATTGAGAACTGGTTAAATCATAGATGGCAGAGAGTTGTTGTAAATGGAACTTTTTCAAATTGGTTTAAGGTTATAAGTGGGGTGCCGCAGGGTTCAGACCTGGGACCAATACTCTTTAATTTGTTTATTAATGATCTAGAAGTGGGAATTGAAAGTAGCATCTCAATCTTTGCTGATGTAAGGAAATACATACAGAGCTGGATGTTTTTTCTCTGCAGAAGGATTTAGATAAACTAAGTGAATGGGCAGAAAAGTGGTAAATGTCATTTAATGTAGATACATGTAAGGTTATGCATTTGGGATGTAGAAACAAACTTGCAACATATACTCTAAATGGGAAACATCTTGGGGGAATCCTCATTAGAGAAAGATTTACGAGTACTGATAGACTATAGACTTCACAGCAGTGTGCAGAGTCATTCAGCTGCTGCAACAGCAAATAGGGTACTAGCCTGCATAAAAAGAGGTGTAGAATCAAGGGATGCTAATATTAACCTACCTCTTTATAAATCCTTGGTTAGGCCTCATCTAGAATATGGGGTACAATTTTGGGAGCCTGTTCTTAAAAAAGACATTACTGAACTGGAAAAGGTGCAGAGACGTGCAACAAAACTGGTAAAGGGATTGGAGGAACTGAGTTATAAAGAGAGACTAGCCAAACTGGGTTTGTTTACATTAGAGAAGAGACATCTAAGGGGTGATATGATTACCATTTACAAATACATTCAAGGTCAATACAAAGAACTATCCAATGAATTATTTACGCAAAGAGCTGAGCTAAGAACAAGAGGTCATCCATTAAGAGGAAAGTCGCTTTCAACTAAAACAAAGGCAGGGATTCTTTACAGTTAGGGTGGTAAGGCTATGGAACTTTTTGCCTCAGGATGTTGTGCTTGCAGATAATGCAACTGCAACTGCATTCAAAAAAGCAATGGATGCTTATCTAGCACAGAACAATATTGCAAATTATGACAGATGGCTTCAAAGCAGATAGGATATTGATCCGGGGAACTATTTGACTACCAATTGGAGTCAGGAAGGAATACATCCCCCACACACACACATTTGGGGCTATATTGGAAATGGCTCCAGAAGGCTCTTTTGCCTTCCTCTGGATCAACAGGGGTGTTTTGGCATGGGCTGGACTTGATGGACACATGTCGTTTTTCAGCCTCATCTACTATGTTGCTATGTTACTATGGTACTAAAACTCATGGGTACATGCAACATACAATACAATACAATATTTACATACAATATACATGCTCCTATACTTGTCAAGAAGTTCCACCAAACACATTCTGACTGTTCAGCTCCTAACTGCAGCCAGAGATTGCTTCTTGAATGGGGAGGGCAATGAAATGATTTACCATCTGCAGACAACAGTGATCATCACAGCAGAGTATTTGTATCTTGGGGTAGGATGGTCTGTGAACAGATTCTACCCCCAACTGAGGATTGAAACTTTTGGATCTATTCTGATTACACATATGACATCTGTATGAACATGTGGCCTGGTGAGATTTTATGAGCTAAATACCCATCCACACCATTGATGGCTTATCACGACATGGCTTCTTTTCATGCTCAGTTTCCTTCCTGTTCTTCACCTGATCCTGTTCTTGGTCTTTGCTTATTACTGGTCTCTGCTCTTGCTTGCGGCCTGCCCTAACCGTGGCTTGATGCTTCTACCTGCACAAAATCTCCCTTCCATGACCTAAACATCTGACCCTGCCTCTGCCTTTGCTGCTCAGGTACTTCACCTGGAATTCTTGAGGTACAGACAGTGTCTGCACAAATTGGGAGCTTAACTCCTGGTGGTGAGCATTTACTTCTTTAGTCCTCATATCTATTTCTGCCATTGGATTCCAAACCTGCAACATGCATATATGCAATACTATAAGAAGAAATAAAATCTTCTTTTGGTTTTGATTTAAAACCATTTTATACTTCATTTATGCTAGGTAGCTGTCAGAAGCAACATGTTCCCTCACTCTGGGACATGCTAGACACAGAGTTCCTATATAGGTCAGTCCATTCTAGATCTTACCACTGAGAACCAGTGAATAATTCTCAGAAGTAAGAAGTGAATGTAGACTGTCAGACAGCATACCCTGTTCACACGTCCTCAAAGTGATTGGATAGATTGCAATGGAATAAGTTTAAAATAAATTCTCTATTTTGAGTCTCTGAAACATGGACTGGTAATGCTGTCACTGCAGACTGTACTCCCAGTTAATATTTAATAGTCTTTAAGGGGACTATACATCGGGTTTCTATTAAATGTAACTATATTTTTCTCTGTCCCATGCTTCCTTTATTTAAAAGATGTTAACTTTCAGATATTTTAGGTCTAGGTAATATATAAAGGATAAAAATGCATAACATATTTACACATTTTTGCATTTTTACTTCTGATAAGTAATTTCTAAAACGTATAAAGGAATCACACATGTAAATCAAAAATATTCTAATGCAGCTCTTCCTTGTTTGTTACAAATATTTATGTCTCTTCCTGGGCTCAACAGTCAATAAAAAGTCTAGATCACTGCAGAGTTTCTTCACCTGTTGAAGCGTACAGTTTGTCTGGATTTAAATGAGTTGTGTCTTCTCCCTTCTTTTATCCTTCATAGGGATAGGCAATGTAACTGGGAGCTCCCAATATAAGCTGACTGAATATGAACTCTGTGGTGGAGCAACTCCACTGAGAAATAGCAGACTGCTAGTTATTATAAAAGAATGACCAGAGCTATGGACACTCTGGGATAAACACAGTAACTCAAACAACACAATAGGTACACAACAACTCAGATAACAGGTATACAGCAGTAGGTGAGATTCTAGAATGTGCAGGGTGGAGAGTGGAGTTTAGTGCTGACCTGAGGAACTGACCCGCACCCCGGATGACAGCCTAAGGGATAGCTAATACCCACTGACATCAAAGCAGGTGACAGACGAGTTACCTGCAATAAGAGTCGAATGTTACACTGAGGCACTGGAGCTTGATAAAGGCTCAGGACTGAGAACAACACATGGCAAGGAAGAAGAATCCAGAAAACAAGAGGAACCAGGGCACAAAACAGACAAGAATGAGGGAAAAAAAGGTAGAAAAAAAGGGCAGGACATGACAGGCTAACAGTTTCACCACAAAATCAAAACAAGCAGAAAAAATGGGAATGCCCCAAACTGCTCTCTCCTGTTCGTTAAAGTAAAAATCAACACTACCATCTTTATGTCCACCACTTGTGGTAGGGGTAAGAGTAAAGTACTAGGAGTGCCTGGGAGTGTTGGCAGTAGTAGAGCCCTACTAAAAAATACTGACAGTGGCCATGGTTGCTCTTATTTGTAAAACATAGAATTTGATGGTGGATAAGAACTATTCAGCCAATCTAGACTGCCCATTTTTCCTACTGTAAAGACCTCAAACCTTATCTGGTCCTTGGTCTTGTCTTCTTTCATCTATGTAACAAAGTACAATGGACTACCATGTATGCCCATGTATGAAAAGTAGCAATGTGAGAAAAAATTAATGTGGCTGATGTACTAAAGAAAACTGGTGCAATTACAATGCAGCCATTCGCAGCACAGGGGTCAAGCACAAAAATGACATTGAGAGAAATTGTGCTTTTAAGTATTTGAACCCTACAATAGTCTTTAACACATTGATAAGCTTTGTGCTTTAGGCTTTCATTTTAATTCAAAATGCTGCATATTTCAGCATATGCTGAAGATAACCATCCTCCTTCTAAGGAGGCTGTATGTAAAAGAGATTTAATAACTTCCACCAGTAGTACTAAGCCTTTTCATACTAAAGACGATGATAAGTCTCATTCTGGTGTTGTTGACATAACACAGGAGGATTTAGCAGAAGAAAGGGCAGCTGCTGTGTCAGTCAGTGACAGTGATACCCTTCCACAAACTAGAAATAAATGTTTTATAAATCCTTACAATTAAAAATAATATTTTTCAGACTTCAACCTATAAGAATATGAAAGCAGTGGAAAGGAAGAGAATTTGGTACTAGCAGATGATGATGCTGATACTGCTGACCTAATTATCAATGATGATGATGAATTAGAATATTATTTGTATCTAAAAGGAAAAGGCTCAATCTTTCACCATGGAAAAATAATAAAATGCCTGTTTATAAACTCAATGAGAGATCAACTGAAAAGTCTGGAGAAGTAAACATGCCCCAAATACACAGTAACCTCTGCCATCATCATCATCATCATCATTGTCACCACTTACAAGTCCAGCACCCACCCAGTAACAACTACTAGTATAGACTAAGTAGCAATACAGGTCAACATCAACAGCTCTAGCTATGAGTACGTCTGCTGCTGCTTTTCAAGGGGCAGTGCCACTGATGCCTATTACTATTAGTATTATTGTAAATTTGGCCTCTGTAGTAGTGATGATGTAATAAGCAGTAGTCAGTCAGGATCCCCTCGTTTATGATAAATACAGTATGGAGATACTTAACTCATGATTCAAAAACTATACATGTTGCTACCTATTGTCTATGTAAATAATATGAGTAGGGGGAAAGTGGGATCACATCTATGAACATCCTCATTGAGATCTCCCCTGAAGCACAACCACAGGTCTGATTGGAAGACATAACTGCAGTAATTCAGAGGTGTGGCAACTAGCAGCTGTAGCAGCACTCCTAAAAGTGCACAAGACTGAGGGGGGAAGTAAAAGTGGTGTTGTAGGTGTGTTAGGAAGTGGGAACATATTTTCCTCAGTAACAACAACACAAATGTATCCTACTGCTGTTTTGCAAATGAAAAGCACAGGGGAAGTTATCTGGAGGTGACAAGAGCCATAGAGTCCCCACAAGTGCTATATGTCAACTGCTGCCACCACTTTCACCACAACTAAGCATATTAAAGCAATTGCATTACATACTTCTTCTGTGTGCTGCCAGCCATATTTAATTAGTTCTTAGAAAGAAGTAAAAATGCAAGAAGTCAGAAATAGTATAAAATATGCTTGCCAAAATGTTGGCAGTTGACATGTTATGTAATGCACTCCACTGGCATATCACCAGCCACAGTTATTTTCCAAATTTTACAAGCAGATGGTCATTGTAGTGGGCAAAGAGCTGGAAACACCACATTGCAAGAAAGTTCCTTTGACTATAGATATATGGACAAATGGCCAGAGAACAGACTATATGGCTGGTACTGCTCACTGGGTATCTCTTTCATCAGTGATCAGCAGCAAGTCACCACCAGTGTGGCCAGTAGACCAGTAGTAAGGCATGCCGCGTTATCCATGTAGAGCTTTGAAAAACAATCTCACAAAGTTGTAATTGGGTTAAACAAACTAAAGCAGGTTATAGATGAATGGTTTCTGTCCTGCTCCTCGAAAGCTGGCTTTGTGTCTCATGAAAATGTTTCCAATATATTAGCTACCTTGAAACTTTTATGTAGAAAATGGTTTACCAGGAAGAGTATATTGAGATTTCTCTCATTTTCAAGTATGTCATGGAGAGTTTTTACAGTAAGATACGGAGCATGTACCCTGCTTCACCCTTGTCCTAAATCTAATTGTTACTCAATTCCTCAAAGAAGAATCCCAAAACATGAAAATGATAAATATTGCTTGCAAAATCTGTGCACATTTTAGCTGGTCCTACAGTGCCTGCAATGTATTATATTACTTGCAATAATATAAGCACCTGCCTCATCACCTGCTTAAAGTTACAGCCTCTACCAAGTAGAATTCTTCATTGCCCATGCTGTACCATTTGTATGAACAGGAAAAAGACCATATAATGCTTAACTGGAAGACTTTGGAGGGGACTTCTTTGTGTGACTTATGCAAGATTCTGAAATCTTTTGAGGAGGCCACCTTAATGGTTAGTTGGACCTGTGCAGGAATCAGAGAGATAATTCGACTAATATACTTTCAATGGAATATAATGAATACATTGTCTGATAATGATTACAATAATGACAATATAGAAATGAACCAACTGGTAAATAACATGTTGGCATGCTTTGAGCAGGACTGTTGCATAGCATCCATTAAAAGCAATGAGGAATTCATTCGGGTTACATTGCTGGATCCCTGCTTTAACATTAAAGATCTGAATTTGTGCCAAGACGTGAGCAGCAGCACTCTCAAGAATTGGATTCTGTGAAAGCTTATAAAGAAAGTATATGAGAGAGAGAGAGAAATGTAGGCACAAAACAAATAGCAATAATAACATAAAAGAAAGTAAGCAAATGTATTATAACCTCAGCATCAGCAAAAACATCACATTTTGCAGAACTCATCATCAGCGCAGAAGGCAATTAATGTTTATCAGGACAAACAGTTTAACATTTGTGGTGGTGGTGACACTGGCACATCTTAATAAGACTTGCTGCTAGAACATGGGTTGTAACTGATGCACATCTCCAAGGAGATGGTTACATTGACCACTTAAAGGGATAGTAATACTTCGTTTTAACTTTATTTTATTTTGTAGGCATTAAAAAAACATGAAGAATGATATAAGTCTTATCTCTCAAACCTTTATGGTTTATGAGATATTCACAAGCAAAGTTTCCCCCTCCCGCCCCTTTTACCTAGTGTAAACAATCTCTTCTCAGATGTGGAATGCAGTCCATAGACCAGACAGATAACAGAAGCGGACACTCTTATTCCTATGAAAACAATGAAATCCCTGCCCCCCTTGACAAGCTTTTCAGGTTTTTCCCTTATCTTAATTGAAGATTGTCACTCTCTGCAGTCTACCTGGGCACCTCCCTTCTGCTGTAGCTGAACAGTGTTACATCAGTAAAAGGGGCGGGAGGGGGACACTTTGTCATTGAATTACTCTGGAACTACAACTCTGACAGAATTGAAATAACACTCTCCAAAGTCCAAATACTATGATGATTAATTAGAGCTGCTTTTATTATGAAGCATTACTATCCCTTTAAGTACTGGTAAACAAAACAGTGTTTGTGGACTGCACTTCATGCCTATTGCTGTGGCAATCCTTAAAATCCCACCTCAAAGTGTGCACTCACTGTGTGCAGCTGGTTATATAGCTAATGACTGAAGAACTTTTTATCCAACAGCACTATTGGTAGACTTACATGTTTAAAACATGAACCAAGTACAAAGTAGCAGAAGTAGAAAATAATCAGGACAGAGAAGCTTATTGCGCATGCAATACTGGTAACAATACTGAGGAGGAGGGGTGGGGATTTGCACAGCTGCCACTATCTATGACAGTTGGAAGCAGTGATATGATAATTCATTAATGATTGACATTTAATGTGAGGGTATACTGGAATCAAATTTACAACATATAATTTGCCTAGTATTCTTTCCAATTCATCACCACTATCCACCTCATTTAATTATATTTTTAATTATTTGATTATCTTTATGTTGAATGATGTTTATTATAATTAAAATGCCATCACCATCACAGTTTATGTTGTGTATTAATATAATTTTAACATTTGTTCTAGAGAAGAGACTGGGAGATACTTCAGCTTTATTGGTTTAATTCATTGCATTCATTTGTGTTATTTGTTTCCATTTTAAAATTTCATTGTTAAGAGAAACAGTACAGCCTAGTACCACTCATGTGACATACAAGCAATCATCCTCTCCCGCATGGACTATTGCAACATTCTTCTGTCTGGCATTCCTGCCTCTCATCTCCATCCACTTTAATCCATACAGAATGCTGCAGCACGAATCACTCTTCTGTCACCTAGGTTTGTCCCTGCCCCGCTCCTCCTCAGAACTCTCCAATGGCTGCCTATTAAACTCCAAATATCTTACAAAATCTTACTTCTCTCTTTCAAGACACTTTTCTCCTCTACTCCTTCTTACATTTCCACTCTGATCTCCCGTTATACCCCATCCCGCTACTTTCAGCCAATGATTATCTTCTCTCAGCTCCTTTTGTGTCTACAGCCCTGTCATTTATCAATCCTTTCTCTCTCATTGCTCCGTATCTATGGAATGCTCTGCCAACCAACCTGTGCCACTGCACCTCTCTGATAACCTTCAAATCCCACTTAAAAATGCACCTCATGGATAAAATCCCAACATGCTAGAAGGCACTGATGTTGTACAATGAACACTCTTATAAGTTATTTACTTTTCTGATGTCTTCTATCATCATCAGAACTAGCACTGTATTCAGCATTTGACCCTTATGCACTCTGTATGTCTTCCGTTACCACTTTAGATTGTAAGCTTTCGGGCAGGGACCTCGCACCCAATGTTTCACTCTACAAAGCACCTGTAACCCTGTATTGTTTAAACCCTTACATTGTAAAGTGCTGCGTACACTTGTGGCGCTATATAAATAAACATATTCATTCATTCATTCATTCATGCCTTTCCAAAACTTATTAACAGACCTAGAGCAGTATGGTGAAAGGAGGACATGTGTACTTGATATGTACTGGTAATAGAGTAATAACTTACTCGGGTAAGCCTTTATAAAAATTATATTTTTAACCAAACTTTATTGGCATTTAGTATGCCCCTTTACAAAAAGTGTAACTTAGAAATGCTTTTAACCCTTTGAATGTCTGAGAGGTATGCAACACATTGCTCTGCAATGTGTTGCATACCCCTCTGGCACTCAAAGGATTAACTACCAGGCCTTGGTTTACAGCAAAGTAAACAATAAAAAAAGAGTATCAGTGGCTTATAAATTGGTTTCAATTTCCAAAAATAATTATAACAATATAAAACCTTTAGAAAAAATTACTAGTGTGACTAACTGACAAGTTAAGCCTTAAAAAATAGTTATCAGGCCTAAATCCAGGTAAGCACAAGATTGTTTTCAGGTCTACAACAAAGCAAGTCTTTAGCAGGCTAAAATCTATGGCAAGGTAAGCCTTGACAAAAATGTTAGCAGACTGAGGCCTATGGTAAGGTCTTGAAAAACATTATTGGCACTGCCCTGCAGCAAGGTAAGTCTTGTTGTTCCTGGTGGTGGTATCACGGTGCCCGTGCCCCTGGCTGCAGGCAGCGACATTCTGATTCTTCTATTTCCATATGTCATTTCTGATTGGCCAATATCTTTGTCACCGCCCAGTGATAGCCTTTATAACCTCTGTCATGTCTACACTATGGTGCCCTTTCGTGGTGTACTAGTTCCTGACTTTTGCTCCGTTATTGCTGATCGTGTATGACCTGGCCTGCCTGACGACGTTCCTGAGTTTGCTGTACTACTGTTGCTCCATTGCTGACTGTATCTGGCTGAGAACCCGCTCAGTTGCTGACCGTATCTGGCTGAGGACCCGCTTCCGTTACTGACTGTTTCTGGCTGAGAACCCGCTCCGTTGCTGACCGTATCTGACTGATAACCTGCTCCGTTGCTGACCGTATCTGGCTGAGAACCTGCTCCATTGCTGACTATATCTGTCTGAGAACCCGCTCTGTTGCTGATCGTATCTGGCTGAGAACCCGCTCCGCTACTGGCCATACCTGGCTGTGTATCTGTTCTGTTACCATCTGTGTCTAGCGTATTGACACTCTGTTGCCATCCGTATCTAGCCTACCGCTTGGTTGCCTCCATTTGCTCCAGCTATACTTGCTGTGGCTTTGCCGTTACACTAGTCGGTTGCGTCGCGTGGCGCTATTACTCTGTCGACTGTTAGCTAAGCATTCGTGCTGTAGCTACTCTCTTTACCGCCATTGGTGGTGTGCACATGCGAAGTACCGGTACAGTGTTCATAGCACTGACTGTGTTACTCTGATCTCTCTGTGTCCACCTCCCTTACAGCGCTGGGCTCACTCCCTTTGGGAGTTGCAGTATATCACAGGGCGTTACCTATTGACCCTTTGCGTGCCTTGACAGTCCAGGTAGGGTTGTGCATATTCCATTCTGCAGTAGCCTTGGGCTCAAGAGCCAGCGTTGCGTTGTTACCATCCTCAATGAGGGGACACTGGTTGCCTTCATATATATATATATATATATATGTCTTATATATATATACACTAGTATTACGATCCACCCCTAGCGTTCTAGGGATTGCTTATGAGAGTTGTCTTGGTCAATCGGCATCCAGTGCCAGGGTCAGTGTTGCCTCGCTCCTTTGGGTTCTGTGCCTCCCAGGTGTCTGGGTTGTGCCAGTAGTGTTGCCTCGCTCCTCTGGGTTCTGTGCCTCCCAGGCGTCTGGGTTGTGCCAGTCATCTCCTCCTGGACCATCTATCACCAAGGTCCTGTGGTCAGTCCTCGGACTGTGTTGCCTGCTGCCTGTTCAGTTTGAGCCAGAACCTCTGTTGCCAGTGATTGTTATCATTCATACATACATTTCTATTACTGGCTTGCTATTACTGTATGTCACCCAATTGCAGGAATCCTGCAAGAGAGGGAGTGCTGGGGAGCGTTGCTAGGGTGCGTGGCTGGTTGTGCGTGGGCTGCCTATTGTCAGGCTTTGCTGCGGCTACGGCCGGTTACAGATGCCAGCCGCAAGGCTGGATGACTCGCCCCAGAGGAGCTGGAGGTAAGCCCAGGATAGCCTGGCAATAAACAGCACAATCTCTCCTGCAGGGGAGAGCGCAGGCTGGAGAATGCAGAGTGGGGTTCGTCGCTGGGGAGCGTAGGCCACAAGAGTGGCTGAAACTCTCCAGAGAAGGGTAGCGGCTAGCAAGACTAGGTGGGTGGTCTGAGACAGGTAGGGACAAGCGCAGCCAGGCCAGAAGTGGCTTTTAACAGCAGACAGTAGAATAGTCGGAGGCAAGCAGGGTCATACACAGTCAGGCTAGGAGAATACTCAATCAGCAGGCAAGAGTGGTCCAGGACTAGCAGGGTCATACACAGTTGGGCAACAAGTGGTCACAATCAGCAGGCAAAGAGTGGTCCAGGACTAGCAGGGTCATACACAGCAGAGCAAGTAGGAACCAAGGCTAGGCAAGGCTATGGAAGAACAGGCAGATTCTAAGGAGAACTGGAAAGTTCACAGGCCGCTAGAATAGGTCTAGCTGGCTTCAGGAACACTATAACAGTGCACTGAAGCCAGGGACCGGCAAACTGATATAGGCGTTGCGTGCTACGTCATCCGCACGCAACGCGGAATGCAATGGACAAAACAAAGAATCCAACAGATACCCGCGCGTGCGCACAAGGCAGCAGGCGCCGCAGGAGTGCGCGGCCGAACGAAACCGGCAAGCACAGATGGAACCCGTGCAAAGACTGGAAGAATCGGTGAAGCAGGAGGAACTCGGCGGAAAGGTGACACTGTTTATGCCTGCGTATATTTATGTTCTGTTTGTGTGGGCCCAAAGGCCTAACTACGTGTGTGATATTTATCTCAATAAAGTAATTTTAACCTTACCAATCTGGTCTGAGTGTTCATCAAAAACCTTGACAGGTGGTGGGCTGATTTATTGACAACAAGTGACTGGTGGTGAGTATCTGTCATCCAGTGGGTCATGACAAATCAATAATTGACCTTCCCCACAATTGCAAACTATGTGGTATCACTTTCGTAGGTCTGTTTAAATTGTAAGCTCTCTGGTCTCTCAAAAATAATTAGGTTGAATATTAAAAAGAATTCAGAGTTAAAAATCAGCTGGTCATATTAGACAGGAAGGTTGCACTGCTCAAAATGTAAATTTTCTGTGAGCATCCCTTAGTGAAATAGTGATACGTCTATCCTATTATCTATATCTGTAAAAGAAGAAGAAGGTCAAGTTACAGAAATTCTCTGTCCATGCCAGCCACACCCTGAGGCGGCAGTAAGGAGGAGATATGCTAATCTCCTCAATTCTGCCTCTCCAAAGATACTCCAAAGATTTTGGAAAAGCGCCCCTAGCCACTCCTGTCAAAATCTCTGCAAGGGCTTTCACCTCCCTCCCATTTGACGCTTTCTTCCCTGTCTGCCCCCTCCCATTATCACCTTCTTCCCTGACCACCTTCCCTCTATTATTGCCTTCTACCCTCTCCACCCTCTCTCCCGTTATTGCCTTTTCTTCTCACTGCCCTGCCTGTACAAGGTGCTCTGATGTCTACCATCACTGCCCCTATTTATGTTTTCAATTGTCTTTCCAACTTGAACATACAATCACATTGTGTCACCAAGGGGTATCCAGTGCATTGCAAAGCAATTCCTTAGATACCGCTCTGACAATTAAAGGGTTACACTTTCATTCTCTGTCGCTGTGTTTCATGCACTGTGTTCTGTGCCATTTATTTTGGTTTAGTTACCCCTCATTGCATGTCTTCTACCCGCTCACTACTGACTTACATTTTACTGAAAATCCCTCTCTTTAGGTTAATGTCTACTCCCCCTTCACTCTGACTTTTCTTTCATTAGTCTTCCCGCCCCCCTTTCAAGCCTACTCTGTTATTCTGAATGTCTATTGCTTGTCCTGTCCCCGTTCCCCGTCTTACAGCTCTGTCTAGTTGCCTCAGGCCCATCTAATCACATGTCCATACCTGGGAACCATCAGGGTTTGACCCTGAGATTCAAGGTCTTGACCCAAATCTCGGGGTCTCAGGATACAGGGCTCATTTCTCAGGATTAGAGATTCTGTTGTTAACCACTGTATGATCTGCACCAATTAACTATTTTAGTCTCTAACTTAGTGCCATTTCTACCAGAAAGGTTGAGGGAAAAGTCCTATTTGTCTTATATGTGTTAAGTACAAACTGTATCGTGCTAGGTTTTCCTAGAGCAGAGATTGGCCCACCTTGTGGTTAAAGCAAGCAATGCCCTATTGCCCACAATCTATGTTTTGGGGACATTATCAGTTAATATTTCAAAGATCAGCTGTTTATGAAATTTCTCGGGTATGTCCATCATCCCCTACCCTCATCATTTCTTCTCATAAAATAGACCTGTTCTGCTGCAAAGTAGCTGCATGAAAGGAAACAACTGTAAAGTGTGTGTGCGTGTGCCCATGTCTTTACAGAAAGTTCTTTCTAGCACAAGGAATGGAATGTGTTGACAGCGGATAATCTGTCATTAGTGTTGAGCGAGCGTGCTCGGCCGATGCTCGGATCGGCTCGAGCATCGCTCTGCTCTGCACATGGCGGTACTCGTACGAGTACCGCCATGTGCTCGCCCGACATGCTCGGGTGAAGAGGATCTGTGCCGGAAGAGGCACAGATCCGAAGACGCTCCGCTGGACCACCAGGGAATGGAGGTACGGGGGCATTGCGGAGATGAAGGGGGCATTGCGGAGATGAAGGGGGACATTATGGAAGAGGGGCATAGACTCTATGCCCCTCTTCCACAATGTCCCCCTTCATCTCCGCTATGCCCGTCTTCCACAATGTGCCCCTTCATCTCCGCTATGCCCCTCTTCCACAATGTCCCCCTTCATCTCCTATGCCATAGAGGAGATGAAGGGGGACATTGTGGAAGAGGGGCATAGCGGAGATGAAGGGGGACATTGTGGAAGAGGGGCATAGAGTCTATGCCCCTCTTCCACAATGTCCCCCTTCATCTCCGCTATGCCCCTCTTCCACAATGTCCCCCTTCATCTCCGCTATGGCATAGGAGATGAAGGGGGACATTGTGGAAGAGGGGCATAGCGGAGATGAAGGGGGACATTGACCAGGCACCCTCCGCTCATCAGAGCAGGGGGTGCCTGGTTTAATGCTCGAGTGCTCCCATTCATTTGAATGGGGCTCGGGTGCTCGGCCGAGCACTCGAGCATCAGGGGGTGCTCGGTCAGAGCACCCGAGCACCCGAGCATCGGGGTGCTCGCTCATCTTTATCTGTCATTCTTCCCACCTGAGTCTGTCCAGAGTCTATATCAGTTTTTGTTTAACCCTCCCTGCTTTGGGACCTGCTCACTGCAAATTTTACATTTAGAGTGTGTTTTTACTGTGAAGCTTGTTTGATCTACCATTGGAGACAAAAAATGGTAGAACTAAGCATTTTATTTGTTTGAGTGATAAAACAAAAAGTGTGAAAAATAGTATTTGCCAGTTTTATATGAGAAGTTTGGTGACCGAACAAAACACTTTACACAAATGAAGGCTGTTAAGGCCCCCAGGACCCTGGTAAACACCAGAGGAGCTGAGGCCAGATAATAATATCAAAGTACTCTACCAGGAATGATATGTTGAGATTGTCTCTCGTTTTCAAGTATGTGCTGTGGGTATAGATATTATTACGCAATTTAATGGTACTCATCTGGACTATTCTACCCTCTTGCAGACTCTAACTCTCTGTCCCTGTTAGGCTCCTGGGCCCCTAGTTATTGTGTCCTTGTTTTCCTTGCAGCTCTACCCTCCTGGTATCCTGGCCACCTCAGCCTGCATCCAGCCAGCTGTACCTCTGTGTCCTGTCAGACCTCTACCACTGTCATCACCTCTGGACCTCTCTTTGGTGAGTTCTTGTTATCTCTCTCTCTATATATATATTGGAATAGACTCCTCCTGGGGCTGGTGGTGGACATCCTCACTGTAGTGCATTATCCTGGTCCTTCTTCAGCTCAACTGAAGGGGGTCATCTGGCTTCGTGGCCAGCAACTTTACATGGCCTTGGCCACAGCACAACACACTACAGGGGGCCTGCAATCACCAGTTATGCACCCTAGCGACGCCCCCTAGCCTTCACTCCACTAGCCCTTGTTGGAGGAGTCTCCTTATACGGGACATTCTCACTGTGACAACAACTGTGAGACTGGCTGATGTGTCACAAACAAATTCCTAATATTTTTAATATTTTACACAGGAACAAAGGTTACTCTCCCTTGCGGTGGCAATAAGGTACTAGGCCTGCCTACACAACTGTGACACTGGCTGATGTGTCACTCTGAAAACTATTCAAACAAATTCCTAATATTTTTAATATTTTACACAGGAACAAAGATGACTCTCCCTTGTGGAGGCAATAAAGTACTAGGCCTGGCTGTCTGCCTACACAGCTGTGAGACTGGTTGATATGTCACTCTGAAAACTATTCAAACAAATTTCTAATATTTTTAATATTTTACACAGGAGCAAAGGTGACTCTCCCTTGCGATGGCAATAAGGTACTAGGCCTGCCTACACAACTGTGAGACTGGCTGATGTGTCACTCTGAAAACTATTCAAATTCCTAATATTTTACACAGGAACAAAGGTGACTCTCCCTTGCGGTGGCAATAAGGCACCCTGCCTGCCTACACAACTGGGAGACTGGTTGATGTGCCACTCTGAAAACTATTCAAACATATTCCTAATGTTTTTAATATTTTACACAGGAACAAAGGTTACTCTCCCTTGCGGTGGCAATAAGGTACTAGGCCTGCCTACACAACTGTGACACTGGCTGATGTGTCACTCTGAAAACTATTCAAACAAATTCCTATTGTTTTTAATATTTTACACAGGAACAAAGGTGACTCTCTCTTGCGATGGCAATAAGGTACTAGGCTTGCCTACACAACTGTGAGACTGGCTGATGTGTTACTCTGAAAACTATTCAAATTCCTAATATTTTTAATATTTTACACAGGAACAAAGGTGACTCTCCCTTGCTGTAGCAATAAGGTATTAGGCCTGCCTGCCTGCCTACACAACTGTGAGACTGGTTTATGTGTCACTCTGAAAACTATTCAAACAAGTTCCTAATATTTTTAATATTTTACACAGGAACAAAGGTGACTCTCCCTTGCGGTGGCAATAAGGAACTAGGCCTGCCTGTCTGCCTACACAACTGTGAGACTGGCTGTGTAACTCTGAAAACTATTAAAACAAATTCCTAATATTTGTAATATTTTGCACAGGAACAAGTGACTCTTCCTTGCAGTTGCAATAGGGTACTAATGCTGGCTGACTGCCTAAGCCTAATGCTACCTGCCTGCCTACACAACAACTGGACTCTCTATCTCCTTCTTCTCTCTCTGAGCTCCAACAACGGACTAATAGGAAATACAGGCTGCCTGGGTGTCTGACGTGTCATTAGTCCAACCCTCATCATGAAACAAAGAAGCTAATTGGACTAGAGAAGGAGGGAAAGTATCACGCGGGTAGTCGTCGCCAAATTTCAGACATTTTCAACGACATTTCGGACCAGGGCTGTTCAGATTCAGATTTTTTTTTTATGAACAACTCCTGCCTTTCAGCCAGCCCGAATGATGCCGAATGACCCCTTATTTGTCGAATTCCAAAGTTTGATGAACCGATTTGCACAAGCCTAGGGCGCACAACATACTGTAATTCTAGTTCACAGTCATTTGAAACCTTTGCTTTAGACATACATTTTTTTTACGTTTAATATCAAATAAAGTATTCTGTCTCGTCTATGATTGTTTTTGTGAACTCTCTACAGCATAAATAACTATAGCTACAGTTCCATTTTGTAATAAATTACATTGCTTCACCAGATCTATAGACAGGTTTACTTAGATTTGTTTCCAGGCAGGTTGGTTGCTTCTCTCTATAGTATACTTTATTTCAAAATTGGATTATATATCTTTTTTCAGTTTCTTTATCCTGGCTGTCTAGGAAGGATTCGGGTCACTAAAAGCCAGGGATACTGTTTCATTTCCTGACCAGAATACAGCAAGTATTTTACTGTTCATAACAGGGAGCACAACTAGAATGAAACCTAGATATACTGCAGACAAGAGACAATTGGCTCTGCTCATTCACTTAGAAAAAAAGTTCAGTCTTATTTAATCCTCATAATAACCTTATATCTACAACAGGCATGTTAACCCTCTAAATACCAGAGCGGTACCCAAAGCATTGAGAAGCAAGGTGTTGCTCACCACACTGGCAAAATGTAAAATTGAAAATGGTTCTGTTTTTTTAATATGTAATCCTAGCCATCACTTGAAAAATGTATCTGGTGCATGAACAATCAAACCTGTGATAGACTTACTATGGAGGTTTAAAGGAAAATGTATGTCTTATAAAATTATAACTAACACCTCTTTCCTAATGATGCCCAGTCCTCAGACATTGTCCTTTGGCACCTGGGGGAAAATTTGAAGAAGGCAGAACTGGGTAGCTGTCGAGAAGCACAGGTCAGTCTCCTGTGCCTGCTGCCAGTGCCTTATTCAAAGGAGGAGGAGATGGAAAGTGTGACAGCAGGGAACCCTCAGACACACCTGTTATCCCCAAGTAGTCCCACCATCATAGAGAAGCTAGAGACAGGTGCGGTTCCTGATGAGAAGGAGGGTGGTGGTGGAACAGCTGGGACTAACTGGATGGACCCTGATGCTGCTGCTGAAGTGCAAGAGGAAGTCAGCAAGACCAGAGGTCAGGATAGCCCCATACCCCTGACCCTGTGATTCCCATTCCCCTGGCATTGTCGCTCTGGGGAATTATGATGAAGAAGGCAGAACTGACTAACAGTATGAGCAGCAGCACATGTCAGCTTCCTGTGCTTGCTACCAATGCTTCCTGTATGCCTTCTGTGCTTTGGGTAGGATCTCAGTTAGGACTTGCCTAGATGTGAGCTTGCTTTCTCTCCTGCTTACATACACAGAGAACAGATAGCAACATGTTTAGCTTTTGGATTTTGAGTGAAGAATGTCCATACTGTAGATGTCAGGGACTGAGGAGTTCCTGAGGGGCTCTTACCACTACTGGGGCTAGCTGTTGCTGCAATTGTACTACTAGGTTTTGAAGGAGCTGCACTCCCAATAGCAGCTGAGGCATTTATTATAACTAGGGTTGTGGATGTTGGTGACCTGTGTTGCTGATTACTCAGCATTAGTGAGTGTGGCTGAGTGAGGGTTGGGCTTGGAAACAGTTATGATGCTGATGACTGACAGGTTGTTTTTTTTGGCATCTTTAGTTGTCCAGAGACATACTCTCCAATTGATTTCTCAAACAGTTTATAGACAGCCACAGTGCTCCTTTTCAGTGGTGGAAGATTGAGCCTTTTACTTTCAGCTTATTTTCTGGCCATGGCACCATCTCTCTCTCTCTCCACTTCATCTGTATCTAAAGAAGAGGATGCTAGAGGGATATATTCTAGATCCACATCATCATCAGTAATTAGGTCATCCTCAGCATCAACTGCCGCTTTTCCCTACTACTGTTAGATTCCTCTAGGCTTTTTAGAGGCCTACTTTTCCCCTTAAATGGATTCTCACAAGATTCACTAGCAGTTTCTGTCATCTATCAAACTTTTTAATTACCTGTTCCCCCCATCCCTATCACTGTCTACAAAAACAAAAAAACACACTCCCTGTCCAACTGCTTCTTTACCCAGACTCCACCAACACAAAAATAACAGCTAAATCAGGAGGAATCTTGGATCACTGCTGCCTGTGTCTACCCAATCAGTCACAGAGAACTTTTGGGTATTTGGGGTAAATCTCCTTTACTCTCTTTTCACAACTCCCACATTACTGTAGCACAGAGATAACAGCCAGATCAGGAAGAAACTTGGATCACATCTGCCAGTGTCTTTACAGTCAGTCACACAGAACTTTGGGGTATTTAGGATAAATCTCATTTGTTCTCTTCTCACCCCCCCCCCCCAGACTCCCCAGCACAGAGAGATCAGCCAGATCAGGAAGAAACTTGGATCACATCTGCCAGTGTCTTTACAGTCAGTCACACAGAACTTTGGGGTATTTAGGATAAATCTCATTTGTTCCCTCCTCACCCCCCTCAGACTCCCCAGCACAGAGAGAACAGCCAGATCAGGAAGAAACTTGGATCATAGCTGCCTGTGTCTTATCAGTCAGTTACAGAAGTTTGGGGGTGAATCTCCTTTCCTCCTTCTCACATTCCCAGACTTCACTAGGAAAAAGATAAAAGCCAGATCAGGAAGAAACTTGGATCACAGCTGCCTGTGTCTTCCCAGCAATTCTGTCACCAGAATGTTGGGGTATTTGGAGTAAATCTCCTTTGCTCCCTTGCTCCCCTAGCACAGAGATAACAGTCAGATCAGGAAGGAAATTGAATCCCGGCTGCTTGTGTCTTCTCAGTCAGTCAACTTCCTTTCTTCCTTCCTCTCCCCCCAGAGTTCCCCCAGAATCCCCTAATAGAGAGAACATATTTCCTGCCTACTATACTCCCTAAACTAAACTTCAGCTCTACTTTATTAGCCTTTCTTCTTCACCCAAAAAATGTGCTGCTTTCTCTCTTGTTAACACACGCGGAATGGAATGCTGTGGGACTCTGAGACCCTTTTATGCTATGCCTGTGGTAAAAGGAGGGTAACTTGCCATGCCATGGGGGTAACTTCAGTCTTCCCATTGATTTCAATGCAATGAACTAGGTAAAAAAAGAGGAAAGTCTGCACTTTTCACAAAAAATTTCTATGTCGGCAGGAAGTGCAGTTTTTCCTTTTTGAGTCAAAAAGATTTGCTCATCCCTACTAAGTAGTCTGATGCTATGAGCTCCGGTAAGGCAGCTGTGATTTGTACACCTACCATCAGAAAGCGAATAGTAATAAGGATACCACTAGTAGCTTCAGCTCTTGTAAGAACAAGGATTTTGAGCATTGAGGGCTGTTAAGTTTGTCATAATGCTATATGCATTTTAATATATTTTCCTATAAGCTGGCCCATGCATAATGTTTAAAAAAACAATTTTCCATCAACATTGGCTATTATAGTCTAAGGGGCATGTATGAATCCACCAGTACAGCCCATTTGCTGTGCTAATATGACTTGTATATCCTGAGTCTGTAACTGTACTTATTTACTGATGTATTTAGTATATACCGGCACACACAAGTCCATCAGTGCAAGTCTAAAATGAGAGCAAGTCCTAACACCTGCCCTATATAGTCCATCAAAAACAGAATCATTTAGAGCTAATTTCCTCTGTGCCTTGCTAGAATATGGCATAGAACAAAAGCAGGGGAATGACAAACTCCAAAACAGAGCAAACCTGCTATGTTTTTATGCAAATAGCTTAGTAAAATTGTGACTGTATTCCATAAATCCCTGGGATTCTCTGTAGAAATAAAAGAGGTTCCCTGTAGACAATTTTAGTAATGGCAGACAGAAAAACAAGCCTGGGGTGTCAGATGGTGTAAGTGTGGTTCTGTGACTACCAATGGGACAATGGAGCAAGGCTGTGTGGTTTTGTGACCACTAGAGGGACAAGCCTGTGGTCTCAGACAGAGTATGTGTAGTTCTATGACCAACAGTAGACACTGGAACATGGCTGGGGCGTCAGACAGCATATGTGATGGTCTGTGACTACCAGAGGAAATAAGGCTGGGGTGATGGACAGTGCATGTGTGTTCCTTTGACTACCAATGGACATGTGGAAGACTGAGACATTTCACTTTTTCAGACAGATTTATTTTCTAATATGCACTTTAATGTAGATAATAAGATAAAAACATTCCCTGGTAACAGTGACCTGATAAAATTCAACATGCTATTCCAATCAAAGGTTATCAATATCATCTAGCGTTCAACTACATTTAATTTGATACTGTCTTAACCCCTTGGATGCTAAAAAAACTTTTAATAATTGGAGTTACATGGAGATTTCAATTCAAAATACAGGGTCCCACCATGATCAAAGTTTGAGAACCATTGGCTTAGTACATAGGTATTAGGCAGGACCAAACACAAAGACAGGCTCTTGTGATTAATTTAGTCAGAAAATCTATTTTAAAGGGATAGTAATACTTCGTTTTAACTTTATTTTATTTTGTAGGCATTAAAAAAACATGAATAATGATATAAGTCTTATCTCTCAAACCTTTATGGTTTATGAGATATTCACAAGCAAAGTTTCCCCATCCCGCCCCTTTTACCTAGTGTAAGCCATCTCTTCTCAGATGTGGAATGCAGTCCATAGACCAGACAGATAACAGAAGGGGACACTCTTATTCCAATGAAAACAATGAAATCCCTGCCCCCCTTGACAAGCTTTTCAGGTTTTTCCCTTATCTTAATTGAAGATTGTCCCTCTCTGCAATCTATCTGGGCACCTCCCTTCTGATCTGGCTGAGCAGTGTTACATCAGTACAAGGGGCAGGAGGGGGACACTTTGTCATTGAATTACTCTGGAACTACAACTCTGACAGAATTGAAATAACACCCTCCAAAGTCCAAATACTATGATGATTAATTAGAGCTGCTTTTATTATGAAACAGTACATAGACTTATGTGCAGTCAGGAGGAAATTTAGAACACAGGAGGTTAGTTTACCATGAACAACCATAAAGATTTGTTCCTGTTCATAAATTACCTGAACAAGAGAAGAGATTTATTTTTGGTAACAAAACTGAGGAGGAAAGTGAGAAAAAATATAATTCAGATAAATGAATCTTGTGACTGACAAGTAAGCTAATAGCTTCCTGGAAAGGTCAGAGTACAACTGAAGAAATACAGTATATAGAGGTTTTGCATACATATATGAACAGCTTGTTCTTGATAGTAACTTCCTTTAACCCTCTGTGTGTCAAAGGGTTTTTCAAGGCAAAGCTCAATCATTTGGTACTCAAAGGATGATATCAGTTACCTTTAAGGAACAGGAGGTGTTAAGCTCAGAAATTCTCTATTCTGATTCACTCCTACTTATCAGACAGAATACAATTTATGTGTATTGCTAAAGGTGTTTCCCTCTCACTTGATATAACATGTGGGGTTCCCCATAGTTCCATTCTTGGCCTCATCCTCTTTTCACTATTTACGAGTGATCTGCAAAACATCTGCTGGACACATGTAGTCAGGTGACACTATAGTCTACACTAAAAACCCCAAACATATCAATATCCTTTTGAATTGTTGCCTACTAATAGGAAACCAACAAAAGGGCGCATTAACAATACAATGTCACCTGGTTGAAAAGGGCGAGATTCTGATATTGTAGGCTTAAGTGTCGAGACATAAGCATGTTGCCCGCATAAGTGTCGAGTAACCAGGTGACTGAGCTGTATGCAATGTGGCGGAGAGGTGAAGGGATTAAGAAAAAATTAGCTGTTTTGTTGGTCGCCCGATTTAACAAGACCTGACACTTTAAAATCTTGAACACCAGAGCAGTATGCAACACTTTTCTTCACAGTGATTCTGGTCACTATGAGGTTAACTAAAACTCTATCCATGCTCTTTACTCCTTTAACCCTTTGAGTGCCAGAGGGGTACGGAATGCATTGCAAAGCAATGCATTCCGTACCCCGCTGCCACACAAAGGGTTAATTCTTTATGTAACTTTGCTGTTTTTCACACCCAATGGAAATTGTGATTCTTACGACAGTGGCTGTGGGCGGTACAAAAGGCACACGTCAGTCATAAGAATCACTATTTCCGTTTCCTGTGAAAAACAGCAAAGTTATATACAGAATTTTCAACCAGGCGACATTTTTAATGCACCCTTTTATTGGTCGCCCATTAGCGGGTGACAATTCAGTAGTGAACCAACATATCACAACTTAAGGTAGTATTATAGGAATATTTCTCTGAGGTTGAAAGGTGGATCACTGAAAACAAACTGTTTTTAAACACTAACAAAATGGTCACAATGGTATTTAGTACAAAGCCACTGCCCCACAATATCCATTGAACCATCATGACAAAGTCTAATGTGGCTAGAACCCAAATTCACATTTGGTCTTCATATTTATAAATTAACATCCACACTTAAACCTAAAGTTTAAAAACATTTTGTCTAAGTTATCACCTATGAGAATGTAGTATATATAAGTGCACCACAAATCCATCTTGGTAAAGTCAACACTCTGCATAATTCATTTTACTCAGTGGCGTAACTATATAACTATAACTTTAGCGGCCTCCCCCTGCGACCCTTCTGCCTGGCGCCTGCGATCTCCAACTGGCACTCTAGTAATGCAGAGCGCTGGGAGATGACATCATCTCCCAGCGCTCTGCATTACTGAAGAGGACCGTGCAGGAGATCAACACACCTCTCCGGGCTCCTGCCACTCCAGGGAGGTAGAAGATGGGGGCATTTTGGAGAGGGCCAATATAGTCGAGGGGGGCGAATGTGGTCCGGGGGGCCCATGGCGCTTCTTGCACCAGGGCCCGGAGGCTTCTAGTTACGCCTCTGATTTTACTGCTTTGTTGTCCAACAAAATGACACTACCCATCGTTGTGATATGTTTCATGAAGTAAACTTGCTAAGACAGGCATATCCTTCATCATTCTTGTCTATCTTAAAACCACTTCTCTGGAAAGCTACTACACTACCTGAGCAGTACTCACTCCATTTCCCCATACTTCCTTATAACTGCACACCACTGCCTGCAAATCACTGACTATTCCACATTACCTGAGCACTATGCTCCCCTCCAGCCCACCATAATTCCTATAACCTCTGCTCCACTGTCAGCAATTCACTGTCTATTACACACTACCTGAGAAGCACGCTCCCTTCAGTGCTACGTACTTCCTATAACTTCTGTTCCACTGTCAGCAGCTTACCGACTATTCCACACTACCTGAGCAGTACACTTGCTCCAGCTCTCCATACTTCCTATAACCTCTGCTTCACTTCCAGATTTTCACTGACTATTCTACACTAACTGAGCACTTCCGGCAACTCACTGACTAATCCACACTACGTGAGCACTGCCAGCAACTCATTGACTAATCCATACTACCTAGCACTGCCAGCAACTCACTGACCAATCCACACCACCTGAGCACTGTCGACAACTCACTGACTATTACGAACTACAAGAAAAAAGTAGGTGAATCTGCCAGTTTAGAGATTAAAGTCCCTAAACAGAATTGATTCTGTATTAAAAACCCTGTAATGCTATATAAGAGCTAATGTGTTTTTTTTTGTTTTGCATATGTGTAACTTTTTAAAGTACGTGCTTGCTAGTACAGACTTGAAAATGAGATAAATCTAAATGCATTGTTGCTGTTAAAACACTTTCTAAATAAATGAATAAACAAAGTGTGCAATGTTCTGCTTTGCCTTGCGTTGCACGCCCTCTGGTCCTTAAAAGATTAATCTAGTACGTAATACACTTTATTTCTCATAAGTTTTACTTGAAGGCCCCCACTAATGTTTCTCTTAGCATGGTGAGGGCAATTTGAAAATCCTCCAGTGTATCTCATTTTCTGCACTAAGACAATCACCATAAAATAATGTGGCTGCCCTTCAGGGTATGTACAAGTACCTATGTTAATTTCCAAACATATAGGGAAATGTACTTCACCTTCATTAAGGCTTGAATACGAGCAATCTCACAGCTCCTCTCCTATAGTATGTGCATGAAAATCTAGTAAAGCTACACTAGTTTTCTCTGGCCTAGCAAGTAGATTGTGTTAAACAAGGCACAAGGGAATGAAACATCCCGAAATGCCCAAACACTCTTGTGTTCCCTCTAAGGTAAGAAACATAGCAGTGAAAGCATTAAAGGGCAACAATGATGTCCCCAAGCAGCAGACTTCCAGATGAAGCCAGGGCTACATAATGGAGATCTGAAAATGTTCTCTCTCTCTCTTTCTCTCTCTCTTTCTCTGTTTGGCCCTATGAGAAGAGACTGAACTGAAAGACTGATGTTTCTCAGTTTAGCCTTGAAAGCCCAAAAAGATTGTCTTTGGAGGCTGTGAGTAAAACCGTATAGTTTGCAACTGAGAGCCACATACTTCTGCGTTGTAATCCTGTTGAGGAGGTACGTTTTCTGACTTCCTGAGCAGCAGACTGGAGACATTTTGGAGCTGTACACTGCTTTCTGCTAAATCTACTCCAAAGCCAAATCCTTGGTTAGGTTTCATCTAGAATATGGAGTACAATTTTGGCCACCACTTGTAAAAAGAGACATTACTGACTGGAAAAAGTGCAGAGACCTGCAACAAAACTGATAAAGGGATTGGAGGATCTGCGTTATAAAGAGAGACTAGCCAAACTGATTTTGTTTACATTAGAGATGAGACATCTAAAGGGTGATATGATTACCATTTTACACATATGTTCCAGGACAATACAAAGAAGTCTCTAAGGAACTATTAACTCATATAGCAGGCAAAACAACATATCATCAATTAAGAATAGAGTTGGGCCGGTGTACCCCCCCACACACACTAAAAGGGTCATGGAGAATGTATTGAATGCCTATTCCATGGACAATATGACCTAATTTGTACACGAGAACCTCAGCAGGTCCCTTCAGAAGATGTAGGAGCACTGGCTACATTTCTTCTCCACCTCTTCAAGCACAGCTACCCCCAAGTGACTGCCTTTATGTTTCAGAGATTAAAAATTCCGACTTTATCTTGTTAATTTGTATCACCTATCTCTCCTATTGTTTTATCTTCTATGGCCTGTTACACCTCTCTCACCTTTCTGCCTTCCCCCCAAATGTATTAATAACGTCAGTTAAAAAAAGGCAATATAAATTTATTCATATCTTGACAATTTTTATTTGTATGGTGCAGCGGGTTTACATGAGAATTGTGTTATCTTCACCTGCTTTAGCTAACAGCTGTATAATTCTTCTTTACACTTGTTCATAAAACCTCATATTAATTGTTGTTTATACAGCCATTCCAGAAAATGAGATTACATTTCTTCATTTACCTTCTGTGTAACTCTTCTCAGGACACTTCACATTATAAATGTTGGTAATTTGTTTCAGCTCTGAATGCTGTGTACATTGTATGTGGTACCATAATGCACCTGCCAGCTTACAAAGTAATTATTAAACGTAGCCCCACACATGCACAAAATAATTTAATCATTAAATTATTAAATCTGTCATTCTACAGAAGCGCTTGACGCTGCAGTGACTTATACAGCCGCTGGCAGCATCAATAAGGCAGAAAATGACTTTTGAGGTCGCCCAGTGGATCATCTATCCTGTTGGATAGATGGTCCATGATAGGGTGGATATCAGGAGGGATCCTAGTGCCCCCCTGGAGGTCTGAAGGTTTTAATTAATTATAAAAAGCACATATAACCTATAGGTTATATGTTTTTTAATTAATAGAGGAGGCAATTGTCACCACCATGCTAGGAGGGTGTCATGAGGGGTCATGATACCCCTCTTGAGGTAGGAAGTACTTTTTTAATACAAATTACATATATAATTTAAAAAAAGAAAATCATTGTTACACAAATTAAATATTTAATTAAATTTTCACATAAATTACATATATAATAAAAACAAACACCTTTTTTATACATATACAGGTTGCCTATTAACCCTATGAGTACCAGAGGGGTAGCAAACACATTACAATACCTCACTGGTACTCATAAGGTTAATCTTGCAATACAAAATACGAGGGCATGTCGAAAATAATAGGAGAAGAAAAATGTTGGCTAAAAATGGTGACAGAAAGTCAGGGGAGCACTGTAGTTGAATTTTCAAGGGGATGGGGTTAAAATGAATGTGAACAATATTAGTCAAATTAGAGTGGTGAACGAAAGCACTGTAAGTCGACTTTTAAAAGGGGGTTTAAAGGAGCAGTAAACTTTTTTTATGAAAACACATATTTTAGAGAGCATTTTCTGCTGAATAAAACAAGGTCACTCCCATCTCTGTCAGATGTTTTATTCAAAATTTATAGCAGTTCAAATAATCAGGAAGTGAATTTACTGTGTTTACTTCCTGGAAGTTCTAACTGACAGGAAGGGACAGAGAGTTTCTATCACACTCTATGGAGAACTGTATGTCTCTGACTTTTCTGACTTTCTTCTCCAATAGAATCTAACAGGAAATCTAATTAGAATTTGACCACTACAGGTCACTGCTAATGTAAAAAAACATGGGTTTAAACTGTAATAACTCTGGAAATATAAATCTCTGGGCAGTGGCAGTAACCTTATTTTACTCAATAGGAAAATCCCTACAATATATATTTTTTCATAAAAAAAGTTTACTGCTCCTTTAATATGTCGAAAGGGGGCACTCTGTCGGATTTTGTTATGTTGAGAACACATCTAACACTGAACTTGATATTTCTGTCGTCAAATGTAAGCCTATTTCTTTGGACTTTGACATTTTGCGTGTTTTTTGTAGGCGGTAGTCAAAATAAAGCAGACATTGCCGACTGTGTTACTACTCTGAAAAGTGCTGTCTACACCAGTTTTGTTTTACTGTGGTTTTGCAAAATTCACGCTACTTGTTTTTCCTGTAACACCGGTTTTAGTGCGGGTAATAGAATCGAGCCCATGTTCTTGTAAGCAGTAGTATAACATTGTTTATCCCTTTCTTCTTGAAATGTATCTGAATAAAGCCCTAAAGAACCAAAAACAGGACTGGGGATAGACAATAAAATCACCACATATGGGTGCCTCTGTGGTTATGCAATACAGCATGTTCTATTTGGACAGCTGAACTGTGCACATTGATTCTCTGTCATACCCCTGGCACCAATGTCAATGCACAAGTGAAGACGCTCTGTAATGAGCCTCTGATATCCTCTTTGAAGGGGTGTAAGGGAAAAGGGAAGCAGTTAAAAAGTGGGGATGGGCCATACTGTCCACTATTTTAGAGCTGCTAGTTTATACAATCTCAGCCAATCATAGGATACTATGGGGATTTGACCGCGAATACCCCTGCAAACTTATTTTATGTATTTATTATTTGGAGGATTTCATGGTGATATGGATTTTTTTTTTTTTTATTAGTTGCCTCTTTCATTTAGGGGAAATAATGATCACGGACATTCCAGATTTCAGAACAATTAAGTTAGAAACAAAACATGTACATATTCATACCTCCCCGGTGTCCCTCTTTAGGAAATATTAGGTATCCATACCTCCCAGGTGTCCCTCTTTAGGAAGGACAGTCCCTCTTTGAGACCCAAATACCAGGGCTGGATTTACATCTCAGGTGCCCCTAGGCACAACACCTTGTGGCGCCCATAGCCCCTCCTTTGCCCCATCCCTAACCACACCCACTTTTGTGGCCATACCTATCTTAGATCAATTATTCACATTTAGGGCTCGATCCAAATGTTGGCGTCGGCAGAAAAAACTGGAGGCGGTGGTTTTGTACCGCCAGTAAGCAATGCAAATGTTCCCACTAGTAAGAAATAACGGCAGTTCTGAAACACACGTCTCCCATTGCCAGAACAGCAAGAACTCACCGATAGAGGATAATGTACAAGCGAAGTCAAGAGCCATTCAAATGTTGGAGTTAGGGCTAACGTGAGTTAAATTGCAACATTTCACTCCAGAAATCTAACACCTATTTTTTTTTGGAGAACATCACACAAGTCAAAGTACAAAACCACCGTCACCAGTTCTGAACAGCATTCTCTGTGCTTCCCTACCCAGCCAGTAGGGGAACCCAGAGATGACTTTCAGCATCATGGACAGCTTTAAATGCCATAGGGATGTGCACTGCTCACCCCTACGGCATTCAAGGGGTTACAATAAAGAAAACTAGTACAGCAAGCACTACACAATGCCCCCTTTCGACACCCACCCTTAGTATGTCACATATATTGCATATATGGGACATACTAACTCCATCCACATCCACCTCAGGTACTGCCATTTAGTCCACAAATCTGTCTGATATACAACACTTAACTCTTTGAGCACCAGAGAGGAAGGAAAGCATTACTTAGCATGTTTCCTACCCCTCTGGAACCCAAAGGGTTAATAGGCAAGGTATGGGCTACATACCTTGCCTGTACATGTGTGTGTGTGTGTTTTAAACATTTTATAATTAAAAGACTTTTATTAAACATATATTTACTTAGATTCATTCACTTTTAATTCCCTACCTCCTGTGTCCCATTGCTATTAGTACTTTTGCTCCACTCTCCTTCAAACGGAGAGTGGAGCAAAAGTAGTAATAGCAATGGGACACAGAAGGTAGGACACTATGAATGAATGAATTTAAGTAAAGAAAATCTTGAGGAAGCAGCCCTGCCATGACCACAACACTCCCTTCATCATATCTTACTATTGGGGACATTGAAGAGGATAGAGGCATTGGAGGAAACGGGTGGACGGGAGAGAGTCATCGGAGGAAGCGGGTGGCAAGCTTGTACTTGCTGCCCGCTTCCTCCGATACCTCTCTCCACTCCTCACTAGTTCACATTGTCCCCTGCCTGGCGACGCACATTCTACAATTTTGTCCCTTCTGAGTGTCAATAGGTCATGAAATAACCTAAAACTTCTTGGTAGTGTCCAACCTATTCACCATACCCCTAGCAATACCACCTAAAACACAAGAGTCCCTCTTTGGTCATTTAAAATGTTGGGAGGTATGAGTCAGGATTCCAGACCTTACTGTAAAAACCCCTTCCTCTGCTGAAACTGAAACCTCCTTTCCATTAATCTCAAGGGATGGCACCTGGTTATTTGATCAGGTCTTGGAATGAATAGCTCACCAGAGAGATCCTTGTATTAAACTCTCATATACTTGTACATTGTGATAAGATGTGTAATATAAGTCATACTTCTCAGAGAGGCATAGAATAAGACTGAAAGGATGTAATGAGGTAGATGGCACAAACAAAGTCTTCCCCCTGCAAGCCGTCCAACACAACTCGTATCACCAAAACAAGTGGCTTCGTCATTGGATGTTAGACAACCAACGGCTTAGATTTTTTAAAATTCGGAGAGGACCAATGGATGAACCCATAGAGGCATATGTCATTATTTGTCATGGAAAGATGGTGAGTTGTGGAAGAGTACATACATTGCCATTATAACAAATAGTACACATGCGTTGACAAACTAACCATATAGTAATTCATAGGAATCAGTCAGTCGGACAGGTTCCTATTAACATAACAGACAGAGGCACCAAAATAATGCAGGATCCTTACACTGAGACACTGAGATCTAAGCAAAGTACACATAAATATGTAAGACAAATATGACACCCGTATATCAATATATTAAAAAATTAGAGTAAAGTAGGGTGGATAGTGATTGTTGCAGGAGGTGTGGGGAGGCAGGCACAGCTTTCTTACACCTTTTGCAAAAATAACAACATGTGATAGCAACGTAATATAAAATATCCTATATAATAATTCGCTAGGATGTTTGTCAGAAGCCATCATAAGCAGTACAGACTGCCCAAACGCTCCGCGGCTGATACCGAGCAAGGCACTCCGAATTCAGACTGAGTCATCTCTGTGCGCAGAGAGGACAACGGTCCGAATTTGGAGCACCCCTCTCCGTATCAGCCGCGGCGTCTTCGGCCAATCTGTACTGTGCATGGCTGCAGCGCGGCCAGTGAGCAGAGAGGCTCCAGGCACCAGCTGAGGCTGCTGGGTGGCACTGTGGCCCGTGTACACGGGCTTTTAAACTAGTTCTTAAATAACACATCACAGAATAAAATTTCAGGTTTATTCTATGTCTCTCTGATAAGGATGACTTATTCTTCTTATTAGATTATGCTTTATTATGCTAGTTACTTATATTCTCAATTTGGCCATACTTGTATCCCTCAGCATGTTTTTAATTGTTTTTATATAGAATCACATTGCTTATTTCTTTGTCCTAATAAAGTTATGATGTTATTGTATTGGATTATCTTGGGTTGAGTTCCTTATTTCTGAGTAGTAATGTTTATTTATATTCTAAGTGGCTGTTTAAAGAAGATGCAGTAGTGAAGTCGGTCCTGGTCACACTTGCGCCCCCTGCAGTTAATTCTCTGTTGGGCACTAGTAAGTGAGGTTTGCATGTAAAAACTGTGTATGAAGGCCACCATTTTATTGCTAGTTTTAAAAGCACTATAGTGGTGTATTAGGTTAGGAGAGGGTCAGACTCCAGGCTTTTATTATTCTCTGTTCATGTTTAACTACTTCAAGTGCTGTTTCTGATACATTGTGAAGAAAAGTGTTGAAGAGTCAAGAGTGTAAAAGTTCCATTTATAGCAATAAGAAGCTGTAGGAATTTGTATCTGCCCCGTGTAGTGCAGTCATTTTCCTTAATTCCTCTTAGTACATCAGCCTCAGTGGACTGTACTCACCAGACTACAATTTTGATACAAACCAGATGCACAGCAGGGGACAAATAAGGATTCCAATTTATTTAACTCTTTGAATGCAAGAGACCTTCAAGGCAATGCGTTGGAGATCTCTTTAACATTCAAGATGTCAAGAGCCCTGTTAAAGGGATAGCAATGTTTCATAATAAAATAATCTCCAATTATTCTTCATAGTATTTTGGCCGTGGAGAGTGTTATTTCAATACTGTCAGAGTTGTAGTTCAAGAGTAATTGAATTATAAAGTATCCCCCCTCCAGCCCCTTTTACTGATGTAACACTACTCACCTCAGAGCTACAAGACAGTCCGGATGGATCGCAGAGAGGGACAGTCTTCAGTGAGCATAAGGATAAACCTGAAAAACCTGTCAAATGGGGCAGGGTTTACTGACAGTAAGAAGAGTGTCCCTTGCTGTGAGCTGTATGGTCCCAGGTCCAGATTCCACATCTGAGGGGAGGAGGCTTACACTAGGTAAAAGGGGAGGGAGGGGGATACTTTATTATTCAATTACTCTTGAAATACAGCTCTGACAGTATTGAAATAACACGCTCCACGGTCCAAATACTATGAAGATTAACTGGAGCTGCTGTTTTTTGTGAAACATTACTATCCATGTAATGGGAATTTGCAAATTTTTCCTCTCCTCCTTGTGGTGCAGTTTTATTGCTCCAGAATTGCTCCTATTTAGCTTGATAAATAAGTCCCAGTCTGGTTTTGCAAGGATGAAAGCTTATTAACTCCTTACCGCCTGAGGACATACATGTACGTCCCGAGCGGATGTCCCAGGTGGACAGAGGACGTACATGCACGTCCTGGAAATCGTTTTAAGGAATGAAAAAAAAATTTGGGGGTGGCGTTAAGTGCCGGCCGCATGTGCGCCGGTCACTAAGGGGTTAACCTCTTCACATCCATACCTTTCCTATTACTAATATATTGCACACACAGATCACCTTATCCATTTAAGTGCCAGAGAAGTATCCCTCACATTGCGTTGGATGCCCCCCTGGAACTCAGAGGGTTAAAGATCTAAGCAAAATCCCCACTGAGTTCACTGAGTGTTTCTCTTCGGAACATAAATTGTAGTGAAGTGTGTGGATACAATCCAGCGCCCTCTAGCTGTGTTCCATTGTGTGCGTGTATGTATATATATTACATATATACTAAGAACTCCCAGCCCACTGATCTTCCTCTCATTCCCAGCCTATTACCTCTTCTCTTTTTCCTACCTATACCCCCCTTAGCTGCATCCTCTCCTTCTTTCTCCTCCAGTCTATTTCATCCTCTGTCTCTCCATGGTTTTCCAATTCTTTTCTGACTCCACTTCTGTTTTTTTTACTCAGAACCCCCACCTCTTGCTCCCCCTGGTGGTCAAGTATGAAAAGTAAGAGCATAGGTGGGGGGTGAACTTTGTATGTGGGAAGGTTAATAAAAGGCCACAATCCCTAGCAGCCTTTAGGCTTTTGATAAGGTAGCCATATTATTATATTCATACCTCCCAACATTTCAAACTGCCAAAGAGGGACACTAAGTTCCCCCACGGCTCCCCCCCCCCCCCCCCGTTACAAAGAGGCCTCCATTATGCAGATTATAAATTATCCCTAGGAGAAATAACTTAGCATTTATGAATCAGCAGTAACCTGAAATTTTTTAGTCATTCATTAGTCATCATAGGTGTAATGTTGTCAGTCAGCAAAACATACCAATAACTTTCCACTGACAATGGGTTAAGAAGGTAATTCATTCAATTATCTTCTTAACTCATTCTTAACTTAACCCCTTATTTACCAGAGGGGGGACCCGTGGCCATGGCATTGTTCATGTTATTGTTGCAACTGAGCTTACTGGGCATGAGACAGCACTTATGACGCATTCTTGGTATGCAGGGCAAAGCAATGGGGTCCCCCAATGCTTTGCCCTGCATAACAAGAATGGGTAATAGGTGCTGTCTCATGCCCAGTGAGCTCAGTTGAAACAAGAACATGAACAATGCCATGGCCACGGGTCCCCCCTCTGGTAAATAAGGGGTTAAGTTAAGAAGAAGGCGAACACGGAGCACTAAGAAGCACTCAGCAGTGCACTGTGGGTGCACAGTGGCTGCTGGTAGTGGTATGCGCTGCAGGACTCACTCAGACACCTCTGATCCATGTGTTGTCCGAGGATTCAAAATCGGCAGCCAGGCTAAGCTATCCTGATGATCGCCGCTAAGGACACCACACCAGGCAGGCTCAGTGGAGAGAGACTGACAGTGCTGCGGCGCCTCAATCCCATCTGCCCCTGCACAATGAATAGGTGAGCCGGCAGTGGCACCGCCGCGATTGGACAGTCACTGTCTGAATTATTGTGTACCTGAGGGCAGGCTGTAGGCTACTGGAGGAACAGGTGAGAGAATCTGATCTGACTTCAATTCAGGCTGCCGGCGGGTGGATACAGTCAGTCAGACCTCAGTCTTCTGTGCAGTGGCTCTCATTCTAACTCACAGTGCTGCGGCAGGCGGACTATGGCGTGACGTGCATGCGTGCGCACATTTAAGTGTGTGGCACGCATGCATGAGCAGAGCAATGGATGAAGTCACTGCGCTCACACACATGATCGGCGTGCCCTGCCTCACACCTGCTGCTGGAGCCGGTAGTGCAGGCAAAACGTCACAGGCCTGCTAAAAACGGGACAAACAATAATGGTGGGCGGGACAGCGGGTTTGGACCATAAATTCGGGACTATCCCGCGTAAATCGGGACAGTTGGCTGGTATGTTATATTACTAAAGGTGCTTATGAAAAAGATATATATTTAAGCCATGTAGTATGTATTAATACTGATCTATTTAACTAATGAAATTGAAAAATGACACAAGTCCATCAAGTTCTACTGTTATTGATCCAGTGGAAAAACAAGTCTACTGAAGACATTTATGATTTTGCCTATGGTAAATAAGTGTCCTTCCAAATTCCAGAATTGTATCTGGATTTCTCCCTGGATCATTCCTCTTACCTGGTTACCTACATTTATACCATTCTGATCTAATCACACCATTAACCCTCTGAATGCCAGAAGCGCATCCAGTGAATTCCTTCATACCTTGTTCCATCAACTTCTCTAGAAAGGTTTCTTATAAAATGAATAAAACACATGTAGGTAATTTATACATAATGTAATTACCAACACCAACTGTGTAACATGATGTACAAGAAAGAAAGAAAGAAAGGCATTCCATTTCGTGTAAAGACTCCACAACGACATGTAAATGATACCACACAAATATAGACATGCCAGCATCCTGAACTCACCAGGAATAACGTGGAATTGCTATATATTAACCCGTTGATTGCCAGAGACATACACAATGTGTTGCATACTCCTCTGGCACTCATAGGGTTAATAGAAGAACCTTTTCAGTCCATACAGTTCTCTGTGTACATGTAACAAAGTGAAGATTTGTGCTCTAATCTGATTGGATGTGAAAGTGACAATGTATGTCAGTGCATAAGTAGAGGGAGGAGAGAAGAGCTGGTGTATAACAGGAATAAAGAGGGGGCACAATGGAGAGAAGGGTGTGTAATGTAGACAGAGAAGGGGAGGGAGAAAAAAAGGGAAAAAAAATTGGGATAGAATTGGGGAGGGATGAAAAATAAGACTAAAGGGTAGAGTCTGGGGAGAAGAAGAAATGGTAAGATACTTAAGAAGAGGGTGGATACTAGAAAACTCTCACACTCACACAGGCACTTACTGCTCTTTTATCACTGTGGATTTGGTCATATAACCACCATCTATACATTGTTGCAGCCAATGAGTTTCCTTGCAATTGTATGTGGAGTGAAGTGGCTCCTTACTCATTACTGGGGATCCCTATGCAGTCTCTGGCCTAGACCTCTATGTCAGCTCTCCCTTGTGATCTCTGTGAGACATGGGACACAGGGTGCTGGGATAGGAGGCCTTTTCCTGCTGCTCTGCATTATAACACAGTGATTACATACCTCTTAACATCTGAAATGGCCAAAGAGGGACACTTTTGGTTTAGGTGATGATGCTATGGGCACTACTGCTGGATCGGGTATTACCTAGCATTTTAGGCTATTTCATGACCTATCAACACCTCATTCTCATACCTGGGAACTCTCCGGATTTGCCCCAGAGACTCCGGTTCTGACAGAGATTTACCAGGTCTCCGGGGCAGAGGCTGATTCCTCCGGATGTGGGGAGTTTCTATTGAGACTCTACCCACTTACACTCTTTCTCCAGCTGTTCCTCCGTCCCCAGCCTTCTGTGTGACATTTTTAACCCTTTGAGTGCCAGAGTAGCACGGAATGCATTGCTTTGCAATGCATTCCGTACCACTCTGAAACTCAAAGGGTTAATCGCCCCCCCGCTCGCGTCAAGCCCCGCCCCTTTTTGACGCAATTAGCGTCATTTTTGTCACCCCTGCTGAACAGAGGACTCCCCTCCGGGTAGCCCTCAGGTGGAAGTTCCCAGGTATGCTCATTCTGTAACTGAATCAATGATTTAGAGAAAGACCAAAGTAATTTATGTACAAAGGCAATACACCTATACTGACGTTTACATAAATGTTCATGTGAGTTTTATTTTGAAGCAATGTGATATAGAAACAACACAGTCTGATCTCCTAAACAGAGGGACACTAGGGTGGGAAAGAGGACCAGAATGATTTGGGTCTCAAAGAGGGACTGTCCCTCCTAAAGATTGACATTTGGGAGGCATGCGATCCACTGCAACTTATCTCTGATATGAAGGTCTGTGCTTATGGCAGCACAGACCTCTCATTCACTATATTGTGGGCTGATCAGGTGACATCCTCTGATCTTACCAACCGGCCCATGACTGTGCGGCCAACAAGGGGATCCCCAACCCCCAATAAGACAATCCACCCCTGGTACAATTAGATTTTATCTGAAACAGTAAGTGAGAGCAACATCCTAGACAGTGTTTGTGTGGGAGACCATGCTTATTAACTCTGAAAGTATTCTTATTAACCCTTCAATGCCACTGCAATGCATTGTCAGCATTTAGTATGTGTGCTTCTGTTTAGCAACCCTTTTACTGCCCCATGAGTACACTGACTAAATTTAGTGATAACGTGTATTAACGTGTTCACTGCACTAGCAAATAATTACAAACTAGTGTAAAAGCCCGTGTACACGGGCCAAGGTCTGGGTAATGTTAACCCTTTAAGTGCCATAAAGACCCTGGGCAGCTAGGAAAACCCTTGGTATCACAGTGAACCAGTCATGCCGTGTTCAGAAGAAAACTGGAGCAATTCTGGTGCAAACCAACAGCACCATAAGGGACAAATATAATTCCCACTGATTTAAATTGGTTTTTAACCCTTTACAGGATAGTGAGGTTTCTGGAAACATCTTGAATTCAAGGGGTTCAAAGCCCAAATAAAATAAGTGATGATTTGAGGATATTCTGTTACCTATGCTATAGTAGTTTTTACCCCAAATTACTCTCATTTCATGTTGAACATTGGGCTCATTATACTATTTACTTTATTAGCCTATAAATTGAGTATAAAATAATAAAAAATCAGATAAGTTGTAGTGGCGCTAGGCCTTTCTCCTTCTATTACATAATTCTCTGCATGCAGCCCTCCTTCTAACTGACCACTCTGCACATGAAAGTTCTCCTGTGTGACATCACTCTCTCAACTGTCCTAACTGTCACTTTACAAAGTACTGGTCACTCTTCATTTGGAAGTGCTAGTGTTGGTGTCAGTAAAGCCGATCCAAGCGATTTATAGTTGGAGTTTTTTGAAAAACGACTTGCTATGGACTCTTGTGACCAGCAGGGGGCTGGATCATTCGTGATGCCCCCCTGCGACAACTCACCTGGTGATACAGTGACAGACTGGAGTTACCTGGAGCCGTCACTGGTGGACCCATTTCAGGAACAGGTGGATCCAATACAAGAACAGGTGGACCCAGACCCAGAAGTGGACCTTCAGCTTCTTTTCAATCACTTGAACCACAAGTTCTTCTGGGGATTTCTGGATGAGGTTCATGTTGCCTGGAGCCCCAGACTGAAGACAAAGTAAGTTACTGTCTATCTACTACTATCTATCTATCTTATAGCTAATTATTTATCGGTCTCTTGGAGAATGGCCTTGAATCCAAAGCATTTAACCCATTTAATGCCAGTGAGGTGTCCAGCGCACTGCAAAGCATAACTGCCAACTGTATCTGACTTCAAGGGACATTCCTTGGTTTTGGCTCCAGATCCTGGATTCTGATGTCCATGTTTTTGTCTTTGATTTTAAAGTTCAAATGTGACCATATATACTATGGGCTTATCGTTAAAAGGTTAATAAGTTCTCAGCTTCCTCACTTATTAATGTTGGTTATTCCCCATAACACTGCATATTAAACTAGCTCTATATAAATAATCATAATTATAATAATAATTTCTATTATTGCATGTAGTATTTTGGTGAATGTTTTTTTTACTGTAGAATTGAAAACTGATTGTTCTGCTTTCATATTATATCAGTTTGGGTGATTTTGAAAGTTTCCAAAATCACCTATATTTCTCTTAACCTTTATTTAAAACAAGAGTTTTAGGTATTTAGCTTGATGTATTTGTCACTTCACACAAATGCTGCAGTGCTGGCTGACACAGCGTGGTGTGCCAAATACTAACCTTCCACTCCATCCCAACTGTCACTCTCTGAATGTTAGTACTGACTAATTTACATCAGTTGGCAAATGAATGTAAATATCCCATTAATTATTGATTTAAATAAAGTATGGCTAATATAAATACAGGTCATCTTGAATCTCCTTCAAAATCACAAAGCTATTAATATGTGTTAGTTCTACTATACATTTCCTGTACAAGGTTTCTGATAACTTGTGTGCTTGAGTGTGTTTGTGTACATGTTGTGCCTCTGATGTGTGTCATATGGTGTGTGCTGTGTGTGCGGTGTGTTGTGATGTGTGTGTGTTGTGCTTGATTTGTGTTTGTGTGTGTGGGGGGTGTATGTGTCTGTGTATGTAGTGTGTGTATGGTCCCAGGTCCAGATTCCACATCTGAGGGGAGGTGGCTTACACTAGGTAAAAGGGGCGGGAGGGGGATACTTTATCATTCAATTACTCTTGAAATACAGCTCTGACAGTATTGAAATAACACTCTCCACGGTCCAAATACTATACTCAATGTCGATGTGGGTGGGTTTTTGTCGGACTGATGGGGGTGTGATGTGGAAGACACTTCAGTAAATACTGTCCATGTGCTTCCACAGTGCTCCCACAGGACATGGACATGTTGAGCCTTGTTTGACCTTTAGTGAATCTCCCCCATGGAGTATTTGTGTGACACTATAGAGGACAAAGGACGATTCTCATTGATTTATATGGGATTTTAATACCTTGAATGTAAAAGAGATCTTCACCGGATTCCTTGTTATATGTTGGGGACCTCGCTATCATTTAAAGGTTTAAAAGTCTCATTTAACCATCTGAGTGCCAGAGTGGTATGCATGCTTGAGATTTACTGAACTCATCAGGAATAACCTGTAATTGCTATATATTAACCCTTTGATTGCCAGAGACGTACACAATGTGTTGCATACTCCTCTGGCACTCATAGGGTTAATAGAAGAACCTTTTCAGTCCATACAGTTCTCTGTGTACATGTAACAAAGTGAAGATTTGTGGTCTAATCTGATTGGATGTGAAAGTGACAATGTATGTCAGTGCATAAGTAGAGGGAGGAGAGAAGAGCTGGTGTATAACAGGAATAAAGAGGGGGCACAATGGAGAGAAGGGTGTGTAATGTAGACAGAGAAGGGGAGGGAGAAAGAAAGAGAAAAAAAATTGGGATTGAATTGGGGAGGGATGAAAAATAAGACTAAAGGGGTAGAGTCTGGGGAGAAGAAGAAATGGTAAGATACTTAAGAAGAGGGTGGATACTAGAAAACACTCACACTCACACAGGCACTTACTGCTCTTTTATCACTGTGGATTCGGTCATATAACCACCATCTATACATTGTTGCAGCCAATGAGTTTCCTTGCAATTGTATGTGGAGTGAAGTGGCTCCTTACTCATTCCTGGAGATCCCTACGCAGTCTCTGGCCTAGACCTCTATGTCAGCTCTCCCTTGTGATCTCTGTGAGACATGGGACACAGGGTGCTGGGATAGGAGGCCTTTTCCTGCTGCTCTGCATTATAACCCAGTGATTACATACCTCTTAACATCTGAAATGGCCAAAGAGGGACACTTTTGGTTTAGGTGATGATGCTATGGGCATTACTGGTGGATCGGGTATTACCTAGCATTTTAGGCTATTTCATGACCTATCAACACCTCATTCTGTAACTGAATCAATGATTTAGAGAAAGACCAAAGTAATTTATGTACAAAGGCAATACACCTATACTGACGTTTACATAAATGTTCATGTGAGTTTTATTTTGAAGCAATGTGATATAGAAACAAAACAGTCTGATCTCCTAAACAGAGGGACACTAGGGTGGGAAAGAGGACCAGAATGATTTGGGTCTCAAAGAGGGACTGTCCCTCCTAAAGATTGACATTTGGGAGGCATGCGATCCACTGCAACTTATCTCTGATATGAAGGTCTGTGCTTATGGCAGCACAGACCTCTCATTCACTATATTGTGGGCTGATCAGGTGACATCCTCTGATCTTACCAACCGGCCCATGACTGTGCGGCCAACAAGGGGATCCCCAACCCCCAATAAGACAATCCACCCCTGGTACAATTAGATTTTATCTGAAACAGTAAGTGAGAGCAACATCCTAGACAGTGTTTGTGTGGGAGACCATGCTTATTAACTCTGAAAGTATTCTTATTAACCCTTCAATGCCACTGCAATGCATTGTCAGCATTTAGTATGTGTGCTTCTGTTTAGCAACCCTTTTACTGCCCCATGAGTACACTGACTAAATTTAGTGATAACGTGTATTAACGTGTTCACTGCACTAGCAAATAATTACAAACTAGTGTAAAAGCCCGTGTACACGGGCCAAGGTCTGGGTAATGTTAACCCTTTAAGTGCCATAAAGACCCTGGGCAGCTAGGAAAACCCTTGGTATCACAGTGAACCAGTCATGCCGTGTTCAGAAGAAAACTGGAGCAATTCTGGTGCAAACCAACAGCACCATAAGGGACAAATATAATTCCCACTGATTTAAATTGGTTTTTAACCCTTTACAGGATAGTGAGGTTTCTGGAAACATCTTGAATTCAAGGGGTTCAAAGCCCAAATAAAATAAGTGATGATTTGAGGATATTCTGTTACCTATGCTATAGTAGTTTTTACCCAAAATTACTCTCATTTCATGTTGAACATTGGGCTCATTATACTATTTACTTTATTAGCCTATAAATTGAGTATAAAATAATAAAAAATCAGATAAGTTGTAGTGGCGCTAGGCCTTTCTCCTTCTATTACATAATTCTCTGCATGCAGCCCTCCTTCTAACTGACCACTCTGCACATGAAAGTTCTCCTGTGTGACATCACTCTCTCAACTGTCCTAACTGTCACTTTACAAAGTACTGGTCACTCTTCATTTGGAAGTGCTAGTGTTGGTGTCAGTAAAGCCGATCCAAGCGATTTATAGTTGGAGTTTTTTGAAAAACGACTTGCTATGGACTCTTGTGACCAGCAGGGGGCTGGATCATTCGTGATGCCCCCCTGCGACAACTCACCTGGTGATACAGTGACAGACTGGAGTTACCTGGAGCCGTCACTGGTGGACCCATTTCAGGAACAGGTGGATCCAATACAAGAACAGGTGGACCCAGACCCAGAAGTGGACCTTCAGCTTCTTTTCAATCACTTGAACCACAAGTTCTTCTGGGGATTTCTGGATGAGGTTCATGTTGCCTGGAGCCCCAGACTGAAGACAAAGTAAGTTACTGTCTATCTACTACTACCTATCTATCTTATAGCTAATTATTTATTGGTCTCTTGGAGAATGGCCTTGAATCCAAAGCATTTAACCCATTTAATGCCAGTGAGGTGTCCAGCGCACTGCAAAGCATAACTGCCAGCTGTATCTGACTTCCAGGGACATTCCTTGGTTTTGGCTCCAGATCCTGGAATCTGATGTCCATGTTTTTGTCTTTGGTTTTAAAGTTCAAATGTGACCATATATACTATGGGCTTATCGTTAAAAGGTTAATAAGTTCTCAGCTTCCTCACTTGTTAATGTTGGTTATTCCCCATAACACTGCATATTAAACTAGCTCTATATAAATAATCATAATTATAATAATAATTTATATTATTGCATGTAGTATTTTGGTGAATGTTTTTTTTTACTGTAGAACTGAAAACTGATTGTTCTGCTTTCATATTATATCAGTTTGGGTGATTTTGAAAGTTTCCAAAATCACCTATATTTCGCTTAAACTTTTTTATTTAAAACAAGAGTTTTAGGTATTTAGCTTGATGTATTTGTCACTTCACACAAATGCTGCAGTGCTGGCTGACACAGCGTGGTGTGCCAAACACTAACCTTCCACCCCATCCCAACTGTCACTCTCTGACGGTTAGTACTGACTAATTTACATCAGTTGGCAAATGAATGTAAATATCCCATTAATTATTGATTTAAATAAAGTATGGCTAATATAAATACAGGTCATCTTGAATCTCCTTCAAAATCACAAAGCTATTAATATGTGTTAGTTCTACTATACATTTCCTGTACAAGGTTTCTGATAACTTGTGTGCTTGAGTGTGTTTGTGTGCATGTGGTGCCTCTGATGTGTGTCATATGGTGTGTGCTGTGTGTGCGGTGTGTTGTGATGTGTGTGTGTTGTGCATGATTTATGTTTGTGTGTGTGGGGGGGGGGTGTATGTGTCTGTGTATGTAGTATGTGTATGTGTATGATAAGTGTGTGTGTAGTGTATGTAGGTTGTGCGGTCTATATCTCTGTGGTATGTATTAATAACAAGTGTGTGAATAAATGACAAATACACTTAACACCCTAGTGCTTGTTGTCGGTAAATGACATTTTATTAACACTACTTTACGGAAGGCCATGTCACCATCCAACCCCTAATGTATTGAATTTGGCAAGTGGTAGCCCAAGAGTGATAACTCTGTACCATAACCAGGATTATGTCCATTCTTCACAAGCGCCACACCATGCACTGATACCAGATACACAACCAAACCACTCATCATGACCTCCCACATACCAAACCCCACCACTGCTAATAGACCCCATAAATATATGTGACAATTACACACACCACAGGTTTGTACTTAGCACATGACCTGGGTATTGGTGGATTGGCGGTAAGCTCATTTACAGTACAATTACTTTACACAGATTGACACAGAATAAACATGGGATCCAGAATCCCCAGCAGCCAGTTAAATTCAAGAACAGCTTCCAAGTTTACATCCCTAGCCGTGCTGCCCCACTTCCCTTCTTTCCTTCATAACCCCATCAATCCCCTCCCCTGAGTTCCTGTATTGTCTGTGGGTTCCATATGAATCAGATGCTTGCAGCACCAGCAAACAGCTGATAAATGTGCCACTAAGCATTTATTTCTTGTTTCCATTAAACATTACACATTGTTAATATTCTTTTAACATTAAATTATAGCTCTGGCACATTTTTGGACAAAAAAACAACAACACATGAAATGTGAAAATAATATTGAAGAGTCTGACCCAATTCCTGTTATTTTGTGTCTAGGGCTGGTGGGTACTGCCAGTTTGATCCAGATACTCGGAAATGTGTCATCCGCCTCAATCAGTCTGGTTTTCGCTCAGGACCACGAAGTGACCTGGTAGGGGTAAGTATCACAGTTCTCTTTATACAGGCCTATGGGTCTTTATTGTAGTTAGATAACTGCACCTATGATTGAGACATTGATGCCAAATCACTGAGGAGAAATGGGGGGAGACAGACTAAAGATAGATGATATGGTGAAATGATTTTGTCGATGTATTCAAAGCACTTGTCATTTCACTGTAGACACACATCGCCATATACTGTAAAATTTAGGGATGCAAGGGAAGGGGAAGAGAAGGTCCCCATTAACATACACGGTTGTTGAACTGCTGTCAATGTGGAAGGGAAGCCCTCCCTAACACATCACCAGCAGTACAACAATCCTGAAGTCTGACAGCATTCTGTCTGCTTCCCCACTTGGTCAGGAGGGGAGTGTAGAGGATCCTTTCAGCACCATGGACAGCATCACTCCCTTATCCCATTGATTGTCATAGTGCGCTGTGGCATGCGAAGGGTTAAAAAAAGTACACCAAGCAGTACATAATCATCCCTCAGCTCTGTATCATATTTTATACACGTTACACACTCCGAGTTGAAGGGATTGTTGTACTGCTGGTGACGTGAGGGAGAGCATCCCTTCCACACAGGCAGCAGTTCCCAATTCTCCCTGCTTGTGATTGATTGAGGGATGTTACTGAATAGGAAAGTACAGGGAGATCCCCACTTCTCCTCAGGTAGATGATGGTGAGACCCTCAATGTCGATGTGGGCGGGTTTTTGTCGGACTGATGGGGGTGTGATGTGGAAGACACTTCAGTAAATACTGTCCATGTGCTTCCACACTGCTCCCACAGGACATGGACATGTTGAGCCTTGTTTGACCTTTAGTGAATCTCCCCCATGGAGTATTTGTGTGACACTATAGAGGACAAAGGAAGATTCTCATTGATTTATATGGGATTTTAATACCTTGAATGTAAAAGAGATCTTCACCGGATTCCTTGTTATTTGTTGGGGACCTCGCTATCATTTAAGGGTTTAAAAGTCTCATTTAACCATCTGAGTGCCAGAGGGGTATGCATGCTTGAGATTTACTTAATTTCTCTTTAGTTCTTCAGCCTGGACATGTGTGTTTCTCCCCATGGGTGATAGACTGCTCTGGACAACCTAGTACAGTGATGCACTGGACTCCTATCACCCAAAGGGTTAAACCAACACTAATACTAACATAGATCTTACTAGTATGTGAACGAGTCCCTGATCCCCATGTTAACGTTTCCATATATTAATAACACTGGAGTAGGGGGCCCTTTTCCTTTTTTTATCCAGCATTCAAGGAGTTAATTGCCCTATTGAACTAAAAGGGAATTTGGTGATTTTCATTTATCTCCTGACTGTAGCTGGTTTGCCCCAGAACTGCTCCTCTGTAGCTTGCTGAATAAGGTCCAAAATCTACTTTATTTTTTACCTCATATATTCTGTACAGAAAGTAAATTTATATTGCTAATTGTTATGTATTAGTATGAATATTGCTCAGTTCTACTCAGTTCATAAGAATACATGGAGGGATCTAGGGACGGTGTGTGCCGACTCCTGTGTGTATCAGCCCTCTCTATTATACTACTGAACACTAAGTAGTGATAAAGAGGTGATAAAGATAAAGATAACCTCTCCAGTGATATCACTTCTCCACTTCCTATGTTATTCTATGGAGCCAATGCATTAAGATCCCTTCCACTTGAGAACTCTTAGTGCATTGGCTCCCAAGTATCACAAAGGAACTGGAGATGTGATATCACTGGAGAAGTCATCTCCACTTTATCAGCTCTATACACTCCCTAGCCTCCTCTATGGCCTATCCCTCCTCAGTCACCAGCTGGTAGTAGTAGTGACAGTGGACACTGCCCAGTTGGGAAAAAAGCTTGGGGAGAAAATACTGTAGACTATGACAGTGATCTTTTTAGCTTTTCACCCTGATATTTGATATTTCTTCTTAAAGTTGTTTGCTTGTGTGTTCTGTTCTAGGTCTTTTGACAAGTGGCTTCTGATTTGGTTGGGTTTGCCTTAGCAGTGGCAATAAAAGTTAAAAAAAGTAATAAATAAAATAGATCTGAGAGGGTATTTGTGTATTGGTATACTATATTTCTCTAACACTTTGACTGGCCCAGGGGTGTGCAGTGCACATCCCTAAGGCAATCCAATGGTTAAGGGAGCGATGCTGTTTGTGGTGCTGAAGCCTGAGGGAGGCAGAGAGGATGTTCTCAGACTTCAGGGTTGTCTACTGCTGGTGATGAGTGAGAACATCCCTTCCACATCACCAGCACTTCAGCAACCCTGTATGCTAATGGGAAACTCTCCTCCCCTCCCCTTGCATACCGATGGTGTGTGTTTCACACATTATCTGTCATTACTGTAATGTAAGTATTAGCAATGTAATAATCAGCAATCTGTGTGTGTACTACAGGCACTGTTACATGAGATGATCCATGCCATACTGTGCATCTTCGATGACCAAGATGATTCCGAGCACGGGACGAAGTTCCGCAGGCATGTAGATCGAATTTATGAGAAGAGTGGAGGGAACATTCAAGTAAGTGCTTGTACTTTTAGTGAAGCACAGAAATGAAATATATGCAGGGATGGATTTCCCAATAGGCAGAGTAGGCATCTGCCTAGTGCTCCATATTTTGAGGGTCACCTCAGCTGTGCTGGCCACACCCATATTCTCTGTTATTGCTGTGCCGCAAGCAATTTCAGTGTCTCTGTACCAATTTTATGCCCCTGTAGAGGCTACTGTTAAACCCTTGGATGTTTTAGAGTTCTCCAGTGCATTGCAGTGAAATACGTTGTGGATCTCTCTAGCAATCAAGGGGTTAAACCATTTTATTCTTTTGTTCACGCTTGTTATAGGACAAGGGTATTTTCTGTGCCTACATACGCGGATAAGACAGGGGGTGGAATCATGTGAAGTGTGGGGGGAGCGGCTATGGGTGGAGCTAAGGGCTCCTAGAGTGCCTTGCCTATGGGAGCCTGGGATATGAATCCAGTTCTGCACATTGGTCTGCTGGGATACTGTTGGTTTACTCCAGAAATGCTCAAGTTCTTAACCCTTTTTGTGCCAGAGGGGGATGCACTGCATTGGTCTGCAACGCATTGCATACCCCTCTGTCACTCAAAGGGTTAATACGTCACATTTTTCCTGAATGTCTGTTTATGATTCATATTATCCTAAGGGAATGTGGAATTGTTACTGGTTTCCTGGTGATTCTGTGTCCCAATCACTGATGTAGTGACAGAGGAGTGCTGTACAGTGATGATTCCTCACAAACACAGGCCTAGGATTGGTCTTCTGTCTCTACGCCTCCTAATGTCATTTTACTTACATGCATGATCCTCCCCTTAATGCTGCGTGCACCAATGGGAGGACAATGGGGCAGTCAGTGGATATTTGGGGGCATATTATAGTCTATGTACTAGACAAGGCGTAGAGCATATGACATCAGAGTGAGTCATTTTCCTGTGCTATAGAGCTGGCATGCTAAGCTTGTTGGTATGAAAGTCAACTACTGGTAACGTGTGTCCACTGAGATTCACCACAGCAGAAGTCACACATAGTCTATACCCCAGAGCACCCCTGCTGGAGTTAGTGGGTAACACAGTGTAGATACACTGGATTCTCTATACTAAGAGGAACTGGAACAGTTCTATTAACCGCGTAAGTACCCATGACATGCTATGAGCGTGATGGGTAAACTTGTGTTAAGGATCCATGATGGTCACAGCACGTCATGGAATTCAGGGGTCCAAGTGAGGCTGCACGCTGCTCGTGGACCCCTGAATACATTTAGCTAAAGAGAGGTCAATACAAGGATCTCTGCGGTGAGCTATTTATTCCAAGGCCTAATCAGGTGACCAGGGGACACCCCTTGAGATTATAGGAAAGGAGGTTTAAACTTCAGCAGACGAAGGGTTTTTTTACGGTACGGTCTGTTAAATTCTGGAATTAATTGCCCAGGGAGGTAGTTATGGCAGATACAATGGATACATTTAAGAGAAGATTAGATACATTTCTTTCAAAAGGGAACATACAGAGTTATACTGTTTATCAGTAGGCTGATCAGGAAGGTCTGATAAAGACTAATTTAATTGGTAGCAGGAAATTTTCAGGACTAATGGATTAACCTCTAAACAACCCATACCATGCCAGGTCCATCACAGTGGTCCTGTACAAAAGGACCGGTGATGGTTCTGGCACGTCATGGAATTATGGGATCTCAGTGAGGCTGTGCTCCTCTCTGGATCACAGCCTACTAAATAATAAAACAGCGCCAAAGTCCTTAACGGCCACCCTGTGCCGGATCGGGTGGTCTTTAACCGGTTAAAATAATAATATTTATGAAAAACAAAGGTCGTCAATCAGAAAGCAAAAGATGAGCAGAGTACACCAGAAAGAACAACTAAACGTTCACTAAATACCATTGATTTTTATGGGACTTTTAACCCCCGAGTGCTAGAGACGTCTCAAATGGATTACTTCACAATGTTATGGAGACTTCTTCTGCATAAAAGAGGTTAAAAGCCCCATCTGAATTATTGGTGGGTTTTTATTTACCCCTGTGGGGCTGATGGTTTGCTCCAGAACTGCTTATCTATTACTGTCAGTATAAGGTCCAGTGACTGGTGAATAAACTCCCTGCACTGTGTATCTCTACTACTAGATCTGCTTCATGCTGAAGGTTCTTCTTTGTTTTTTCCAATTGATTAGGTTCCTCTCCACTGGGATGTTTCTGTTGATGAGATGCGTCAGCACTGGTGGCAGTGCAGTGGACAATGCCAGGGCTACATTAAACGAGCCATTAACAGGCCTCCATCCTGTCGAGAGAGTTGGTGGGCACAACATCAGAGTGTGTGTGGTGGTACTTTCATAAAAGTGAGAGAACCAGAGAAACGTTCCAAAAAAGGTAAAAGAAAGAGGAAAGCAAGCACATCGTCCGACCACGCTCTCTATGTTGAGGAAGAAGACCAAGAACCTCAGCATTCTAAACGGCGCAGAGAGGCAGATGACATCTAAGAGACGCACACAGAAACTATAGGCAAACACCAGTGAAGGAAAAAGTAAGATTATTATGATCAGTTTGATTTTTAGCTGTCCCTTTGTTTTTCTGAAAAGTATAGGAGATGGGATATTAGTGATAATTCCTGGACATCAGCACATGTGAGAGTTCACTTAAAGGAACCGTCTGATCAGTCAGACTCTGGAGTCATCATGACTCCAGCCTTGCACAAATCCCAGAAGGATCAGATGGACAACTGGGGATGCACTGCTCTACTGTTTAGAGTAGGGTGTTTCAACACAAGACTTTGGGGGAGATTCACTGAGCAGCGATAAAGTGGAGGTAACTTCTCCAGTTTATCACTTCTTCAGTTCCTATGTTATTCTATGGAACCTATGTACTAAGCTGTCCAAAGCTGAAGAAGTCTTAGTGCTTTGGCTCCATAGAATAACTAAGGAATTGGAGAAGCGATAAATTAGAGAAGCATTTCACCTCTTTATCACTGCTTAGGCTACACTTGTAACAAATGGGAGAGAAGACACCCCCTTATAATTCCTATAATGCAGGGAGCATCCTTGTGACAAAGAGAAAAGTCTCCCCTATCCAACAATAATCATATGCACGTTACTACCAGTTAGTGTTGTGATCACCTGGTATAGACTTATGCATACATACGTGTTTAGTTTTAGTGCAGGTAGACAACTTTAAAAGAGTTAGAGATATACATTAATGCTTATGGCACCTCCTAATATATATATATAACAGAAATGTCTACTGCGTAGTTATCTAAAATCGGAGGGTTTCTTTAGGCATTAAAGGGATAGTAATACTTCATTTCAACTTTATTTTATTTTATAGGCATTAAAAAAACATGAAGAATGATATAAGTCTTATCTCTGAAACCTTTATGGTTTAAGAGATATTCACAAACAAAGTATCCCCCCCCTGTTCAACCAGATCAGAAGGGAGATGCCCAGGTAGACTGCAGAGAGGGACAATCTTCAATTAAGATAATGGAAAAAGCTGAAAAACTTGTCAAGGGGGGAAGGGCTTTCATTGTTTTCATACAAAGAAAATTGTCCCCTTCTGTTATCTGTACTGTCATACAACCAGACTCACATCTGAGAAGAGATGGCTTACACTAGGTAAAAGGGGCGGGGAGGGGAACTTTGCTTGTGAATATCTCATAAACCATAAAGGTTTGAGAGATAAGACTTATATCATTCTTCATGTTTTTTTAATGCCTACAAAATAAAATAAAGTTAAAACGAAGTGTTACTATCCCTTTAACTATTAGCTTATTCAGCAACTGCCAAATTGTATCTGGCCTTTACTTATTCATCAGTAAGCGATGGACAGATATATCCACCAATTTGATCCACCACACACACAAACACACACATAAACATTTTCGCATTTGTGTATGCCTGGTTTTATCGACTGTTTGGCATATTTACACAAATTTCCCTGCTTCTCATATGTAAAAGCAGGAAAGCACAACATATTATTGATGAATAGCCAAAAGTATCCCTCAGTGGTCTCAGGGAAATGCTGGTGAAGAGCATTGTATTTGATAAATGCAACCCTTGATGTTAAAGAAGTCTCACAACGCATTTTAAAGCAATGCATATGAGATCTCGCTGGAGGGGTTAAAAGCCTCATTTAAATTAATGGACATTTTAGACTTTTTTCTTTGTAAACTATGGTGCTGTTGGTTTTCTCCAGCATTGCACCTCTTTATCTTAATGAATACAGCCTTATAGTCTATGAAATGTGTTTATCTGTCATTAATATAAAACAATGTAAATATTTGCAATGTAATAATCAGCAATCTGTGTGTGTCCTACAGGCTCTGTGACATGAGATGATCCATGCCATACTGTACATCTTTTATAACCAAGATGATTCCGATCACTGGATGACGTTCTGCAGTCATGTAGATTGAATTAACAAGCTCAGTGGAGGTAACTTTCATGTAAGTACTTTTACCTGTAGTTAAGTACAGAAATGTAACTATCACTGTCCAACCTCATAACAGACCAAGGGTCACTAGGAAGACATTCATGCATTTGTCCTCTGTGACACTCATACTATGGAAAAGAGGTGCAATTTTGGAGCACACAAACTACACCAAATAAAACAGATACAAATTAACATTGTTTTAAATGGGATTTTTTTACCCTTGATTACTAGATCTAGGGTTTAAAAGGTTAAACGTCATCTATATAGTGACAAACACCTTTGCCTGGGATCTTGCATTATCTTCTAGGGCAATAAGGCCTATTTATCTAAAGGCGCACTGTGATCATGCCAGGAAATTGAAACTGATTTCTCCAAGACCAGAGCAATAAGTTTCAGCCCTCCCCTCAGCTCGAGGAATGTAATCAGTCTGTTGCTAGCCTTTAAATACCCCCAGGAGAGATTCACTAAGAAGTTATAAAGAGGTGACAAGTGGAAATAACTTATTTATTTATCACCTCTCCTGTTCCTATGTTATTCTATAGATCCTATGCACTAAGATTTCTTTAGCTTTGGAGATCTTACTGTATGTGCTCCATTGAATAACACAGGAACTGGAGAATTGATAAACTGGAGAAGTCATCTCCACTTTATCACTTCTTTATCACACCTTAGTACATACCCCCCCATTCCTTAAGGGGTTAAACATCAGTATATGTATTTATAAATGAATCTATATAAACAGAATACTTTTGTCTTGTTCCAAATCATTTACTCCGTTACAGAAAGAAGTGTCAACACATCATCAAATAGCCTAAAAATGATTGGTAATTCATTGATAATGAAGTAATCCTGTCTGTTCTGTATGTTTCAGGTTTGACGCCCTTTCCTAATGGCAGAGTGTCCCAGCCTAACCGAGGTGACAACTGCAGAGTCAACATGAAGTAAACAATCTCCTTTATCAATGACCTATAAAGGAGACATTAAATTAATTTTTTAGGCAGATATGTAACTTGTGAGACATCTGTTTCAGGAGTTTAGGAGTCCAAGTGGTCAGTGTGTGTGGTGGATTGCAATGGAAGAGTAGGGTTCCCACTTACTAATTTGTTTTTCTACTGAGAAGAGGGGGCATCCATGTTTGGGTCAATTTTATAGGTTTAAAGGGGTCAAACTGAAAGAAATATGTACAGTGTCATTATGTTATATTTGAAAGTGGTTGAAAATCTAAAAGTGAATAATGACATTCTAATTAAATTCCAATTGCCCCTGTCAAATGCTGTATTTGCTTTGAATGAAATATAAATGTATAATTAAAGAGCATAACTTTACGGTTTTATTCTTTTCACAGTAAAGTTTGCATCAATTTTTAATAATACATTAACCAAATGTGTTGCAGTCCATTCTGGTCCACAAGGGGTGCATGCACACTAACACAGTGGAACCTAGCCCAGGTGCCCAATTTACTCTGAACTGGGACTGAGACCTGGGGGTCACCATGACAATTGTCTCACTATGTCTGTCTTATATTTATATTATGCTTTACAGTCTCCAGCATTACCTTACTGCTCTTCCCTGTCACTGACAATTACATGTTAACTCCACATGATGTCAGTTTGTAACTATGTCATTTCAATCATTAGCCTTTAAAGAAGGGAAACTGAGGCTCTGTTCCCATCATTCCTGACAAAACACTGGCTGAGGATGATGGGATTTGTAGTCCTCACTAGCTGGGGCATAGAGGGCATCAGGTTTACAAACACTGATACTAGTGATTGAAACGAAAGGAGTGTCAGCTCTAATAGTAGAAATTAACTGGAAATTCTGTTTAAAATGTGTTCAGATTCTCTCATCCTTAAGACAAATGAATACTAATGGGCCTCTATGAGGGAGAAACAACTAACTGACAGTAATGGTGATAAATAGAGTATGCCAGACAGCCATGGTGCCTAGCAATTAAGATTATTTTATGAGAAAGACAGTCCCTATAAGAACGTCTGAAAAACATTGGCAGATTTATATGACGTTTAATGCCCTCTTACATACATCATTGATGACATAAAAATTGATTATATGTAAGATGTTAAGTAGAGTAAGAGCGCCCTCTATAGTCTTGAGAGTGTCATGACTGGGGTATCCACATTCCGTGAATAATTAGGGATATATTAATATCCAATAAGGGCATACTGATGATGTCACGGTATAATGAGATGAATCTTTGTCCAATCATTAAAAAGAGGTGGGGATTACTGATAAGACAAAAATTGCCAATATAATACCAAAATACTCTTGGTTCCGGGTCCCTTCACTTCTTGAAAATGAAAACTCCTAGGGGCTCTTGACTCCTGAGGAAAACTTATAACAACTTTTAGATTCCTGGCAAAAGAAGGCTCTGCTGATTAAATTCCTGACAACACCTGATCCTGCCACCTCACAGACAAATACAAAGAAATCTTGATTGGTAACTATATCATTTATTCATTTAGATTCATTTAATCCAGAATTTCATAATTTTTCTTCTGTTGAAGAAACTTAAATAGTCTTATAATTGTCTTAAGTGGACTGGCCAACCATTTGGGATAATTTATAATAAGCTATATTTAGCTCTTAAATTTTGGAAGTAATAGAATCTATATATATATTTATTGGGAAATTGTTATATTTTGCCAATCAATGTAATACAGTATATAGTGTGGGTTATCTATATTAGCTAATATAAATCTTGGTATTCCTAGAGTAATCTTTTGTGGTTCTGGGAAGATTATAATAGTTAATATTTGACATAGGAAATTATTTGAATCCAGTTATTAACCCTTTAACCGCTATTTGTCTGTTGTTCGTGGTGTTTTCTTTGGAATTCTCTGTATATGTGCTAGGCTTATATTTTGTAAATTGGAGGTATTCACTTCAAATAGACAAAATAACTTCTGGGTGTGGCACCTATTTTAAACAAGTGGATTAACCCTTGGAGTGCCTATAGGTTTTATATATGTTGCTGTAGTCAAAATTATGATATATGTTGCATTACTAGACATATGTTACTGGATTAATTCTTGTAGATTATTTGTATAATCTTTGATTGACTATATTAATTGCAATTTATATATTTTATTCAGAGGTAAGCAATATTGAATTCAGTATATAATTAAATTATAGTGATTTAATTCTGGGATTCTATTCCAGTTATTCCCTAAATTTGATTATTATTGAGATATCATACAAGGAATTGTTATACGAATTATTTAATTCATCTCACAATACACCTTACATCATAATTAGCATAGTCTATACAGTTTCTGGGGCAGAGGTATTCATAGACACTGCGGCCAACTGTATTATATTAATTGTAACAATCAATTAACCTGTTCTATGCTACTGAATGCAATTATTGTTATTATACCTCTGAATATACCTATGTGTGGTTAACCCTTGCACCACTGGTAATCCTCATGGTAATAAGTGTGGGGTGATTTTCTATGTACCTATTATAATTGCTAATCACATATATTTCATTGTTCTTGATACTTTTATATATATTGTATATTGTATTGTAATAAAATAGATATATTTTTGCACAAATATGAAGGATTGATTACTCTGATCAATTCGTTACTGTGAAGTAGCGTGTCAATACATATTAAAGATAAAGTTCTCAATTTATTTTATTGTCATTTGCCTATTTAAGTGAAGAAATCCAACCTGAGTGGTTCTCTGTTTTAACCCTTTGGATACCTTCATATAAATAGTCCGACAGGAGATAAACAGGGGCATTTATTAAGTCACATGTGGCTAATAAGTAGCTGCCAGTGAAGATCAGATATATTCCCTGTAGCTTGATATTTGTGCTACTGTGTCTTCTAAGGAAAGGGATGTGTCCTTTGTAATGGTCCATTATAGTGAGGGAATTGCAAAGTGTGTGTGGGGGGGGGCACATGCACTAGATTGGGCCTAGGGCAACTGAAAGTCTAAATACATCACTACTTAGGCTCTCCAAATTTTGGGGCCCAGGATGCCAAGTATCTTCAACTAGGCAGTGTCTAGATTACAACTAGAAGTCTTTGGGCCCTTGTGCAAGAAGTGCCATGCCCCTCCCCCCACATTGGCCCCCCTCAACCACACTGACCCTCTCCACAATGCCCCTCAACCTCCACAGTGGACCCATCTCCTACCTGGAGCTCCCGCACTGTCCTCTCAGTAATGCAGAGCGCTGGGAGATGATGTCATCTCCAGCACTCTGTATTACTAGAGTGCCGGACGCCAGGTGGAGGGGTTGCAGGGGGTGGCTGGGCCCCTGGAGTGCACAGGCCCGGTCACACGTCTGACCCCTGCGACCCCTATAGTTACACCACTGTTCAGAACATATGACCTATTGCCAGGTTAGGATGAATTCACTCTAGGGCTCTCATCTCCACCTGTCAGGCCCCATTGGACCCATGCTGGGTCATACGCCCTGAAAGGTGGAGTGCACAAAGCTGACTATACCTTGTATTGGGTCCTTGGTACATATGGGCATTTCCTGAGTTAGAGTAAATTCAGCCAGGGACCCCACAGCTGTTGAGGCCTGCAACTCCCAGCATCCCCTACTAGGTACTGACTAGCTTATAATGTGGGGAATCCTAGACCCCAACCCTTGGGGAGGCCAAGCTTGAATAAACCCTGACTAAGTTATCTACCAAGGGCCCAAGTTAAGGTAGAGTCAGCCATGTACACTCCAGCTGGTGGTTACCATGCAGGGCTGTTTGTGGGTGAGTGCTAAGAGTACAGCACACCCCAATCCTGCTAATTCACAGGACCCATGACACGACCCAGGTACCAGTTTGTGCAAGGGCATAGATTCAAATGGAATATGTTAGGCCTCATTATGTCCTGTAGCATTTTAGGGCCCTTGTATACAGTTGATGTCATCAACACACTGCTAAGCAATGCAACATCCAAGGAGTTAAATCACAGTTTTTACATAGTTTAATAGTGTGCATTAGAGTGACCACATTTTCTTTCTGCTATTCAAGGACACAACTGAGATGAGTGGCAGACTACATCTCCTCAGTAACAACATTAGACACCATTGCTCAACCTGTGCTTTCTCCAGAGAATCACAGAGCTCAAAATGATAGATGGTAAAGTGTCCATTGACCTGACAAATAGTGGGGCCTGTGCTGGGTTACAAGAAAATGTACATCAAGCCTCAAGCCTTCGCACGGCTTTACACTACAAGAAAATGGTGTTGCAGCTCCTGTTTGATGTCACAAACAGAGGCGTAACTAGAAGCCACCGGGCCCTGGTGCAAGAATTGCCATGGCCCCCCCGACCACATTGGCCTCCTCATCCACATTGCCCCTTCCACAATGCCCCCTTCATCTCCACATTGCCCCTTCCACAATGCCCCCTTTATATCCACAATGCCTCCTTCATCTCCACAATGCCCCTTCCACAGTGCCCCCTTCATCTCCATAATGCCCCTTCCACAATGTCCCCTTCATCAACACAATGCACCTTCCATCTCCACAATGCCCCTTCCACAATGCCCCCATCATCTCCACATTTCCCCTTTATCTCCACATTGCCCCTACCTCCAGTCCCTGGTGGTCTAGCGGCATGGTTTGACAGATCTGTGCCTCCTTTGTCACAGATCTCTTGAACTGAAGCTCTCACGTGCCGCTCTAGTGATGATGTCATCTCCCAGCGCTCTGTATTACTAGAACGGCGCGCCGAGCAGGAGAGCAGCTAAGTGACTGCTGCGGGCGAGGGGGTCGCAGGTGGTGGCCGGGCCCCTGGAGTGACAGACCCCCGGTCGCAGGTGCGACCGCTGCGACCCCTATTGTTACGCCACTGGTCACAAAGTTGGTCTTTTGTCTCTCTAGTGTTTGGAGCTCTAAATGGAAGCCATTTTCTTATAGCTCAGCACTGGCTACACTTTGCATCTGAGTAGTCTGTGCTCTAGAGTCTTCATTCAAGGACTCTGTATTGTTCCAGAAAGGGGCTTTGCGGGACCCGGGACAAGAGAAAAACCAATGGCACTACTGCAGGGTTGTAAAACTAAAGAATGATCCTTAACCAAACTAAATACATTCACCCCCAATGTTTGACTGAGGTACAGGTCAAGGAAGTTCCAATCCTTAAAGCAATTGTAGAGAAGAAGACCACACATGGAAAGTAGAGATATAATACCAAAAAATAGCTTAATTCACAGGTCTTAACACAAACACATAGTCAATGACTAAGCAGGTGCGAAACTTGGAGACATTTCACCATGTGTGGCATTGTTGTTAAGACCTGTGAATAAAGCTGTTTTTTTGGTATTATATATCTGCATTCCGCTTGTGGTGGTCTTCTCTACAGGACCCGGAACACACAGTCTGGGACTGTCCTGGGCAATCAAGGATATGTTGTCACCCTAGACTGTGCACATGTGCCAGGACTCTATACCCTCTGTACTACCACAAGCATATTAGTAAACTGGCTGAAGTATGCCTAAGTAACTCTACCTTGGCTGGTGGCTGCATGTGAACAGAAGCTCCGCCCCCCCCCCTCCTCTCTCCTTGTGGCAAGACAGGAAGAGCTGCTACCTTGACTGGCACAAGAGATCTGAGGTGTGTAAAGCCTGATCCCTGCACACACTGATTTGCTTTTGGAATTTTTTTAACCTTCTCAGTGCCATAAAAGGATTAACCAATATTAGTTAACAATTAACGTCCAGAGTGTGTATCACTCTGGCTCTCAAAGAATTAAATACTAATGTGTAATAATGTTAGACACACTTCTGTAATTCAACGGATTAAGTTTAGTGTCAACAAATAATCATTCAAAAAACACAAGAGAGGCCATTCTGAGGTGAGTGTCACTGCACTGCAAGGAACAAATCATCTTCCTTTCATATTAAAGGGGTAGTAATGCTTCAAAATAAAAGCAGCTCCAATTAATCTTCATAATATTTGGGCTGTGGAGAGAGTTATTTCAGTACTGTCAGAGTTGTAGTTCAACAGTAATTGAATGATAAAGTATCCCCCTCCCGCCCCTTTTACTGATGTAACACTGCTCACCTTAGAGCAGCAAGACTGTCCGGATGGATCACAGAGAGGGGCAAACTTCAATTAACATAAGGAAAAAACCTGTCAAGGGGGGCAGGGTTTTCCTTATATTCACAGTAAGAAGATTGTCCCTTGCAGTGAGCTGTGGTCTGTGGATAGGGTTGCCATCCAGCCGTTATTTTACCGGCAGGCCGTTAAAAAAATTGGCTTCTGTCCAATGTTAAGTCTATGGAGGTAATGCCATGGCCGGTATTTTCCTGAAGAAAAGGTGGCAACCCTATCTGTGGACAAGATTCCACATCTGAGGGGAGGCAGCTTACACTAGGTAAAAGGGATGGGAGGGGGATACTTTATCATTCAATTACTCTTGAACTACAACTCTGACAGTACTGAAATAACACTCTCCATGGCCCAAATACTATGAAGATTAATTGAAGCTGCTTTCATTGTGAAACATTACTATCTGTTTCATGAGGCTTTTACCTCTTTTATCGTTTACTGTTAATGTATTTTTAAGACTGTAATTTTGGTTACTACATAATTTTATTTATTTTAATACTGGGAAATTGTTTTTTTATATTCTATACCTAACATTTATTTTTTATACCATTTGAGTGGTAGAGGGGTATGCAATGCACTGCTTTACAGTGCATTGCATACCCCTCTGGTAGTCAGAGGGTTAACCTGTATAGCAAAATGGTCTCCCAACATATTGTGAACCAAGGCATTATACAATATCTCCAGCATTCAGGGGTTACCCACTTGGCAATCAAAATGTTAAAAGTGTCTTTTAAATCTTGGGTATTTTGGACATTTTTAGTGGTTCCCTATGGTACAATTGTTTTGTCCCCAAATTGCTTCACTTTTTGTTGCACCATAATCCTAAGGGTTACATAATATTGCTTAACCCTTTGAGTGCCAGTGGGGTATGCAACACATTGTGTATCCCTCTAGCACTTAAAGGGTTAACCCTTTCAATGCTTACCACTTGGTGGCATTCTAAGGGTCTAGCAATATGGATAAGGCAATGGCTGAGTGACAGGAGACAGAGGGTGGTAGTCAATGGAGAATGTTCAGACGAAAGGAGTGTTACTAGTGGGGTACCTCAGGGATCTGTACTGAGGCCCATTCTTTTTAATATTTTTATTAGTTATATTGCAAAAGGTCTTCAAGGTAATGTATTCCTTTTTGCACATGATGCAAAGATCTGCAATAGGGTAGACATTCCAGGGGGAATAAGCCAAATGACAAATGATTTAGGTAAATTAGAAGAATGGACAAGAGTGTGTCAGCTACAGTTTAATGTTGATAAATGGAAAATAATGCACTTGGGACATAAAAATCCAAAGGAAAAATATACCGTTAAGGGTACTGTGCTGTCAGAGACAACAGAGGAAAAGGATTTGGGAGTAGTTATATCTAATGACTTAAAGGTAGGCAGGCAATGTAATAAAGCAGTGGGAAATGCAGGCACAGTGCTGGGTTGTATAGCTAGAGGTATTAGTAGCAGAAAAAGGGAAGTGGTCCTGCCACTTTACAGATCTCTAGTTATACCTCACCTAGAGTATTGTGTACAGTACTTGAGACCCCATCTCCAGAAGGATATAGATACTCTAGAGAAAATTCAGAGAAGGGCTACTAAAATGGTGACTGGTCTACAGGAAAAGAAATATTAGGATAGACTAAAGGATCTGAACATGTATAGCTTGGAGGAGAGAAGAGAGAGGGGATATGATAGAAACATTCAAATACATGAAGGGATTCAACAATGTGCAGGTTGGAAGTATACCCAGGACGCGGGTACTGGTTCGCTTCACGTATAACCGGCTGCTTGCTGCATTCCTTACAGCACCGGTAGTGATTGTGTCACCCAGTACGCGGGTACTGGTTTGCTCCACGTATAACTGGATGCTTGCTGCATTCCAGTTTGCACCTGTGATCCTTGTCTGTTCAGTATGCAGGTATTGGTTCGCTCCTCGTATAACCGGCTGCTTACTGCATTCCCTAGAGCACCGGTGATCCTTGTCTGTTCTTTAAACGGGTACTGATTCACTCCATTATTACCAGGTGCTCATCTACACCTATACAGCCCCGGCAAGGCCTCTGTGTGCCTAGTGTAGGCAACTGGTTTACTCCATCTATATACCAGTTGCTGAGGCCATCTCTGTCTGTGCACCAGTACTTGCAGTCGTATGGTTTAGTGAGGCTGCTTTGCCCGGTATATTGGCAAGGCCGGTAGAGCCTCCTTTCTCGTTATACCAGTCTCAAGGCTGCCTTGCCCGGTATATTGGCAAGGCCAGTAGAGCCTCCTTCCTCTCTGCTGCAGTCTCCAGGCTGCCTTGCCCGGTATATTGGTAAGGCCGGTAAAACCTATTTCATCTCGTGCCAGTCTAAAGTTGCCTTACCCGGTATTGGCAAGGCCGGTAGAGCCTCCCGCCTTTCTGCTGCAGTCACCAGACTGCCTTGCACGGTACATTGGTAAGGCCGGTAGAACCTATTCCATCTCATGCCAGTTTAAGGTTGCCTTACCCGGTATTAGCAAGGCCGGTAGAGCCTCCCGCCTTTCTGCTGCAGTCACCAGGCTGCCTTGCCCGGTATATTGGTAAGGCCGGTAAAACCTATTTCATCTCGTGCCAGTCTAAGGTTGCCTTACCCGGTATTGGCAAGGCCGGTAGAGCCTCCCGCCTTTCTGCTGCAGTCACCAGGCTGCCTTGCCCGGTATATTGGTAAGGCCGGTAGAACCTATTTCATCTCGTGCCAGTCTAAGGTTGCCTTACCCGGTATTGGCAAGGCCGGTAGAGCCTCCCGCCTTTCTGCTGCAGTCACCAGGCTGCCTTGCCCGGTATATTGGTAAGGCCGGTAGAACCTATTCCATCTCGTGCCAGTTTAAGGTTGCCTTACCCGGTATTGGCAAGGCCGGTAGAGCCTGTCTCACATTCTCTGTACCACTACTCACTATTGTCATGTACTATATTATGTTGTTATATGTGTATGCCTAACCCACGAGGGTTCTCTTTAAACTTTTCAGTAAAGTTGTGTTTTTATCTTAACTCTGTGTCTGAGAGTCAAAATAAACCGTGACAATCTATTGTAATTGCTGAACACTCCTTTATATCATTGTTGTTTACACTTTATATATAGAGTATATTTCACTTTAATAAATTATATATATTTTTGCACAAATATGCAGGATTGATTATTTTAATTAATTCTTTACTGTGAAGTAGCGTGTTAATACCTAATATAGTGTAAAGTTCTCAAAATTATTTAATATTGTCATTTATCTATTTATGTGAAGATATTCAACCTGATTGGTTCTCTTGTTTTAACCCTTTGGATACCTCCAACATAACTGGTTCATCAATAAGTGGAATAGCCTACCAGCAGAAGTGGTAGAAGTTAATACAGTGACAGAATTCAAGCATGCATGGGATAGGCATAATGCTGTTCTTAATATAAGAAAAGACCAAGGACTTGAGGTTTGAGATTTTTACAGTAGGAAAATGGGCAGACTAGATGGGCCGAATGGTTCTTATCTGCCTTCAGATTCTAGGTTTCTATGTTTCTATGTAATATTAGAGTGTTTTGAAGTGAGACTTCTGGTTAGAACAAACACATTTATGCGCACAGTCAACACAACCTCCCCCAGCAGCTGGTGACCCACAGGTTGGCCACCTCTGTCCCATGTATCTGAATAAAAAGTCCTATATTATGCAGAGCTGCAGTAGGTATCTTCTGTTACAATGCAACCTTAAACCCTTAAGGACCAATGACGTGTCAGGACCATCACAATACTGGCATGTCACGTAATTTCTTGATCACAGTGCGCCTACAAGTTGCATTGTGGTCACTAAGCAGGCCAAGCAAAACAAAAGTGTGCTGGTCCTCCAGCTCATCCCAACCCCAGACTGTGTGGTACTTAAGGGGTTAAAGAGGTTTTTTTATTTCATGGAAATGTTTGTTTTCTTACCCTCTTATAGTACTTTAACTGTGAGTGTCAGCATGTGCAACATATTCCAGACAAACAAAGGGTAAAAAGATTATAAAATGTATTATAAAGGACCAATGTGTGCACTGCACACTTTAGAGTTGGGCTTTGCAATCTGAGACCTTCAAGATGGTATTGTATCTATTACATCCCTTCCCCTGTTAATGTTCGAGCTGTTGTACAAGTGCAGTTTTAAATCAGTTTTATGACATTTTCCGCTGGTATCGCTCTGGGCGGTACTGTATAGAATTAGTGACACTCTGTCTTGCAGCTATAAGAAGGAACGTGTCCTTGGAAATTTATACTTTAAACTCTATATTCCCCCCCCCGAATGTTTGTGGCTCCCATGAGTCGACAGGTGGGAATATCTGATGGGTCTCCTTTAACCAGCCATCTGAGTTATGTGCCCCCCCCTCTAGCACAGACCTCTGTATCCAGCTCCATCACCGTCACTGGCATTTAGAGTATTTCAAGCTCTGTATTACTGGGCTGTTTGAGGACCATGATGGAGGTGGACATAGAGGTCTGTTGTTTCCTCTTGTTTCAAATGCTACTCTACCACCAGGGATAAACCCTTCTTCTGTTCCAGCAAAGGTATGCAAATAGGAGACCTTCAGGAAAGGGTCTTCTTTAACTTTTATTGCCCCACTCTTCCACATGCTACCACACGCCAGGGTGTCTTTATCAGGTTTAAGGAGGACAGTTAAAAGGGCTTCAAGGGCATGAGTCGAAAATGGGACTCCAGAGGCAATATGGTTGAATGGACTGTTTAGATGAGGTAGGAGGTTAGAGGTAAATTTACTGTAGTAAGAAGAGGTAAAGCCATCAGGACCTGCTCTTTTACCCAGGGGGTTAGTTTCAAAGCACTGGAGATCTCGTCCTGAGTGATAAGGGCTTCTAATTGGGATACCATCTGGAGTGAAAGGAGTGGGGCTTTAGCGGAATCAAGGAATACAGAATATTGTACAGAGCACGGTAGAAATCATGAAATGTAGACACCATAGATGGAAATGTGCGATAGAAAATGCCTGAGTGATTTTTGGTATAAAGTGGGAGTTCTGCTGTATCCATACCAGATGGGCCAGTGTCGTACCATGTTGCCATGCATATATGTGCAATATTTAATATTTGCTTACGCTGCAATTAAGAGGAGAGTTCCGAGAGAGAAGCAGTAGGTGCTGTCAGTAAAGCTGTGGAGTGATCTGATTTATGTATCTGTTCCTTAAGACGTATGTAAGATATCAGCTGTGTAACCTTAGCCTTTATGGCCAAAGTAGTGAGCATCCTAATGTTAGTAGAGAAGGTGAGTCACTCAGATGCCGGATATAGGGTTGTGAACAGGCGACCAACTGCATGCCTATGACTAAACAGCACAATGTGGCCCAGAGGGGTTATGTTAACATAAAGGGGCAGTTAATGTGGAGCAAGTACCAAATATAAGGCTAACATTAGGGAGAGGGCTGATTGGTGTGAAGCAAGGACACAATAATCATATAGTGCTATAACAGAAAAGTGAGGAAAGAGGAGGGAATGGGAGGGGGGGCCAAGGAAAGATCTCATGCAGCACTCATTATGAGGTAAAGTCTATGGGAGGAGTGGAAGAGGTGGTGGGAGGGAGGGAGAGGGGAAGCCCGATAATTGCATGGGGCATTTATTTAATTAAAATAGGAGTGGGTAGGAGAGGGGCACCAGTATCAGGCAGTTGAGGGGCAGGGTAAAACAAAGTAATGTAGAGTAGTACTAGAACATAAAATTTCATGGATTCAAAAGAACAGCAAGGTATTAAACTGACTGATAAGCCATTAAGAAGAGCAAACAGATAAATTTAGGCACCGGGGAAGGTCAATGCTAATGCCCACTGCACAGGGGGAAGGTGAACAAGGAGAGGATGAGGGAATACATAGGGATGGTTCCAAAGCCGGATTGGGCAATAACTATGAGAATTTCCATATGTGTGTGTAAACAGGGGGAAAGGAGGGGGCAGATAAAAGTGTGTTTGCATGTCGGAGCTTGCCCCCCCAGATGCCTATCCCCAGCCCAATGTGATATAAAGAACAGCATTACAACTCATTATAAGAACATAAGTAAATTCTCGGTATGAAAATCCTGTAGTGGATAATTAAATCACTCGATTGAATATACAGGTGATACGGACGCCAAGGGAGGAAGTGGACAAAGAGGGAAGGCCCTAGCAAACATCAGAGTAGGGAGGGATAGGGGGAATTATCGCAACCTGTAAAGGGTTTTTTTTGTGTCTGTTTTTCCCCTTTTTCCCGTTTGCTCGTGTTGTCCCAGTATGATGACAACGCATATGATTATGACTATGGTGTAAGGGGAAGATGGGGAGGGAGAAGGGGAACACCTCAGTGTCTGCATCCCAAGAGTGAAAGACTAGGTCTCAAAGGGATCCCCTAGACAGCTATGGGGAACATATCAGGACATCAAAGTATGAGAAATACAATTTACAGTAAGTTATCAAAAGAGTAGCATGATGGGGAGCGGGCACCAGGATCAGTAAGTGTCCTCTTTGTCTTGGACTCTGGGCCTTTGACTGTAACACACCGTTCCCTGGGGAAAGCAAAGGAGGGAGAGGAGTCCTACGGAGCCAGCGTCAAAGAGGCTGGTGGCAAGAGTCCTAGAGATTTGCAGAACTCCGGGATTTCGGAGGGGTTATGGATCGCTGCCGCTAAGCCATCATGTGTCTCAGATAACTTAAATGGGAATCCCCAAATGTATTTGACACCCAGATTGCGGAGGTGTTGCATCAGAGGACATAGAGCCCAACACTTCTACAGGGTATGCGGGCATAAGTCTTTATAAAGATATGTCAGACAACCTGCAGATTTGATTTCAGGGAGTTCTCGACAGCGGATCATGATGCAGTCTTTGTCAGCAAAGTGGTATAAACAGCAGATGACATCTCTAGGTTTTCATCCCGGTGGGCCCCACGGTCTGAGGGACCTATGAGCACGATATATTTTAATTTTGTGTTCGGGTGATAAGCCCAAAATCTCAGTGAAGAGGGTCTGTAGGGAAGGCTTTAATCTGTATGTTGCTTCATCTCATGTGGTTCTCCAAGTCATCCACTTTAGATAAGAGGAGGGATATGGTGTCTTCCTGCTGTAGCATGTACTGCTCTAATTTGTGGAGCTGGGTCCAGGAGACCTCTCTATCCTCCTCTAGGGTGTTAATGTGCTGACCCAGTTGGACAAGGTCCTTCTTGAGTTCTGAAAGTTCAGATTTCACTGCAAATTTGAGTTCTGCCTTAATGTTTGCAATGAAAGAACACATAATCCTTGGTTAGGAAGGCTGCAAGGTCCTCTTTAGTGAGGGGAGTAGGGGCTGAGGAATCCGTCAACATGACCTCTGGTGTCAAAGACAAAGCTGTGTCTGAGACTGGAGAGGGTAGTTGAGCAGACGAGTTCAGTGATAAAGTTTTATGCATCATGGCCTGAGAACGAGACGACTGCCACGCTCTCGCTAACACATACTCTCTCTCTCACACACTGTTGCTCAAACATGCTTTCACACACTGTTGCTCAAACATACACTCAGACACACACACACAAATGCTCACTAACATGTACACAAGCATTATGGAATTCCTTGCCTGAGGATGTGGTTATGGCAGATATAATGGATACATTTAAAGGGATAGTAATACTTAAAATGTAAAAAAAAAAATATGTTGTAGGGTTTATCCCCCTGAGTAAAACAAGAGTACTCCCACTGCTGAAAGGTGTTTCATTCAAAAGTTATTAATTTTCAAAGTTGAATTTTTTAGGTACAATATCACAGTGGCCTGAAATTGTACAGTGGCGCTGTTGCTACACGATCCTATAGACAGCTCTGGTCCCGGGACCATAAATCTACATAGGATGGTGTAGCAACAGCTCCACTGTACAATTTCAGGCCACCTAAAAAATTCAACTTTGAAAATTAATAACTTTTGAATGAAACACATTTCAGCAGTGGGAGTACTCTTGTTTTACTCAGGGGATAAACCCTAAAACATATTTTTTCTTACATTTTAAGTATTACTATCCCTTTAAGAGAAGATTAGATACATTTCTTTCAAAATGGAACATACAGGGTTATACTGTGTATTAGTAGGCAAATCAGGAAGGTCTGATAAAGACCAATTTATTGGGTAGCAGGAAAGCTATATAATTCTCATTTCTCTGAGGTATGAGGCAAGGGTTGAACTTGATGGACTTGTGTCTTTTTTCAACCTAATTTACTGTGTTACTATGTTACACACATGCGTTGGTGCACGCCCACACTTTCACTGATGGAGAATTGCGTACCTAATTGCTTTGCGTTGACTGGCTACAGTATTTCAATAGCCTGAAATGTTATGGTAGAGTTGTCTCTACAGCAGTCTATTGACAGCAATTGGCAGAGACAATAACCCTTCATATGCTGCTGTAGCAACAGCATCCCTTCAGGCTATGGATTTACTGAACCCAACAATGCAAGTCTGAGCTGAAATAATTTTTGAATAAAATGTCTCCTTTGTTCTACTCAACAGGATAAACCATGCAATATATATTTTTTCATATTAAATAAGACTTTAAATCACTTGGCGGTTTTCTCCCCTATGGTGCAATTGGTTGCCTCCAGAATTGCACATCCTTAGTTTGATGGCTAAGGTCCCATGTGAGTGAAACAATACCAGGGCTGGATTTACATCACAGTAGCTTGTAGGCACAGAAATATGAAGTGCCCCCCTCCCCCCCCCCCCGATTTGCCATCTCCACAATGCTCCTGATCTCCACATTGCCCCCCATCAGCTCCATATTGCCCTAACATTGCCCCCATCATCTCCACATTGCCCTCATCAGCTCCAACTTGCCCCCCGTCATCTCCAACTAGCCCCCCATCATCTCCATATTGCCCCTCACATTGCCCCCATGATCATCTCCATATTGCCCCTCACATTGCCCCCATCATCTCCATATTGCCCCCCGTGTCCGTTTCCTACCCTGGAGAGGAGAGGTCTGTCTGTGCCTCCTCCTGCACAGAGCTGCAACTGCTGGAGCTCCCGCGCAGTCTTCTCATCAGTAATGCAGAGCGCTGGGAGATGATGTCATCTCCCAGCGCTCTGTATTACTGAAGAGCCGATGAGGGAGCTCACAGCAGCTACAGGTCTGTGCTGAACAAGGCACAGACTGAGACCTCACCATGTTGTTGTTGGCCGCAGGTGCCAAGTGGGGGATCCAAATGACAGGCGCCCCTCTGTGGAGTGCGCCTGTAGGCAGATGCCTATTCTGCCTAATTACAAATCCGGCCCTGCCAAATCCCTGTGTCCCCTTTTCCCACCCTGGTGTCCCTCCTAGGAGATCAGACTGTGTGGTGTGTGTGTATATAAGTGTATCACATTGCTCCACAGCAATACAACTCACATTAAAGGGATAGTAATGTTTCAAAATAAATGCAGCTCCAATTATTCTTTATAGTGTTTGGGCCCTATCATTCTCTACAATGTGTAGTTCAAGAATAATGGAATTATAAAATGTCTCCCTCCTGCCCCTTTTACCTATTGTAAGCCGCCTCCCCTCAGATGTGGAATCCGGTCTGCTGACTGGACAACTCGCAGTGAGGGACTATCTTCTCACTGGGAGCATAAGAAAAACCCTGTCCTCCCCCCCCTTGAAGTAGGAGAACAGGTTCTTCCTAATACTCACAGAACATTGTCCCTTGCTGTGATCTATCCGACGGTCTTGCTGTGCAGTTACATGGGTAAAAGGGGCAGGAAGGGGACACTTTATGATTCAGTTACTCTGGAACTACACATCGTAGAGACTCATAATAACGATCTACATGGCCCAAAAACTGGATTTGTGGGAGGAGCTGGAGGTCTACTAAAGCCTCCGGCCCGTCCCTCTAGGCCTCTCGACTTTCCGGTGGGTCACTCCCCACCTCAAATTTCCCACCCTTCTTTTTATTACATTACTCAAAGTGAACCCTCATTTCAGGTTTGCTGTACGTTCAACAAACTCTCTGCCTTTCTTGGGCAGGAGTGTTTGGCACAAGGTTTATATTCCATACATTCCATAACACCGTAAGATCCGACCATAAAGAATAATCTAGACTTCGTTTATTTTGAAATATTATCATTCCATTACAGGGCAACTCTCACCTCATTTAAAGTTCTCCTTATTCTCTATATATTCTCTATAGATGTTAAATCCGGTATTTTTATTTTTTTTAAAACAATGTTTTCACTAAGATTTTGGCTTTTTAATCCTGTCAACATGACGTCACTTCAGTACAGGCTGCGGTGCCAGTCCTTACCACAGCCTGTCAATCTCAGCTTCCTCTCCTTCCTGGCTGTTTCCTGTTATCACTTCCTTGTCTGACGGAAGAATGCAGTATGTGAGTCGGAGCAATCTCTTGCCAATGAAATCGCTCCAGCTCACATGCTGGATTCCTCCATCAGAGGAGGAGGTGGGAATGGGGAAATGCTGGCAGGTACACATATTTTTTCTTCTGTTAACTTGTTTTTATTCTGTTTCTTCCATGCAGAGAACCACTTTTCTTTTACAATATTTTAAAACCCTTTGAGTGCTAGAGAGGTATCCAAGGCATTGCAATGCAATGTTTTGGATGCATCTCTGGCACTCAGAGGGTTAATGTATGGGATCTATTCAAAAGCTGGCTAAAGATAAAAGGATCTATATAGTCAAACACCAGCTGGAGAGCCCAAGGTTTTCAACCTCTGCCCTAGGGCTGCAATGGTTCCTATGCAGCCAAGCAATACGAGTCTTTCATAAGAAGCTAATGCATGCACACCCCCTGGTCCACAAGGGGTTAAGGGGATGAAGAGACATATATTCTCTGATCTGCAGATCTCAGTTTAGGCACCTGCACATGAACAAGGATATAGCCTGCCTGTTGTGAATGACTGTTGCTGCAGTGTTTCACATGGTAATCCACCTGCGGTTAATATTTGGCCTCCAAGTTATTGGTTATTTAAATCTTACTGATGCAAATGGAAACATTCAATTTAATTTGTGTGGACAGGCTAAAGCACACAGAACAACCCCTGTATCATAAATACACAAAAGAGAAAAAGCAAACAAGCTATACTTCCTTTTGGAACTAAGTAGCCTGCTGCATCATATAACTAAGTTTGATTCAGCTCCATCTACTGTTCAAAGTGGGATTTACACTTATTATTATACATACTATATGCTGTTGTTTCTCCAACACAAGCCGCATTTCTGGTTTGTACTGACTCCCCCTTCTCACAAGTAGTGCTTCTCACGTTGTGGGGAATTCCTGCTTTCAGAGTCAATGGTGCAATAATAGAGCAATGATCATGCAGGAAATTGTAGTAGGCAACTGCCTGACCCATCCAAATGAAGCAATGCGGCACCCATCAGTGCATAGACCAGTCTTGTATTGCACTGCCACATCAGCCATGTGTTTTCAAAGTCCAAGGATAGTTCCTGAGGCAGAAGTACTGAGAATAACTGGAACAAACCCACTGTACCATAGGGGACAAACAAGAATTCCCAAATGTCACATGGATTTAAATGGTGCTTGAAATCCCTTGAATCCTAGTGAGGTCTCCAACTCATTGCAACGTTTTAATTGTCTTCTGTGGTACATTTGGTTTGCCCCAGAGTGATTTCATTGTAGTTCATTGCCCTCCCTTCTTGATGCTTCCTTCCCCAGAATTCCTTTCTTCCTCTACTTTAGATTGTAAGCTTCCAAGCAGGAACCCCACTTCTAGTGTTTCACTTTGATAGGCACTTGTGATTCTGTATTGTCTAAACGTTACATTGTAAAGCTCTGTGTACACTTGTGTTCCTGTATAAATAAACATATTAATTCATCCATTCAGGATTTAAACACAGGTTGTCATCCAGCCTTTTACAAATACAGCCAGTTTTCTTTTTCATGCTGAATGCTGTTGATATCTTTTTATGGGGAAATTAACATGAGATGGTTTTCTTTTGCCTGATCTTCTCCCTATAGAGACCGACCTGCCAGTCTAGCAGGGGATGTATACGGCAGACCAGCTGATTCCAGGGGTAAGAATCTTGCTCCCCACTAATGTCTGTGCTGTCCCTCAGTCTAGAAGTCTCAATCTTTGTTGTTTATGTGAATCTACCTGCTAAGTTGAATATTGGCTGGTATACCTTATAGGAGCAGAACTGCCATAAGTTACGTCCTTACGGGTTACGTGCTAACATGATTCCACTCTATAACAGGCACTGGACTTGGACTTCTAGTGATATGCCTGCCTAACACCAAAAAAACTGACATTTTTCCTTTTAAAGCTGCTTGCGTGAAGTGGAGGGCAGGGGCAATGTGTGAGTGTTTTGGGCATTTTCACCATATCCCATTTAATATATGTACTAACGTGGTGCAATAAAAATCCGTGTAACCTTTCTGCGTATGCAGAGTAGTAAGGGGACTGCTGGTATTAAAGTCTTAATGACAGCAGAGTATTTGCACTGGTATGCATTAAATTGTTCATATGCTCTAGTAGTGCACACGTCAGTGTTCAGTCTCATGAGCTAGAGGTCAAGGCCAAAGGATCTGCCCTGGAGGATTCATATATTATCTGCCTTGACTTTAGTCTGATACTTCTGATTCTGATTCCCATTGGCTGCTGCAGGGCTCAATTTCTGAGATTACCAAAGGGGACGACAGAAGCTGTTTTAGGACTGCATGGCAGGGGAGTTGCCACAGATGACCCTCAAGATTGCCTTGGCTTACCCAAATTGGATATCGAGCTGTCTACATTTTTGTATTTTTGCACATACACATACAGGTGAACAAGCTGCCCCTCCAAAAATGTTGGCCACACCCCCTTATGCACTGCACAACCTGAACTAAGGGTAGATAACAGTGATTCCCAAACCGTAGGCCAGGGGCATGCCTCCCTGGGGGCTTTATTTAACCACATCCCAACAATTGACTTACCAGGTACATCCCGCAAAAACTGTCACTTAGTGACAGAGGACATACCTGGTAAGTCCCGGTAGTCCGGGTCTCCGTGCGGCTGCACGCCGTTCAGAGACTCCGGAATCGTTTTGTAAAAAAAAAAAAATTGTTAGCCGGGCGTTAAGGTGACAGCCGCGTCACTAAGGGATTAAAGCATCTAACTTCAGAGTTGACCAGATTGAGGACGTTCAGCACTTGACTGATCATTTGTGAATGGAGGTCTGATAGTGACGACTCCGGTCTTGGAGCGGTCAATTTCAGACCACGCTACTACTCACAGAGCTCCCACAGGAGAGCTGTGAATAAAAAATATGTGACGTGCCAAGACCGTCACCGGTCCTCTAGGCATGGACAGCAGTATCAGGCCTGACATGTCCTTAAGGGGTTTTTTTGTTTGTTTTTTATATTATATTACCATCTAATGCAGCGCTATCCCAGTTCAGTTCTCAAGGGCCTCCAACAGGCACAGGAGAGTTAATTTTGACTGACTTACCTGTGCTTAATCAGTTAAATCCTTAAATCTTGGCCTGTTGGTGGCCTTTGTGGACTTAACTTGGGCAGCCATGATCTAATGGACAGAATCCAATTAGTTTTTCTGCTGCATTCCCTAGGAGAGGTGAGTCACTGACAAACAGTTTTCTGTAGAATGTGACCGAATCTGCTGAGTCAGTTAGAACATTCAGTACTCACACTGTAATTCACTTTCTGGTAATTTGAACTGTTATAACATTGGAATAAAATGTCTGACAGAGGTGGGAGTAGATTTGTTTTATTCATCTGGAAAAGCTGTATAACCTACAAGTTTTCATTATAAAGGTTTACTGCTCCTTTAAGTATTCATCTGACTTCTCTCTGCTACTCCCTGATTAATAAACAGCACATGGCCACATTTCATGGCAGAGTATTCTCTAATATCCCTCACTGTCACTGGAAGTCAATGGGGAAGGGCAAGGCTCTTTATGGTTTCCATCACTCCACTTAGATTAATTGTTCTGTTTATTTAGTGTGTATCTGTATATTAGGCAGTGTTGTACAATGGAGTGACAAACAATAAAGACCGTAGTGAGATTCCTGCTCAAAACTTACATCTAAATGCCATAGAGATGTATTAAACAGAGCTGTATTATTAAGTGATAGCAACTATGTGGCAAGAATAATATAAGCAAATCAAGTAAAATACAAGAGATAAAAGCACAGAAATGTATGCAAAGTAGTACTAATATACCCACAAAAACTACACTTCACTATTTAAAGTTGACCCGTCACCTTAAGATAGGTTTACATAAATTTAAAGAGAAATAAAAACTGGCTATATGTTGTACTAGCTATTTTTTTGTAATATAAATAGTTTTTAAGTAATTAACCTCTTTTTCTTGGTGGCAAAGTGTGACACTTTATGCTAATTAGTTTATGTGTAGGAGCAATGTTACCATGAATGGTTCTGTGACAGATACCACACACTCCAATAGCACAATGTGTGATAAGTTTGACCTCAAATACAACTAATTAGCATACTGTTTAGGTAATTAGCATAACATGCAAATGTTTAATATTGCAGAAATAAATATAGCAGGGATTATCCCGCTGAGTAAAACAAGGGTATTCCCACTGCTAATATGTTTTATTCAAAAATTATTGCAGCTTAAACTTGCAATTGTTAGGTACAGTATCTCCACAGCCTGACATTTTACAGGGCTGCTTTACAGTGGAACTGTCACCTTAATTCAAATCAGCATATTTGAAAACTGCATTAAAAACTGCCTATATGTCATGTTAACCAAAGTCCAGCAGATGTATAGTCTAAGAGATATTCACACGTTTATGTCTGTGCCTACCTGTCACGTTTCTGATGGAAGTACAGAAGTCTTGACTGGAAGGAAGGCTCCTCCAACAAGTATGATTGGGGCGAGAAGCTAGGGAGCGACGCTAGGGAGCTTAGCTGGATACCGTCGGCCAACCTCAGGGAGTTGTGCTGTGGCCAAGGCCGTATAAAGATGCTAGCCGCAAAGCTAGATAGACCCTTTCAGTTGAGCCTCCGGGGACCCTGGATACCCCACCATGGTTGGGCTATACCCCAATGACCCCAGGGAGAAACAACTCCAAAAATAGGATAACACCTAAAGTTGTAGCAATGATAGAAATAGGTAGACAAGGACACTTGGAGCAGGCAAGAGAGTGGTCAAGCAAGCCGGTCAGCAATGGGATGATCAACAGGAACACTGGAGCAGGCAGAGAGTGGTCAGACAAGTCGGTCAGCAACAGCAGAATCACAGGAACACTGGAGCAGGCAGAGAGTGGTCAGACAAGCCAGTCAGCAACAGCAGAATCACAGGAACACTGGAGCAGGCAGAGAGTGGTCAGACAAGCCAGTCAGCAACAGCAGAATCACAGGAACACTGGGTGCAGGCAGAGAGTGGTCAGGCAAGCCGGTCAGCAACTGGGACAAAGATTAAAACAAAATACACAGAGCTAGGAGCTAAGGTTTTATAACGTGCCCGTCGCTGGGAAAGGGCGACTTAATATAGCCAGGACAGCTTCAAAAGGTGGACTGCGCATGTGCGAGCCCAACCAGAATTGACCCGATCGAGAGAGAGGAAGGAGAGGATGCTGGCAAAGGAGTGGATACGGAGAACTACCAGACTGTGGATAGAACTGGCGCTGTTTGATGATGTCTGCGGTGAGAAGTGCCTCCTGTCATCCAACTTGCACTGAGCAAGACAGGAAGAAATCCCATTAATTGTACTCCTCTCTCTGCCTGTGCTAGACTGACAGTGAAAATCTGAGGGTGACTTTCAGGGTTTGTGAGAGAAAAGATACTGAAAAACACTATGAGACTGTGAGAGCGCTCAGCTGTGTATGGGCCCACCGGTACTACTAGCCCAGACCAAACCAGCACAGCAAAGCCGGTACCACCGGTACTACTAGCCCAGACCAAACCAGCACAGCAAAGCCTGCCCCTGCAGATTCTATATATCACCACTAGACATCTATTGGCGCTATCCCCCATGGTTAGTAATAGAGCCTATGTCAGTGGGTTCCCTTTTGAGAACGGGCAGCAAAAGAAAGTTTAAGTTTAAGCTCTAGAGAGCAATTTTATTCATCACCATTTGCACAACGTTTCGGGGAAATCTTCCCTTCGTCCGGTGCTTGCATTTGCACAACGTTTCGGGGAAATCTTCCTTTCATCAGGGAAGATTTCCCCGAAATGTTGTGCAAATGGTGAAGAATAAAATTGCTCTATGGAACTTAAACTTCAACTCTGTGTGCAGTTATCATGTTTCTTTTGCTGAGTATACTGTGGGTCATAAAGTGGCACTGACCCTTTTGATTACGGGCACCAGATAGAGAACGTGCTGTGCTGGGGTACAAACCTTTTACTCCCTGTTGAAAATAGGCCCTGGGCAAATGTCCATTTTTACCAGTGGTTAAAGGGTTAGTAATGTCCTTCATGACTAAAAAGTAATATTGTAGATAAATCAAAAAGAAATTGATCGGTGCAAGTCCTATCTCTCAAACCTTTATGGTTTAAGAGATAGAACGTTTTAAAGTTCCCCTCTCCCTGATGTCAGCTGTAAAGCTGACAGCAGGAGATTCAAGTCAGCCAACTCAAGGCAACTCTTCAACAGAGCCGAGATACCAAAAAGAAATACTTCACTGGAATGGTCTACAATGTGTGCCTGGTTTGCAAGGACACTTTGCAGACCGTTCCATTGAAGTAGTTCCTTTTCGATTTCGGTATCTCGGCTCTGTTGAAGAGCCACCTGCTGGTCCCTGGACCAGGATCTCCTGATGTCAGCTTATAGCTGACGTCAGGGAAAGGGGAGGTAGAGGAGAAATTTCAAACATTCTATCTCTCAAACCATAAAGGTTTGAGAGACAGGACTTGCACCGATCGATTTCTTTGTAATTTATCTACAATATTACTTTTTAGTCATGTAGAACATTACTATCCCTTTAAAGCGGCCCTTGACTATAGTTCTATATAGACTGCTGTAGCAACAGCGCCACCACACAATTATAGGCCATGGAAGTACTGCACCCACAAAATATCTGAGCTGCAATAATTCTCAGTAAGGTAAGTACCCTTGTTATACTATGAACCTTGCTATATATATATATTTTTTTTTTACCAATAGTATGCATTATTATCCCTTTAAAAAGAATGATGTCAAGAGAAGACATTTTATGACCCATTCTATGTTCACAAAGTCCTTATTTTGTGCTTTTTCTATTAGGCAGGAAGTGCTTTCCTAACTTTTATGATGTTACAGAAAAAAACCTGATAACAGTAAATTTTAGAACGTATTATGTCTCTCCACAAGATGGAGGTAAAAGCAACATAAATCTCTCTAGAGAAGAGAAGGCTGTGATTAAACTGGAACAACATGGATGAAGTGCTCACATGGGAAATTATACTGTTAAATGTGTTTTGAAATAGATAATATTTTTCATTTAATGCACTTCATGTTCAATTGCCATGTTTCTCCCACAATATAATGGAGCTGGCTTGTAATCCCCACAGGTCTCATGTCTACAAACCAGTTATAGCAGGTTAATAAATAACATTCTACCACGTCACATTTAATTGCAGTTAGAATAACGGAGATACTGTATTTCATATTCTTACTGTATTTCATATTCTTAGGTATGATTTGGAAGCGGATTTCCTGCTCTCTGTAAAATGCATTGAGTCTGATGGAGTAATTCTAGGGCAGTGGTTATGAATCTTTTTCTGTTCGGGGCACCCCTAACACAAAATCTACAACATTCGGGGCACCCCTAACATATTTAATGTACTTTATCAAGGGCATAAGAAGGGAACAATACATAAATATACAGTTATTATTAGGTTTTACAATCATAATAACAAAACTAAATCTATTGTGCATAACAATTTCTATAAATATTTATTTAAAAGTCCATTTTTGTCAGTCTTCATAGAAAACATGGAGCACCCTAAGTTGATGTCCGTGGCACTTTGGTGGATTAGAATCACTGTTCTAGGGTAAAACAATAGCAATATTGGTCACAAGTAATAAATCCCCAAATTCGAATTGATTTAAAGTGTATATGTCATTTAACCCTTTGAGTGTCAGAGCGGAACGCAAAACATTGCGTCTAGCATTCAAAGGGTTAACAACAAACTGGCCTTTTTGAAAGAGCTATATGTTTGCCATTTTTATTTCAAACAATAGTTTCAGATATTTAACGTCTATTATTTTTCGGGTTAAGCAAATGAGCTAGCACTGGCTGGTTTGAAGTGGCAGTTGGGAGGGAGATGCTAGCAGGTGCTGCTAGGCAAGCCACTGTAGGCACTCTTGGCTCCACCCATGGTCACATTATCCTGCCCCCCAGTCCCATCTACTGTTTCTTGGTGAAGAAAATACCCTTGGCCTAGAAATAATTAAATGAGCTTTAATTACTTGGTTTCTAGAGAGATCTCCAATGCATTCCTCCATGATGTGTTAGCAATCTTCAGCATCCAAGGGGTTAAATAGTAACCTGTAAAGGGGTGTACAACTGATGCAGGGACGTTAGCATTGCTCTGGGCACGTCCAACATTCAGAATGTGGGTGTGGTCAGCACACTCTGCCTACTCTGCCTATTGGGAAATGCGGCCAGGACATTAGTATCTGTCACATGGTTGTGTCAGCCAGTCCCGTCTAATTTGTATAAACTGACAAATAATTAGCGTTAGATATCTCAAACTTGTTTTAATTACACAGTTGCTAACAGAATTGTAGATGATTTTGGAATCTCTTTCAAAATCACCTATTTGTTACAAAGTGACAGTTCAATTTTTAATGCTGCTTTTAACCCCTTCAATACTAGTAAGGTCTCCAAAGCAAAGCGCAATTTAAACCAATATATTTGTTTATTTGTTGCCTGTGCCAAAGAATTATACCAGTTCTACTTCTTTTTTAGCATCATATTCCTTGTTTTTTTCTGATTTTGTTTTCATTCTTAGTAAAAAGGGATCATTTATTTATTTACAGTGCAGATAGTAAGTAGCTGATGTCAAGACATAAGCTATATGTAAAGGTCCGGCTGCCACATCATAAATTTAATACTGGATACTTATGGACAATTCATACTGCAGAGCAGCATATGAACTACTGCAACTCACAGGTGTGGACAACAGCTGGCTGTTCAACTGTTGTTGAACTACAGTTGTCATCATCCTCAGATGGCTGTTGCCTGGCTAAGGGTGATAGTAATTGTAGTCAAAATCAGCTGAAGGGACACTCTAAGACTGCAGTGGTTCTGGAAGTATGCAAGGCTGTTTTAACATCAATGTTCAGGTGTCCAGGCCCCCACAAAACACAATAAAGGTGGGGCACACCATTCTGTCTTTTTAATGTGTGACTATGGTTGTGGAAACTCAGAATTGTGTGGCTATGAATGGGAAAATAGGTATTCTCTAAAGCTGCTGTGGGTGAACCATATCTGTTACTATACAACATTCTATGAAGTTAGCTGAATGCAAACTCAAAGAGGAGCTGACACCTTTCTTGACAGAATGTGCCTGATTACTCAACCCCATTAATTTATTCCAACTCTCTGGGGGAAGGTCATGGAAGCATCAGAAGGAGTGAAGCAACTTAAGGACAGGTGAATAATTCATTTTCCAGACGGTGCCATGCAGTCTTTACTGAATTTAGGAGTCCCTAACCATTCACCTGCTGAAATTGTAACCTAATCTCAAGAGATGTCCCATGGTTATTTGATCAGGCCTTGGAATGAATAGCTCACCGGAGACATCCTTGTATTGTCCTCTCATATATTTGTTAATTGTTGTAAGATCTCCTCTTAGTCATCTTTTCTCTAAAGTAAATAAACCAAGACTGTCTTGTCATTCCTGTTACATCAAGTATTGACAAATGATGGCAGCAGCACACAAAGAAGGAAACTTCAGTGGGGGATCACTCCAGCAACCACCCCCAGTGCCTCCTAGGAACCACTGAATTTACAGAAGCTTCATGATATAACCACTTTATCAACTAACTGGCCAAGACGTAACAATGTTGCTTCCAGTGATCAATATGATCCTCAAGCTGTAGGACACCAAAAACCCTACTGAGACAACCATCTGCTGATTATAAACTCCTTTTCAGCTCACAACTGATGACTATAATTCTACCTCTATATAAATCCTTGGTAAGGCATCATCTAGAATATGGAGTACAGTTTTTGTGCACTAGATCTTGAATAAGACATTGTTCAACTGGAAAACCCACAGATAGGTACAACAAAACTGATAAAGAGTTTGGAATATTTTAATTATAAAGAGTGAGTAGCCAAAGTTGGTTTACATTAGAAACAAATTGTCTAAGGAGATATGAGGCAATTTACAAATACATGAGGTCATTATAAAGAGCCTTCTGGGGAACTATTTACTCAAAGAGCTGAGCAAAATAACAAGGGGGTCAACAGAGCAAAGACACTTTTGACTAAAACAAAGGCAGAACTATTTACTGTAAGGACAGTAAGGATGTGGAATTTTTTTACCTCTGGAGGTTGTGATTGCAGATACTGTAGATGTTAAAAAAAAAAGTAACTCTTACATTCCTAGCATAGATCAATATTGAGAATTATGACATTTGGTTTCAATGCATATTGGATGTTAATCTTGGGAGATATCCAACTGCCATTTGGAGTCAGGAATAATTTGTTTCCCCCTCTTGGGCTTAATTAGAACTAGGTTCAACAGTTCTTTTTTTATTTCCTTTGTATCACAAGGATGATTTGACAAAGGCAGAACTTGATGGATGTAAGTCTTTTTCTCCCTCATCAACCATTATACTATGATCTAAACAGATACAACTATTTGAAAATGGTCAGTTAATAACACTCACCCATTTGAAACTATCCAGATTTCTAAATATCACACCTCCATTCAGGTAATTTATACAGTCATTGACAGCCAATGTCATGGCATGTTATCCCTAGATCTGCCTGTCTGCAGGGGATTCTATAACAGCCAGCCAAACTAGAAGGCCAGATCAAACCAGTTTCCCAGAAGCTAACTAGCAGTAGACTATAACAGAGTTCAAATGCAAGGTAAGTATGGATGCTTGAAGGATATGGGAAAGCTTTCTGTTAAGAGCCACTTATTTTAACAGTTTTGTAGTCCATTTAACATGTAAATTAATATGATTTACTATAGGAATAAAAAATCAAAATACTTAGAGTCATGCACACAAAGAAATTAACAAATATTGGCCAAACAGGCTGTATCATAGTGGAGAAAAAAGGGACATTTTCCACCAATATCTCTCCTATGTCCCTTCATAGCTTATATCACATTAGTTTTGTAGTTCCACTTCTTAGCTTAGTGGGACCAACCAAACTAATTACTTGAAGCTGGTACAGGCATAAAATAGCAGGAATTTTGTCAAAGCTGAAATCAAGCACAGTTAAGGAGGAGAAAAACAAGAATAGAAGCAGAAAGAAGAATAAAAATAGAAAGTAATGATGCCCTAGAGGAATATGGAATATCTGAAATATCTGAAAGTAAATGTCCTCTTTTCTTCTGTGTCCCTCCATGGCAGTCATCCATTTGATGGGAAAGTAGCGAGGAAATTGGAGTAATTGGAAATGGGCAAAGTGTAAGGTCAAGATATGGAAACTAATGACCTAGGAACCTTGCTGCTGAAAAGGGCATCACTACAGCTTGCATGTCTACCTGTCCAACCTGTAATGCTTGATGAAGGTGGATATGGAAGACAACATAGCTGCTTTGGAAATGTTCTGTGTATGTTCAATGCCTTTAGCTGCCAGGAAAGGTCTTGAGATGCATAAAGAAATTAATTTGTATGGAGAGGTCACTGATAAAGTAAGTCCTTCCTGCAATGAAGATGGATAGGATGGGAAATGAACATGCAAATCAGGTCTGAATACCATATTCTTCTGAATCAATCTAGTGCAATAGCGATAGCTTCGCTCTTCCAAGTTTCCATAGGGCATTCTGAAAGATTTGGATTTGCGGTAAACTTGTGTCTAGATAGAGGTTCATGTCTTTTGGGTTGTGAATGTGGCTGTTAATAATTCTGCAATATTTGGCCATTTAAGTTTCTTCTTATTCCTGAATAAAAAATTATGAGGCCATAGGTTTTATTTCTTGTCCCCCAAGGTCTTTTTGATAATCACTTCTAGGTGCTTACCAAAAGGAGAGGTACAAAAATAGAAAGCATTTTCACATCAGACTATAGCCGAAGGGCACTCCTTGATGCCACAGAGATTTCAGTGGATTTAGCAGTAAGTCTGATTATATCAAAAACAATATTGATGAAATGGATTGCTTCTCTGATAAGGGATATATCCTTGAAGATCTTAGATCTGGAAGTGTTAGATTCCAACATTTCTTCCAAAACATTAAGCCATAAACCTGGATAGACATGCCTCCACAGTTGCTCGCTATAGTTCTTGCTATTGATAATTTGTGATGAATGATTATATCTTCCGTTCGTTTGGTCTCTCAATGAAGAGCCATGTTCCATCAGGAAAATTGTTTTAGTTGCCAATATGGCAACAGTGGTATCAAGCTCTGCATGCGGTTTAAGTCACCAAACTGGTTGAAAAAAAAGTAGGAATGAAACAAAAGCTGTCAGTATAATTAAAGTCTAAACATGTAGAACACTGTACTTAAGAGCACCATGGGGGAAGTGTTGGAAATACTTGCATTCTTAAGTGGTACTAACTTAACCTCCTTGGAAGGAGCACATGGGCGGAGGGGGGAGATACAATGAAGCTCCAGTTACACTTGCCCTTCACCTTTCTTGCTTACTACACAATCACTTCTCTGGAAAACCACCAGACTACCTGAGCAGTATGCTCACTCCAGCTCTCCATACTAACTATAACCTCTGCTCCACTACTAACAACTAACAGTATCCCACACTGCAAGAAAGAAGCCGGTCGATCTGCCTTCTCCTTCAGAGCTCCAAAAGACTGGAATAACCTACCAGAAATAATCAGATCTTCACCCAGCCTAAAATCCTTAAAATTAAAAACTTCTTTATATCTAAAAACAGTATGTAACTGTATATAATTGTAATATGTATGTATATTTATGTTTTTATGTATATATAATGATTTTCTATTTGTGTAAATATGTAATCCATTACTGAAAACTATCCAGGACATACTTGAAAACAAGAGAAATCTCAATGTGTTCTTCCTAGTAAAGCATTTTCTAAATAAATAAAATAAAAACGCTTTCTCCATCTCTGGAGAGCAGGACCAGTATCCACAAGTATGGCAGCAGCAGACTGAGGGTAATGTGACATGGGATGAGTTGGCAGGTGAACCTACCGGGCACCTCTAGCTGTGCATGAGATGTGTCAATTACACAAACACAGAGGCAGGGCTACAATGGTATAACAAGCAACTGAATTTCATTGAGGAAGTAGAATCAAAACATAGATAGATGAAAGAGATGAGGAAAATCTGTTAAGTAACCTCCACCTCCAAACTAGAGGTAGAACAGAATAACAGCAATACTATGACTGAATCTGCCTTAAAGTTATGTTTCACAAAAACAGCAGCTCCAATTAATCTTCATATTATTTGGGCCATGGAGAGTGTTTTATCAATACTGTCAGAGTTGTAGTTCAAGAGTAATTGAATGATAAAGTTTCCCCCTCCCGCCCCTTTTACCTAGTGTAAGCCACCTCCACTCAGATGTGGAATATGGTCCTGGGACCAGACAGTTCACAGCAAGGGACACTCTTCTTACTGTGAGAACAATGAAAACCCTGCCCCTGCTTGACAGGTTTTTCCTTATGATCACTGAGGTTTGTCCCTCTCTGTGATCCATCCGGACAGTCTTGCTGCTCTGAAGTGAGCAGTGTTACATCAGTAAAAGGGGCAGGAGGTGGATACTTTATCATTCAATTACTCTTGAACTACAACTCTGACAGTATTGAAATAACACTCTCCATGGCCCAAATACTATGAAGATTAATTGGAGCTGCTTTAATTGTGAGACATTACTATCTCTTTAAAGGGATAGTAATACTTCGTTTTAACTTTATTTTATTTTGTAGGCATTAAAAAAACATGAAGAATGATATAAGTCTTATCTCTGAAACCTTTACGGTTTAAGAGATATTCACAAACAAAGTATCCCTTCCCTGTTCAACCAGATCAGAAGGGAGATGCCCAGGTAGACTGCAGAGAGGGACAATCTTCAATTAAGATAATGGAAAAAGCTGAAAAACTTGTCAAGGGGGGAAGGGCTTTCATTGTTTTCATACAAAGAAAATTGTCCCCTTCTGTTATCTGTCCTGTCATACAACCAGACTCACATTTGAGAAGAGATGGCTTACACTAGGAAAAAGGGGCGGGGAGGGGAACTTTGCTTGTGAATATCTCATAAACCATAAAGGTTTGAGAGATAAGACTTATATCATTCTTCATGTTTTTTTAATGCCTACAAAATAAAATAAAGTTAAAACGAAGTATTACCATCCCTTTAAATACTTTTCATTGGTGGAGCTCCAAACCCATTGTGATTCATTCAGTAAAGGTACATGGAAGTAAGGTAGATATAAAGGGACATAGGTACAAAGAAACAGAGCAGTTCTGGGGCAAACCAACAATACTCCAAGGAAAAATACATTCCCAGAATTCACCTGTAATACTACAGAGGAATCCAAAAGGTTAAAAGCTCTTTTTTAATGAAAGGATTTTTTTTTGTGTGATCCAGAATTGCCCCTCATTTCTTTTGTTTATATAGGGCCCCTAATGTGGTGGAGTATCCAACATTATTTATATCCTTTATGATGCTAGTTTTTTCTAGCATTGAAGGGATTAATATTTTCTTCCATAGGGCACATCCAAGGGATTAATATTTTCTCCCATAGGGCACATCCAAGGGATTAATCCTATCTCCAATGAGGCATGTCTGTGGGGTTAATATGTTCTTCCATAGGACACATCCAAGGGATTAATCTTTTCTCCAACAAGACACATCCAAGGGGTTAATATTTTCCACCACATATCTGGTTTCAGTCACCGAATTGCACAGTGCAGGTGTTAAACTGCATCCCCTGAACACTAGAGGGTTACTGGCAGAGGATAACTAGGGAAGATAAATCATTTTCACATGTTGTCAAGCTGTACTTTCTTCTCTAATGCAGGCATCTTCCAGATGTCACAGTATATATTATCTGCACACACAGAAACAGCATTTAATTGGGTACATGACAGGTTTATGGGACTATAATATGAATAAGACGTGAGCGCTTGTGATATATGTGCTTATAATGAATCAATTCCTAAACAAGTGACTGTGATGTTTAAATGAAAGTCTATTCAATGGCATAAAAATGTTCAGCAGTACCAGGGGTGTGTGCAATGCATTGAAAAGTAATACATTACACACCCCTCTTGTCCTTAAAGAGTTAAAAGGATAGTAATGTTTCACAAAAACAGCCGCTCCAATTAATCTTCATAGTATTTGGGCCATGGAGAGTGTTATTGCAAAACTGCCAGAGTCGTAGTTCAAGAGCAATTGAATGATAAAGTATCCCCTCCTGCCTCTTTTACCCAGTATAAGTGGAATCTGGTCTCAGCAAGGGACAATCTTCTTACTTTGAGAACAATGAAAACCCTACCCCCCTTTTCAGGTTTTTTCCTTATGTTAATTGAAGATTGTCTCTCTCTGCAGTCCACTTGGACACCACCTTGCTGCTCTGAGGTGACCAGTGTTACATCAGTAAAAGGGGCGGGAGGGGTATACTTTATCATTCAATTACTCTTGAACTACAACTCTGACAGTATTGAAATAACACTCTAGATGGCCCAAATTCTATGAAGATTAATTGGAGCTGCTTTTATTATGAAACATTGCTATCCCTTTAAAGTAGACCTGTCACCCTAAGATAAAACGTTACAGACTAGCTAAATGCACCACTGTATATAGTAGTGTTGTTCCCTGATCTCTCAGCATACTTTTCTCTATTTGTATGGGGGGCATTCCCTTGAGTTTTCTGTGAACCCCCCCCCCCCAGTGAGCCTGTGTCGGTGGCAAATATCTCATTGCAATGCATTGAAAAGTGATCTGGCACTGTCACTAACAAAAACAAATACATAAAAAACAGGTAAATTGTTCTGATCTTTGTCATTGGTTTCAGAAAGGGATCCACCAATTGGCTAGAGTCTACTGACTCCCATTTTTTTCCTCCCCTTTCTGGCTTCAGAGTGGGCAGACCTTACTGCTCGATATGCAACCTTCAGCACTCCAGCTGTTCGGAACTGCTCTCATCATCCCCAGCCAGCCATTGGATGGGTGGGAATGATAGGAGTCTTCTTCAACAGCTAGAGAGATGAAGATACATTTTTTCCAAGAGAGGTTATGATGAAGGCATAATTACAAAAGCTTTTGATAAATCAAAAAAATGCAAAAAGGGAGAAGATTTTACAGCCTAGGAATAGTAAGAAGCAGGAACAGAAGACAAAGTGTAAAAACGAAAGGGTTTCCTTTGTTACCATATTTAATATTTTTGCTCAAGACATTAAAAATATTTTCAAAAAACACATGATAACAAGTCTCCCAGTCGGAAGGAATTATTGGTAATCATCTGTCACTGGTATAAAAGATGTGCAAGAACATCAGGGGCTTTATAGTGCACAGTAAACCAAAAAATGGCTTGGAAAGTCCTGTTATGAATTTCTTCCCAAAAATGGTAGGCGATTTTAGGTGCAGCAAAAGAAAATGTCTGAAGTGTAAAAATTTGGAGCATAGAATAAACACATTCCAAAGCATGAAAAAAGATAATAACAATTTATTCCATTCAACAATTTATCAACTGTGACACCGTCTTTGTTGAATAGATTTCCTGTCCATGTGGAAAGAAATATATAGGACGCACAACCCGAGAATTCAGAAAACGAATCAGAGAACACCATAGAAAAATAGAACACAAGGATAATGACCATAGTGTTCCTAGGCATTTTAATAGTTGTCTTATAGGCAAAAAAGAACAATTCTCTATAAAAGGAATAGAACATGTTCCATCTTCAGTATGCAGTATTGTGTAAAAGGGAATCCTTTTGGATGCATAGATTGTGAACTATAGCTCCAAAGGATTAAATGAAGAAATCTAATTAATCTAATCAATAAATTGAATCTAATGAGTTGACTACGGTAGGTTAGTTCAGTCATTAAAGGATTAGTAATGGTTAATTTTATGTTGATTTAATATTGTTGACATTAAAAAAAGGTTAACATCGATGTAAGTCTTATCTCTCAAACCTTTATGGTTTGAGAGATATAATTAGCTAAAGTTATCTTTTCCTGGTTGTTTTACTCAAGTCTGCCATCTAGCTGACAGCTGCAGATTCCAGTCGTTTGACCAGAAAGAGGCTCTTCAGCAGAGCTGAAATCACGCTATTTAGAAATAAATACTTCATTGGAACAGTCTACAAAGTGTGCTTGTGCTGCTGAAGAGCCACATCTGGTCAAGTGACCAGAATCTGCTTCTGACAGCTTTACAGCTCGTCAAGCAGAAAGGGGAGGGACCAGAGAACTTTGTTTTCCTATATCTCTCAAACCATAACGGTCTGAGAGATACGAATAAGTGCAAGTATTCTCTTTTAATTGTATCTACCATATAGTTAATACTTTTTTTTCTGACAGTACTATCCCTTTAAATAATATATGTGATTATCTCCTTGGATATCTTGGAGCAGTTAAAGTATAGTAAGTAGATGTATAACTTTTATATGTATTTCTTTATTTTATTTTATTCATTTTTAAATAGGTTTAATTGCTGAGAGTTTGAACATTCCTTTAAATTATTAATTTCCCTGTTATGCATTGTTATTGTATACATGTGAATGTGTACATATATTGTGTATATATTTGCACAAATCTGCTCTACAGAGCATCATAGCATGTTCCCTTTGGGAGGTGATATAGGAATGCTACTATATATCTTTATATTTTTTTCTCTATGAGGAGTGTACACAGATTACTTGCAAGGTTTTAAGGTTTTTTACATGCTGAAGATTGCCTATCCATGCTTTGAATGAATGTAGTATAGGTCCACTGACCCACACTATCCCCTACCATGTTCCTATTATATTCAATAACCTTGATGTTATTTGACCCTGTCTACACCTGCACTCACATACAATAAGGTAATGGTGATAATAATTACAAAGTGACGGTAACTGCTGTTTCTAGAAGTCTTATAATTTAAATAGATCATTAGAATTGATGGCCTCTATGTATAGAGGCAAAGCGGAGCTATTCTAGAGCTAAACCAACTGTGCTGTATGGAACAAATAAAACGATTAACCCTTTATTTGATGCATACTCCTCTCACCCTTAAAGGGATAGTAATACTTAGTTTTATCTTTATTTTATTTTATTATGTAGGTATTAAAAAACATGAAGAATGATATAAGTCTTATCTCTCAAACCTTTATGGTTTGAGAGATATTCACAAACAAAGTTTCCCCTCCCGCCCCTTTTACCTAGTGTAAGCCATCTCTTCTCAGATGTGGAATGCAGTCCATAGACTGGACAGATAACAGAAGGGGACACTCTTATTCCTTTGAAAACAATGACATCCCTGCCCCCCTTGACAAGTTTTTCAGGATTTTCCCTTATCTCAATTAAAGATTGTCCCTCTCTGCAGTCTACCTGGGCACCTCCCTTCTGATCTGGCTGAGCAGTGTTACATCAGTAAAAGGGGCGGGAGGGGGATGCTTTATCATTCAATTACTCTTGTACTACAACTCTGACAGAATTGAAATAACACTCTCCAAGGTCCAAATACTATGAATATTAATTAGAGCTGCTTTTGTTATGAGACATTACTATCCCTTTAAAGGCTAAGTAGGTTCATCCATTCTGCCTGCTTCAGTTTAACAAAACTGCAGCAACTATATGACTACATGGGCATGACATCCAGGGCTGACAAAAGATGTTCTCTTTTGGGGGGGGTTATATTTTAGGAGGTGTTAGTCCCCTTTAAGAAGATGCTTAACCCTGTGAATCAGTGAGGAAGCCTCAGAAGAGCCTGGGTGGGCACTGAGTTATTTTCTTGAATGCACAATTTAAAAAATAAAAGCCTATATATGACTTGTGCCGAAAATATGAAGTCATCAGGCCCTGCCAAAAAACAGATGTGGTGTACATTATTGATTTGAGTGCTAAAGAGCCAGTCCAATGCATTTTAACCCCTTGAGTGCTAGATAATTCTCCAATAAATTGCAAAATGTATTAGCGATATTTTTCACATCCATGGGGCTATGCAGTACATTCAACAACCACCTCTCAGGCACGCAAGGGTTAAGAAAGAAGTAAATGTATTATGTAAACCTATATATTATAGGAATTTTCCTTCTGGATAAACCATGGCTACTCCCACTACATGGAGATGCTTGATTCAAACATTATAGCACTGCAAACCTCTTATATTCTCTGAAAACAGACATATGGGGAGCGTACTTCCTGAACGTTCAAACTGACAGGAAGTGACTATGACCTTCTATAGAAAACTGTTGTCAGTGACTCACCTCTCTCATAGATTGTAACAGAATGAATCGAATGTAAAAAAAAAAAAACACTTTAAACTAATAACTTCAGAAAGATGCATCTCCCAAAAATAGGAATACCTTTGTTTTGCTCAACTGAAAAAGTCCTCTAGAATCTATTATTTTTTTATTAAAAATCTTACTGCACCTTCAAATATTGGTTTCTCAAAGGTGCAATAATTAGTTACACCAGTATGTATTCATTTGTTGCAATTGTTTGTTACCTCATTTTATACCTTGTTAAGGAGAACTAACACCTCCTATAACCCCCACTTACCATAATATGGTCGAAAATCCTAATTGCCCATATGAATTTAACTCTTGGACCTTTGCTCAAGAGATAACATTGTCAGTCAGTCCTGGGTGTCACTTGCATGGAGGCTTCAGACTAAAGCAGACAGAGTGCATGATCCTGCTTAACACTTTAACCCTTTGCTTTGCAATGCATTGCATACCACTCTGGCACTCAAAGGTTTAAAGATCCGAGGGATGTGCTACACATTTTGAAACAATGCACTGCATACCCATAGGGTCATGAAAGGGTTAAAATACAATATCCATAGAGCAGTATGAGATCATGTGGTCCTGCTAGCAACTGTCATATCCATCAGAATGGACATGACATTGTGGACTGATTGAACATCTTATCTCTTGAGCAAAGGCAGAAGGAAAAATTAATTAGGGCAGGTGGGATTTTATGGCCATTGTAAGGTAAGTTGGGGTTTACTATTAGGAGTTGTTAATTCTCCTTTAAAAATAAGAGGCTTGCACTATAAATTCCTGACACCCTCCACCAAAAGTCTTTATTAAAAGATAAAAAACTTTAATTAAATCCAAAGAATTTGGGGGAGATTTATAAAAGTGGAGTTAATGGAAAGAGGCGTTAAAATGGCTGTATAATGCTAACCGGAGCTTGATGTAATGATAGAAGTCATTTACACCACACCAGAGGGAAGTGTGAACGCAATCCCTGGGGCAGCTGGGAGGGAGGTGGGAGGAGAAGAAGAGCTGTGCCGAAGATTTAGCGAGCCACATTATGCAGAAAGTGCCCAGTTTGAAGATTAAGGGAGCAGTAAACTTTTTTTATGAAAACACATATTTTACAGAGCATTTCCTGCTGAATAAAACAAGGTCACTCCCACTGCTGTCAGATGTTTTATTCAAAATTTATAGCAGTTTAAATAATCAGGAAGTGAATTTACTGTGTTTACTTCCTGATAGTTCTAATTGACAGGAAGTGACTCAGCAGTTTCTATCACATTCTATGGAGAACTGTATGTCTCTGACTTTTCTCTCCATTATAATCTAACAGGAAATCTAATTAGAATTTGACCACTAGAGGGCACTGCTAATGTAAAAAAACATGGGTTTAAACTGTAATAACTCTGGAAATATAAATCTCTCTGCAGTGGGAGTACCCTTATCTTACTCAATAGGAAAATCCCTACAATATATATTTTTTCATAAAAAAGTTTACTGCTCCTTTAAATATCTTTAAAAGTACGTACATGAAGAAAAAACACCTTTACAAATACTACTTTATTAACTAAACCTATGGTAAAACATTTTTAAGAATGTTCCCCTTAAGTACGTTTGTAAAAAGTGGCTCAGAGAATTTATTTGTGATAATTTAGCAACAGGATTTTCACCAAATATTTAAGACCGTATCTGACCTGTTCTTATTCTTTACCACATTTATGAATGTAGCTAGAAATACCAAAACTCATAATAATGTTCAAAAGAACTCAGGGGGAAATTTATAAAACTGGAGTTATAAAGAAAGTGTCTGTAAAATTATCTCAAAGTGACATAAATATATGTAAAAAGGTTTACCGATATTTCCACTAAGTGATTACTACACACAAATGCCTTTATTTTGGCACAATTTGCCTAATGCACCAAAATAAAGTCAGGTTTAGTGATTAAATCTTCACACCAGGTATAACATGTTCTTAATGGAATAATAGAGTCACAGTTATGCGTGCAAAAAATACTCTCAGCTGTGAATTTTCTGCTAAATCCTCAGAATATTCTCAAATAGGCATATTTATAAACTTAATGTTACTTTTTTTATAAATATGACCCAACATTGTGAATTTTAGTGCCAGTTCTTAAAGGGATAGTAATACTTGCAAATTACTAATCCCTATATTGTAGCTTTGTTAAAAAGAAACTTATTGCCCCCAGTGTCATTTCTCAAACCCCTATGGTTTGAGAGATGATAGCGCTCAAAGTTCCCCCTCCCTCCCCCTTCCTTGACTGAACGCTGATGTGGAATGCAGTCCATAGACCAGACAGATAACAGCAGGGGACAATAATCTTCCTATGAAAACAATGAAATCCCTACCCCCCTTGACAAGCTTTTCAGCTTTTTCCCTTATCTTATTTGAATATTGTCCCTCTCTGCAGTCTACCTGGGCACCTCCCTTCTGATCTGGCTGAGCAGTGTTATATCAGTAAAAGGGGCGGGAGGGGGGTACTTTGTCATTGAATTACTCTTGAACTATAACTCTGACAGTACTGAAATAACACTCTCCAAAGTCCAAATACTATGATGATTAATTAGAGCTGCTTTTATTATGAAACATTACTGTCACTTTAAACTAACATCACACTACAACAGAATTGCACTGCAGCTCCTGATTGATGCCTGGATCAAGACTCAGTTCTCTCTCATGTGTTTTGAGCTCTGTCTGGAAGCCATTTTCTTGTATCCCAGCAGAGGCATCACGTCCTGTCATAGTAGGTAATGGGCAGTTTTACTTCTAGTGTATATAAAGATCTGTGCTGTGAAGTCTTCATTCAGGGAATTTGAATTGTCCCAGAAGGGGGCTGCCCAGGACAAGGGACACATACTTAAAATCCAAGTCTGTCCCAGGCAATCAGGGACACATGGTCACCCTAACGGATAGTAACATTTGATATGTAAAAAAAATATACATTGTATGGTTTATGCTCCTGAGTAAAACAAGGGTACTCCCACTGCTGAGAGGTATTTTATTCTTGCACTCAAATTTTAATTTTTTTTAGGTGCAATGTGTAGTTGGCTTGAAATTGTACAGTGGCTCTGTTGCTACACCATCCTATGGACAGCTCTGGTCAGTTGACAGTAAATTTCCATAGGACATTGTAGCAACAGCGTCAATGTAAAATTTCAGGCCATTGTGATATTGCACCTAAAAATAATTCAAGTTTGAGCTTCATTCACTTTTGAATAAAACACCACCAGCAGTGGGAGTACCCTTATTTTACTCAGGAGGAAAAACACTACAAGACAGATTGATAGATAGATAGATATCTGCCCGGTCGTGGGGCAGTCACGCGCAGTAGAGACTGCCAGCTCCATGGCTGATACAGAGCTGTATCAGCAGAGGCGCGGGCAGTCTCTACTGCGCATGACTGCAGCACGCGCAGCAGTGTCTACTGCGCATGTCGCAGCGTTACACACGATTTAGCAAATTATTATATAGGATATTTAATTAAAAGACATTATAATTAACCAAGTTTCTAATGTGCCTTTTAGTACAAAATGTTAAAATAAAGTGCAGAGTAAAGGAAGTACCAAATCTTCTAGACACCCATGACCCTCTCGTTGCTACTAGTGGCATGCAGAAGACAATTTGGGGCCTAAGTAGCTTAGTAAGTTGGCATTAGGCAGGAGAAGCATTATAAATTGGCTTCTGCTTGTATTTTGGCTCAGAATCATACTAGCACATCCCCCTACTGAGTTTTTATGATCTCTGGCAGATACACTTGCGTCACCTACTTATTTTACAGCCTGAAAGTAATTCTGTTTCTTAGTTTTCATGTTAATACAAATGAAAGATCATACTAATAAAAGAAAAGGACAATGTTTACATTAGATGGAAAACTAAATTGAGAGGGGAAGAAAGAACAATAGGAGAGATTTATAAAGTGTTCTTGTCCATTTTTGCAAACAGATCCTTAAAATGTTGTTATTCTTTTATTATGAGTGTTGGTATTTATAAAGTATTCTAGTTAACCTTTATAAATGTGGAGACAGCAAAAATAAAAACAGGTACGTCATGGCCTTAATTTTTGGAGAAAATTCTATCACTAAATTGTTCCAAATAGTGACATTTCTTTATAAATACACTACTCCACTTTTTACTAACTTTCTTACTCCATTTAAAAAAAAAAAAATAAATACTACATGGCGTTATGTCTTCCTAAACTGTCCTTAAAGGGATAGTAATACTTCATTTTATCTTTATTTTATAGGCATTAGAAAACATGAAGAACAATATAAGTCTTATCTCTCAAACCTTTATGGTTTGAGAGATATTCATAAGCAAAGTTTCCCCCCCACACCCCTTTTACCTAGTGTAAGCAATCTCTTCTCAGATGTGGAATGCAGTCCATAGACCAGACAGATAACAGCAGGGGACAATCTTCTTCCTATGAAAACAATGAAATCCCTGCTCCCCTTGACAAGTTTTCCAGGTTTTTCCCTTATCTTAATTGAAGATTGTCCCTCTCTGCAGTCTACCTGGACACCCCCTTCTGATCTGGCTGAACAGTGTTACACCAATAAAAGGGGTGGGAGGGGGATACTTTGTCATTGAATTACTCTTGAACTACAACTCTGACAGAATTGAAATAACACTCTCCAAAGTCCAAATACTATGAGAATTAATTAGAGATGCTTTTATTATGAAACATTACTATCCCTTTAATACTTTTATAACTACCACTGACAATCTTACAGCCATTTTTACACTTCTTTTCCATTAACTCCAATTTTATAAATCCCCCCAATGCCCCATATTTATAGAAGCAAACAGAAGTTATTCTGGAGAAAACCAATAGGGGACAAGTAAAAATTCCTGTTACATAAAATTGTGTGTTTAATCCAATGAATGCTAGAAAGGTCTCAGGTGCATTGCTTTCTTGCCTTCAAGGGGTTAAAAAATAAATTCAAGGTAGGTGAAGGACTGTGAACTCTGACAGCAGAGGCTGCTTATTGGAGTTTAGGAAATGTGTTGAAGTGTCACGTTAACATCTCAACACACCCCCCTTGCATAAGATAATGGCTCATTATTCAGCATTTCCACATGGAAATGAGTCATGATACTTCATTTCCATATGGAAATAGGTCATTGTCGATGTGATGAATAAAAATTTGTAAACCTGTCAGATGGATATCAATGTGGGCAGATTTTCGTCAGAATGCTGATGACGTGACGTCTTAGACACTTTAGTGAATACTATCGATGTGCCCTCGACACAACTCCGACATTTTCAGCCCTCTTTGAACTATAGTGAATCTAGGCCAAGGTGCGACGTAGGGAAAAGAAATGGGAGGGGAAAACTTTAAAATAAAATGAAATTAAGTATACAATGTTATGGACATTTACAGAGGTACTGTTCATAATAAAAAGTATAAGGAATAATTGATCTTAACTTCATATGCTGACATTACAATCTATTTAACATCACAGTATACACGTAGGTTAGAAGAAAAAAAAGAAAACAATATAAAATAGTTTAGCGGTCTGAATAAAAATTCCTCCCCACGTACCTTTACACTGTTAATGAACATCTGTTCTGCTTAGGTAAGACACTAAGCCATTATCTTGTGCTTGGATTTCTATTAAAGCCAGAGATGAGGCACCATTTGTAGTATTAGCATATGGTACCAACAGACCGTATCAACAAAACACAACACTGTACTAGAAACGCACAACTCTGATAAAGTAAAATTGGACCTTATTCAGGTGATTTTAAAGTGGAGGACTTAAAGGGATAGTATTGCCTTGTATTTATAAACATTACTTTCGTAGGCATTCAAAAATAAAACGTAATGCCTCCAGTCTCATCTCTCAAACCTTTATGGTTTGAGAGATATTTAGGATCAAAGTTCCCCCTTCCTCCCCTTCCCCCCATAACGGTTTGAGGGATGGGACTGGGGGCATTACGTTTTATTTTTGAATGCCTACAAAAGTAATGTTTATGAATACATGGCAATACTATCCCTTTAAATCAAGCTGGACACAGAACAAGTCAACAAACAATCTTCCCCATTACATGCATTCTTAAAGGAACACTAAAACTAATACCTAAATGGACTTGGGTTGTAAACACTTAACCCTTTTTCTGTCAGAGAGGTATCCAATGCATTTCAAAGCAATACATTGGATACCCCTCTGGCACTCAAAGGGTTACACACCCCATACCTCATACCAGAATCTGTAAAACGTCATTGTTTTCTAAATCCTAATATCCTGTCTAAGATATGCTCTGGAGGAACAGATAGTCTTGCCTTTTCCATGACCAATGAATATCCAGAATTGTTACCCCTCTGGCACTCAAAGGGTTAAATGACTTTATCGCTTATCACTCAACACAAACATCACAAACAGGTGGGGCAAGCTTAAACATACTTTGGCCAAACTATGGAACAAAAACCTATATTTATTAACACAATATCATAATATATGTTTATACAGGGTGCACATCTGCACAGTTTGTATGGAGAAGCACAGGTTTGTTTTTTGTTTACATAAATGCTCTCTGCACTGGACACTTTACAAGTCCTATTAAAAGCAAGTCTTAGATTAAATTTGAGAGACTGAACATATGAATAATTAAATTGTACACATGCTAGATGTCAGAAATTGATATTTAAAGTTATATCAACCTATTTCATTTTTGGTGGTAATATTCCTTTAAAGGAATATTCAGGTTTTATTAAAGAAATACTTAATGTTGCAAGGCTATTTCTGCTAGGAAAAACAAAGATACGCCCCCTTCTGGTAGAGGATTAATTCAAAAGTTATTACATCCCAAGCATGATTTTCATTTGCTCAAACTGTTAATAACAGCACCAACCACTGTTAGGGTTGCCACCTTTTCTTAAAAAAAAATACCGGCCATGGCATTCTCTCCATAGACTTAACATTGGACAGAAGCCAATTTTTTATCGGCCTGCCGGTAAAATACCGGCTGGGTGGCAACCCTATCTACTGTACATACTGTATTTTTTATAGTGATCTCGCTTGAGTCTTAAAGTGGAACTACCACTTTAGCTAAAGTCGCCCTGCAATACTTAGGAAGGTGGCGACTAGCTTAGTAATAGTTATTTTACCTCTCAAAAGTGCCCCTGAGTAAAGTAATCAGTAATATTCCAAGACTGACAGGCAAGTTAGTGCAGTCTGTACGCCTGTGCCTTCGGTCCTTTCCGGTGCTGTTCGGGCCAATGCGAGGCTTCTGAAGGGAGACCAGGACTGACAGATGTCTGCACTGATGCCTGGTTTCTGGTCTCTGAAGCTTAAGGATTACATTACAATCGGCTACTTTTGAGAGGTAAAATAACTATTGTTAAACTAGTCGCCACCCGCCTAAGTACTGCAGGGTAACTTTAGCTAACGTGGTAGTTCTGCTTTAATCTAAAGTTATCCATACAAAGTGATAGCAACAATGCCAACTGGTAGCTGCAACAGACTATTGAAGTTTAATTAAAAAGAGAAAATTAAAAAAGTTCCATCAATACAAATGTTTTCATAATGACACTTTACTGCATTTTAATCATCAAGACCCTATGGGATCTATAAGAAACCCTTTTTTAATTATCACAAATGTATTCATTTGGTCTATATTCTTTGTCTAAAATCTGAGGAAATTAACTGCCACCCTCCCATTATGGGACATTAAGCTGTTCTTATTAACCTCACATATGCTAAATTGGTCTCCAACACACTGGTTTGCAATAATTTGAGTTCTTTACCATCCTAAAGGTTTAAAGGGCACAAGACAGTGAGATCCTTTTGGGCACCATAGAGTCCACCAATGCATTGCCATTAGTCTAAAAGCCCCCTCTTCCCAACCACCACAAACACATACAAGGTCAGGTTTACATCTCAGGTAACCCTATGCAAGGTGCCTAAGAAGCCCTTTGCCACACCTATGATCATGCCTCCACTCCTAGTCCCACCCACTTTTTCCCAGTAGAGAAAATACTATCAGGATATAACCTACAAGCACAAAAAAAAGCCTCAACCTATTGGTTGTTAGAGAGATCATCAACGCATTGCTGTGTAAAGGTGGGTGTGGCCAGCACCCTCAAAACTTGCCTATTGTGTATAATGGGAAATCAGCCCTGCCCTCCCTTCCAACACACACGTTATTGCTAATTAAATGTATCCCTATAGGACTGAAGTGCTAAGAATGGAGTTATTCTGACACAAGCCAACAATGCCAGAGGGAAAAAATAAAAGTTTCCATTGATTAAAATAGGGATTTTAACTCACCGGGGGAGTTTCTTTAAGCGGTGATAAAGTGCAGATGATTTCAACAGTTTATCACTTCTCCAGTTCCTATGTTATTCTATGGAGATAATCCACTAACATTTCTTAAGTTTTGGAGATCTTAGTGCATAGGCTCCATAGAATAGCATGGGAACTGGAGAAGTGATATCACTGGAGAAGTCATCTCCACTTTATCACCTCTTTATCACCGCTTAGTGAATCTCCCTCAATGAATTCTGGAGAAGTCTCTAATACATTGTAGAGAGTATCCAGAAGAGATTTAAATAGGGCCTTAATCTCTTAAATACTAAAGACGTCTGAGATGAAATGACATGTATGCCCACCTGACATTCTCAGTGTTAACCCTCTGGGTGGCACTGCAGTGTGCAATGCATTGCACACCCCTCTGTCACTCATAGGGTTAAAAATGTCCATTAAAGTGTAACTTGACTAGCACACTGACAGCCAATTCATTAATTTTAAATAATAACAATGTTCTTCCACAAGGAGATAATATGCTAAATACTGCACAGAAACAATGTGCTTTCAGATTTACACTATTTCACAAAATGAATGATTTTCAGCAATTAATAGGAAGGGTTTTGCTGCTGTATAAACAAGAATCCTCAATGTATGTGCATGCACAGCAGGAGAGCCAATAAGAACTGGGTACATTATTGGTTTCTTATGCATTGCTTTAGCTTCTATAAATCATTCAGCGTTTGAAGTGGGATTTGCATCTGCTGAATAGTCAAAAGCAATGGCAATGTTTGCTTTGTAAATTATCATCATTAAGATTAATTGAGAACGAGACGGCTTATTCCGCAGAGCTCCATTATGAGGTAATAGAGTGATATATAGGCAAGACCAACAATTACAAATCAATATGTAGGGTTCTAAAGAGCATCTTGTGAAAGTTTATCATCTGTTATGGTGTGGGCAACCTGTGACTATGCAACTGTTATAAGGCTACAACTGCCATCAATGGAGTTACTTGGTTCCCCAAAAATCCAGGACTTGAGACATCATGATGAATTATTAGTGTACTGTGTAGCCCTATTGCTATACATGGGTACTCTCTCATGTTGATCCCCTGAAGAGACTCTTGTGATGCTGACCAGGGGGATGTCAATGAAGAGATTTGCATCATAAAGGATGCCTTGCTTAATCAGTTGGGTGGGGATTAATCATCTCTGAGTCATAAAGTGGGTGGGAAGTGAGCAGGAAGTGGGCATAACAGGGTGGGAAGGAGGAGAAGTGGGAAGGAAGAGGAACAGGGTGGGAACTGGGCAGAAATGGGTGGGAAGGAGAAGAAGTGGGTAGGAAGCTGGAGGAGCAGGGTAGGAAGGAGACAAAACTCGCCAGTGCCAAAGAATAAGCCTCTATCCCTGGAGACTCGCTAATTCAGTCTGAAACTAGAGTATCTGGAGCAGAACCAGGGAGTCCCCAGGTATGCCTATTGCATGAGAACCATTACTTAAAGGGATAGTAATACTTCATTTTAACTTTATTTTATTTTGTAGGCATTAAAAAAACATGAAGAATGATATAAGTCTTATCTCTCAAACCTTTATGGTTTAAGAGATATTCACAAACAAAGTATCCCCCCCCCTCTTCAACCAGATCAGAAGGGAGATGCCCAGGTAGACTGCAGAGAGGGACAATCTTCAATTAAGATAATGGAAAAAGCTGAAAAACTTGTCAAGGGGGGAAGGGCTTTCATTGTTTTCATACAAAGAAAATTGTCCCCTTCTGTTATCTGTACTGTCATACAACCAGACTCACATCTGAGAAGAGATGGCTTACACTAGGAAAAAGGGGCGGGGAGGGGAACTTTGCTTGTGAATATCTCATAAACCATAAAGGTTTGAGAGATAAGACTTATATCATTCTTCATGTTTTTTTAATGCCTACAAAATAAAATAAAGTTAAAACGAAGTATTACTATCCCTTTAACCCAAAGCAGCAACAAGACAGAGTGCTAAGCATGAAACCTGGGACTTTAGCCCCCACAATTATCACTCCTTATTTGAGCCTAGAAGAGATAGCCATGGTCAGTTGGGTGGGGTCATATAACCATTGCGCAGCCCATTCTTTCTCAGCATCTTCTAACCACAACAATGCTCTCTCCCATAATCCCATGCTGCTACTCCCCCAAATGCGTGAGCGTGCTGCAGTCTCTCTCCCATAATCCACTACTGCTCGCCACCCCAGTGGCTAAATGTGCTGCAATGCGCTCTCTTCCATAATCCCCTGCCATTACCTGCCCACTTGCCTGAGTGTGCAACAATGCTTTCTTTCTCCCATAATCCCCTGTTGCTACTAATCCAAATGCCCGAGCATGCAGCAATGGTTTCTCTTGCTCCCATAAATTAACCCTTTGAGTGCCAGGCTGGTACACAATGCACTGCAAAGCAATGCCTCTGGCAGTCACAGGGTTTAGGAAATATCCTGTTATTTGTAAATCTAACTAAAATCCAGATTAAATCCATGCCTTGTGCTAGCCATGATAATATGTTTAAATCCAGCATGTGCAGGGCTTTACACACCCATTGTCAGGATACACACCCAATATGCACTCAATGATGAACAAGAGAGCTGGTTTGCACCAGAATTACTCTAGTTTTTCTTAGTACATCAGCATACTTGACTAACATGGGGTATGCAAGTCAGAACCTGGCATTAAAAATCATGCATCTCTATGGCTTAGCCTTATATTTGTTTATTGATAAATGTCAGTGACTAAACAGAAATTTTATTTTATATCCCAGAATGTTTGTCATTCACCCTCTAACCCAGGGGTAGTCAACTGCTAGACAGTTGGCTGATTGGAGGTGACAAGAGTTGTCATCTCCAGAAGCTGGGGGTCCAATAACTGACAACCCTTGCATGAATTTCTTGAACGCTTGGTCTTTGGGCAGTTTTTATAGATAAAATTCTGGTCTTTGCAATATGTCTTCACTTCCACCATCTATTTCAATAATGGTGAGTGTGCTGCCATCTAGTGTCCATATATAAAACAGCGTGATATTTGTTCTAGAAGATTTATGATGACATTTTATTCAGACTAATAATCTCTTATAACGTTAACCGTTTAAGGGAAAGAGAGGTTAGTAATGGATTGCAAGGTAATGCACTGCACATCCATTTAGACTTTAAAGGGGTAAGAAGTGGTTTGCATAGAGATTTCTTACAAGAGCAATAAAGTTACAACAAATTAATTCACACTTGTAACTATTTATTAACCCTTACAAGCTGTTAATTGTGAGGAAGTGTGCCCTAGAGGTAGACTTCAATAAAGATAACTATATACAAGAAGCTGCAGATATAATCTGAAAATATATATAGACAGATACACACCACACCAGACTGCCGAATAAAGGACACTGACTACGGAAAGCCCTTTGTTTAACCAAATCATTATATGCAAAAATGATATACCACTTATGTACAAGCACATATTGTGTAAAGATCACCTCTATCCATATACCTTACACCAGAATTTGTCAAGTTAAAAAAAAGGGACAGTCCAGAAAAAACTCTTACATCCAATTTGCCCTTCTATACAGTGTTACAAAGCAGTTCAGAGCAAGTTATTTTAAAATCCACAAACTTTTCTCTCTAAACATTAAATATCTCCCTCAGAGGGCCGCTGCTCACTATACACAGGTTCGATGTGTACTCTCTTAAATCTGTAGACAACATAATAAAAAAGAACGCAAAACCCCTCCAACTGTATTTAGAATAATAATACATATGACCTCAAAAATTATATGCTCACCAGATGTCATGTGCTTCTGTAATCCTCCTTTAAAGGGATAGTAATACTTCGTTTTATCTTTATTTTATTTTGGAGGCATTAAAAAACATGAAGAACGATATAAAACCTTTATGGTTTACAAAGTGACGGTAACTGCTGTTTTCAGAAGTCTTATCATTTAAATAGAACATTAGAATTGATGGCCTCTATGTATAGAGGCAAAGCGGAGCTATTCTAGAGCTAAACCAACTGCGCTGTAGGGGACAAATAAAACGATTAACCCTTTATTTGATGCATACTCCTCTTACCCCCAAAAGGGATAGTAATACTTCGTTTTATCTTTATTTTATTTTGTAAGCATTAAAAAAACATGAAGAATGATATATATGTCTTATCTCTCAAACCTTTATGGTTTGAGAGATATTCACAAGCAAAGTTCCCCTCCCGACCCTTTAACCTAGTGTAAGCCATCTCTTCTCAGATGTGGAATGCAGTCCATAGACCAGACAGATAACAGCAGGGGACAATCTTCTTCCTATCAGAACAATGAAAGCCCTGCCCCCCTTGACAAGCTTTTCAGGTTTTTCCCTTATCTTAATTGAAGATTGTCCCTCTCTGCAGTCTACCTGGGCACCTCCCTTCTGATCTGGCTGAGCAGTGTTATATCAGTAAAAGGGGCAGGAGGGGGATACTTTGTCATTGAATTACTCTTCAACTACAACTCTGACAGAATTGAAATAACACTCTCCAAGGTCCAAATACTATGATGATTAATTAGAGCTGCTTTTATTATGAAACATTACTATCCCTTTAAAGAAAAATTAAATGACTTCCATAAGAGAAGCAGATAAAGCAGGGGCTACTGCAGTACACAGATACAACTGATTATCTTGGAGATCAAAAATTGTATCACCAGTTGGACAACTACCCTAGCACCTCCTTTATAAAATCTTTAAAGTCCTTCTTCAATAAACCCTATAAAAAGGAATTAATAGTCATGAAGAATATGGTTATATTTTATATTTATATACCTTTTCTGTATGTTTCTTTTTCTGTCATATTCCCACAGTACTTAAGAGAGAAGAAACCCCTCTGGGCATCCAATAATTTCAGACATAAACAGTATGTCTTCTGATCTGTTGGCATTCTTGGATTTCTTCCTACTGAGATAAGCAATTAAACTGCTGGTCTACATAAGGGTTTCACAGCATGTCTTACAGACACTGTCTTCACTTACATGGAATGCAGTATTATGGGCTGTAGTGACTTTGTTCTATACTTTTATTGATTACAGTTTGGGTCTGGAAGCAATAGCCTATTTTTTTAGATCAGGACCCAGATATGTCTACTTTATAGAAGGTATTTATCCTTAAAGTGGTTCAATTTATTACCATCACAATTTAGTTGCCTTCCAATGGGAATTGTATCTCCAAACCAACAGTACTACCATGGTGACCAGATTTGCTCCTGGTTTTGCCATTCAATTCATTGTCTATTTGGAATGTGAACAATTATTGCACAATAACCCATGGAGGGCAACCCTGGTACTTTATGACAGATGCACTGATGGCATCATTATAATGTTGAGGGCTAGCAGGAAAGATCTTCAGAAGATGATCAATTTCTTTATTATTTACATCAAAAGCAATGAATGCACAAATGAGATTAATAAACAGAAGATTCTTTTTTGGGATTTAAAACTTTTAGTCTACAGAGAACGTATCTCCAGTTCAGTATATGTGAACACAGTCTCTAATAACCATTATCTCTATGAAGACAGTTGTCATCTGAAAAAAATGGAAAACTAATATTCCCTTTGGTCAGTTCAGTAGGCTGAGGAGGAATTGGAACAATTTGGAAGAAAAATATTCAGAGAGAGGATACCCAAATTTATATGTCCACTCCTTGTATTTCACCTCAAATTCAATTACTTATTTCAGACTGCCTCTTGGACATATCCTCACACAACACCCACCTTCAACAATACAGTTGATGGAATAGACATTTATCCAGTCCGCTCCGCACGCTGCCTACGGGCCTTATTTGATTCCTCCCTTTCCTCCTCCCCTCATATTAACTCCATGGCTAGATCCTGTGGCTTCTTTCACTGCAACATTGCTAAAATCCACCTGTTCTTGTCACAAAAAAAACTACTAAAACTCTTGTGCATGCCCTTATTCTGTCCCATTTACACTATTGCAATCTCCTACTAACTGGCCTCCCAACTTCCAATATTTCCAATATGCAATCTGACATAAGCTCAGCTGCACGAATAACCACACTCTGCCAAAAATCTGAACCTGCTCACATTATTCTTAGACATCTCACATGTCTCCCAATTCAGTAACGTATCACTTACAAAGTCCTTCATCTTACCTTTAATGCTCTCTACACTGCTGCCCCTTCCCTTACATACATTGAAGACATGGACATAGTGAGGCAGAATCACTGAGATCAGTTAACACAAAACCGTCTGACGCGTTTTGAGCTAATACAGCTGTTATTCACAGACTGAAGAAGAGCTTTTAATTACGAAATACACTGGGTCATTATTAATGTCACATAAGTTATTCAGTTGTTTTATAAGCTTGTTATTTTTGTTTTATAATAAATCTTTACCATTATAAAACATCCCAGTGCTGATTGACTTGGACAAGGTGGTTTGTTTTTAGAATTGTATATAATTTTTCAAAATCTGTGCCATTGAATTTTAACAAGGAGTTATTAACCCTTTGCAATGCCTTGGAATCCCACTGCACTCAAAGGGTTAAAAGAAGATTTTAGATGGGCATGCCACCTCCATACATCTGGGGTCATTATTTTAGTTAAACCATTTGAGTACTTGAGTGTTCTCTAACTCAATGTGCTAGATACCTCTCTGGCACTCAGACGGTTAATCTCTTACAGGGGTTCTGTGCCCTTGTTTCTTTTTGTTGTTTAACCAAACAAATTGCACTATAATAGACAAATAAATATTCCCATTGATTTAAATCGGGTGTTGATCCTAGTGGTCTCCAAAAAATTGCTTTGCAATGTGCTTTTAGGGAACTTTTTGATAATTTTATTTGTTTCCTATGGTCTATGTTTATCTTTGGGTTTTGGCCCATGGTACCCAGAACAGCACATAGTACCGTACCTGAGGTTCTACCAGTGGTCTGTAAACTGGCCTTGGCACTCCTCTCTTCATGGGACTTTTTATCTCTTACTAAGCAACCTAATTCCCTGCAGGCTTTGTCCACTGATTTACTACATTGCTCGCCTATCTTTAATGGAGAACTGTATCTTAAAATAAATTACTCATAATTAACATAATGATTTGCCTCTGTAAATGCCCCTCATACAACATGTTTGCTTTGTTTTGTTTGTGTGTTTTAGGGTTTATTTTTGAATTTGACCTCTTTTATAGTTGGCAACTAGTTGCTTCAGTCAACAATCTGATAAAGAAAATTGACGGTGGACTCAGCCAGTATTCTCAGTATACTGAGAATACTTGTAGTCAGTGAAAACAGGCAGGAAAGCCAATGTATTTGGGGATCTGGAGTACCGAACCAGGATGGGATGGGGCATCAGACAGGGTATGTTGGGATCTGTGATTACCAGTGGACAATGGAACCAGGCTGGGATGTCAGACAATGCATCTTTTGATAAAGCTTACAATATTCAATATTTTTCCAGTTGTAGCAGGGGGATTGCTTTTCTATATCTACCACTGTAGTGGACAGCGTATGGTTCTGTGGTTACTGTGGGAGAAGCCTAGGGGGGCGGGTGTAGTTCTGTGGTTACTATGGGGCAAGGCTGGGGATCAGTTTATGGTTCTATGGTTACTTCGGGGCAAGGCTGGGGGGACTGTGTAGTTTTATGGTTACTGCAAGACAAACAATTGTGTGTGGTTCTATGATTTCTGTGGGTGATAAGGCTTGAGGGACAGTATCTGGTTCTATGGTATCTGTAGGGGACAAGGCTAGGGGGACAGTATCTGATTCTATGGTTACTGTAGGGCAAGGCTTGGGGGACAGGGTGTGGTTCTGTGTTTTCTGTGGGGATAAGGCTTGGGGGACAGTGTGTGGTTCTATGGTTACTGTGGGGCAAGGCTTGGGGGACAGGGTGTGGTTCTGTGTTTTCTGTGTGGATAAGGCTTGGGGGACAGGGTGTGGTTCTGTGTTTTCTGTGTGGATAAGGCTTGGGGGACAGGTTGTGGTTCTGTGTTTTCTGTGTGGATAAGGCTTGGGGGACAGGGTGTGGTTCTGTGTTTTCTGTGTGGATAAGGCTTGGGGGACAGGGTGTGGTTCTGTGTTTTCTCTGTGGATAAGGCTTGGGGGACAGTGTGTGGTTCTATGGTTAATGTGGGTTGCACTGGAAAAAACTGCTCTATCAGGGGATTTCCCACCAAAGGCAAAACAGTGCTGTTTTTCTGCTTTTTTTCTCTTATGAGGTAATATGTTTTGTCCATCCATAGCTACCAGTGGGAACAAGGATGACATGTCAGACAGTGTATGTGGGGCTGTGAGTCTGACAGTTGACAGTAGCACAAGGCTGGTATATCAGACAGTGTATGTTTGAATCTGTGCGTGCAAGTTGCCCATTTATATCCTAGTGGCATGAGGACCCCTCAACAGAGTTTGCAGGTGGGCAGCATTCTCATAATGCCACTGCCTTAAGGGCAGAATTAATTTGTCACCCACTTCATTAGATGTCTTTCTCTAGTTGCAGGATCTACTGCCAAGTCCTCTCTTTCAATGATACAGCTGGAAGTCTGGTTGTATACTATCAGTGAACACCACACAAATGATAGCAGCTCTTACCTCCTATATAGACCTTATCCCTTTAATTTCAAGAATTAATATTGCAAAACAGTTTTAAAACAATAATATTGAAGCACTTGTTTGTGAAATTTGATTTTTGGACTACAGAACGGGTACGTTAGTCTGAGCTTTCCCTATTTGTTTTCAGTGCTCATTAGAAAACAGGACGTTGCCTGGCAGGTTCTGGAAGGCTAGGGGGAAGGCATGCGACAGGTAGAAGAAGGGGGAGAAAGAGAAGTGGTGGAGTGGAGGGAATGAGTATATTTGGGAAGTAGTGATACCACAGACCATGGAATTGAAAGGATGCCACACTAATGAAAACACAGCATTTACATTTTAATTTAAGTTAAATTAGTACTATAGCCCTATTTCAATTGTAACAACTGTGGTATCACAAATAGTGTAGCTCCATTTCAGTTATAAGCTCTGTGGTATCACTCATGTAACACCATTTCAATTGTAAGCACTGATTATCACTATGTAGTACCCTTTCTATTGTAAGCTCTATGATATCACAAATGTAGCTCCATTTCAATTTCTAAGCTTTGTGGTTTTACTAGTGTATCGCAAAATAAATTGTAAGCTCTGTTGTATCGCTGTGGTAGTCAGATCAATTTCAATTGTAAGCTCTTGGGTATCACTACTTTAGCACCAGTTCAATTGTGTGCTTTGTGGTATCACTTGAACTACGTCATAACATTAATGGTAATTATAAAAGTAATAAAGGGCTGCCAGCAGAGGGTTAATATAAGTTAACAGTAAAGACAGAATAGCATTTATTTCAGTATGAGAGAGACATCAGTGAGAGGAACTTTGAATGAATGGGCTCTCTGCTGTTTGGATTTTAGTTCCTTTGTGATTTATGGGGCAGCAGGAGCCATTCAAAGAGCCTCTCACTTGTCTTTCTCTCGTCATGAAATAAACAGTATTCTGCCTTTACTTTTTATTTATATTAACCCTCTGAGTATCAGTGAAGTGTTCAGTGCTCTGGATTCCCATCTGGCTCTCAAGGATATATTGACGTGTGTTTGGTTTTTTGGGTTGGGTTTTTTCTTGTTTTTTTTTTCATTTTTGATTATGCTGCCTCCATTTCAGACAAACTTACAGGCCTGAAGTCATCTTCTTGAAGCCTCCATTATTCTCTGCCCATGCTGCAGTGCCAGAAACTGTTGAATTAAACTAGTCCCTTTTTTATCATTTATTTATTATCCTTTATTTATATATAGCACCAACGTATTCCACAGCGCTGTATAATAGGGCGCACAATTGTAACTGTGTGTGTGGTCAGAATAAATGTCAATGCTCCTGCTACACCAGAAGCCAGCTCTTGATTTATGATGGCCTGTTAATAGGTTTGTATATTGTTGTAGTGTTCAGTTTATTTTACAATTTACATACATTACAATGCCCCAGAGAGACTTATTATAACCTTGACTTCAAGGGGCTCTTAATTAAGGGAAACGCATAAACTAACAACACAATTATACACAGCAATTCCAGGCAAATCCAAGACCCTTAGCCAACATGCAAATCTGGCCAGTGGTTGCTTTGGAAGAATGTTAAAGTGTTAGTAATGTCTAAAAAAAACTTTTTTGCATTTAGAAGAGCTTAAAAAGCTGATCTAAATGCAAAAAAAGTATCTCTTAAACCGCTATGGTTTAAGAGATACGGGCGTTTAAAGTTTGATTTCTCCTAAAGACAGCTGTAACGCTGTCAGCAGGAGATCTGTGTCGGTCGACATGCTGGCGCTTGAGAAGTGCCGCGATCTCGTTATTTACACAGAATCCCTTCATTGGAATGGTCTAAAACGTGTGCCTGAACACTAGGCACACGTTTTAGACCATTACAATGAAGGGATTCCATGTAAGTAACGAGATCCCGGCACTTCTCAAGCGCCTCAGTGTCGACCAACACGGATCTCCTGCTGACTGCTTTACAGCTGTCAGTAGGAGAAATCAAACTTTAAACGCCCGTATCTCTTAAACCATAGCGGTTTGAGAGATAGGTTTTTTTGCATTTAGATCAGCTTTTTAAGCTCTTCTAAATGCAAAAAAGTTTTTTTTAGACATTACTAACACTTTAACCAGCAGCACAATAGACAGCATTCATTATCTTTGGACCTTGTATTTCTGCTCCAGGCTTCTGTAGTTGCAGGTCCCTCACTTCCTTTTCCTTAGCAAAAAGGTTATACGTTCTCTCCCTGAATGTAGTAACAAATACCTGCTTCCACCATCCCTGTTGTCAAATCTGGTATAACGTCAGCAGCTTAAGCTTAAAGGGATAGTGATACTTAAGATGTAAAAAAATATATGTTATAGGATTTACGTCCCTGAACAAAACAAGGATACTCCCACTGCTGATAGATATTTTATTAAAAAAATTATAACATCTCAAACTTGAATTTTTTAGGTGCGATATCACAGTGGCCTTAAAATTTACAGTGGCGCTGTTGCTACACAATACTATGGAGATTTGTGGTCTATGGACCAGAGCAGCATGCAGGGTGACTGAGGGAAGAAGGGAGCAGCATCCTGCATGGGGTTAATGCATGTGATGTGTTAGACATCCCTCTGGCACTCAAATCGAGAACCACATACTTGCCAAATGGGTGTTAAAAATTGCACCACACTTGGAAAGAAGCACTTAAGCCTTGAAGCTGTCAGGGTCTCCCATACGCTGGTCCCACTTCAATTCTCAGCATTACCATATCGTAACCTAGGCAGCATCAGTATGAGGTTATGATGTCATTGTATAGAGCAGCCACACAGATGGGACAATGCTGAGGAGAACCAGAGCTGGATTGAGATGCAGGGGCTTTGCTGGCTCACATCTTAAGTAAAGATTTACTGTTTGTGTGACAGTGTGTACGTGTGTGTGAGTATGTATGCAACACAGCATGTATGTGCCATAGTGAAAATGTATGTATATGTGAGAATGAGTATGTATGTGTGTGTGCGTTTCTGAGAGGGTGTACTTGTGAGAATGTATATGTGTGTGTGTGAGTGTGTATGTGTGTGTCGAAATGTGTGAGAATGAGAGCATATATGTGATAGTATATATATGTGTCAGTGAGTGTTAGAGTGCATATAAGTGTATGTGTGCTTGTGGATATACATAGACAATGTGTACATATGCCATCCTTTACATCAGTGTCAGACCTTAGCTATTGGGGACTACAACTCTGATCATCCACAAATGGGCATAATCTGGGTCGTAGTTCCCAAATGCAGTAGGTCAAACAGTTGACTACCCATGAATACCAAGAATATAAAATAACTCGAATTATTATTATATTCACCCAAAGGGGTTAAAATACTCCAGGTCTGTATGCGTCAATATAATTCTGTTATTATGCTGTTTTCAACTGTTCGCTTACACTTAATTACATTTCTCAAAAGGAAATAAGAAAAAGGAAGGTGGGTGGATATGATCTTTCTACAGATCCTGTACAATTGTACAAGCATCAAATTATAATAACAATAGGGGTGTAAGCAAAGACCCACATACAATAGAAGAAAAAAAATGCAAATAACTGGGAAAAGTATAATAGAAAACATTGACTATCTAGTAGGCGGTTTATAAAATACAACCATAGCTTTGATTTTGTATTATCATCAATCTGCAGGGAAGAGGAGAAATTCTCGAGCAAATCAAATGCACCATGGGGGTCAAATAAATGTGTCCCAAATTCTCATTGGAATTGTAGGACCTTCAGTACTAGAGATGTCTGCCGTGCATTGCTTCACTGCGTTGTAATGCATTTCGTTGGAGACTCTCTGGCATTCAAGAATTCCCTGGAGAACAAGTGAATCCTAAAGGAGAGAATCATGTTTTGGTTAATGGCAACACTTGAGGACCTATTGGAGTATGTAAAGAAGCTAGTGGCAGCTGCTGAAGCCTTGTGTCTAGGGAGAAAATCACATGGAGGACAACACCAGCTGTTGAGCCTGAAGCCCTCACTCTGGCAGGCTGGTATGGAAGCTGCTGGAGAATCTCAGTCCCAGCAGTTTATTTTTCCAATGCAGAAGCTGGAGCCCAGGGGACAGGCAGACTAGGCTACTGGTGCATAGGGCCTTCACAGTGGTGGTAAATGCTGATCCTAATAGGAGGGAGCCAAAGAGTAATTTCAAGCCGCTGAAGAGAAAGTAGGAGCAGTGGCAGCAGGCATAGGCAATGGAGCACTGGTGGGTTCATGGGACTTCATTTTTCAGGGATCAGAGCTATCACCCCCGTGCACTGACACTGCATCTTAGGAGATAAGATTGCTGTGGGTGGCTGTGGGAGAACTGGATGTTAGTAGCACATTTTCTGGTGCCCTAGTGAAATTCTGCATTGACTACTGGTATGTCATGGGCATTTTCATTCAGCATGGGGACACCTGGGGGTTCCTGCACACAGGATGGTTGCTGGCTGAGTGATACAGGAATCATGATCTAGGCCTATGATGAAGTGCCATAGAACAGCTGTTGCATGCCTAGCATCACATGTGGTGGATGCTGGAGCACGGTGGGGTTGGTTGGTTATCTCTAACTTGGCATTGGCTTTCATGCCTCTCTTTCTTTACAGCCCCCCCCACACACACACACTTAATGAAGGGTGTGTTTCCTGTCTGCTCAGAGGTTGTAGCCAAGTTAGAATGCTGGTGTGACAGTCATTATACAATCTGTACCTCTACCACAAGTCCAGATGCCTTCAGGTATGGGGCAGTCAACAAGGGGTGGGGTGCCTGTCTGATCTTTGGAGTAATATGAGAGGCATTTATTGGAACTGTGGCTTTATTGGGCATTGGGTTTCCAATGTCCTGGGTGTGATACTCATCCAGAATGGGAGTCATTTGGCTGGTGGTCTGGAAATGTATTGGATTAATTAATCTTTATCTAATGAGCCATTGCAGGGAAACTTTGTTGGAGAAGGGTTTTTCATGGTTTTCTGGTGATAAATAAGGTTTGTGAGACACTTGCAGCCCAACATGGTTCACTAGTGGTTGTGGGAGTAAGGTATGTACTAGTGTCCTTGGTGGAGGGGGGTGGAGCTTTATGGCAGGTTTCAGGGCCATTCAGTTCTGGGGCTAGATGACGTGTTCAGTGGGTATCAGATGGCTTTCCTAGCTAGAGAACAAGTGACTTCTGTATCCCAGTTTGGCATTCTGAGCAGGGACACACCTCTGTTGAAGATGGATGTGGATGTGGGCTTTAGGCATTATCATCTGTGCTGGCTGATGGAAACATACAGTTTTTGGTAGAGGGAAGTGTACAGGGTAGCAAATCTGTGCTGGGCATTGCCCTCGGGCCTCCATCTGAAAATGGAGGTCAATGAAAGATTTGGAGGCAGGAGTTCCTCAGTTTATTCACTGATTCCTCTGGAAGAGGCTCTTCAATATAAGAAGGTGAAGGATAGTGTGAAGAAGGAAGAGAGGAAGCATAAGCAGTATGCTGGCCAGTGTGATTACAGAGCATTTTTTCACAAATGTTCCGCCTTGTTCTGCTACCAGATTATGAGCTGAAATGACTCATACACTCCACATTGAAACAAATCGTGAACAAATGGACAACTTAAATAAATAGAGGAGATAAAGATAACTGGATTTTGTATTGCTCCACATAGGGTTAATTGTTACCTTTATCTCCTCTATTTACTTAAGTCGTCCATTTGTTCACGATTTGTTTCAATATGGATTGTGTGAATGAATATCATGATTTGACATGGGAGTCACTCACATGCTCATTTTTGAGTATATGGGTTCATATATTCCAACAGCCCCCAATATGGATTGCGGGGGTTAATATCAACATGATCGCACCCCCCCCTTAAAGGGATTGTATGTATCTCTTTGGCTAATTCTTGCAGAGCAATCTCTAAGTCTAAGTTAAAGTTAGGGTTTATGGTTTAAGAACACTTAAAGGGATAGTAATACTTCGTTTTATCTTTCTTTTATATTGTAGGCATTAAAAAAACATGAACGACGATATAAGTCTTATCTCTCAAACCTTTATGGTTTAAGAGATATTCACAAGCAAAGTTTCCCCTCCTGCACCTTTTACCTAGTGTAAGCCATCTCTTCTCAAATGTGGATTCCAGTCCATAGACCAGACAGATAACAGCAGGGCACAATCTTGTTTCTATGAAAACAATGAAAATCCTGCCCCCTTGACAAGTTTTTCAGGTTTTTCCCTTATCTTTTATGAAGATTATCCCTTTCTGCAGTCTATCTGGGCTCCTCCCTTCTGATCTGGCTGAACAGTGTTACATCAGTAAAAGGGGCGGGAAGGGGATACTTTGTCATTGAATTACTCTTGAACTACAACTCTGACAGAATTGAAATAACACTCTCCAAAGTCCAAATACTATGATGATTAATTAGAGCTGCTTTTATTATGAAACATTACTATTCCTTTAATGAGATAACACATTTCGATGTGGCTATTCCAGAGTGGATATCATCGTGGTGGTAATGACCAACTGGAATGATATATAATTGCAGTGTCATTTGTTCACACTTTAATATCACCATATGTTGCAGGGATGTTTTTTCCATTGCCCTGGTTTCTTGTAGCCGATTGAGTGATTTCCTGGGATTGGAATTTGTATTGCTGCACATAGGGTTAATTGTAACAGCAGTATATGTAACGATCTTTATTTGACAATGTAAGTGGGAGAATCCAATTGAGAATGCCAAAGTTAGGAAACATGATTGGTTTATTTGAATTTTCATTTACCAATCACGGCAAGATCCCAATTGGATTACCAACATAAAGGTAAGTATTTATTGTATGGCAGACCAGTTTGTATTTTGTAGCATTGTATTCCTCCTGATGAAGTGGTGTGCTAACCAAGAAACATGTTGTGGATTTTTTAGTACATTTTAAGACTCTGAGTGGCAGAGGGTACGCAATGCATCGCTTTGCAATGCATTGTGTACCCCTCTGGCACTCAAAGGGTTAAATACATTTTTTATTTTTGATTCATCTGGTCTGCTGTTTTTGGATCGCATATATGCTGATTATGTTGCTGAAAATCAGAATGGTTATGTGATGCGTGTCCATGTGGTTTTATTGCGGGGGGAACCAGCATCAGAAATCTACCTTTAAAACCGGTTGCTTATTACTGTAGCCGGTTTAATGTGAGCATCTGATATTCATCGTATCCTGATTTATGTGCAGATAGTGGATAACAGTACAGCTCTCCTTGCCTTTCTTTATTGTAGTATCTTCTAATACCTTATCCACCATGGAAGTCAAACTCACACATATGTAATTTCTCATTTCAGATCTTGCTCCCTTTTTGACAAAACATATAACACCTGATTTCCTCCAGTCACAGAGCACTATGCCTGGTCAGAGGCCCTCCAGCTGTTCAGGACTACAGTATCCATCATTTCCAGCCAGCAGCTGGCTGGAGCCAATAGTAATTGCAGTCCTCAGCAGCTGGAGGGCCTCAGGTTGCCTAGCACTGATGTATATGTTATGCTAGCCTTTTATTTCAATAGATTGAGATATTTAGCTTTAGGCCCTGTTCACACAGGCAATGTCAGTGCATGAAAAAAACTCATTAGTTTGATGTTACTGTATCCAAAAGCAACCTTCAAATGATTGACTTAAAGCGCACATAACAAGGTAAGCCAGCTTGTAGCCACTTTTGTCCAACACCTTCTCAGCATAATCAGATTTCTACAGAATATCAATGGAATCATTCTGTAAAAGAATGTAGCTTGGTTTTCAGTGCATTTCTGATTAACGGTTTATGTTGAGAGCAGCCACTTGGATTGGCCCACCTGTGCACTGCTGGTAGTGCTCAACAACCAGGGTTGGCTACCATTTGTCTGGTTTATATAAACTGGCCAATAAACCTAAATATCCTGCAGATAGGATTATATAGAGCATGGATAACAAATATAGGCAATTATGAAAGAATATTTAAAAAAAAAACTATTGTCGTGGCATCAACATACAGATTAAGAGCTTCACTTCATACCCAACTGTATCTAGCAATGCAAGAGAGATGTTGAGGGGGGGAAATGAATTAATAAAATGCTGCCATTATCATTGTCATTGTCATAGCTAAAAGAAAGAAGCACAGACTTTTAACAGACAACAGGTAGAGGGCGCCCACGCTCTGTTCTCTTCATTCCAGTCCTAAATACAGCAGCAGCTGCTGAAAGGTAATTTCACAGAAAAAAAATCCAGTAGGTAAGAGAAGAAAAAGTATATATAATTTTATTAAATATTAAAACTTCATTTCAAGGAAGAGCACGCACAAAAGTTCAGCTTAATTTGAAGGTTTTCCACTAATTAAATTCTGGTACTTGCTTAGCATTTGAACTTGATCTTTCCTTTTGAATATATACACAGACACATTATATACTAGCAGGTGTGTAGCACAGCTTCGCCCATACAGTGATTTTTTTAACTCTTTGAGTGCCAGATGCTATCCAAAGCATTATATTGCAATGCATTGATACTGCAATGGCACTGAACAGGTTAAAATGTATTAAAAGTCAGACTGCATGGTGGGGCATGAGGACTCTTCCTGATCCCCCTCCCCCAGCTACTGATCCTCCAGCCAATTCAGGTAGGAGATCAACAGAGGCTATGCAGGGGAGCAAGAGGGCTTCTATCTTGCCCCAAGTACCGGGTACGAGTGAGTGGGATTGAGAAACCGTTTAGCATTAATGAGGAATGTTTTAAGGCCCCAGACTGTGGGTGACCTCCATATGATATAATGCGTTTTTTTTTTTTTATTTAATAGGACTATCCATCATACTTGTGACAGGGAGTAAAGCAGAGGTGGCAAAGTGCAGAATTCCAAATGCTGGACAATAATCCCCATGATCCTCCACCAGCAGAGGTGGATCCTCTTGTGCTCTGCCAGAATGGACCTCATGAATGCCTCGTATGAGTGATAAGGTGCAAGTAGGAGAGCCGAGTAGTAACAAGGGAACATGTGCAGTGTCGCTGCTGGATTGTCCATGTATAGTAAGGTTGATTCTGTGAAAGCCAGTGGAACAAGGCTAAGCTACTGGATATATAAATTCTAAATCATTGTGTTACAGATATATACATTGTGTCTATCCTATATTTGGTGGTTCTCCCTTCCCAGTTACTCCAAAGTCCTCAAAAGGTCCAAAAACAACTAAATAAGTGTCAAGAGGTGACCAAAAGTTAATTTCCACTGATTTAAATGGGAGACCTAGGCCAGGGTTCAAATGTGGCCGAGGCAGAAAAAAAAACACCCGCCAACATTTTTATCAAGCTTGGTAAGCAATTCAATTACCTGTGCTATGAAAAAATACCGACAGAAAAAAAAACACACGTTGGGCACTAAAGTTAGTGCCCATTGGGACCCATTATAACAAGTCTCCTTTCCCCATTCAGTTCCATACGTTAGGCAGAAATGTGTTAAGGGACCCCCGTTTATCGTCAACAATAGAGACCCACTTTTTTGACACATAGTCCTCTAATACATGTTTTAACCTGCCAACGCAGGAATTGAAGGGGAAAAAAGTCCCAAAAAACCTAAGTGGCCAGTGGATGTATTTATATGCGCCCCAAGCCCCATATCAATACATCCAAAGCAATCCCAAAATTTGTGAAATATTAGTAGAATTAATCCTATGAGTACCAGTGGGTTATGCATACCCCTCTGGCACTCAAAGGGTTAATCCAACAGTTAAAAAACATCCCCTGACAAGAAACACTTACCAGTAATTCTGATGTCCAGCGGGGTCTTCACACCCTGGTCAGCTATTGTCCGTCTTCTTCTTCAGTCTTCTATCCTCGGTCTTCTTTTTCTTCATCTTCTGGCTTCTTCTCTTCATCCTTTTATCAAATATGTACCTGAAAAGAAAAAAAATGAACGTGACATATGCTTCAAAAACATAACTTGGAAATATGTGCAGTGGTTAACCCTTTGACTGACAGAGGGGTACACAAAGCATTGTAGAGCAATGCATTGTGTACCTCTCTGGCACTCAAAGGGTTACAGTCATGCATCTAGTCCCAATGGAAATATATTAACCCCCCCCAAATCCAATAAAATGATTCCAAATCCGTTTCGCTTCAAAATAATTTTCCTTCAAAAGAGAAAAATATAGGCTAATGCAAAATATATTGCATATGATGCATTGCAATATATGAGTAGTTTGCAGGCATTGCCTCTGTCATTGTTGGTGGACGCAGGAACTCAGACGGATAAACCCCCCCATTACCTTTCAGGCCGATGCCCCCCCACACACACTAGGAGTTGATTGGCTGGGAGGTGCGTAAGCACACATCTCAGCAAATGGACATCTGGGAGCCATTTTAATCAAAGACTGGCTCTGGCATAGATGCCTTAGTGCATCTCTCCCAATGTGTTTTTGGTTGTTTTAGATATATTCTTTAGTTATATACTTGATGTAGGCAACATTAAGATTTCTAGGTTTTTCCAGTTGGGAAAGTCTAGTAAACAGTTTAGAAAAGGGGTTGAACAACCTTTTACACTCCAGCTATGGGAAAACTACGAATCCCATCATACCCAACCAGCCAACATTTGGGAGTTGTAGTTTGTAGTGGTTGAAGAGCAAAAGGCTGTTTAACCCTGGCAGAGAAGTGTCTCTAATGTAGGGGATACAATTTGGGTGAAAAAGTATTCACTATATCTTGAGGGACAGTTTATCAAAAGGACTGATTCAGATTATAATTCATTTGTACTTGTACTTGTTTAGCATGGTGGCTCAGTTGGTTACTGCACCAGCTGCAGAATCTGTAGAACCAGAAGGTCACAGGTTCTAGTCCCGGCAAGGTCAGCTCAGCCTTTCACCCTTCTGAGGCAGATGAAATGAGTCCAGGACATACTTGAAAATGAGAGACAATCTCAGTGTATTCTTCCTGTAAGATACTTTCACAAAAACACCCTTGCATACTAGAGGTCTGCAATAGTTTGTTCATCAATGCCTCATGGATCAGTTTACACAAGATAAAGAAATCCAGAACCATTACATTTGAGCCTGCATGGAAGGAAAAACTGGTTAAAGTCTTAATTCATATACACAGAAGAGGATCTGGCTTTGATTTGAGGTTTAATGTAAGGACACTGGTATAGTAATGGCCACAAGTCTACAGTGGCTAGCGCAGCTGAAGCATCCAAAATTATAACATGCATTCTAGGCAATTGCCTACTTTACCAATCAGTAATAAGTCCATGTATACAGTGTAGCATAAAATGCCTCTTAAAAGGGATTTCTCCTTGTTTTGAGGTTGCATGGAAATCGATAGGTCTGAGGACACCAGCTTCATGTCAGCATTAAGAACTGCTTTGTTCTGAGATATTTCCCCTAAAAATAAATAGTTAGTTGGTAGTACAGGACAATTAGAATAGAAAATCCAGGTGTGTTTAAACCCATCCTCAAGCTAACTACAGTGCATGCTTTCAGGATCTCCTCAATTAAAACACAAGTGAATTTTAAACCTTTGAGTGCCAGAGGGGTACACATTGCATTGCAAAGCAATGCGTTGCGTACCCCACTGACACTCAAAGGGTTAACTCAGACAGATGCTTCAGAATGACAGCCACAGGATTGTAAACAGAGCTGAGAACCTCCTCTGATTCATTCTCACACAGCATTACATTACCACTCAGAAGCCCAAGTGTGAGAATATGGAGTCAGCTCTTCAACAATCAAATATTGTTATACTAGTTTTAAACCCTGGGTACACGGGCCAACACTGGCGGCGTGCAGTCATGTGCAGTACTGACTGCCCGTGCCGCAGCTGATACGGAGTGGGGCACTCCGAATTCAGACCGGAGTCCTCTCTGCACACCTTCCTGGGACCAAAGGGACTGCACATGACGGCTTCTGACAAACATCCTTAGCGAATTACAATAAAGGATGTGCATTGATCAGACCCATTTAGAATGCAGTAGTTCAACCCTTTAAAAAGGACCAGAGGGATTGGCAACTTATTTCTTTCCAATGTGTTTCACATCCCCTAGACTGTACAGGGTTAACGTAAAGCACATTTCAAATGACCTGAACAAGGTAAACTTCACCATAGTCTTGTTCATACTGGGCATCTAGAAGACATCTTGTCATCTTCAGTTATCATTAGTTCGCGTATAGACAGAAAGCAGACCACTCATGGTGTCACGCTGATTCTCCAGTTGACAGCTTTTTGGGAAACAAAATATATGAATGAAGAGGGATGATGCTCAGTGCATTCTCAGATACATTCATAATGCTGTTGGGGAAGGGGTGGTGTAACATGAGGCCCTTATGTGCAGAAACAAGACTAGAGTAATTCTGAGTCAAACCAACCACACAAAGGGAATCTGAAGTTCTACTGTGGATGCAAGTCGGGATTTAAACCCCCATGAACCTCAAGGAGTCTAACATATTCCAAAGCGATGCACCTCTAATGTTCAAGGGTGAAAAGACAGATAAATAAAAAGGGAACTTGTAACCCTTTAAGGATCCTAGGAGTTTGCAACTAATTGCTTCGCAATGCACTGCACATCCTTCTGGTCTTTAACCCTTTCAGCACCATAGGAGTGTCCAACGCATTGCAAAGCAATGCATTTTATACCCCGCTGGCACGTAAATGGTTTTAAAGAGCATTTGGTTTGCCACAAACCTTTTAGGCTTTGATAGGATTGTATGGTTGGTCAAGCAATTATAGGACAAGGAAAATCCTATGCCCACAACACAACATCATAGCAGTGGTTCAGATCTCCCCTCAGAATTAGAGAGTAGCAAGAGAATGAGAATACATTGTTCTTACTTCAGGGTAGACAAGTTACATCACAGGTCTGAATTACTGAAGGAATATACACTGACGCGCTGCAGTGGAAATAAACCTACAGAAAAAAGACATTCACTTTCTATAGTCCTAAATTACCAAACTAGGTGTTCTGCACTGGAAGCTCAGGTGGATTAGGTAAAGTGAACATAAAAATTACCACCAAAATCTAAAAACCCTCTTCACTCCCCCATCTATCCTACTCACCATCAGTTCTGCTTGGATTGGGTCTGCAAGATGGAGTCTTTAAAGGGATAGTAATACTTAAAAATGTAAGAAAATGTATGTTGTAGGGGTTATCCCCTGAGTAAAACAAGGGTACTCCCACTGCTGAGAGATATTAAAAAATTATAACAGCTCAAACTTGAATTTTTTTAGGTGCAATATCACAGTGGCCTGAAAATTTACAGAGGAGCTGTTGCTACACCATCCTATGGACTCCTCTGGTCCGTAGACTATAAATCCTCATAGGATGGTGTAGCAACAGCGCCACTGTAAATTTTCAGGCCACTGTGATATTGCACCTTAAAAATTCAAGTTTGAGCTGTTATAATTTTTTAATAAAATATCTCACAGCAGTGAGTTGTTTTATTCGGGGACCTAAACCCTACAACATATATTTTTTACATTTTTAACTATTACTATCCCTTTAATTGACACCTATCTGGATATAGTTTGCATGGAAGACAGTTTTTCAGGACTCCAGCACAATAAACTCCTCCCACTGTAGGCTTCCTAAGAAGCCATAATTTCATCCCAGTTCAAGAGAGGGTTTTTTATTTGGAGGTACTGGAGCTCCATTAAGTCTTTAACCCATTAGATGCCAGAGAGGTCAGGATTACTTTGCATTGAATTAGAGATCGCTAGCATGCAAGGGGTTAAGAGTTTTTACATGTACTTTTCTGCATTTCTACATGCACTCAGCCAATGAGATAGTGACTGTTCATTTGCTTAAGCCTAGTTTTCCTGCTAAATTGGGTTGGCTATCCAGAGGAGAATCCTAAAATAAAAGAATGCAACAATGCCTAGAACTCTTATTATGTATCATATATCTATTACAGATGCTATAGCTTAGGCCAGGTGTGGCAACCTGTGGCTCTTCTCCTGAAAGAAGTTTTAGACCAATAGCTGGATAATGGGAGCTTAGCCGAGTGATGGGTGGAGGTTGCCCACTCTTGACAGACCAGGTACCAGAAAAGACGCATCGTTTGTGGTGCTAAAGCTTTGTTTCAATCTAATCCTATAGGTCAAAATTTAAGTGGGATTGCTGAACAACTAGATTACCACACCATACCCTCACCCCAGTTTGCATTCATTAACATAGAAAATACTGTAAGCATTATTCACCTGTCCAACAAGAGCTTGTTGAGAGACTACACACATGAAGATGAAGATGTTTACAATGAAACTCTGATAGTAAGATGGGATCACTAAACGGTTGTGGCAGAGTCAAGGGATATGGTAGCTAGAGCAATATTAAATATTAAATATAAATATTAAAAGCTTTACAAAATGAATTAGAATTAAACTAGTGGCATGCTCTCCAGTTGTTGGAGACTACAATTTCCATAATTGTCAAGCAGCCTCATTTTGCACCTCATTCGGTAGTGGAGAGGTATATTGCTCAGCCAGATTAAAGTCCTGTCTTAGTCATGCCAAATAATCAGTGTGTGTGAAGCTGAAGTCCCAACAAACAGAAAGCATTAGATATGCAACACACTGCATAAAGTTGGGGGGGGGGCTCCCATTACTTTAAAAGCCCCATTTAAAAGTGAATGGGATATGTATTTATTAATTTTAATGCTTACACTGCTATCAATATGCTATGCCAGATGTACATAGGTATCCTTCATGCAGCAGTATGACATATATTTTAGCTTCTATCTTTAGAGACATGTGGGATGTATGTGTGCCCCAACTAGAATTACTGTTTCCATTCTGTGTTTTTAGTGTAGTGAAGTGGGGGTTAAACTTAAGCCTCTGCTCCCCTTACAGGTATGTGAGTGATTGCAGAATGTCTTGATTTCTGGGGTGTATTTGGTGGCCTTCTGATATATAAAAGCAGAGTGAATACTTAGAGAGTGTTAATCTTGAAGCAGTGTCTTAGGGCAGCAGTGGGGTAAGCAGTGGTGTATTTAGGGTTTTGTGTTGCCCTAGGCATGACTAAACTCACCCCCCATCTTCATTTGCCACACCCCTTTATTTGTATCCCACCCCTTCCTCTTTAGGCTCCACCTTTTCCTCTTTGAGCTCCACCTCCTCCTCTCTGTATATTAAGCGGGGACACTGAGTGTCTACTTGTATATTTTGTTTTATGCTCCATTTAAAATGTTTTTTCTATTATTTTAAGCACAAATATTCTTTAAATAAAATATGGGCGGGATTAGTCTAATAGGTATGTGGAAATTTCTCCTCTGTAATGGCACTAGAGAGCTAAAATGTGATGCTCTTGAGCGATGACTTGCCGGAGAACAGGCCATTGTGCTTTTGTTCATGCTCAGAGCCCCTCACATTATTTTTTGGCTTGTTTCTGCAAACCACTTGGGGTCTCTCCCTAAGTGTAAAGGGTAATCCAGATGTGGACCCCTTGCTCTCAGTGCCTATGAAATCCAGGTGCACCTCATTGACGAGGCCCAAATAAGGCCGAAACGTACATCTGGGGTTAGCTGGTTTTTCCGTGCAGAGGGGACTTGCCCATCATTTTGGTACTGGACCGCCCTTATGGGTAGCAGGGAAGAGTCTGGTAACTACAGACCAGTAAGTCTTACATCAGTAGTGGGAAAATTAATGGAGACTATGTTAAAGGAAAGAATTGTTGAATATCTGAATATGAATAGCTTGCAAGATACCAAACAGCATGGGTTTACAGCAGGGAGATCTTGTCAAACTAACCTCATAGATTTTTTTGACTGGGTAACTAAAATAATAGATCAGGGGGGAGCAGTAGATATAGCTTATCTAGATTTCAGTAAAGCATTTGACACTGTCCCTCATAGAAGACTCATAAATAAATTGCAGTGTTTGGGTCTAGATGTAAAAATAGTGAAATGGATAAGGCAATGGCTGAGTGACAGGAGACAGAAAGTGGTAGTCAATGGAGAATATTCGGACGAAAGGAGTGTTACTAGTGGAGTACCTCAGGGATCTGTACTGGGGCCCATTCTTTTTAATATTTTTATTAGTGATATTGCAAAAGGTCTTCAAGGAAAGGTATGCCTTTTTGCAGATGATGCAAAGATCTGCAATAGGGTAGACATTCCAGGGGGAAAAAGCCAAATGGCGAATGATTTAGGTAAATTAGAAGAATGGTCAAGAGTGTGGCAGATGCACTTTAACGTTGATAAATGTAAAATAATGCACTTGGGACATAAAAATCCAAAGGAAAAATATACCATTAAGGGTACTGTGCTGTCAGAGACAACAGAGGAAAGGGATTTGGGAGTAATTATTTCTAATGACTTAAAGGTAAGCAGGCAATGTAATAAAGCGATGGGGAATGCAAGCAGGGCACTGGGTTGTATAGCTAGGGGCATTAGTAGCAGAAAAAGGGAAGTAGTCATGCCACTGTACAGATCTCTAGTTAGACCTCACCTAGAATATTGTGTACAGTACTGGAGACCCCATCTCCAGAAGGATATTGATACTCTAGAGAAAATTCAAAGAAGGGCTACTAAAATGGTGACTGGTCTACAGGAAAAGAAATATCAGGATAGACTAAAGGATCTGAATATGTATAGCTTGGAGGAGAGAAGAGAGAGAGGGGATATGATAGAAACATTCAAATACATGAAGGGATTCAACAAAGTACAGGATGGAAGTATATTTCAAAAGAGTAAAAACGTTAGGACAAGAGGCCATAGTCTAAAACTAGAGGGACACAGGTTTAGATGTAATGTAAGAAAGTTTTACTTCTCTGAGAGGGTAGTAGACAAGTGGAATAGCCTACCAGCAGAAGTGATAGATGTCAATACAGTGACAGAATTTAAGCATGCATGGGATAGGCATAAGGCGGTCCTTAACATAAGAAAAGACCAAGGATCAAAAAAGGTTTGAGGTTGTGTGTGTTTTGTTTTTTTTTTTTGTTTTTTTTTACACAGTAGGAAATTGGGCAGACTAGATGGGCCGAATGGTTCTTATCTGCCGTCAAATTCTATGTTTCTATGTTTCTATTAGTCTAATATATATGTGGAAATTTCTCCTCTGTAATGGCACTAGAGAGCTAAAATGTGATGCTCTTGAGCGGTGACTAACCGGAGAACAGGCCATTGTGCTTTTGTTCGTGCTCAGAGCCTCTTACATCATTTTTTGGCTTGTTTCTGCAAACCACTTGGGGTCTCTCCCTAAGTGTAAAGGGTAATCCAGACGTGGACCCCTTGCTCTCAGTGCCTAGGGAATCCAGCTGCACCTCACTGACGAGGCCCAAATAAAGCCGAAACGTATGTCTGGGGTTAGCCGTTTTTTCCATGCAGAGGGGACTTGCCCATCATTTTGGTACTGATTAGTCTAATATGTATGTGGAAATTTCTCCTCTGTAATGGCACTAGAGAGCTAAAATGTGATGCTCTTGGGCGGTGACTAGCCAGAGAACAGGCCATTGTGCTTTTGTTTGTGGTCAGAGCCTCTCACATCATTTTTTGGCTTGTTTACATAAAATAATGAAAAGTATAAATTCAACCATTTTCACCAAGATCAGTCATCCATGTCAACTACATTAGAAGGATCTCAGACACTCAAATTGGTGGCCTAAGGTCCATTGTGCTTTCAGCTGGTAGGACAATTTAATAGCTCGTTAGCACTTTTTGCTAATGGGCCAGTATCCAGTTTTTGCCTACGGGCTGTTTTGCTGGGCTCATTTGGATCAAGCGCTTAGTTTGGTAAATTTGTCTGCAACACCTATGCAAAATCCCAGGGAAGGACTGGAAATACAAAGCAGCCCTGGGAAAAAGATGTATTGGCCCCTAGCATGCAGCTGGTGTCTCCAGACTGTAATGGTTATGCTGAGTCCCTCACAGTCTTCCATTTCAGCTTGAATGTGATGGCTCCTCACTGTCTCCACATGTTCTTCCTTTCCGGGTTCACTGAGGTCACCTCAGTACCCCCCGAAGTACGTGTGGACAGCATAACCACTACCTACAGAAAAACATTTTTTGCATCTCACCTGTTTCAGCTACCCTCCGCTCCAGCCTTATGCTAGCGGCGGCCCTGGGGCCCCGGTCCGGAGCAATGTTAAGGGGCTGCGGACCCCTGAAATTAAATTAAGAGACTATTTTTGGTGTAGTGGCTACACAGATGAAGGCGTTGTTGTACTACGAAACGCGTTGAACTAAACTGCGTGTTAGGCTTTGACGCCAACACCAACTCAGACTCCTTCTCTTGGGCGACATCGGGAGAGACCGGGCAACAGAGTGCAGACAAGAAAAGGCTCTTTGGACTAAGGATCGCTGTTTTTTCCCCCCGTGAGATCCGGCGGCTGCCGTGGCACAGAGGGACGCGGGGACCTTGCAGAAGGTGAAGGAACAAGAGACCCTTGAGTGATCCAGAAGGGCATTCATACTCTGGATTTCTAGTAAGCATATAACCACACAGACAAAGGATTGTGCAAGATGTTTAATTCTATTTGAGTCTAGTAAGCGCACACCTATTATACCTACATGTGAGTTTCTGTGCTAGAGTAAGACGCTATAGGGCTCTCTCCTGGCACTGATTATCTAGATTATACTATACGTACGAGTTTATACTCTATTGTCCCTGCCTAATTTAGGAACATATAGTTCTACCACTTTATAAACAAATAGCTCTATGTTTTTCTCTATATCGTTTTTTAGCTTATTTTAACTGTATTTTGATAATAAATGCATCTATTTTTATTGATATACTTTCACTGATACAACTTTATTGATATATATATCTCCTCATTTGATATTTGATACTTGAATGTTTTATGTGCACTCAACTGTTCATAACCATACTACACTTAGAGGAAATCTCTTGTGCTGTCCTCCCCACCCCTATTGTTCTCTGCTTATCTTTGCATGTGTTTTTGGTGAAACATCTATGGATCACCAATCTGTGCATTTAATTTGAGGACAAGCTGCAAAATAGAGGGGACATATTTGGATAAACTACATGCCTTATTAGAAATATTCCCCCCCAAATCACACAAATCTATTACTATATTCTTTCTCTGGCTGCAGACATCCTTTTCATTATAACAGACATAGATTTCTTTTTTTGGGAAGTCGAGTGTGGTCTATGCGCCCCCCTTTTGTATTTATTGTGGGGTGAATTATTCTCCACTTTAGACCACAAATCACCCCTCTATTCAATCCCATTAACAGTGTTCTCGTATCTCTACTAGCGCAGTGTCTTCTCCTTTTCTTTGTGCATTACCTGTGCTTAATCAGGGAAATCCTTACATCCTGGCCTGTTGGTGGCCCTTGAGGACTGAACTTGGACAGCCCTGATCTAGACTATGGATGCTCAGATGTGTACAGTAACCTGTAACAGTGCAGGTTTTCATTTTTCCCTCACATGACCACAGGTGGATCAATCAGTGGTACATTCAACAAGCAAAGGCTGCTTCGACTTGTCCAACAAAAGGATCTTCAAGTAGCTCACATTAACCCTTAGAGTATCAGAGGGGTATGCAACACACTGTGTTGCGCACCCCTCTGGCATTCAATGGATTAATTCACCCTAAGGTGACCCTAAGATGACCACATTTACCTTTTATTCAGGAAAGCTTAAAAACAAACTACAGAGTTACTTTGATTCCTTTGCAGTCATGTAGAATGAGGTTTTTATAAGTGTCACTGATTTAAAGCGGAACTTTAGATAGTACTAAGTTGCCATGCATTCATTAAGCGCATGACGACTAGCTTGGAAATCCACATCTTACCTTAAAAAAATAGCAGATTCTAAAGAAATCCTTGCCGTTTGGAGACCGGAACCCATCTTGTCTGTGCACGTGCGCTGTCAGTCCCAGTCTCCTTTAAGTAGCACTGCAGTGACCACAAAGTAACCGGAAGGGACTGACAGCCCAGGCGCACAGACAGCACTAACCTGCCCATCAGTCTCCAAACGGCAAGGATTTCTTTAGAATCTGCTTTTTTTAAAGGTAAGACGTGGATTTCCAAGCTAGTTGCCATGCACTTAATGAATGCATGGCAACTTAGTAATATCTGAAAGTTCCGCTTTAAAGGGATATGTGGTCATGTTAAGCCATCTGCGTTGTTAGTTATGTGTATAGATAGTGGTTACTGCTTAGTACAGTGTTTCTTAATGTTAGTCCTCTGCTAGTTAATAGGTGAGTCATCTGTGGCTTAGTCATTGAGATTGTTTCACTTCTAATTAATCGTGGTATCCTTAATGTTGGTGTGCGCACAGAACCAAAGCTAAGAATCACTGGCTTAGTGGGTGATTATAATCTTTCTCAGCTGGAGCGAGCTGGGATGTCATCTAACTCTTACTCCTAATATCAGTTTCTTGTAATCCTTTTTCTTCTTTTTAATCCACCATTGATTTTCTGTCTACTGTCACTTTTCACTCTGACTTTGACTTGTGATGAGTAATGGTGTATGTCTCCACTGACATTCCCGTCCTTCATTTTCATTCCCACATCTTGACATCACTAAAAAAGTGATTTTGATTATTTCTCTCTACGGTACCGCATGGACTAGTAAGACTGAAGAACTAAGAAAAGTGGAACAAGTCCGAACAAAGTCCAGCATAGGTAATGCATAAAAATTCCCAACATTCCTGTAGATTTGAATGGGTTTAACCCCCATGAATGCTAGAGCGGTCTCTTGGATATTGCTCTAGCATTCAATGGGTTAGAATGCCCTTTTAACCCTTTGAGTTCCAGTGAAGTAGCCAGCACAATGTGTTGGATACCTCTCTGGCACTGAAAGGGTTAAATCAATGCCAATTTCTTTATTTGTTTCATACAATCCAGTTGGTATGCCCCAGAATCCCACTGCTTTTCCATAATACATCACCCTCAGTAAGACTGTCACCTCATCTCTTTAAAACCAAACACTTATGAAGAATGAACTCTGCAGGGCTGCATGGTGGCCAATGTAAACCTGTAGTAATCACTGCAGCCCTGCAGAGGGATTTGTTCTTATGTGTCCAGTTTTAAAGGGATGAAATGGGAGTCTTACACCTCGGTGATTCTAAACGCTAATCCTTGGTGCACAGAAATAAGTCAGTTTGGTGATTTTTAATGAGCTTTCACCTATATGTTATATTAGTCATATTTTATTTAGAAACTATTTTTGTTATTTAGCTTTACAGATTACACTAATTAAAATATGCCACTTAGACACTTCCTCAGAGCCTACATTACCTCTTCCATGTAATGACGCTGCTCAGCAACGCATTGCACTTCTCTCCTCGCACTGAGGTTTACTATTTAAATGTCGCACTCTATTTTGTGACCATCAAAATGGGCAAGATCATAATGTCGCCTGCATCAAAAGGACGACATCAGAATGTCACCCTCATCAAAATGCTCTGATGACATCATGCTCAGTCACCAAGGCTTGTAAGAGGACATCTTAAGGTACAGCACTGAAGAGGGCATCTTAAGTCACCACTTTTTACACAGATGGAGGTATGCATGGTTTACTATTGAAATGTCGTCATTTAATGGGGGGGGTGTAGGGCAAATTGTATTATTTTAATTTAAAATAAAGTTTTCCAGATTTACATCTCCAAAGTTCTACATGGCCATGCAGGGTGACCCTTAACCCTTTGACTGTCAGAGAGGTATCCAATGAATTGCATTGCAATGCTTTGGATACCTCTCTGGCACCCAAAGGGTTAATAATGCGACATTAGAATGTCAACCTTCTGCATTCACGGACTAGCTGTGAGAGGACATCTTTAGGCACAGCGTGGAAGAGGGCATCTTAAGGCACCACTTTCTACACAGAGGGAGAGTAAGCATGGTTTACTATTCAAATTATGTAATTTAATGGGGGGTAGGACTAATTGTATTATTTTATTTTAAAATATAGTTTTCCAGATTTACATCTCAATACTTCTACATGGCGGTGCAGGGCGACCCTTAACTCCTTGACTGCCAGAGAGGTATCCAACGCATTGCATTGCAATGCTTTGGATACCTCTCTGGCACCCACAGGGTTAAGTCTGCGACATCAGAATGTCTCTCTTCTACATTCAAGGACTAGTTGTAAAAGGACAGTTATACAGTCAACAGTAGGTAGGCCTATATGTTTTCTTGAGAGAAATAACTCAGCTGTATTTAAACCTCTGTATACGTTAATGTTAGTACCTGTATATTGTGAACTGATATCCAGTGTCACTACAATCCCCTCTGGTATCCTATCAAAATGTCACAATATATTTAGTGACCCTAAAGCGTCCGACATCAGAATATCGACCTTTTGATGCGGGCGACATTCTGATGTTGACCTTTTGATGCAGGTGACATTATGATCTCACACTTTTGATGGTCGCCAAATAGAGGGTGACATTTCAATAGGACACCTAGCACTGAAATGGTTAGATGTCAGTAAGTGGGGGAGGTAATGTAGGGATAAAATGGGAATTGTCTGTATAGCATTTTTTAAAGTAATAGTAACCCTTAATTCTGACTTAACATATTCTTCAAGCACATTATATATACAGTTAAATTGTCTATACTTTTTTTGCTGGTTTTTCATATTCACATATTTTTTACACTTTTATGCCCTTGACAATGGACAAAAGTGACAGCAAGGCTAGGGATGTAATATATAATAGAAAGAACACAGAGCATGGCTGTAACATTGTATTATATGTCTGGAAACTGAGATCCAGGGAGCTCGCTGTCAAGAAAATAAAAAGTAAAAAAAAAAAAGACAAAAACAAAAAACAGGCAAATGTATGGTCTCCATCTTTGTTGCCAGATCTTTTTACCTTAAGACACACCTCCTATTTCCAATAGTCTAATGTGCAAAAATGGTACTCTAGCAGGAATTTTAGGAAGCCACTACAGTAAAAGAGACTGATATGTCTATCTAAAGAAAGAATTCTTATAAATTGAGGCACACAAAAGATACTAATATGAATGTTTTTTTATTACTCACCAAAAATGATATATAGTATCTCTAAAACAATTAAAACAATATCAGGCAAGCTGGTTCTGTTATAATGCAATCACCAGTGTACTACATATGAATGAGGATAAAAACAGTGCTGGACAATGAATCATTTCTATCCCCAAAATAACAGTGTTATAAAGACAAGATAAGTATATTGTCAGATCAATGCACAGTCCTACTCACAAAGTCCAGTACTCTCCTAAAAATACAATATAGTGTAAAGTGTATAAGGTGAATAATCACAATAGAGTGCATATATAAATGGGGTATACCAAAGTATCCTCTAAGTGACAGCAAAAATACAAAAAGAAGGGAAAATGATATACTTATATCTGCCACAAAAATAGTATGGTCGTGGCACCATCAAGGGAATAGAAGACAGAACGGCTAGTCATGTAACCCAACCCAATGTGTACTGCCACACAGGCATGGACACCATTTTCACACAGAGGGCTAATGGACTTTCAGATATAAATGGTGACTTAGTGTGAATAAAAAAATGCTACAGTAAATATAATTTTTATTTCAAAAGTAATAATATGGGGAAAAGAGGGCAAAATGCAGGGGCATACACTGTCAATGATCAACCCTAACTCTAATCTGATACATAATTTCTCCAGCAAGAAAGAAACTTGTACATCAAAAAGCAGGTGTATTGCAGAGCATCAAATTGCAGTGTAGTTAGTATTCTACTCTCTCAAACCCTTGTGTATCAGGGTACCCCCACTGGTAGGGCGTTTACAGACATACCCTTTAAAAAGTGTTCCCTTTAAAGGGATAGTAATACTTCTTTTATCTTTATTTTATTTTGTAGGCATGAAAAAAACATGAAGAACAATATAAGTCTTATCTCTCAAACCTTTATGGTTTGAGAGATATTCACAAGCAAAGTTTCCCCTCCTGCCCCTTTTACCTAGTGTAAGCCATCTCTTCTCAGATGTGGAATCCAGTCCATAGACCAGAAGATAACAATAAGGGACAATATTCTTTCTATGAAAACAATGAAATCCCTGCCCCCTTGACAAGCTTTTCAGGTTTTTCTCTCATCTTAATTGAAGATTGTCCCTCTCTGCAATCTACCTGGGCACCTCCCTTCTGCTCTGGCTGAACAGTGTTACATCAGTAAAAGGGGCGGGAGGGGGATAGTTTGTCATTGAATTACTCTTGAACTACAAAATAATACTCTCCAAAGTCCAAATACTATGATGATTAATTACAGCTGCTTTTATTATGAAACATTACTATGCCTTTAAGCTATCCCCTTTTACTCTCACCATAGGAAGGATGTAGATATAATATATATTTGAACAAATTATATCCTTCTTATGTATTTTTATCTTTGAAGATTATATCCAACTGAATACCCTCTAATACTGGTTTTAACATTGTAAAATTAGTATTTTAATACTGAATTGCTTGGTTAAACCCTTATTAATAAGTATCTCATAACAGATTTCAAAGGATACCATATTGTGGTCACTGCTGCCCAAATGTTCCCTGACCTGTATACCATTTATCATGTCAGAATTGTTTGAGAGCACGAGGTCCAGCAAGACTTTTTTTCTAGTTGGCTTCTCTTCTAGTTGGGACATGAAATTGTCATTAATCATACTTAAAAATAATTTCACTTTGTGCTGAAAGTTACCTTTCTCCAGTCAATTTCACGGTAGTTGAACTCTCCCAGTATAATTAGATTTTCTGACCGAGAAGCCTTTCCCACTTGCAGTAACAGTTGGGCTTCTTCAAACTCCCACAATATTTGGTGGCTTGTAGCAAATTCCCATCAATAGCTGTGTATTATGTGTGTTCCCAGTGTGTATTTCAACCCACAGGGCCTCTACATTTTCATTGGCTGCTTCATCAAAATCTTCCCTTATACTAGTGTTTAAGGTTTGATTAACATACAGGTACAAACATCCATCTCTTTCATTTGCCCTCTCCTTTGTAAATATGAATATCCCTCTATATCTACTGTCACAAACTGGGGGTTTAAGACTCATTGAAATAAAGGTGTATTATGAGTATTTTGTCCCCTAAAATGCAATTAGATTTCCCCAGAATTAAAAAAGTTACTCTTAGTTCATCAGTCACACCTGTTTCTATGTGTGGTTCAAGACCACAGAGCAGTAAATTATCAAGGTTACTCTCCCAATCAAGGTGGCATCCAAAGGGTTAAGTTTCAGCGCCCCCCCCCCCCAACAGGGATAAAGATATTATGCTTGGAAAACTGACATATTTGTATGTATATTTTAGCCCTTGTCTTCTTTGAACATGCTGGAGACATCTTTAGAATATAATGGGTTAAATGTTGAATAAAAATGCAGTAATTGTAGATAATAGCTTGGAAAGCCAGACTGCTGTCTCCATGCTGTTCTGTAAAAACAATTTGCATTAATCCCTTCTATTTTAGTACTCTGAATGGCAGAATTGTACAGATCAATTAATGAATGAAGATGACTCAAGGATAGAAAGTTTGTTGCAAGATAAGTCAATGGGACTGAGGCTGATATACCAAGTAGAACTGGAGAAATTCTGCAGCAAACCTACTACATCAATGAGCGGCAAAAAATCCTAAGATCTTCCACTGACTTAATTGGGGATTTTAACCCTTTGAGTGCCATAGGGGTACGCAATGCATTGCAAAAAAATGTGCTGCGTACCCCTCTGGCATTCAGAGGGTTAAGCCCTCGAATGCCAGAGAAGTCCCCAATGCATTCATGGAGTTAAGAGCTCCACTTGTTTTTCGACTGAAAGGTGACTCATCCGTTATGTATAGGCAGTTACTGTAATGTAATCATACAGATATGGTCTTAAAGGGATAGTAATATTTCACAAAAACAGCAGCTCCATTTAATCTTCATAGTATTTGAGCCATGGAGAGTGTTATTTCAGTACTGTCAGAGATGTAGTATAAGAGTAATTGAATGATAAAGTATCCCCCTCCCACCCCTTTTACCTAGTGTAACACTGCTTACCTCAGATGTGGAATCTGGTTGCTTGACCAGACAGATAACAGCAGGGGACAATCTTCTTACTGTGAGAACAATGAAAACCCTGCCCCCCCTTGACAGGCTTTTCAGGTTTTTCCTTATGCTCAATGAAGATTGTCCCTCTCTGCGATCCATCCGGACAGTCTTGCTGCTCTGAGGTGATCAGTGTTACATGAGACCCCTTTGCAATAGATAGATAGATAGATAGATAGATAGATAGATAGATAGATAGATAGATAGATAGATAGATAGATAGAAAGATAGATTAGATAGATAGATAGATAGATAGATAGATAGATAGATAGATAGATAGATAGATGTTATAAAAAATATTTATGTATTTAGAAAATGTTTTATCAGGCCGAATACATAGAGATTTCTCTCGTTTTCTAGAACGTCCTGGAGAGCTTTTACAGTAAAAAGTTACATATTTACACAGAGAATCTGGCCCCAAGTCTCCAAATATTATAGTCCATTCACAAATCCTACCTGGAAGTTTAGAAACACAGAAACATACTATAATATTACTACTGGGACAGACCACAGTCTTATAATTCCTTAATAGTTCCCATTCTTGGGAATAATATTTTTGAGCTGCTCTAACAAATGCAACAAAAGTCAAAGGAACCATGTAATGTTCCACCCAGTCATGTGGTGTATTTTTCTAGGTACTATGGTCAAGTACATTTCTCCCTATTGCAGGAATGGAAAGCATTGGCTTTAGAAATCTTTTTTTGGACTACATATCATCCACCTCAGCTAGTCTTTTGGTCAGATAAGACTTGTGCTTTAACAAGAGCTTGAGGGTGTGTGAGTCTTAAGATGAAGCATAATTAATTACTCGTATCCACAGAATCGCCCATAGAATCTCAATTTATACTTCTCAGAAAACCCTAGGTCAGTAGCTTTGTCCCACCCTTTGTGAGCTGTCTATAAAGATGTAATTACGCTGTAATTAGGGATCACCTTACAGTTATTGCTACATGTGAAAAGAGACTATAGACTGGGACCCTAAAAAATGATACCAGTCTCTGGCCAACTTAGAAAACAAGGTTTCTATTAACTCTGTGCTGCAGTGGGAATCTTAACTACGTTGGGTATATAGTAAAATAAACCAACAGATTCAGGATCACATGAAATTGCTATAAAAAGACAAACAGAAATGTTATGAATAATCAAACAAGTTAGATTAATGCTGCCTTAAAATCTTACTACAATAATAGTCAAGAAAATAACAATATTTTGCAATAACTGACTTAGATCTAATGTCTAATTTCAGACATCTTAACATCCTGTTTCGGAATTACAGAAACATTCTTCCAACTTGGCTCCTTTTGCCAGTGACAGAACAAAATATTTAAACTTGGTGCATTTACCTACCTTATCTCCCTCCATAGCTGTTTCACCAAAGAATGCTATTACTTGGGAAGAATTGAAGTGTACTATTATAGAAATGAATCTGAACACATCCCCAGGTCATGACTGCTTTAGTTATGGGTAAAGCATAGCTCCCAAGTGTCCCTCTTTGAGCCAAATCTCACTGTCCCTCATTCCTTCATTCACATCTCACTGTCCCTCATTCCCACCTTGGTGTCCCTCTTTTTAGGAGATCAGACTGTGTGTTGTATATAAGTGTATGATGTTGCTCTACAGCAATAAAACCCACATTTATGTTGTTAAAATTTCAGTATATGTATTTATTAGTGATGAGCGAGCACCCCAATGCTCGGATGTTCGGGTGCTCTGACCGAGCACCCCCTGAGGCTCGAGTGCTCGGCCGAGCATCCGAGCCCCATTGAAGTCAATGGGAGGACTCGAGCATTACACCAGGCACCCCCTGCTCTGATGAGGGGAGGGTGCCTGGTCCATAGGAAAAGGGCAGAAAAAGATGGAAACACTACAGAAATGGTTCAGGGACAGCATAGGGAGGATGTCTGGATGCACCTTGGACTCCAACATCGCTGCTGGGAACGATCTTTCGCCCGTAGTACGCCATTTTTACAGACTGACCGTAAAACACACAAAAAGGAAAATAAAAACGACTTTAGGCGAAAAATTGTTACCAAACAGTATTTGCTGTATATTTACTTGTATATCATCTGCAAATTCTCCCAAAAATTTCATCGATTTTCTGAAGTGAGGCCATGATTAAGAGGGAAACGTGCGCAGAGGCAAATTATCCCAAAAATTTCCTTGATTTTCAGAACTGAGGCCATGATTAAGATGGAAACGTGCGCTGAGCTGACCATCTAAAACATTATGGGTGAGGGTCTGCTGCAGAGCTGACCATCCTAAACATTATATGCGAAGGCCCGCTAGTGAGCTGACGCTATAAAACATTATATGAGAAGGCCCGCTGGTGAGCTGACCTATATAAAAATTGGCAAACAGGGCCCGCTGGTGAGCTGGCCCTATATAAAAATTATATCACAGGGCCCGCTGGTGAGCTGGCCCTATATAAAAATTATAGCACAGGGCATATGGAAGAGGAGGAGGAGGATGAGAAGATTAAGAGTCAACCATATACCCGTTTTTTGGGTGGAAGGGGTGAATGGGAATACAGAGTATTCCCATCATTGTAAATAACATATATAAAGTGAGTTTATGTTCCCCCGGGGCTTTCCTCCAGTGGAGTGGAGAAGTCAGGGGAAATCCAGGCCTTGTTCATTTTTATAAGTGTCAACCTATCAGCATTGTCGGTGGAAAGGCGGATACGCTTATCTGTTATGATGCCACCAGCAGCACTAAATACCCGCTCAGACAGAACGCTGGCGGCAGGGCAGGCCAGCACCTCCAAGGCGTAGAGTGACAGTTCATACCACGTGTCCAGCTTGGACACCCAGTAGTTGTAAGGCACAGAGGGATCATTGAGGACGCTGACACGGTCTGCTACGTACTCCTTCACCATCTTCCAAAACTTTTCCCTCCTTGTGACACTAGGCTGCGCATCAGGGTGAGGGTGCTGGCGGGGTGTCATGAAGGTGTCCCACGCCTTGGAGAGTGTTGCCCTGCCTTTGTCGGAACTGCTGTGTGCTCCCCTTTTCTCCCCTTCTCGGTTGGCCAAGGTAGCACGTACTCTGCCGCCAGCGTTGTCAGATGGAAAATTTTGGAGCAATTTTTCAACAAGAACCTTCTGGTATTGCACCATTTTGCTTGTCCTCTCCACCGGAGGAATGAGAGATGAGAAATTCTCTTTGTAGCGGGGGTCCAGAAGGGTGAACACCCAGTAATCCGTGTTGTCTAAAATGCGTACAACGCGTGGGTCACGGGAAAGGCAGCCTAACATAAAGTCAGCCATGTGTGCCAGAGTACCAACAGTCAAGATTTCGCTGTCCTCACCAGGAGGCTGACTCTCAATATCCTCATCCTCTTCCTCCTCTTCTGCCCACCCACGCTGAAGAGATGGAACTAAAGTTCCATGGCTACCCTCTGTAGCGGAGGCAACCGTGTCTTCCTCCTCCTCCTCCTCCTCCTCCTCCTCCTCCGCCTCCTCCAATTGTCGCTGAGAAGACGAAGTGAGCGTGCTCTGGCTATCACCTTGTGTAAGCTCTTCCTCCCCCATTTCCACCTCTTCCACATGCAAAGCGTCGGTTTTAATTGTGAGCAGCGAGCGTTTCAGTAGACACAGAAGTGGGATGGTTACACTGATAATAGCGTTATCGCCGCTCACCATCTGTGTCGATTCCTCAAAATTGCGTAAAACCTCGCAGAGGTCTGACATCCATTCCCACTCCTCACTTCTGATTACAGGAAGTTGAATGGAGAGGCGACGACCGTGTAACAGCTGGTACTCCACTACTGCCCTCTGCTGCTCACAAAGCCGGGCCAACATGTGGAAGGTGGAGTTCCAGCGCGTGCTCACGTCACACAGCAGCCGGTGAGCTGGCAATTGTAAGCGCTGCTGCAGCTTCAACAGGCCGGCCGAAGCTGTAGATGACTTACGGAAATGTGCACACACGCGGCGCACCTTGGTCAAGAGATCATGCACATTGGGGTAGGTTTTTAGAAATCGCTGCACCACTAAATTAAATACATGCGCTAGGCATGGTACGTGTGTGAGCTTGCCGAGCTCCAAAGCCGCCACCAAGTTACGCCCATTATCACACACAACCATGCCTGGTTGCAGGTTGAGTGGCGAGAGCCACTGCTCGGTCTGGTGACTAATCCCCTGCAACAGCTCTGAGGCCGTGTGCTGTTTGTCCCCAAGGCAGATCAGCTTCAGCACGGCCTGTTGACGCTTCCCCACTGCAGTGCTACACTGCTTCCAGCTACTGGCTGATGGGGGAGTGGCGGTGTGTGTAGAGAATTCGGAGGTGGAAACGGAGGAGGAGGAGCCAATAACATAGGTGCTGGTGGAAACCCTGATGGAGGTAGGGCCCGCAATCCTCGGCGTGGGTAGCACCCGTGCCATCCCAGGGTCCGAGTCGCTCCCAGCCTCCACGACATTCACCCAGTGTGCCGTCAGGGAAATGTAGCGTCCCTGGCCACAAGCACTTGTCCATGTGTCAGTCGTTAAGTGGACCTTCCCAGTAACTGCGTTGGTCAGGGCACGGGTGATGTTACGGGACACATGGTGGTGTAATGCGGGGATGGCACACCGGGAAAAGTAGTGGCGGCTGGGGACCGCGTACCGAGGGACAGCTGCTGCCATCAGGCTGCGGAAGGACTCAGTGTCCACAAGCCTAAATGGCAGCATTTCGATGGCCAGTAATTTTGAAAGGTGTGAGGTTAGTGCTATGGCCTGTGGGTGGGTGGCTGGGTACTTTCTCTTGCGCTCAAATGCCTGGGGTAACGACATTTGGACGCTGTGCTGGGACAGGGAAGTGGATGTGGTCGCTGATGGTGCTTCAGATGCTACAGGTGCAGGGCGGGAGGTATGCGGGCCTGCGCCTTCGACAGGCGATTGGCCGGCACCGAAAACAGGGGAAGAGGAGGCAGTGGTGTGGCCTGCAGACACAGATGGGCGATCCAGGCGTTCCTCCCACTTACTACGGTGCTTGGATGCCATGTGTCGGATCATGCTGGTGGTGGTGAGGTTTCTAGTGTTCATGCCTCGGCTCATTCTGGTGTGGCACAGGTTGCAAACTACAATTCTTTTGTCGTCCGCACTTTCCTTAAAAAAACGCCATACCGCGGAACACCTACCCTTTGGCAAGGTAGATTTACGCAAGGGGGTGCTCCGTGGAACATTTGCGGGCCGGTTTGGTGCGGTCCGCCTTCTTTCTGTTGCCACACCACTGCCTCTTCCAGCCTGTTGCGGTGCTGCAGATGGCTCACCCTCAGGACTGCTGTCATCGCTCGGCTCTACACCTTCCCAGGTGGGGTCAGTCACCTCATCGTCCACCAAGTCCTCCTCCACTTCCTCACTCTGATCATCCTCCTCAAGTCTTGATCCCACCACATACTCAGTCATTGACAACTGTATAACATTCTCCTCAACAAGGTCTTGAGACGGAAATAGTGGTTGATTTAATGGCAACTGTGTCTCATCATCATCATCATCATCCACTACTTCCTTTGACCTTAAATGCCGTTCACATCTGTCATCTTCTTGTGATTGGGTAGCCTCTAGAGGTTGTGAATCAGGGCACAAGATGTCATGTTCCTCTGCAAGCGTGCTTGGAGAGAGGGTCAAATGAAGGATTGGTGATGAGACGAGCTCATCACTATATCCCAGTGTGGGATCACTTCTTTGACCAGACCGTGTATGGTGGGAGGAAGGATGATCAGAGTGAGGATTATGTTGACCAGACTCTTGGCTACTGAGAGTGGACTTGGTGGAAGACAGGGTGGTGCTTAACCGACTGGAAGCAGTATCAGCTGTCATCCAACCGACCACCTGTTCGCACTGGTCGGACCTCGAGAGTGATGTCCTGCGACGCCCTGTGAAATCAGACATGAAGCTAGGTATGGTGGATGTCTTTCTTTCTTGTGCTCTGGCACCAGGCACAGTTTCTCCGCGTCCTGACCCGCGCCCTGAACTTTCAGGATCACGTCCACTTCCCCGTCCCTTTTTACCCGCCTTCTTCATCTTACACGATATATATGACTTTAATATATATGAGTTTGAAAACTTAACAGTATTTCTTCCTATTCTGCAACTGTGCAGAGTACACAGAATAGGCTGTTAAACGGCGTTGAAACACACTGAATGGAATATGTGACTTTAATATTTGAGTTTGAAAACTTAACAGTATTTCTTCCTATTCTGCAACTGTGCAGAGTACACAGAATAGGCTGCTAAACTGCGGTGACACACACTGAATGGAATAAGTGACTTTAATATTTGAGTTTGAAAACTTAACAGTATTTCTTCCTATTCTGCAACTGTGCAGAGTACACAGAATAGGCTGTTAAACGGCGGTGAAAGACACTGAATGGAATATGTGACTTTAATATTTGAGTTTGAAAACTTAACAGTATTTCTTCCTATTCTGCAACTGTGCAGAGTACACAGAATAGGCTGTTAAACGGCGTTGAAACACACTGAATGGAATATGTGACTTTAATATTTGAGTTTGAAAACTTAACAGTATTTCTTACTATTCTGCAACTCTGCAGAGTACACAGAATAGGCTGTTAAACGGCGGTGAAAGACACTGAATGGAATATGTGACTTTAATATTTGAGTTTGAAAACTTAACAGTATTTCTTATAATTCTGGAACTGTACAGAGTACACAGAATAGGCTGTTAAACGGCGGTGAAAGACACTGAATGGAATATGTGACTTTAATATTTGAGTTTGAAAACTTAACAGTATTTCTTCCTATTCTGCAACTGTGCAGAGTACACAGAATAGGCTGTTAAACGGCGTTGAAACACACTGAATGGAATATGTGACTTTAATATTTGAGTTTGAAAACTTAACAGTATTTCTTACTATTCTGCAACTCTGCAGAGTACACAGAATAGGCTGTTAAACGGCGGTGAAAGACACTGAATGGAATATGTGACTTTAATATTTGAGTTTGAAAACTTAACAGTATTTCTTATAATTCTGGAACTGTACAGAGTACACAGAATAGGCTGTTAAACGGCGGTGAAAGACACTGAATGGAATATGTGACTTTAATATTTGAGTTTGAAAACTTAACAGTATTTCTTCCTATTCTGCAACTGTGCAGAGTACACAGAATAGGCTGCTAAACTGCGGTGACACACACTGAATGGAATAAGTGACTTTAATATTTGAGTTTGAAAACTTAACAGTATTTCTTCCTATTCTGCAACTGTGCAGAGTACACAGAATAGGCTGTTAAACGGCGTTGAAACACACTGAATGGAATATGTGACTTTAATATTTGAGTTTGAAAACTTAACAGTATTTCTTACTATTCTGCAACTCTGCAGAGTACACAGAATAGGCTGTTAAACGGCGTTGAAACACACTGAATGGAATAAGTGACTTTAATATTTGAGTTTGAAAACTTAACAGTATTTCTTATAATTCTGGAACTGTACAGAGTACACAGAATAGGCTGTTAAACGGCGTTGAAACACACTGAATGGAATATGTGACTTTGATATTTTAGTTTGAAGACTTAACAGTATTTCTTCCTATTCTGCAACTGTGCACAGTACACAGAATGTGCTGCTACACTGCGGCGAAGCACACTGAATGGAATATGTGACTTTTAAATTTTAGTTTGAAGACTTAACAGTATTTCTTCCTATTCTGCAACTCTGCACAGTACACAGAATGTGCTGCTAAACTGCGGCGAAGCACACTGAATGGAATATGTGACTTTGATATTTTAGTTTGAAGACTTAACAGTATTTCTTCCTATTCTGCAACTGTGCACAGTACACAGAATGTGCTGCTACACTGCGGCGAAGCACACTGAATGGAATATGTGACTTTTAAATTTTAGTTTGAAGACTTAACAGTATTTCTTCCTATTCTGCAACTCTGCACAGTACACAGAATGTGCTGCTACACTGCGGCGAAGCACACTGAATGGAATATGTGACTTTTAAATTTTAGTTTTAAAAACTTAACAGTATTTCTTCCTATTCTGCAACTCTGCACAGTACACAGAATGTGCTGCTACACTGCGGCGAAGCACACTGAATGGAATATGTGACTTTTAAATTTTAGTTTTAAAAACTTAACAGTATTTCTTCCTATTCTGCAACTCTGCACAGTACACAGAATGTGCTGCTACACTGCGGCGAAGCACACTGAATGGAATATGTGACTTTGATATTTTAGTTTGAAGACTTAACAGTATTTCTTCCTATTCTGCAACTCTGCACAGTACACAGAATGTGCTGCTACACTGCGGCGAAGCACACTGAATGGAATATGTGACTTTGATATTTTAGTTTGAAGACTTAACAGTATTTCTTCCTATTCTTCAACTCTGCACAGTACACAGAATGTGCTGCTAAACTGCGGCGAAGCACACTGAATGGAATATGTGACTTTGATATTTTAGTTTGAAGACTTAACAGTATTTCTTCCTATTCTGCAACTCTGCACAGTACACAGAATGTGCTGCTACACTGCGGCGAAGCACACTGAATGGAATATGTGACTTTGATATTTTAGTTTGAAGACTTAACAGTATTTCTTCCTATTCTGCAACTCTGCACAGTACACAGAATGTGCTGCTAAACTGCGGCGAAGCACACTGAATGGAATATGTGACTTTGATATTTTAGTTTGAAGACTTAACAGTATTTCTTCCTATTCTGCAACTCTGCACAGTACTCAGAATGTGCTGCTAAACTGCGGCGACGCACACTGAATGGAATACGTGACTTTGATATTTTAGTTTGAAGACTTAACAGAATGTGCTCTAATCTGCAACTTTGCACACTAAACAGAATGTGCTCTAATCTGCAACTTTGCACACTAAACAGAATGTGCTCTAATCTGCAACTTTGCACACTAAACAGAATGTGCTCTAATCTGCAACTGTGCACACTAAACAGAATGTGCTCTAATCTGCAACTTTGCACACTACACAGAATATATATATTTTTTTTTTTTTTTTTTGTTTTTTTCCCCCCACACCAAATAACCTGCTGCCCCCACACACAGTAGTCCTAAAAAGGACTTTTGGTTCTTTTTTTTTCACAATTTTTGTTTTTTTCCTCCCTACACTGCCTTTCCCTTCCTATCCTCAGCTCTCCCTGGCTCAGACTGAGCCGAACTCGCTGGTCAGGTGCTATACAGCACCTGACCACGGGTTCTGGCCAGCCAATCAGTGTAATGCCAGCAGCCAACATGGCTGCTGGCATTACACCGATGTCAGAGCCTCCCTGCACGTTTATTGGCTGCGCAGCAGGCGCAAAACGTGCGGGGAGGAGACACGAACATGGCGGGCGAGCACATGCGGTACTCGTACGAGTACCGCCATGTGCCGAGCAGAGCGATGCTCGTGCCGATCCGAGCATCGGCCGAGCATGCTCGCTCAACACTAGTATTTATAAATTAGTCTGTGTAAAGAGAATAAAGTCTGGATGCACAGTATTTTAATATTTAAATTCTACTGGGAGCATATGTTTTTATCACTGGGGACCATGATTAATTCCCTAAGCTCTAGTAAAGTCTCTTTGACATGGACTAGAACATGCAAACATGGTTAATTACCTTTTTGATGCTCCAGTGAATTTTAGTCTTTAGTCAGAGATGGCTATGTCTATAGACTGTATGGGTTATCCCACCCAGCACCAGACAGGTGTACAATCCATTGCTTGCAATGAGCTGTGCAGCCACATGCACCCAAGGGGACCAAAATATATTTATTTTGTGGGATAATGTGACATAAATTCCTTGTCATGGTTCAAGCCACAGTTCAGAGTGTTAAACTTGGATATCAGCTTATACACCCAGATCTTTCTGTCTCTCTGTGTCCTAAAATGTAAGTTTAAAGTAATGTACTGTGCATTCATCCTTCATTCTTATTATTCCTGAAGAAGAAACCTACTTGTCTTGAAAGCTTGCATCCTAAAGCCACTCAGTTAGAGAATAAAGTTATCATTTTATTCTTCTAGTCTCCCGCATTAGTTATGGCTTCTATAAGGCTTCCATGATGTCACTCTGCCTGCTATGAAGACTTTGGACTCTGATTAGAGACACCACTGTGAGCCACAAGACGTTAGGGCACTGTGTTAGAGTGTGGTGCTTGAGAATGTACACAGACAGCAGTCTTGCGGCGAACTAAGCTGGGTAAAGGTGCCAACCACATGTTTGGATAGCACAGACCAGTTGAGCCGGACTATGTTCAGGATGACTGTGCAGGGTCTGTAGAAATGGTCATGAGTGGATTTCTAGAGCCAATTACCAGGCATAGACAAACAGGACTAGACAAGATACTAGAGACTGACTGCGATGATAGGAACTAAACACCAGGAGGAGTAGCTGGAGTCAAGCTGCAATACAGAGACTGGGTACAAGGTGGAGTCACAGGAGGCAAGCTGCAAAACAGGCACAGAATGCTGGTGGCAGTGTAGAGGAAACCAGCAAAAGCAACACAACTGGAAAGCCACCTGAATAGGACTCATCGCAGCGAGAGCTTAAAGGTACAGAGATCCACAATACCCAAGCATACAATAGCAACTGAGTAAAAGGGGCAATATAAACAACTGGAACAAATCCAAGAGTGCAGCACACCTGAGCTAATAGACAGGCTGAATTAGCAAGGAAACAACAGAAGCAGAGTCAAACAGTGTAGTGCTGTAACAGGCCCAGTTCACCAGCCACAGGCATAACTGCAACAAGCACAATGATGCAGCAGTTACATGAATAGGTTAAGTTTTGTAACTGCAGAGCAATACAGAAACAAACATCAAACAATACCATGGTCAGGAACAGGACTGGTTCAGCAACAGTAGATCAAGCAGGTACAAGCAGAGAACAATAGTGTCAGGAGCAAAGCCAGTCAGTAACTGCAGAGCTGGAGAAAACCACATACACGGGACAAGGCAAAGCAGGAAGCTTCACGCAAACCCTATTGCAAGACAGGATACAATGGGCGAGTTACAGAGATAATGCAATCAAAACACACAACACAAAGAACCAACAACAATAGGTTCATGGAAACATAATAGGGCAGACATGATTGAATTAACACACAGCAGGGGGTCTCAATACAGTTCACAAATCTACAATGGCTGGAGTGGCTAGAATACACATCTTAGGGACAATGGCCTAAAGTTTCTGCCTTTGTTTGACTACTTTGAATGTCCTTCTCCAACCTGACCAATCACTGAGCTGCCTACGGTTCTCCATGTTAGGCTATGGAAGTCATTTGCATGTCCACCTCTGGGATTCGTTCGAACAAGCCTTCGCCTCTTGCCCCCTGCCACCGAGAGTTCGACCCGATGGTGACGATCGCAACCTCCGACTGGTAGTCGTAGAATGAGTAAGCCTCGAACGCGGAAATACATTAAACACAGACTATTCGCCAGTCCCTCCTACGAGAGTGGTCGACACTCTGAACACAAGGCAGTTCTGTGCAGTAAGTTCTGTTTGACACAGCTGCCTATCCCCATCCAATCTAAACAAAGTCTTTTAGTCCATCATAAGGGCTTGAGGGGTCGTAATACTGGCACAAAGGGGTGTCCAATAGGACAAAATGTCCACAGTCTCTCGGGCCAGGGGCTGATCAGTCTTATGCCCAGACAAGGGCTCCAGTAACGGAGTAGTATCCGTTACAACAAATAACATTTTATTGACCCTGATATAACCTTGAGCCTCTTTGTCTATCTTATTAGGAGCTAGGTTTTTTTTCACCAAGTAAGGCATGAAATGTTATCAAGCAATATGAGAGTTGAAGTGTATGTGAGTTGGCGAAACGACTTGCAATAGATTACAGACTTCCTTTACTTACCATTTTGTGACTTCAAACTTTAGATACTTAGAGGACTCTTTCATGAATGATCCTAACCAGTTATATGCACTGAACTATTCCCCCCTGAGAGGGGATTTAAAAAATGGACAAAATTAAGAATATATTGGCTAGGACGAGTCCAGTCATAGTTAATAGTTACACAATAAAGGTTGAAGATAGACACAAATCCATCAAGTTCAATTTTTATTATCTAAAATGAGAATTACATAATCCTTTTTTGTGTGATTATTTTACCAGAAATTCCTGTTTAAATGGATAGTAATGTTTCACAAAAACAGCAACTCCAATTAATCTTCATATTATTTTGGCAATGGAGAGTGTTATTATATTATAATTACTGTCAGAGTTGTAGTTCAAGATTAAGTGGATGATAGAGTTTCACCCTCCCACCCCTTTTACCTTGTGTAAGGCACCTCCTCTCGAATGTGGAATCTGGTCTTGAGACCAGACAGCTCACAGCAAGGGACAGTCTTCTTACTGTGAACATAAGGGGTGGGAGAGGGATACTTTATCATTCAATTACTCTTGAATTACAACTCTGACAGTATTGAAATATCACTCTCCATGGCCCAAATACTATGAAGATTAATGGGAGCTGTTTTTACTGTGAAACATTACTATCCCTTTAACTTATTAATAAACAGTATAACCCTGTATGTTCCCTTATGCTAGAAATGCATCTAATCTCCTCTTAAAGGTATCCATTGTATGAGCCATTGCCACATCCCTTGGTAGAAAATTCCACAGATTAACAGAACCTGCTGTAAACAATCCCTTCCTGTGCTGAAAGTTGAAACCTCCTTCCTTTTATCCTAAGTTGTGGCCCTTAATGATATGATCCAGCCTTGATCAGGAGAGGCCTTACCAATTTGTGCAATTTATAATGCTGCATAAATTAGTGCCATCTGCAAATATTTAAATTATGGTTTCAGGTAATTTATAAACATGTTAAAAATCAGTGGACCTTTTTTTTACTGTAGTTTGCTGTTTCTACTCAATTTATAATGAATGTATTAGCTCTTCAGTATTCCCATTGTATTGTGGGATGTTTCCATTTGCATTGTCATCTGTGTTTTATCATTGCTCCCTGTTCCCCCTCCCTTTCCCTTCCCCCCTCTTCTCAAAAAAACAATAAACTTTGATTTACAAAAAAAAGCAGTGGACCAAGTACTGAACCCTGAAATACTCCACTCTCAACTTGAACTGTTTTCGATAATTTTCCATTTACAACAACTCAATGTTCCCGTTTCATCAACCGATTTCTGTCTGCTTACAAAGGTTATCCCGTTGACCCAATTTCCATATTTTTTACACCAGCCTCCTGTGCACTAGATATCTCAATCTGAACAGATGTTAGTGCATAGCTTTAAAGAACAGAATAGGAACTGTTTATCTCATATAAGTAGTCATCTTCTCTTAATCACCTGTTTATATAAATACCCAGGAGTCATTATGAAGAAAGCCATCTGCATCATAGGCGACAAATACAAAATTCCCTAAATTGCCATTGATTTAAGTGGGGCTTTTAACCCTTGGAATACTAGAAAGGTCTCCAAATCATTGTGAAGTTTGTAGCTTGTTGTGAATGACCGGATTGAGTAGGAGGAGCCCTACCCACGCTGGTCATTGCTAAAAAAAAGCAGCTGGCTCCAGTAGGAAGGAGAGGAAGGCAATAATATCCTTCCTGCTGGCCACATTGAACGCCTATCCTATGCCAGGTGGACATCAGAAGGGGTCTCGATGCCCCACCACAAGGTCTGATTTTATTTTACAATTATAAAAACTGCACTACATTTGTTTTTTTGTTTTATTTTATATTTAAACACTATAACACAGAAATTAACAGTGTGAGGCTGAATATGTCAAAGGTAAGGGGCATCATTTGTTGGATTTTAATGTGGGATGCAGCATATGTTGAAAAAAGGGCATAATTTGTCAAGATATGAAAATTTTAACTGTGGGCCAGCATGTTGAATAATAGTATTATGGGGGAACATCACCATTATAGGTTGGCCCATATACACTGACTGATACCCCTAGACTTCTTCCCTAGTCCAGGCAGTGCCCATGGGAATTTTTGGCTAGCAGTGGGTAAGTAGAAAAGGCGGGAGAGGGTCAGACAGTGTACATGGGGATCTGTTGCTACCAGTGGGCAAGGGAACAAGTCTGGGGGCAAGCAGTGTACATGGGCTTCTCTGGCTACTAGTGAGCAAGGCAACATGACTGGGGAGGCAAATGGTAACCACAAATCCCCATGCATGCTGCCTGACCCCCAGCTTTGTTCCCTTAGGAGTGCACAACATGTTACATAATATATGATACAGCACTAAGGGGCTAATTGTGTAGTGCTTGGTGTACTTTTTAAACTTTTGTGTGCCACAGGAGTGAGCAATGCACATCCCTTTGGCACTCAATAGGATAAGGCGGTGATGCTGTCCATGGTGCTGAAAATATTATTTTCATTCCCCCACTAACCAAGTGGGACAGCAGAGAGAATGCTGTCAGACTTTAGGATTGTCTACTGCTGGTGATGTGTGAAGGAGAGCATCCCTTCCACATCGACAGCAGTTCACAACCCTCCCTGCTTGTGATTGGTAGAGGGCTGTTACTGCATAGGAAAGTACATGGAGATCCCAACTTCGCCAGCCTCGGGTGGGCAAAGTTGAGACCGTGAACTCTGACAGCAGAGGCTGCTATCGAAGTTTAGTGAAAGTAGAATGTGGTGATAGAATGTGGTGAAGTGCCACATTAACATCAACACATGCTCTTGCATACGATAATGGCTCATTATCCTGCATTTCCATATGGAAATGAATCATTATGCTTAATTTCCATATGGAAGTAGGTAATTGTCTATGTGATGAGTGAAAACTCATAAATCTGTCAGATGAATTTCGGACTGATGGCAATGTGATGTCGAAGCACTTTAGTGCATACTGTCAATATGCCTTCACTGCTGGTCTACAGGACATCACATTTTATGCCTTCTTCTGACTTTGACTGTATATAATTTTCAAGTTTGTCCTGGGGTATATAAATTATTGTGTAATTTTTATCTACCTCAGAAGCATGAAAGGCTGAGTTGACCCTGCTGGGACTAGAACCTGCGACTCTGGGGTTTGAACAGATTCTACAGCAGGTGAATTAACCAACTGAGCCATCTTACCCCCAAAATCTGTTTTTGCTTTTCTTGTAATATGGAAAAATACATATTTCAAGGTTTATCCTGATGGGTATAGCTTGGGTACTTTCACAGGTAAGAAGTTGTTTCAGCACAAACATGCATTTTGGGGTGAAGTATCTACATGGCCTGAAATAGTGCTGTCATTGTCAATGGTGTCAAAAGCACCACTATAAAATATAATGCCATGCCACAATAAATGTTGAATAAAACATCTCTCAGCGTGGGAGTATAAACTCAATGAGTCAGTTGGAGACCATAATGTCTCTCTCCAAAGATTATTAAATGAAATGAAACCAGTGGAGGACTTCAGTATCAGCTTTATTTGGCAGGGGATGATGGGAGTTGTAGTCTACAACAGCTGGAGGTCCACATATTGACCTCCCTGCTGCAGGTCATATGCTCAAAGATTGTGGAGAAATTTTTTGTCAACCTTTCCACTGGGTTTATGCATTAAGGAGTGATAAAGAGGTGATACAGTTCAGATGACTTTCCAGTGATACCCCTCCAATTCCTATGTTGTTCTAGGCATCAATGCACTAATACCTCTAAGTCTAGAGAAATCTTAGTACATTGGCTCCATAGAACAATATAGGACTTGGAGAGTTTAGAACACAAGAGAAGTCATCTCCTTTTTATCACCTCTTTAACACACCTTAATGCATATCCCCACCAGATTACAGGGAAGAATAAAAAGTACTATTGGTTTAAATGAGGCTTTTATTCCCTTGGCATTGCAATTGCCTTGAGACGTCCATGATCACTAAAGGGTTAAGTCAGTTCCTCATGTCTCATTCTAAAGGACCATTGCCTGCAACTGATGCTTTCACTGTTCCTCTAACTTGCACTCAGTGAACCTAGATTCAATTAGCCCTGGAAAACCTCTATTTATGCATGTGCTAAATTGAAAACTCGGCCTGTGTGTTCCCTTAGAGAGGTGAACCTGACTAACCCTGTCTTTACTGATTCTCTTTTTCATTCATGAATCTTTCCCCAAGAGTTATACATTTCCAGTCTAATGGAGCCATTGAAAGTTTTGCAATTTGTGTTTCAGAAAATAATTAATATAATATACTTGAAAATATCACAATGAGACAAGTGTCCTTAAGGGTGACTATTATTTTGATACTGCCCTTTGGCAAGCCTGCTCCCAGAGGAACCTGAAAGTGCACTGTGAATCCTGTGCTCTCCTCCTCATACTGCGAGAGGCCCTGAACTGTGGAATGTCTGTCTGTCTATCTATCTATCTATCTATCTATCTATCTATCTATCTATCTATCTATATCTAATATCTATCTATATCTAATATCTATCTCCATCTAATATCTATCTATCTCTCTATCTATCTATCTATCTATCTATCTATCTATCTATCTATCTATCTTATTGTTTAAAAGGACACTTGTTTGTTTTTAACCAGTTTTAATATTATATATTTGATATTACAATATATTGGACATGCAGTACAGTGGGACAGCTGTTATTTTCCTGGGAGCTCTCAACAGAGATGGGTTGTATTATTCATGTTAATGTGAGGTATATGCCCTGATTTACCCCCACAACATCTGAGTGTATTACGCGATGCTTTCAACTGATGCCTGACCATTAACCCTTTGAGTTCCGTAGCTTCACAATGCGTTGGATAACCCTCTGGCATTCAAAGGGTATTAAGATAAGGCACTATTGATGCCCTGTACTGGATTTTTTTTTCTGGTGGATCTCCCACTGTTTGTGATGAGTGTGAAGAAACACAGGCCACCATCCAGAAGGAGTGTTTGATGAATTAATGGTGCTTCTGTTGGGCAGTGTTTTTAATCCCAGAGGCATGCTGGGAACTATATATGTACTCCATCCATTTTGTGAGAACTTGTCAATGTGCTAGTGTTTTGAGATGTAGACACAGAAGTCCATTTCTTATATATATTGTATTTGTGTTTTTATTGTTCTCTGTCTACTTTCAACGTTTCATAGAGAAGTTATCACATAAAATAATCCTCTATGTAGATTTGTGTGTGTGTGTGTGTATATATGTACACTAGTTGAAGAGCCCGTTACACGGTCCACAGTGTTACTGCCAGCCGGTCGCGGGGTAGTCACGCGTAGTAGAGGGAGCGTCCAGCTCTGTATCAGCCGCGGCGTGGGCAGTCTCTACTGCGCATGACTGCAGCACGCACAGCAGTCTTTACTGCACACCACTGCGTCGTTACGCACATTTTAGCGAATTATTATGTAGGATATATATATATATATATATATATATATATATGTATAAGAACAGCAATGCAGGGGTAGGTGCTAGAATGTGGAAACAGATCCTAGCACAATATGACAGAAATACAGATCGCTATATTCTTCACTATCGGATAGTGGTTGGATAGAAAAAAAAAATACAGAAGAAAAGCACTCCGAGTTCTGTAAATATCAAAAATGGAATGAAAAAAATATTTAAATAATCAGAGATGGAATAGAATAAAAAATAATGACATACCAAACATACACAATGTATAATTCGTTCTGGTACCAGAAAAGTTGTGACGTCACTTAATGAACAATAATACAAAATCTAATAACCCAATACAAATAAAAATACAGATAAAAATAGCAACATCCAGTATGGGCAGCATTCGTAACTAATGTAATGATGGCCCAACAGGACTACGTCTGCCGAATGAAATTTCTCAATAGACAGCAGTGGATCCAGTATAACTCCCCTCTGGTCTACAAGGGATTAAAGGGATAGTAATACTTAAAATGTAAAAAAAATATGTTGTAGGGTTTATCCCCCTGAGTAAAACAAGGGTACTCCCACTGCTGAAAGGTGTTTCATTCAAAAGTTATTGATTTTCAAAGTTGAATTTTTTAGGTGCAATATCACAGTGGTCTGAAATTGTACAGTAGCGCTGTTGCTACATGATCCTATGGACAGCTCTGGTCCCTGGACCATAAATCTCCATAGGATGGTGTAGCAACAGCACCACTGTACAATTACAGGCCATTGTGATATTGCACCTAAAAAATTGAACTTTGAAAATTAATAACTTTTGAATGAAACACCTTTCAGCAGTGGGAGTACTCTTGTTTTACTCAGGGGGATAAACCCTACAACATATTTTTTTTTTAACATTTTAAGTATTACTATCCCTTTAAAGGAACACTGACACCTTCTAGTAATAATCCCTGACTTACTTTGCAATAGCCAAAAACCTAATGACCCTAAGGATTTTGCTTCTGCCCCTTAGTTCAAGAGGTAGTCTTCAGTCAGTCCTGAATGAATGTCCATTGAAGTGGATCTGACTCTTGGTGGCAGAACTACTGGACCCCAATCTCCACATTGTATTGAACTGTGGACTATCGTCTGTGGACTCTTGCTTCAGTTAAAAAAATAGTTAATAAAGATAATATTTCTTGAAGAAATGAGCAAGGACCATTTGGATTTTCTGCCAAAAGTATGATAAATTAGGGGGAGGTATTATTAGGAGGTATTGGTATTCCTTTAAACAAACTAGGAATCACTGATTCCTATAGGCAGATTTTTCCTTTAGAGGAGAACTATCACTGAGAGAGAACAGACGTGCTGATGAAGACAGGGCAGACCACTGGGGAGAAGAACAGGGGTCTGATGACAGTCCTGTAATATTATCTTTTCAGTCTGACGTCTCACAGTTCAGTTTCTTGTCCTGTGTGATACAGTCTCCAGTCTCCATCTAGCTTGGCAGCTGGACACAGGGTGTGTGGAATCTGCCCATGAGATCTACACATTTTGTGGCAGAGTCCCACATACTTCTGGGTTGCATTCCAGATGAAGGGGCTCGTCACCCCCCATACCTCCCAACATTTTGATTGTCCAAAGAGGGACACATCTGTTTTAGGTGGTCATGCTGGGGGTGGTGGGTAGGGCTTTATTAAGAATTTTTAGGCTACTTTGTGACCAATTGGCAGCTCTTTAGGTAGCTGAATAAATTGTTTTACACAACACAAAATAATTTTATTTACACAGACTAATTTATAAACACATATACTGAAGTTTACACAAACTTTAATATGAATTTTATTGCTGTGGGGCAAAAGAGGGACACCAGGGTGGGAAAGAGGGACAGGGGGAGCTGGGTCTCAAAGAGGGACTGTCCCTCCTAAAGAGGGACACTAGGGGGGCATGCCCCCCAAACACACACATATGAACAACTGATTTGCACAGTCTAGTTCCTTTTTTTTTCATAAATCTGCTTCTATTTAACCCCTTAGTGACCGGCCGCACGCACACATGTGGCCATCACTTAACGCACGGCTAAGAAAAACGTGTACGTCCTCTGTCACTGAGTAACAGTTTTTGCTGGAGTACATGTACGTCCATTGTCGGGAAGGGGTTAAAAACAATGGAAGAAAAAGTGTATATCTTGCTATCTGTTTCTCTATTGCTGCAACCAAATGTCCAGGTTCATTCTTTCCCATTATTTAAGTTATTAAGTCACTTACTTATTGACTCTTGCTATAGAGGTCTTGAACGCATTGCAAAGCAGTGATTTAGATACCTCTGTAGCATTCAGTGGGTTAATAAACATGACCTACATTCCACAGGACTTTCTGCAGGCTGATCAGGTATGAGGTGCTATAGGTTATTTGATTGTTCCATTACTTCCAAGCTACTAGCTTCCATATAAGCTCACTAGAGGCTTTCCCTGAGGCTTGTTTTCTAGGAACCAGTTGTGTAAGATCAATGAGCTTTAAATTAAGGATAATACATCAGCCACATTATTCCACATTCCCAGCACATAATGCACCTTTACTTTATTTGTCCCCTACGATGCAGTTGGTTTGACGATAGGGAACAATTTTAATTATCCAATTGATTTCATTGGGGCTAATACCACTTTAATCATTGAGTGGCATCCAACACATTGCAAAGCAATAAGCTGATTATCCCTCTGGCACTCAGGGTTAAATGCTGGGAAGGTCTCCAGCCCATTGCAAATCAATGCTTTGGAGACCACTTTGGAAGGGAATTGTGGAAGTGCTGATTTTTCCCACTGCAGAAAATTGTAGAATTTAAGGGGTTAAATCCCTATTTAAAAACCTGAACAGCTTGGACATTTGTACTTGTCCCCTATGGTGTAACTGGTTTGATCCAGAATATTGTAGGAAATCTGTCTACCATTCATAGGGTTAAAAGCCCCATTCAAATTAATATACTCCTATACTATTAAGCACTGGACAAATGTTGGGGAAAACAAACAGAACCATAAGGAACAACTAAAAATAGTCAATTTATTTAAAGGGATAGTAATACTTCGTTTTAACTTTATTTTATTTTGTAGGCATTAAAAAAACATGAAGAATGATATGTCTTATCTCTCAAACCTTTATGATTTATGAGATATTCACTAGCAAAGTTTCCCCTCCCGCCCCTTTTACCTAGTGTAAGCAATCTCTTCTCAGATATGGAATCCAGTCCATAGACCAGACAGATAACAGCAGGGGACAATCTTCTTCCTGTGAGAACAATGAAATCCCTGCCCCCCTTTACAAGTTTTTCAGGTTTTTCCCTTATCTTAATTGAAGATTGTCCCTCTCTGCAGTCTACCTGGGCACCTCCCTTCTGATCTGGCTGAACAGTGTTACATCAGTAAAAGGGGCGGGAGAGGGATACTTTATCATTGAATTACTCTTGAACTACAACTCTGACAGAATTGAAATAACACTCTCCAAAGTCCAAATACTATGATGATTAATTAGAGCTGCTTTTATTATGAAACATTACTATCCCTTTAAATGAGACCTTTAACCCCTGGAAACCCAGAGGTTGCCAATGCCTAAATCAATCTATTTGCCCTAGAAAGTTCTGCAATTTAGTCTACGGGGTAAATATGGGGCAAAAATGTGCTGATGTCATAATAACTATTGCTTTTCGGAGAATAAAATGACATCATCAGGGACAGTGGGATGAGATGGAATGGCGATGAAATCTTTTTACACTTTGGTTGCTGAAATGGGGGAGCTGTATAAATAGACTCTATGTTTGAAAGAAAAGTGGAACAGTTCTGGGGCAAACCATTTGCACTGTAGGGGAGAACTAAAAATCCCAAAGCAATGCGTTGGAGATCTCTCTGGAATTCAAGGGGTTAAAATCCCCATTTAATACCAATGAGATGGCTCAGTTGGTTAAGGCAAAGGCTGTAGAATCTGTTCAAGCCACAAGGTTACAGGTTCTAGTCCCGGCAAGGTGAGCTCAGCCTTTCACCCCTCTGAGTCCAGGACATACTTGAAAACATGAGCTAATATCAATGTATTCTTCCTGTAAAATGCTTTCATAAAAAAATTCAAAGGCAATTTTTGGAAATTTTAGTTCTCCCCTATAGTGAAAATAGGTTGCCCTAGAACTCCTCCATTTTTCTTTTGAACATAAAGAATGTTGTTTAACCACTTAATGACCAGTGACATGCCAGGACCATCACCATTTTACTTCCTTGAAGGACCGGTGACGGTCCTGGTACATCATATGCTTTTTTCCTGAGGGAGCGCTGTAAACGGAGTGTGAAATTGACCGCTCCAAGACCAGAGCGGTCTCCCTCAGACTCCCATTTGGTTTTCCAGTGCACATAATCAGTCAAGTGTGCCAGCGTGCAGACAACTATCAATGCGGTCCATAAAGGAAGATAACTTTCCTGGACCGCTGGTCGTTAAGAGGTTAAGAACTGTCACTAATTTCAAACATATTTATAAAGATGTAAAGTCAAGATTATAAATATAAACAAAAAAAGAAGAAACAGCACACCAGAAATCCTCTAAGCGTAGAAGTCTTGTAATTTATTAAAATAACACTTTAACCTTCAAGATGTCTACTCACATGAAATAGAGGCTTTTCCTGCCTCTCACTATAGATCGCCTGCACTGGAATTACGAGCGTCACTCCAGGCCAATGACTTCCTCAGTTGCTCTTATTTTGTCTGTGTATTGTCGTTCTAAAAGATGAATAATAGGCCACAGATTTATAGTGACAAAATATGTAGGCCATTCCTCTATAAACCAGAGGATATGAGGAACATTTTGTTGCAATACAATGTGAGCGGACACAGTTTGTATAAGGTAAAATTTACCTCTTCATATCATAGGGTATGTAGGGTAATCAAAATATTAATATATATATTAAAATGTCCACAAAACTTTATTATAAAAACCTGGCCATGCAGCACATAGGGGATAAATCAGGTCCCTACTATCTGGTGTGGAGGATACAAAATAAATTTTATCCTACAATTCACCACCAGAAACAGATTCCAGTAACCTCTCCCCAGTGTCTCCAGGCCACAAATGTATTAAAAACAACACCAATGTATAGGAATATATTTATAAAAAGAAAATAAAAACAATAAGAAATTCCTTAAATATAAGATCACAGTTCCTGAGTAATGACTCAATAGCTCAACATGTTTCGTGACTGGAGGATTTAATGTAATTTCCTCAGGAGCGAAAAGTAGTAGTATTTTATAAATATGTCTATCTGAGAATATTTTGAGAAAATTCACACCTGAGACTATATTTTCGCACACCAATAGCGGCATTATATACCTCCGTTAAAGGGATATTTATAAGAGCTGGACTTATTCTGGAATAAATCAACTGCACTATAGGGGACAAATAAAAATTCCCAAATTCCCATGCACTTGATTAGTGCTTTTTAATCCCTTGATTGTTAGTGAGAATATAATTTAATAATATGTATATGTCCCCAATATACATGGAGTTAACATTTAATCCCTAAAACTGCCTTTATTTTTGGCTGAATTAGCAAATGTCTTTATAAATACATTGCAACACAATTCTTATTTGGACAAGACCGTTTCTATTCCACTTTTCAAAAAAGTCAACTGACTGGAGTTAGCACTTAGAGAAAATATCAGTAAACTAGTGTAAAAGCCCATGTACACGGGCCAAGGGGCCAAGATCTTGGGGATGTTAAAAGGCTGGTCCTGCTCTGCTTACTGCTGTCACTCACGTGATGCGCTGCAGAGACTGCCAAACGCACAGAATGCTCCCAGCACAGAACTCCCAGCGCTCTGCACAGAATGCTCCCAGCACAGAACTCCCAGCATTCCGCACAGTATGCTCCCAGCACAGAACTCCCAGCATTCCGCACAGAATGCTCCCAGCACAGAACTCCCAGCATTTTGCACAGTATGCTCCCAGCACAGAACTCCCAGTGTTCCTCACAGAATGACGGCTTCTGACAATCATCCTAGCAAATTATTATATAGGATGTTTATACATATCTTTATGATACTTTGAGACAATTTTTAAGACTCTTTATAACTCCAGTTTTATAAATCTTCCCCAATGTCCCATATTTATAAAAGTTATTCTGGATTAAAACAACTACAATATTGTAGACAAATAAAATTTCCTATTAAATTGGGCTTTTAACCTCTTATATGCTCACTAACAATCAAGAGTTTAAAAAGCACTATTCAAGTGCACAGGAATTTAGGAATTTTTATTTGTCCCCTATAATGTAGTTGATTTACTCCAGAATAAGTCCAGCCCTTATAAATATGGACCAGTGTCTTTGGGATGTATGAGGATGTAAAGACATTGGGATGGTCCACTTGTGTTAACATATAATAAAACCCAATATGTGAGTTTTTTCAACACATCCTGAGCACTAACTGTGTTGTAGTCAATGCTCGGGGAGGGGGGTACTGATGTACTATGAAATGGAGCAATTCTGTAGAAAACATAATCCGCCATAGGGAATAAAATAAAATAACAAATTTCATTGACTTAATTGAGCTTTTTTAAAGGGATAGTAATGCTTGCGCCTAACAAACTTTAATTTCATAGATATTAAAAATGTATATATATATTATATATATTATAGGAAATTCATCAGGAAGCACTCTCAAATCAGAAGGCTAAATCCACGGATGCACACTCAGGTCTTATGAGAAAGTTACAATTTTATATGTCAATGTTGTGGCCAGAATTGCTGTCTTGAGGAGGCCAGGATATCTGTCCGAAACATTAACAAATAAAATTTTAACTTTTTCATAAGACTTGAGTGTGCATCCGTGGATTTTGTTCTGTATAGATACACACATATATATATATATATATATATATATATATATAGGTTATTAGATTAGTAACCAAAAAAAGTACTCAAAAGGACTTGCAATAAAAAAGAGTTTATTGCAAGTCCATTTGAACGCTGTTTTTTGGTTATTAATCTAATAACCTATATGCTATATTATTGACTTAAGAAGCACCAAAGCATTTTTTCGAATGTATCACTGTTAGAGGAGTGCCCTGCCCTAGCTACTTATATACAGGCAAACATATGATAGTGGCACGCTAAAGAAAAGATGTATATAATACAAAGATTGGTGCTCGATCCCTAGAAGAAATAATATGGTTTCTAAGTTTGTACAGATGGAAGCACTCACTTATCTAGATAAATGCCCAGGTGCACAATCCTTTGTTAGTAGTATAGAGGTTGAAGAAAAAGCAGCACTAGTGGTTTGGACCAAAATGTTGACAATACATTTCTTTGCATTATTTTCTAAAAAAAAATCCCACTAGTGCTGTCTTTTTCTTCAACAAAATCTAGCCTTTATATTCACTCTCTGGATGCTCTCATTTCTGCTTTTTCCAGGACTCCCTTCCCCATAGCAATCTTGTAAAATGTCTAAGAAGTGATTGTTCTGCATTGTCTTTAGACTGACTGAGATAAGGAAACAACCTTCCTGAATAGAACCACAGTGGGTGCTAATGTCAATCTATTTACACTTATCCTGCAGAAGCAATTAACCAAAATGTGTCTATATAGGACAGTCAAAACATGCTGAAACAACCCAAATATAACACCAGTAATTACATCTAAAGTAATAATAAGAGTAGGCTGCACTTACTTTAATATGAAACCACCAATTAAAACTCATATGAAGTACAGACCTTTTTGACTTCTGAAAGTGAAATTGAGGTTGCCTGTCACTTAACCCCTTAACGACCTGCCAGGTTCCCCGAACAGTGTGCAGCCGCGCACATACTATACATTCAAATACACACACATACATACGCATACTTACATGCACACAAGCATATCTACACACAGACATGTGTATATGTATATATATATACATACATATACATACACATGCACAGACATATCTATATATATATATATATATATATATATATATATATATACACAAAACACACATACACATTATATATATATATATATATATATATATATATATATATATATATATATATATATAAATACATACATACATACCTTCCCACATACACATATACACTCTCTCTCTCTACAGCTGACTAATGCAGAAGGGAGATTTGTAAATGCAAGGACAATGAAAAATTAAATATCAATCTGTAATCTTATTTAATAACAAACTTCTTGGCCTGGGAACTGGACATTGGACATCACCTGCCACTCAAGAGGTTATGCATGGTCTTTCAAGGCATTGGTTCTCAAACCTATTGTTGCTCTGGAACTCAAGCAAAATCTCAGTGGAACCCTAAAATTAAACTTTACCCCTTGAATGCTAGAGAGGTCTCTGACACATTGCTTTTCTATGCCTTGGAAACCCCTTGAAAGCTAAAGACGATCTCCTAACATCCAAGGGCTTAACCTAATAACAATATCATGTGCATTTGAAAGCTGGCGGCCACTGGTAACATAAGTGTAAATTGTTAGGCTAATATTTATCAGGAAAGTGCAAGCAGTTAAATAAATTGTTCCCTGTTATTACTATATTTTGTTTGAAAAAAATGTGAAAGTAGCGTGAAGCGCCAAACTGACACATACATAAACTTTATGCTGAATGATATGATATACCATGTATCAGCTCAGACAACACAGTGTAATTACAAACAATAAATAATTGAGCATCAAATATTATCCTTAAAAAAAACTATTGTTAGATACAGTATTTAGAGAAAGAATATAATACCTAAATGTCTCCAGTGTTTGCACAGTGTCACAGTTGTCCGCTTTCAGAGGCGCATGTGTGTGCATTCTTCCACTTCCTCATCCCTTATCTGTTTCCCTAGCTGACGTCCGTACTCCTATCTTATTCTAGTGGATGGTAATGCCCCCTGCCAGCGAACTTCACTATTGGCTGCTGTGGTTTATTAAATGAGCCACCTGCTTCTGTAGGTGCCCGGACCACGATCTGTGTTTAGCTTTGCATTTGTATTCCTATTAGTGCTTCCAGTGTTTGACCCAGCCTTGGACTTCTGACCACCATTTCCTGCCTCAAAATTTTGTCTCCTAAATACTGATTCCTGGTGCCTGACTCCGGGTGCTCCCTGACTATGGCTAAGCCTGTCGACTGCTTGTCTAGTTTGGTTTTGACCCAGCTACCTCTGACCACTCTCTAAGCCTGAGTTCCCAGTACTTCTCTGTTCCTGCAGGTCTTCCCTGGCAATGGTTCTCCATGGATCCCAGTGTACTCCCATCCTGGTTGCTCCCTGGCTTAACTGGGGTGGAATATTCTGGTTTCTCGACCAGCATCCTTACCCAGCTGCAGCAAAGGCGTACCTGGCATTCTGTCACTGAACCCAAGCTTCGCTCCTTAGCTATGCGCTCTAGCTACTGGGCCAGTGCTAGGCCTAAGTGGTTTCTTACCCCTCAAGTAGTGAGACACAGAACCAAGGAACTATGCACAGTGGACATCAGCCAGCACTGCTCCTCAAATTAAACCTCAATTGGAATGACAATATAATGAGAAAATTGACCAAAAATAAATTCATCAAAAAGAATTGAGGACCCACCAGCTAGCATACTAACAGGGAATTCTAGAGAATCCCATCAGTAACCAAGTCAGCGGGAGCTCGAAAATTGTACTAAAAAAATATAAAATGTACACTACTATATATATATATATATATATATATATATATATATATAAAATAAAATTAAAATAATAATCTGATTGTGGTAAGATAATGGATATTGTGTTGGTCAGTAAGAAGTCCCAAAAACAAAAAAAATAATTTGTCCATGCGAAATGGTCATAAATATGCATGCTCCAAATAGTCCTATACTTATAAATGAAACTAAAAATCCAAATATGAATAGTTCATCAGATAAAACATGTGTATGATAAAGCAACGTGCAATAGATGGTACGTGGAAACCAAATAATCGTGAAGTACCAATAAATGGAATGATGAGTCTATAAACAGCGATACAAATATCCAAAGAGTATTACTCAATAGACCACTCCAAATATAATGAAGAAATTATGAATGGAGGACAAAAAAAAAATTAATGGAAAATGGAATGAGTCCCATCTTATGATGAATGGTTTGTATATGCATGTTTCTCCTTTTAATGGGACTTAATCCTTATACCGTAAATGGAAGATTTATAGCAGAAGGGACCAGAGACTGTGAATGGTAAAGAGCATTGGCGGCTCCTCTTGCCTTTCTCTTTTATTCACTCTTCACTTCAGTTCTCCCATTCATGCTTCTTTCTGTATTTTCCTCAGAATCTATGGCGGTGTCTTTACCTGTCTCAATGATACTGAGATTATACCGGCTCACGTAGTTCATGTATATCACAAGTCCCTAAGCGTTTGAAAAAGCTGTTACTTTCTTTCTTCAGGGCATATGTGGTTCATTGACTTAATAAATGCTATAATTAACCCATGATGTTGAAAAATACTAATTGTTTGTAATCTGCATATATTAAATGGGTAATAGTACATAAATACCACAATCTGTTGTTACTAGTGATGAGCGAGCACCCCAATGCTCGGGTGTTCGGGTGCTCTGACCGAGCACCCCCGGAGGCTCGAGTGCTCGGCCGAGCACCCGAGCCCCATTGAAGTCAATGGGAGGACTCGAGCATTACACCAGGCACCCCCTGCTCTAATGAGGGGAGGGTGCCTGGTCCATAGGAAAAGGGCAGAAAATGATGGAAACACCACAGAAATGGTTCAGGGACAGCATAGGGAGGATGTCTGGATGCATCTTGGACTCCAACATCGCTGCTGGGAACGATCTTTCGCCCGTAGTACGCCATTTTTACAGACTGACCGTAAAACACACAAAAAGGAAGATAAAAACGACTTTAGGCAAAAAATTGTTACCAAACAGTATTTGCTGTATATTTACTTGTATATCATCTGCAAATTCTCCCAAAAATTTCCTCGATTTTTCTGAACTGAGGCCATAATTAAGAGGGAAACGTGCGCAGAGGCAAATTCTCCCAAAAATTTCCTTGATTTTTCTGAACTGAGGCCATGATTAAGAGGGAAACGTGCGCAAAGGCAAATTCTCCCAAAAATTTCCTCGATTTTTCTGAACTGAGGCCATGATTAAGAGGGAAACGTGCGCAAAGGCAAATTCTCCCAAAAATTTCCTCGATTTTTCTGAACTGGGGCCATGATTAAGAGGGAAACGTGCGCTGAGCCGACCATCCAAAACATTATGGGTGAGGGTCTGCTGCGGAGCTGACCATCCTAAACATTATATGCGAAGGCCCGCTAGTGAGCTGACGCTATAAAACATTATATGAGAGGGCCCGCTAGAGAGCTGACCCAATAAAACATTATATGAGAAGGCCCGCTGGTGAGCTGACCTATACAAAAATTGTCAAACAGGGCCCGCTGGTGAGCTGGCCCTATATAAAAATTATATCACAGGGCATATGGAAGAGGAGGAGGAGGATGAGAAGATTAAGAGTCAACCATATACCCGTTTTTTGGGTGGAAGGGGTGAATGGGAATACAGAGTATTCCCATCATTGTAAATAACATATATAAAGTCACTTTATGTTCCTCCGGGGCTTTCCTCCAGTGGAGTGGAGAAGTCAGGGGAAATCCAGGCCTTGTTCATTTTTATAAGTGTCAACCTATCAGCATTTTCGGTGGAAAGGCGGATACGCTTATCTGTTATGATGCCACCAGCAGCACTAAATACCCGCTCAGACAGAACGCTGGCGGCAGGGCAGGCCAGCACCTCCAAGGCGTAGAGTGCCAGTTCATACCACGTGTCCAGCTTGGACACCCAGTAGTTGTAAGGCACAGAGGGATCATTGAGGACGCTGACACGGTCTGCTACGTACTCCTTCACCATCTTCCAAAACTTTTCCCTCCTTGTGACACTAGGCTGCGCATCAGGGTGAGGGTGCTGGCGGGGTGTCATGAAGGTGTCCCACGCCTTGGACAGTGTTGCCCTGCCTTTGTCGGAACTGCTGTGTGCTCCCCTTTTCTCCCCTTCTCTGTTGGCCAAGGTAGCACGTACTCTGCCGCCAGCTTTGTCAGATGGAAAATTTTGGAGCAATTTTTCAACAAGAACCTTCTGGTATTGCACCATTTTGCTTGTCCTCTCCACCGGAGGAATGAGAGATGAGAAATTTTCTTTGTAGCGGGGGTCCAGAAGGGTGAACACCCAGTAATCCGTGTTGTCTAAAATGCGTATAACGCGTGGGTCACGGGAAAGGCAGCCTAACATAAAGTCAGCCATGTGTGCCAGAGTACCAACAGGCAAGATTTCGCTGTCCTCACCAGGAGGATGACTCTCAATCTCCTCATCCTCTTCCTCCTCTTCTGCCCACCCACGCTGAAGAGATGGAACTAAAGTTCCATGGCTACCCTCTGTAGCGGAGGCAACCGTGTCTTCCTCCTCCTCCTCCTCCTCCTCCGCCTCCTCCAATTGTCGCTGAGAAGACGAAGTGAGGGTGCTCTGGCTATCACCTTGTGTAAGCTCTCCCTCCCCCATTTCCACCTCTTCCACATGCAAAGCGTCGGTTTTAATTGTGAGCAGCGAGCGTTTCAGTAGACACAGAAGTGGGATGGTTACACTGATAATAGCGTTATCGCCGCTCACCATCTGTGTCGATTCCTCAAAATTGCGTAAAACCTCACAGAGGTCTGACATCCATTCCCACTCCTCACTTCTGATTAGAGGAAGTTGAACAGAGAGGCGACGACCGTGTAACAGCTGGTACTCCACTACTGCCCTCTGCTGCTCACAAAGCCGGGACAACATGTGGAAGGTGGAGTTCCAGCGCGTGCTCACGTCACACAGCAGCCGGTGAGCTGGCAATTGTAAGCGCTGCTGCAGCTTCAACAGGCCGGCTGAAGCTGTAGATGACTTACAGAAATGTGCACACACGTGGCGCACCTTGGTCAAGAGATCATGCAAATTGGGGTAGGTTTTTAGAAATCGCTGAACCACTAAATTAAATACATGCGCTAGGCATGGTACGTGTGTGAGCTTGCCGAGCTCCAAAGCCGCCACCAAGTTACGCCCATTATCACACACAACCATGCCTGGTTGCAGGTTGAGTGGCGAGAGCCACTGCTCGGTCTGGTGACTAATCCCCTGCAACAGCTCTGAGGCCGTGTGCTGTTTGTCCCCAAGGCAGATCAGCTTCAGCACGGCCTGTTGACGCTTCCCCACTGCAGTGCTACACTGCTTCCAGCTACCGGCTGATGGGTGAGTGGCGCTGCGCGCAGAGAATTCGGAGGTGGAAACGGAGGAGGAGGAGCCAATAACGTAGGTGCTGGCGGAAACCCTGATGGAGGTAGGGCCCGCAATCCTCGGCGTGGGTAGCACCTGTGCCATCCCAGGGTCCGAGTCGCTCCCAGCCTCCACGACATTCACCCAGTGTGCCGTCAGGGAAATGTAGCGTCCCTGGCCACAAGCACTTGTCCATGTGTCAGTCGTTAAGTTGACCTTCCCAGTAACTGCGTTGGTCAGGGCACGGGTGATGTTACGGGACACATGGTGGTGTAATGCGGGGATGGCACACCGGGAAAAGTAGTGGCGGCTGGGGACCGCGTACCGAGGGACAGCTGCTGCCATCAGGCTGCGGAAGGACTCAGTCTCCACAAGCCTAAATGGCAGCATTTCGATGGCCAGTAATTTGGAAAGGTGTGAGGTTAGTGCTATGGCCTGTGGGTGGGTGGCTGGGTATTTTCGCTTGCGCTCAAATGCCTGGGGTAACGACATTTGGACGCTGTGCTGGGACAGGGAAGTGGATGTGGTCGCTGATGGTGCTTCAGATGGTACAGGTGCAGGGCGGGAGGTATGCGGGCCTGCGCCTTCGACAGGCGATTGGCCGGCACCGAAAACAGGGGAAGAGGAGGCAGTGGTGTGGCCTGCAGACACAGATGGGCGATCCAGGCGTTCCTCCCACTTACTACGGTGCTTGGATGCCATGTGTCGGATCATGCTGGTGGTGGTGAGGTTTCTAGTGTTCATGCCTCGGCTCATTCTGGTGTGGCACAGGTTGCAAACTACAATTCTTTTGTCGTCCGCACTTTCCTTAAAAAAACGCCATACCACGGAACACCTACCCCTTGGCAAGGGAGATTTACGCAAGGGGGTGCTCCGTGGAATATTTGCGGGCCGGTTTGGTGCGGTCCGCCTTCTTTCTGTAGCCACACCACTGCCTCTTCCAGCCTGTTGCGGTGCTGCAGATGGCTCACCCTCAGGACTGCTGTCATCGCTCGGCTCTACACCTTCCCAGGTGGGGACAGTCACCTCATCGTCCACCAAGTCCTCCTCCACTTCCTCACTCTGATCATCCTCCTCATGTCTTGATCCCACCACATACTCAGTCATTGACAACTGTATATCATCCTCCTCATCAAGGTCTTGAGACAGTAATAGTGGTTGATTTAATGGCAACTGTGTCTCATCATCATCATCATCCACTTCCTTTGACCTTAAATGCCGTTCACCTCTGTCATCTTCTTGTGATTGGGTACCCTCTAGAGGTTGTGAATCAGGGCAGAAGATGTCATGTTCCTCTGCAAGCGTGCTTGGAGAGAGGGTCAAATGAAGGATTGGTGATGAGACGAGCTCCTCACTATATCCCAGTGTGGGATCACTTCTTTGAACAGATCCTCTATGGTGGGAGGAAGGATGATCAGAGTGAGGATTATGTTGACCAGACTCTTGGCTACTGAGAGTGGACTTGGTGGAAGACAGGGTGGTGCTTAACCGACTGGAAGCAGTATCAGCTGACATCCAACCGACCACCTGTTCGCAGTGGTCGGACCTCGAGAGTGATGTCCTGCGACGCCCTGTAAAATGAGACATGAAGCTAGGTATGGTGGATGTCTTTCTGTCTTGTGCTCTGGCACCAGGCGCAGTTTCTACGCGTCCTGACCCGCGCCCTGAACTATCAGGATCACGTCCACTTCCCCGTCCCTTTTTACCCGCCTTCTTCATATTACACGGAATATGTGCTGCAAATCTGCAACTTTGCACAGTAAACAGAATGTGCTTCTTAACTGCGGCGACGCACAGTGAATGGAATATGTGACTTTGATATTTTACAGTTTGAAGACTTAACAGAATGTTTTCCTATTCTGAAACTTTGCACAGTAAACAGAATTTGCTTCTTAACTGCGGCGACGCACAGTGAATGGAATATGTGACTTTGATATTTTACAGTTTGAAGACTTAACAGAATGTTTTCCTATTCTGAAACTTTGCACAGTAAACAGAATTTGCTTCTTAACTGCGGCGACGCACAGTGAATGGAATATGTGACTTTGATATTTTACAGTTTGAAGACTTAACAGAATGTTTTCCTATTCTGAAACTTTGCACAGTAAACAGAATTTGCTTCTTAACTGCGGCGACGCACAGTGAATGGAATATGTGAGTTTGATATTTTACAGTTTGAAGACTTAACAGAATGTTTTCCTATTCTGAAACTTTGCACAGTAAACAGAATTTGCTTCTTAACTGCGGCGACGCACAGTGAATGGAATATGTGACTTTGATATTTTACAGTTTGAAGACTTAACAGAATGTTTTCCTATTCTGAAACTTTGCACAGTAAACAGAATTTGCTTCTTAACTGCGGCGACGCACAGTGAATGGAATATGTGACTTTGATATTTTACAGTTTGAAGACTTAACAGAATGTTTTCCTATTCTGAAACTTTGCACAGTAAACAGAATTTGCTTCTTAACTGCGGCGACGCACAGTGAATGGAATATGTGAGTTTGATATTTTACAGTTTGAAGACTTAACAGAATGTTTTCCTATTCTGAAACTTTGCACAGTAAACAGAATTTGCTTCTTAACTGCGGCGACGCACAGTGAATGGAATATGTGACTTTGATATTTTACAGTTTGAAGACTTAACAGAATGTTTTCCTATTCTGAAACTTTGCACAGTAAACAGAATTTGCTTCTTAACTGCGGCGACGCACAGTGAATGGAATATGTGACTTTGATATTTTACAGTTTGAAGACTTAACAGAATGTTTTCCTATTCTGAAACTTTGCACAGTAAACAGAATTTGCTTCTTAACTGCGGCGACGCACAGTGAATGGAATATGTGACTTTGATATTTTACAGTTTGAAGACTTAACAGAATGTTTTCCTATTCTGAAACTTTGCACAGTAAACAGAATTTGCTTCTTAACTGCGGCGACGCACAGTGAATGGAATATGTGACTTTGATATTTTACAGTTTGAAGACTTAACAGAATGTTTTCCTATTCTGAAACTTTGCACAGTAAACAGAATGTGCTGCTAATCTGCAACTTTGCACACTAAACAGAATGTGCTCTAATCTGCAACTTTGCACACTAAAAAGAATGTGCTGCTAATCTGCAACTTTGCACACTGAACAGAATGTGCTCTAATCTGCAACTTTGCACACTAAACAGAATATATGAAGTTTTTTTTTTTTTTCTCTGCCCCCCCACACAAAATAAACTGCTGCCCCCACACACAGTAGTCCTAAAAAGGACTTTTGGGTCTTTTTTTTTTTTTTTTCACAATTGCTTTTCTTCTCCCTACACTGACTTTCCCTTCCTATCCTCATCTCTCCCTGGCTAAGACTGAGCCGAACTCGCTGGTCAGGTGCTATACAGCACCCGATCACGGGTTCTGGCCAGCCAATCAGTGTAATGCCAGCAGCCAACATGGCTGCTGGCATTACACTGATGTCAGAGCCTCCCTGCACGTTAATTGGCTGCGCAGCAGCCGCGAAACGTGCGGGGAGGAGACCCAAACATGGCGGGCGAGCACATGCGGTACTCGTACGAGTACCGCCATGTGCCGAGCAGAGCGATGCTCGAGCCGAACCGAGCTTCGGCCGAGCATGCTCGCTCAACACTAGTTGTTACCCCTCTTACATCAAAACCGTATCCTCATCTTTACCAATTAAAATAATATACATAAAACATTATAAAAATCCAAACAATCAAAATTGGCATTCAAATCAAATGGAACTAAACTATTTATTTAGTTCAAATATACATTTTGTTTCCATTCAAGGCATTTGATTAATATGATTCAACCTCTCCACCTGTGTTTAATTAGTTCTATTCTATAGAAACTCATCTGGCTAGAATCTTTGTGATGATATATTTTTAAATGATTGAAAAGAGTATGTTTCTCAGTACTATATATATGTTCATATATCCTCTTTTTTTAGTCCTTCCCACTTATTTTTTCTTCCATGGACACTCAGCTATGTATATAACATTATTTATATTGCAAGTTATAAAAGATTTGATAACATACTTTCTATCCCCTTCCTTATTAATTTCAGACATTCTTTTTTTGACGGTGTATTTATATTTCTTGCATTCACAACAATTTCCACATTTGTAAATCCCCATTTTTCTTTTAGACTCCACCTATCTAGTTATTTTGGGACTTTTATACTTGGGTCGATCATGTTTCCTACTGTTGATGCTTTTTTTTTTTTTTTTTTTTTTTTTTTTTTTAAATAAAATGTGTTTTTTTTCTGGAGAATATTACTTAATATTTTGTAATTCTTTAACATATCCTAAGGATTTCTAACTATTTTATTGAATACTGAAGAAATCAGAGTAGTGGCTCTTTGAAACACGTAGGGACTTGTGGTATACATGAACAATGTGAACCAGTATAATCTCAATATCAATGAGACGGGTGAAGATATTGCTGGTGGTTCAAAGGAAAATACAGAAAGAAGCATGAATGGGAGAGAAGAGTGAATAAAAGAGTAAGGTAAGAGGAGCGACCAATGCTCCTTACCATTCACAAACAGTCTGGTTCCTTCTGCTATAAAACTTCCATTTAAGGTGTAAGAGTGATTAAGTCCTATTAAAAGGAGAGAGGTTAATCCACAAGTTCACTTTGCCATATAAGGATTAAAGGGAAACTACCGCCCCGCAATAACTTAACCTGCATTCATTCTTCATCTGGCGACTAGCTGCTTAGTAGCGCTAGTCGCCAGAAATATTACCTGGTTCCGAAGATTTCTCAGTTTTACCGATGCTCACCGGAGCAGGAAAATGGAGAAATCTTCGGATCCAGGTAATATTTCTGGCGACTAGCGCTACTAAGCAGCTAGTCGCCAGATGAAGAATGAATGCAGGTTAAGTTATTGCGGGGTGGTAGTTCCCCTTTAAAATGTGTGCATCATTTTATTATGAACACTAGTTGAAGAGCCCGTTACACGGGCCACAGTGCCACTGCCAGCTGGTTGCTGGTCAGTCATGCACAGTAGAGACTGCATGCTCCTTCGGAGCACCCCGCTCTGTATCAGCCTCGTCACGGGCAGTCTCTACTGAGCATAACTGCATCTTTACACATGTTTTAGCGAATTATTATATAGGAATATGTAGACAGTATATTAAAAGGAAAGTCTGTGGTACTGGATCAAGCATCAATGATGTTACGATTATACTCCAGTTTTATTCATTCATCTGTATATGATCCATTCAATCAATCAAGATTTCAGTATATGCATATACGCATTATTCATTAACCATTTAGTACCATATTAAATTAATTCATGATAAGATGGGACTCATTCCATGTTCCATTAATGTTTTTTTGTTTTCTATTCATGATTTCTGTATTATATTTGGAGTGGTCTATTAAATAATACTCTTCGGATATTTATATTGCTGTTTATAGACTCATCATCCCTTTTACTGGTACTTCACAATTATTTGGCTGCCACACATAATCTATTGCACATTCGTTTATAGTATATTTTTTTCTGATGAATAATTCATATATGGATTTTCAGTTTCATTTATAAGTATAGGACCATACACCATATCTGCTATATTGCCACAATCAGATTATTATTTGTATTTAATTTTATGTATAGATTTATATTTTATAAGAGTAGTGTACATTTTTGTTTTTCATAGTTAAATTTTCGAGCTCCTGCTGACCTAGTCATTTATGGGATTCTCTAGAATTTCCTGTTAGTATCTGTGCTGGTGGATCTTGAAATTTTTTTGATGAGTTTATAGCGGGTCAATTTTTTCATTATATTGTCTTTCCAATTGATGTTTAATCAATCGCAGGGATTGTGAGGAGTAGTTCTGGTTAATGTCCACTGGGTGCATATATCCTAGTTTCTGTGCACACAATGGAGACCTTTAGGGTTTATAGTCTTTCACTAAATACTACAATCTACAATAAGTTTTTTTCGGGATACTATTTGATGCACAATTTTTTTTTTTTTTTTTTAATAAAGCTGTTTTGTCTGAGCTGACCCGTTGGTATATTGTATCATTCAGCATGGAGTTTATATGTGTTGTCAATTTGGCACTTGACACTACTTTACATTTTTATCCAATTTTTTTCCTCCAAGTGGGAATATTGTATAAAATAGCAACAGGTATTTTTTGAGGTTTTGGACATATATAGATACTTTTATACATAACTTTTGTTTGAACTACTTAATTTGTGCTCACTTTAAAACAATCAATAAGAACATATCAACATGAAAGCATCTCACATTTGCAGTCAGCCCTCAGTGGGGATTCTGATAATTATCCCCACCCTGATCTATTTTTCCTTACTTCCAGATAGATCTGTCTGGAAATATGCACACTGTGGGCTGCCCTGTACCTACATGTTTCTTCCATATGCTGTGTTCCTATTGGCTGCTTAAAGTGTGCAAGGATAAAAAAGAAGTTTGATTTAGAGTTGAGTCCCCTGGGTGCACTTGGAACAGTAAGATACATGGTAACACCCACCTCCACCACCAATGACAGTAAGCATTCTAGGGCTGGGTAGAGAGCAGAAGCAGAACTACCCGTGGTTTATGTTACAGCTCTACTCTGGTTAGCTGGAAGGCTCAATTGAAAAGATTAGTCTTCCCTGTGGTGCAGCCTTCAGTGCATCCAATGAAAGCCTGAATATTTGAATCTGACTGGAAATAGCTTGTGTTTGGACTCACACACACAATCAGGTTCACTGGGAGGTGTGCTGAAGGCTGAATCATTCAGTATGGTTATACACTGCACAGGAATATTCAGTAATAGAGCCCCAATGAAGGAGCAAAGGAGGTAATGGTGAGATCAGCATCTTTCATTTTCTTTACTTTCCCTCCCTCCCTCTCCATGTCTTTCTCTCCAACCCCCTATATGTCTCTTTCAAAAAGTGGAGCAATTCTGGGCCAACCATCTGCCAAAATAAAAAGTCCCATTAATTTGAATTGTGGCTTTTAACCCTTTGGACAATAGAGATCTCTTTAGCAAACTAGATGCACTATAGTAGAAATAAATACATAAATAACACAATGTGAGAGAGGTCTCCAGCAACCTCTTGCCCCCTGTGCCCAGGGAAATCGCCTGCAACTCACTAACACAGTGACACAGTAACATAGTTGGTGAGGCTGAAAAAAAGACTTGTCCATCAAGTGCCATCCATGACTCTAAAAGGCAGTCAGATATTTCCAGGGATCGACTTCCTATCTGCTTAGGAATGGCCTGTCATAATTCTCAATATTTATTTTGAAAGCAACTACACTATCTCCATACACCGCTTCATGAGGAAAATAATTCAGCTTACTTCCTGTCCTTACTGCCCAAAGGGGCTGAAACATAGTTCTGGTTTTACTGCTGCAGAGGGGATTTGTCTGATAGATCAAGGCTGGTCTGTCCTTGTGGGAGTGGTCAGACTGATACACAGGAGTACTTCTCTGTAATGGAATAAAATAATGAAACACATGATCAGGAAACTCCTGAGTGGGTATTACCCAATAAAACAAGATATTTTTTGGTTTTAGCTAATTAACCATTTTTATGTTAAAACCAAAGTATTCATGTTTATTTAAAGAAGTGGTATCAAAATGTTCTGTGAAGACCTATAGGGTTATTCCTGCTGGGAAAAACAAGGGTACTACCACTGCTGCCAGCTGTATTAAACAAATGTTATAACAGTTCAAACTGTCAGGAAGTGAGTGACAGTGTGACTACTTCCTAAAACATCTAACTGACAGCAGTTTCTATTACATTCCATGGAGATCTGTCTGCCATTTCCACTGAATCCAACAGAATAACTTATTGAAATCTGATGACTGGAGGAAACTGTTAATGTAAAAAAACAAGCGTTTCAACTGTATTAACTCTGGAAATATGCAACTCTTAGTGTGAGCACCTTAGTTTTACTCTGCAGCCCTCCAATATGTGTTAACATTAAATATATTTATTGCTCCTTTAAAGTGTTAGTAATGTCTAAAAACATTTTTTGCATTTAGAAGAGCTTAAAAAGCTGAGCTAAATGCAAAAAACCGTATCTCTCAAACCGCTATGGTTTAAGAGATACAAGCGTTTAAAGATCGCTGTCTCCTACTGACAGCTGTAAAGCTGTCAGCAGGAGATTTGTGTCGGTCGACATGGAGGTGCTTGAGAAGTGCCGGGATCTCGTTACTTACACAGAATCCCTTCAATGGAATGGTCTAAAACGTGTGTCTGGTGTTTAGCAAACTTTAAACGCCCGTATCTCTTAAACCATAGTGGTTTGAGAGATACTTTTTTTGCATTTAGATCAGCTTTTTAAGCTCTTCTAAATGCAAAAAAGTTTTTTTAGACATTACTAACACTTTAATTTAATGTTTGTATTAAATTCTGCATCCAAAAGTCATTGTAGTGTCATAATCTATAGTCTATTAGGTAGGCAACCTACAATCCTCCATCTGTTGTTGGACTACAATCTCATCAATCTTAGCCAGCTACAGCCAGCTAACAGATTGCAGGTTGTCAACCCTTGGAAAATACATATAAAAAAATACTAAAAATTTTAATTATAGGCTGCTAAAGCCTTGTCTCTTATTGATTTGTTTGGTCAATAGAGTGCAAGGTGGTTTCTGGGCAACTTGGAACTGAATCTTACTTTGCCTTTGTTATGCGCTGTTATACAAGTGGTGGGAAGAATGAGATTTAAATTAGGACATAAAATAAAGGTGAGTGCTACACTCCCACAAGTGGGAATAACATCACATTGTTCACAATAATGACTAACCTATAATAGTAACGATAAGACATTACTGTCTCTTTAAATGATCCTCATCAAAGAACTAAAAAATCATCAGGCAGGATGACTGAAGTAAGTTTCTATTCTCAAGAAGAAGTCTTGTCATTTTATTGGCAGATGAGACCACAGGGGATGACTATATTTTCAATTGTCTTCATGTAAAATATTATCACAGAACATGATTCTCATGTAAATAAGGCAGTATTCAAACACTGAAGGTCATATCTGATGATATCAGAAATAGCAAAATAAGAATAGAGGCAATTAAAACAAAGGCTGATGATCTACAATGGGATTTAAATGTTACATTCAAAATACTTAAGCAGTGATGGGAGGTATCATATTTTAAATATATCTGTTATATTTGAATGGATGGTTAGGGATGAATGCTAAAGAGGTCTTTGCAATGCACTGGAGACACCTCTGCTATCCAAGTGATAAAGTACCTTCCAAAATTGTACCGAATGTTAAGTGGATGGTGGGAGGTGAGGATGGAACTGTTAAAGGGATAGTAATACTTGAAAATAACTGTATTTTATATTGTAGCCCTTAAAAACCATGAAAAATGATATAAGTCTTATCTCCCAAACCTTTATGGTTTGGGAGATATTCCCATTTAAAATATAGTAAAATGCTCTTTTCCTGGCTGTTTCAGCCAAGTCTGCCATCTAGTGGACAGATTTGGAATTTGGTCCACAGAGCAACCGGCAGCTCTTTAGCAGTGCGGAGATCACGATCTTTGAAAAGAACTACTTAATTGGAACTATCTACAAAGGGTGCCTGGCTTGAAAGCACACTTTGTAGACCATTCCAGTTAAGAAATTATTTTTAAAGATGATGATCTCAGCACTTCTGGAGAGGCACAGCGGTACTGGGACCGGATTCCAAATCTGAAGGGTGGAGCAATGACGTCACTCCGGGGGAAACTTTACTTCTGAGTATCTCCCAAACCATAAAGGTTTGGGAGATAAGACTTATATCAATATAAAAGAAACTTATTTTCAAGTATTACTATCCCTTTAAGTATGGCCGCTGGCTAGGGAGCTCCTTCAGTCTGTTGAACATCTAGCATTTTAATATAGGTTTCTGTATGAGCTATGTCCTACACAAAAATTTGGAGGTAGCTTATGTGGAGATTTTTACCTGAAAGATAAAGGTTAATAAGGCAGAGTCCAAGTTCAGATGTCCTGACTGGTCAATTCATCCTGGGAGAATATCAATCCAACAACGGACTCCATCCAAAGTGCCAACCTTAAAAAGTCTAAAAGTACAGTGGCCATCTTACACACAAGTTCAGAGATATCTAATGTAGACTCTGTCAATCTCAATGTGAACCATGATAGCACCATGTTTAAACAGCAGTGCAAGTGGCAATGACGTGTAAGAATGAGTAGGATGGAGACTATATTTTATAAGACCAGAGATTAAGAAATAGTTAGATATATAGTGAGAAGTATTGAGTGAGAACAGGAGTGTTATTCAACAAAATTCAAGGAGAATTCTTGATGTGATTGAAGCGATGGACAATATGAGGGAAAAGAAAGAGAGACACACAATTCCAGATGAAAGGACCAGTGTCAGCGGTGGACTGGAAAGACACAGAATGAACATGCTAACCCAGGAGTGTGATTTCAATATATAGATTGACTTGGACAGAAGAGCAGAATTAAAGACTTTATTAGTGATGTATTGGTCTGGTTTACAAGTATAGAGGCTAATTTGTTATCCTCTTCTTAACTCTTGATTTTACATCTAGGAACATGCTTCAAACTATTAATGCATGAAATATATATTGGCAGATATGTGTCATTTGAAGGGATATACAATCCAGCTACAATAATGTCTTAATACTCCTCTTTGCAATGCAGACATTTTCATATTAAGGGATAGTAATGTTTCATAGAAACATAGAAACATAGAAGATTGACGGCAGAAAAAGACCACCTGGTCCATCTAGTCTGCCCTTTAGTATTCCTTTATTGTTATCTTAGGATAGATACATGTTTATCCCAGGCATGTTTAAACTGTGTTACTGTGGATTTATCAACCACCTCTGCTGGAAGTTTGTTCCAAGTTTCTACTACTCTTTCAGTGAAATAATATTTTCTAATGTTTTTCTTGATTTTTCCTCCAACTAGCCTCAGATTGTGCCCCCTTGTTCTTGTATTCAGATTCTTATTAATCACACTTCCCTCCTGAACCTTGTTCAGTCCTTTAACATATTTAAAGGTTTCAATCATGTCCCCCCTTTCTCTTCTTTCCTCCAGACTATACATATTTAGATCTCTGAGTCGTTCTTGATAAGTTCTATGCTTTAGACCTTCCACCATTTTTGTAGCTCTTCTTTGAACCCGCTCAATTTTAGTTATATCCTTTTGCAGATGAGGCCTCCAGAACTGTACACAGTATTCCAGATGTGGTCTCACTAGAGCTCTATACAGAGGGATCACAATCTCCCTCTTCCTGCTTGTTATACCTCTAGCTATGCAGCCAAGCATACGATTTGCTTTCCCCACCGCCTGGTTGCATTGGTTACTCATCTTGAGGCTGTCAGAGATGACCACCCCCAAATCCTTCTCTTCTGAAGTCTTTGCTACCACAGAACTGCCAATACGATAGTCAGATTGAGGGTTTCTTTTCCCCAAGTGCATTATTTTACATTTGGAAACATTGAACTGAAGTTTCCATTGTTTTGACCACTTATCTAATAGTGCCAAATCATTCTCCATATTACAGACACCTCCTGGAACATCAACCCTATTACACACTTTTGTGTCATCAGCAAACAAGCAAACCTTCCCTGCCAAGCCTTCCCTTATGTCACTTACAAACATGTTGAACAGAACAGGGCCCAGAACAGATCCTTGTGGCACTCCACTTGTAACCAGTCTCTGCTCAGAATACACTCCATTAACAACAACCCTCTGGTTTCTGTCCTTCAGCCAACTGCAGATCCACTGAACTATCCAGGGGTTAAGTCCAATTCTTGATAATTTATCTATCAGCTCTTTATGGGGAACTGTATCGAAAGCTTTACTGAAATCCAGGTAGGCGATATCCACAGCACCACCTTCATCCAGCACTTTAGTTACATAGTCAAAGAAATCAATGAGATTAGTCTGACAGGATCGGCCCTCAGTGAAGCCATGCTGGTTTGGGTCCATCAGGTTGTTTTTTGTTAGATGGTCAATTATCTTCTTCTTTAGAAGAGTCTCCATCATTTTTACCACTACAGATGTCAGGCTGACTGGCCTGTAGTTACTAGCTTCTTCTTTACTACCCTTCTTGTGAATGGGTACAACATTGGCCATTCTCCAATCATCAGGAACTTCTCCCGTAAGAAGGGACTGGTTATACAGATTAGTCAGGGGGCCAACTATGACAGATCGGAGTTCTTTAAGAACTCTAGGGTGGATTCCATCCGGACCCATCGCTTTATTTGACTTTAGCCGGACAAGTTCCTCTAGAACATCGGCCTCTGAAAACACTGGGGCTAAAATTATACAACTAGAGGCAATGCTGTGTTCAGCCATTTTCTGATTATGAGGGCCGCCGTCTGAAAAAACTGAGCAGAAGTAGTTATTCAGATGGTCAGCGACCGCCTTTTCCTCTTCTATATACTGATTTTTTCCGTTGTTAATTTTTGTAATCCCGCAGTTTTTCTTCTTCCTGTCACTGATATATCTGAAGAAGGTTTTATTCCCCTTCTTAACAGATTTGGCCATTTCTTCCTCTTTTGAGGCTTTAGCAGCATTTATCATCTGTTTAGTCTTCTTCTGTATAGTTTTATACCCTTCTCTGTCCGCTTCACTTCCAGTCTCTTTATATCTCTTATAGGCAGACTTTTTATCTTTCACTATAGCTCTTACCTCTCTAGTAAACCATAGTGGATTTCTCTTTCTTTTCCTCTTGCTAATTTGTCTAACATGTAATCTTGTTGCCTTTAAGAGGACTTCTTTGAGTGTCTTCCACTGAGTACTCACTCTCGGTGTTTTATCCCACCCTTTTAATTCTTTCTTTACATATTCTCCCATATCCTCAAACTTAGTCTTCCTAAAGTCCAATACTTTGGTTGCAGAATGGGATTTCTCGTAGTCAGTCTGGATTCCGAACCACAAACATTGGTGGTCACTGGAACCTAGATTTTCTCCCACCTTCACCTCAGATACCAGGTCTCCATTTGTGAATACTAAGTCTAGGATATTGTCCCCTCTAGTTGGCGCCTTCACCAGCTGTTTTAGGGACATCCCCGTCAGGGCTTCTACGATGCTCCTACTTCTACATGTGGACGCACAAGGGATATTCCAATCAACATCAGGCATGTTGAAGTCTCCCATAACTACTATATCTCCCTTTACTGCCATTTGGGTAATCTCGTCCACTAATAATAATAAAAGCAGCTCCAATTAATCTTCATAGTATTTCGGCCATGGAGAGTGTTATTTCAGTACTGTCAGAGTTGTAGTTCAAGAGTAATTGAATGATAAAGTATCCCCCTCCAGCCCCTTTTACCTAGTATAAACCACCTCCCCTCAGATGTGGAATCTGGTCTTAAGACCAGACAGCTCACAGCAAGGGACAATCTTCTTACTGTTAGAACAATGAAAACCCTGCCCCCCTTGACAGGTTTTTCCCTTATACTAACTGAAGATTGTCCCTCTCTGCAAGCAATCTGAACACCACATTTCTGCTCTGAGGTGAGCAGTGTGGCATCAGTAAAAGGGGTGGGAGGGGGGTACTTTATCATTCAATTACTCTCGAACGACAACTCTGACAGAATTGAAATAACACTCTCCATGGCCCAAATACTATGAAGATTAGTTGGAAATGCTTTTATTTTGAAACGTTACTATCCCTTTAATTAAACAATCTTTGATGGTGGTAAAACTATGGCAGAGATGTGCATGAAGTGATACATGTATGTCTTAGGTTTTTTGTGGTGGTGAAATATGAGATAAAACACATGCTGTCAGTTTAGATAAATGTTTTGAGATAAAGGTTGTATAAATTGGGTAAAGCCGACACAGACACTTGAGATATATATATATATATATATATATATATATATATATATATATATATATATATTTTTTTTTTTTTTTTTTTTTTAAATAGGATTTATCAATACTGAGCAAAATAGAACGAAAGAACAGTGCAATCACCACTCTATAAATACCCACTGTCCTTAGCCCAAGAGGAAAATGCTCTTACCAAAACTAAGAAGAAACAAAAAGGATACATAAATACAATGCTTATCGCAATTATAATGCAAAGAATATACACAGTAAAAGATACAATACATACCCATTGTGTAATAAAAACAAAGTGAAATAAAAACATCAAGTCACCCCCATGCTGCTCACAGTTCATGTAAGGTCATCTGAGGCCATTGATAATACTAGCATCCACTGCGAGTGAGAACTGGTCTCCAATGCATTGTGCAGAGCATGAACTGCATCAAATCGAATTGGCTATAAGGCTCATAAGACCTATATGACCTGTATGAACATACCCAAAAGGAAAGAAATAATTAAAATAAAGTAATTCCTGAAAGCTGACGTATGCTTGTCAGATAAGCGGGTCTCAAGCACATTGCACCGCTTGCATAAAACATAGAATGTGGCCAGCTGTAAGATCCAAATACCATATTATCAGAAATAATATTGAAACTGAAATAAAATAAGGATCTATTAATAATCATGTTACTGATATAGTGAAACCAAATGGGACAATTGTGGATATCGAAGGAGATGTGTGTGTGATTTCCCAGTTGTGTAAAACCCGGGGGACATGAAGGGACATAAAGGACCCCACATTAAGCTTCAACAACCCCTTTTGCAAGGATTGTCAAGGAAAGAGGGAGCATAATTACATGGTATTAAGCAAAATCATGAAAATATTATAAAGACAATATTTATTAATTCTTACTGGATATACCACTCGCAGAGACACTGCAACCTAGGTGGTAGTTCCCACGGCACTTTGGCAGATCAATGAAATCTTAAGTTATTATAGTGATACTAATATCATGTATAAGTTGCACAGGCCACCAGTATAGCTCAAGCCTCTATTCTAGATAGCCCGGTGAGCAAATGAGATACCCTAATGTGTCAGGTGAAATGAATAATAGAATGTATAAGGGCTATGCAAGTTCTCGACAACTGAGTCTTAACACTAGTATGTAGTCATGAAATGCCCCTAGATTATCAAAGAATACTGTAAGGAACCAGGAACCAGACAGGACCCAAAAATGTAAAATGCAACACACCTTTAGTAAAGTAACAAAAACAGAATTGTAATTCTAAAACTAAACTAAAAGACACGTCAGGGTCAGGAACCAAGACAGGTAATCAGCCAAGCTGGAGTCAGGAAACCAGAGGTCTGCAATGTCAGGAACAAGACAAGGGTTAGGAGCACAGAAGTCCGCGATGTCAGGAACAAGCCAAGGGTCTGGAACACAGCTAAACAGGAGCGCAGGAGGATCCACAGCAGCCAGCAGCAACAAGGCCAGCAACAAACACAAGGGCAATCAGGAAGTGAGCCAAGCTGCTTTAAATACCCTGGGAGGGTTAGCTGATAACAGTCAGGTGAGTAATCAGAGAGGTCAGCTGAATCAGCCTGACTTAGGAACTCAGAAGGCAGCGGCAATGGATAGTATAGCACTAGATTAGGTCAGGCAGCAGAATCAATAGGCAGAATTAGAGCAGCTCAGCCAAACCTTGACAGTACCCCCCCTCAACAACTCCAACCCCCATTGGGCAGGACCAGATTTATGGGGAAATCATGCATGGAAAGCACGGAGGAAGGCAGGGGCGTGCATGTCTGCGACTGGAACCCACGATCGCTCTTCTGGACCGTACATCTTCCAATGGACCAAATACTGAAGGCTCTCTTGGAACCTACGAGAGTCAACTATGTATCGGACCTCGTACTCCTCATGGCCGTCAACGGGCACCGAATGGGGTCGAGGAGTGACTGTAGTGAAACGATTGCATACCAGGTGTTTCAGCAGCGAGACATGGAACACATTGTGTATCCGCATATTTGGAGGGAGTTCTAGGGCAAAAGCCACAGGGTTCGCACGTCGGAGGATACGGAAAGGCCCCACAAAGCAGGGAGCCAGTTTCTGAGAGGGCTCTCGGAGGTGGAGATTTCTGGAGGACAACCAGACCTGGTAGGAGGGTGCGGGTAGGCATTTACGATTGGCCTTGAGCTCCTGGGATTGTTGTGAGCATCGCAACAACTCTTGGACTTGCACCCTTGTGGAACGTATTCGCTGGAGATGATCCTCTTAATCTTTGCAGAACTCAGTTTACAGCTGCGTGGTGGCTTTCCATGGTGGAGGAATGGATCAGAATGTCGTCTAAGTATACCACCACGCATTGTTGGAGCGTGTCCCAGAGGACATCATTTAAGAATTCATGGAAAACTGCTGGAGCTTTGCAGAGACCAAAGGGCATTACGAGGTGTTCGCAATGCCCGCTCCTGGTGTTAAATGTGGTTTTCCATTCGTGGCCCTCCTGTATCCGTACCAAATTATATGCCCCTTGCAGGTCGAGCTTAGAAAATACCTTAGACCCTTTCAACCGATCTAATAACTCAGTAACTAGTGGAATACGGTAGGCGTTTTTAACCGTGATATGATTGAGCCCCCTGTAATCAATACAGGGTCTCAGTTCACCACTCTTTTTCTTCACAAAGAAGAATCTGGCCCCAGCAGGAGAGGAGGACTTGCGGATGTACCATGTTTTAGGGAACATAGAATATTATTAATAAGTCAAATAAACATACTGCAGGGCTTTGCTACTAGCCAGACCTGAAAACTTTGTCGCCACTGCAAGCCATAATATACCCGCCAGGGCTGAATTTCTACTCGCCAGGGCTAAATTTTCACTCGCCATTGGCTAGTGGCGAGTGGAAATTTTGAGCCCTGCATACTGTATCTATAAATTTCCTAAAATGCCAGGGAGGCAATGTGAGAGGTCTCAGAATTTGGGACCAGAGCAAATACTTGTTAGTTTGAGGGGATAGATTAAAAAAAAGCTGTGCCAGGGAATTCTGATTTTATATTATATATATATAATGTGCTACAAACAATTAAAACAAATGGTCTCAATGAAGAGATTGATATCAATTGTTTCTAATTAATACAAATTGTGATTGACTCCGATTTTAATTGTATTTTATTTATAGATGAGTATGGAACAGAAAATGGGGAACAGTTTCCTTTTTTATGCTGCTGGAATTCAGGTTTGTGCATATATTTTTTATTTATATATTTTTATATAGTTGTTTTATGTGTCCAAAGCTAAGTTCTTATTCCTAATATGATAATGGTTTTTATAGTGATATTTTACCACTTTTAATATATATATTTTTTATATGTTGCTATTTTAAAATGAAAGATAATTATTTGTAGCATATTTAATATCTCAAAAGGATATAAAAATGGTAGCATTGTTACGAGTGGTATCTCTTTAGAAAGTGGGGTTGTCCCACAAAACATACATAGAGAGGATTGTCACTAATGTGGGAGTAATCTGAAGTGGTCACCACAACGAGGCTGGGAACACAAGAATAAGTAAGTGCTACCATGTAACCTGTCGGAGTGGTGTCACCAAAAGGATATCGGCTTTGAAGAAGAGTACAGGACACCAAGTGGGTACCAGAAGAGAAGATGGACTAAGACTGCTGGCTTTCAAATTTGGACATTCTGAAATTACTATTAATAAAGAAGCTCATACTGCACTTAGATTCTGTTCCGCTTGCTGTCCTGTTCTTCTCTTTAGATCCCCCTTTCTGGATTCACCTAGCTGTCGGGGGGAAAATAGTTGTACATGTAAATCCACTTTATGTGTGTAATCCACCACATTGCAACGCAATGCAAGGTATATGTTTCTGGCACTAATAGGGTTAAAAAACTAAAAGTGGATTTACAAGCAGGACTATTTTCCCCTGACATCCAAGTGAATCCAGAGAGGGGACAATGTTTTTTAAGGGATAGTGATGTTTCAAAATAAAAGCAGCTCCAAATAATCTCCATAGTATTTGGGCCATAGAGAGTGTTATTTCAATAAAGTCAGAGTTGTAGTTCAGGAGTAATTGAATAAAAAAGTATCTCCCTCCCGTTCCTCTATATGCTGTGAATATTGTGTGTCCTGTAATGGGAATATATAACAATTCGTAGTAAATCTTAGTGAAATAAGTGAGAATTTAGTTCCACAAATTGGCCAATCCATGTGTAAGCTTACCACCACGCCAAGGTATCTCGCTTTATGGTAAGTCCTACTCTAATACACCTACAAATACTATCTAAATTAAAATTCTCTGGGGAAAGATGTTATTTTGAAATGCGTCAGAAGGGTCCCTTTAAATAATATTATGATGTTTTTATTGTCAGGGGGACTGGAGAACCCTCTCATAGCTTGCTGCTATCTATATGTTTCATCTATATATTTATAATATGGATATTGTATGATGAGTTTAGCACTGCAAGTTTTCTTCCTTTTTTCTATCCCCCTCCCGCCCCTTTTGCCTAGTGTAAGCCATCTCCATTCAGAAGTGGAATCTGGTCCACAGACCAGACAGCTCACAGCAAGGGACAATCTTCTTACTGTGAGAACAATGAAAACCCTGCCCCCCCTTGACAGGTTTTTCCTTTATGCTAATTGAAGATAGTCCCTCTCTGCAAGCCATCTGGACACCACCTTTCTGTTCTGAAGTGAGCAGTGTTACATCAGTAAAAAGGGTGGGAGGGGGATACTTTATCATTCAATTACTCTTGAACTACAACTCATACAGTACTGAAATAACACTCTCAATGGCCCAAATAGTATGAAGATTAATTGGAGCTGCTTTTATTTTGAAACATTACTATCCCTTTAATGGCTAGCTTGTTGAAATTTTAGTGCTTAGCCAGCTCCAAAACGGTGTGCAACACCTTGCAAAGCACTGTTACACAACTCTCCATCAGTGAGCGTGAGTTTGCGTGAGTGAGCGTACCTGAGCGAAAGCATGTGCATGTGTGTTTTGTGTGTGTATTGCGTTGTGTATAGCGTATTGAATATAGCATTTTTTTACAGTACGGGCAGAAAAGCCATGAATTCTTTGCCTTAGGACGCTGTGCTTGCAGATACTGTAACTGATTTAAAAAGTAATGGATACCTATCTAGCGCAGAACAATATTGAGAATTATGGCAGATGGCTTCTATGCAGATAGGTTGTTGATCCAGGGAACTATCCAACTGCCATTTGGAGTCAGGAGGGAATTTTTTTACCCACTTGGTTCTTCATTGGAAGTGGCTTCTATAGGTATTTTTTTCCTTCTTCTGGATCAGCAGGGGTGATTTGGCATCTGCTGAATGCATGTCTTTTTTTTCGACCTTATCAGCTATGTTACTATATAGTGTTTTGCAGAAAGCTTTTTGCATTTGGTGTATAGCATTTTGCATAGTGTGTAGGTTTTGCATATTGGATAGTGTGCATACTGTGATTGTGTGTGTAATGGGTGTGTATACGTGTGTTGCATGTGTGTGTATATATATATATATATTGTGTATCTGTGTGCATTGTGCCTGGTTTATTGTGTGTTGCATGTAGTGTGTATTTTTTGTATATATTGTGTTGTGTCTGTGTATAGAAGTACCCACAGGGATTTTTCACACCACCATGAATGGATCTAGGGAAGCCATCGTATAAAGGAGATTTGAATAACTCCTATGTACTGCCGCCTCTGAATGTGTTTGCCAGGCACATAGAAGTCTTACATACATATATATATATATATATACACACACACACACATACATATAGATAGATACATACACATATACACTAGTTGAAGAGCCCATGTACATGGGCCAAAATGCCACCCAGCAACGGCCGCGGTGCAGTCATGCACAGTAGAAGCTGCCCGTGCCGCGGCTGATAGGGAGCGGGGCATTCCAAATTCAGACCGTAGTCCTCTCTGTGCAACTTCAGTGCGCAGAGAGGACTACGGTGTGAATTTGGAGCCCCCAGTCCGTTATCAGCCGTGGCACGGGCAGTCTGTACTAAGCATGGCTGCAGCCGTCTCTACTGCGCATGACGGCTTCTGATAAACACACACTTAGCGAATTATTATATAGGATATTATATATACTCAGGTCATTGAGGTCTACTGAAGCTCTTTGTTGTATGACCTAGAAGCAGGCTTGTATAGAAATCGCCATATACAGCAAACTGCCGATAAATCAATACACCTTCTACTGTACGAAGGACACATCCTTAGGTAAGTTAATGGACCTTATGAATAAAAGCAAAATGAAGCAATTCTGAGCCACCCTTACTGCACTATAGGGGGCAAATAATCATTTCCAAAATTACCATTTATGTAAAATGGACTTTTTAGCCCCCTGAATGCTAGAGAGGGCCCCAATGCAGTGATTTTCAATGCGTTAGAGATCTCCCTAGCGTTCAAGAGATTAAGATCTTGATTTAAGTCCATTGAAAATTGTACTTGTCCCCTATGATGCAGTTGGTTTACCCCAGAATTACTCCTGTTAAGAACGGTAGAGCCACTTATTCCTAGGGTATCATTCCCCTTTAACAATTTGAGTGCCAGAGGGTACGCAAATCATTGCAAAGCAATACTTTGCATACCCCCTCTAGCACTCAAAAGGTTAAACAAGGAATTGTTCATGAAGGGGAATCTATTTTTGTTGCCAATTTCAAACACTCAAAGCAGTGACAGAATGGCTTTCACAGTGCATGCTGCATTACAGAGCAGTCCTATACTCTATTTGTGGAAAAGTAATTACACAATATATTTATAGAATATATGCCAAGGTATTCCTTCATTTTGATGCATCTGCAAATTACAGTATGACAAAAACACCTGGTGTGTATTATAAAAAAACTGCATCCAGACAGGTAATCAATTACACGGCAATATACAGCCGTGGGACCCGCATGTTTTTGTGTGTCACTGAACAGTAACACAATATGACATTAATTTTAACAAACTATCTCCACCATAGGGACAAATTAAAATGTCCAATGCTTTTTGCATTGAGTTTTTAACCATCTGAATGCTAGAAGGGTTTCTAAAGTGTTGCATACATCACTAATTGTATATGCCCACATCAAGCTTCTAGTCCAGTGAACTTCCTGTGGCAGCTACGTTCCTATTGGCTGTGAAGGTAGTTGTGTGAAATGAAAGCGGCCAATAAAAATCATCAGCTGCCTCTCTGAAGCATGCAGCACCAACTCTGAGTAGGAGAAGAAGCTCATGGAATGCCTGTACACTGATAAATATGTTTGATGTGCTACTATTGCCAGAGGTAGGAGCAGCAGCAGTATTTAACCCCTTAAGGACCCATGGCACGTAATGGGTCTGACATGAGATAAAGACCCAAGACGTTCCAGGACCGTCATGGATTTCAGGGCTCCCTGTGCCACTGCACGCTGTTGGAGGAGCTTGCATAAAAGAAAATGGCCGTGGTCCTTAAGTGCCTGCACGGCTGGTTCTTAAGGGGTTAAGTAATAAAATACTGAGAATCAACAATTTTTTTTCCATGTTAGTTGCCCTTTAAATCTAGGGCACAAAAATCCAGGAGTTTAGGCGCCAAGGCTCCTAAAATTTCACTTCAGGTGCCCACATTCTTTGGAATATTTTATATACATTGATGTACATGCACCCTTTACTAGCTCTAAACCTCCCAACTCTCCATTAAAAAATTGACTGGCTCCAAGGCCTGCCCTAACATGGGTCCCGGTGGGTCCATGGACCCAGGCGGAACTTTGACTGGGGCGGCAATTTGCCGCCCACTGTATGTCATTTTTGCGCCAGCGAGCCACCAGGTCTGTGTCCACACGGCACAGGACAAAGAGTTTTGAGTCCCTCCTGCGAGCGGTGCGCCTGCTGTGACAGTAATTAGTGTGGCTCAGCCTCATTCTGTCAGCATGACTGAGGCTGAGCCAGACTAATCACTGTCACAGCAGGCGCGCTTGGCAGGGTGTCACTACTCTTTGTCTCCAGCTGGCAGTCATTTGTCACTGAGCCGGCAGCCCAGCTCTGACAGTGTCAGTCAGGGCTGGGCTGCCGGCTTAGTGACAAGTGACTGCCGGCTGGAGACAGAGTAGTGACGCCCTGCCAAGAGCGCCTGCTGTCAGGGCTGGGCTGCCGGCTCAGTGACAAGTGACTGCCGTCTGGAGACAAAGAGTAGTGTGCTGGGGTAAGTCCTGAGTGGGCAATGGGGCATGACCTGGGGTAAGTTCTGGGTGGGCAATGGGGCATGTCCTGGGGTGCTGGGTAAGTCCTGGGTGGGCAATGGGGCATGTGCTGGAGTAAGTCCTGCATGGGCAATGGAGCATGTCCTGGGTGGGCAATGGGGCAAGTCCAGGGGTGCTGGGGTAAGTCCTGAATTGGCATCTGTTTTAATGGGCATCTGGCAGTGGCATATTTAATGGGCAAACTGGTTGTGGCATATGGAGGGAGAAGAGAGACAGACAGAGGCTGGAAGAGGAGAGAGACAGACAGACAAGGAAGAGCGAGACACAAAAGAGGAGAAAATACATGGCAAAGAGAAACATGGGGAGAGGAGAGAGACATGTGTGACATGGTGAAGAGAGAGACAGATATGGGTGGCATGGAGGGAGGGAGAGAGAGAGAGACAGATATGGGTGGCATGGAGGGAGGGAGAGAGACAGACAGACATGGGTGGCATGGAGGGAGACCGAGAGAGAGACATGGGTGGCATGGGGGGAGAGATATGGGGGGGTGTGTGACAAACATATATGGTATTTTATACCTGACCATTTATTTAGATAGCAATCTTTCACACAGGACACCACTTCCTAACAATTTCATAACCAGGGATGTCTGCTCCTGTACAGTTAGATTGTATAACCCTTTGAGTACAGGAGCAGAAAATTCTAACCCTTTGAGTACAGGAGCAGACATCCCTGGTTATGAAAGGGTTAAAGCGGTGTCCTGTGTGAAAGATTGCTATCTAACACTGCTGCAATTGTAAAAAAATGGACCGTTTTAAAATCCCATGTAAAATGTGCAGTTCTTCCATTTGTCTTTACATTATACTAACTGCACAGGGAATGTAACCAGGGGAGTTGGTTGGCTTTGAAAGACCTGGGGCTTAACCCTTAGTGTGCCAGAGGGGTATGCAGCACATTGCAATACACTGCATACCCCTCTGGCACTCAAAGGGTTAAATTTGCTTAGAGCAGCCATATGGATGTGATTTAGTGGGTGTAGTTTGGGGGGGGGGGCAGCATTTCATCCTTGGACCCAGGCAGCACAATGTGTTGGGCCGGCCCTGACTGGCTCCAAAGGTCTTTATAATGTTGTCCTATCTGCTTTAAACCATTGGAAGAGGCATATTTCCCATTAGACAAAGTAGGTAACTGCCTACAGTGCCAATCCTTGCATTACAAATCAACTCCTGGATTAGGGAGCTTGTTTATTTATGAGTTTGCACGTTGCTTTCCTGGCTTCAGTGTAGCCTCTTGGATCCTAGAGAGATCTCCAAACCGTCGTAAAGCAACCAAGGGGTTAAGAAGCTATTTGTGTTTGTATTTTATAGGCTAAGGATATTTTCTGTGGCCAGTAATGGATGCTGGTGTGGTACCGTGTTAGTCATAGACATTGCAGGAGACTAGTAGAGTAAAAATGATACCTTTTTTGGCTCAGTGACTCTAGGATGCACGCTATCAAGACAACTAAGTCTCTTCTTCAGGCATCTTAAGAACCTCTTATGCCTGAAGAAGAGACCTGGTTGCCTTGAAAGCTTGCATCCTAGTCCCTTGTGTTTTTAAGCAGGGATTTGAAACATAACGTAAATGGTACAGAAAAGGCTGCACTCTCATGGGAAGAAGCCAAAGTAAGAGGTTTTGCATTTTCAAATCTCTGTTACTGATCCATGAGTGAATGTTGAATAAAAATAAATAACGCACATATGTTTATTGATTAATTTTTCTCCCCCCAGGAGCTTGAATATTGATATTTTATAAAAACAAATGACCAATATCACAGAGTTAAGCAGGATACAAGATACTTTTTAACACCATTAGTGCCAGAGGGCTGTGTAACACCCTTCTGGCACGCAAATGATTAAACCCTTTAGGACTAGAGGAGTGTACAATGGATTTCTTTAGAATGAGTTGCACACAACTATGGACCATCAGGGGTTAAGGAATAAATACTTTTTTAATGAAAAATATATGTCATAGGGCTTTTCCTGGCTGAGCAAAAACAAGGGTAATGTGACAAATTATGTAGCCCTGGCACACATGCCCAGCGGTAGCAGTAAGGAGGAGTTATTAAAATCTCCTCTACACTGCCTGTCCTGTTGGTCTAACAATGGGGTGTGATTTTGACAGGAGTGGCCAGGGAACCAAAGGTCCCCTGGCCACTCTTGTCAAAATCTCTGCAAGGACTTGGATCGCCTTCAATTTCTCCTGTTCCAAACAAACAAACAAAAAAAATATGGCCACTCACTCCGCCTCACCATCCATACAATGCCCGAGAACAATCCAGCTGTTACAGTTTCCTAACCCGCTCCTCCTATCTCCACGTACTCCACTGTTTTCAGTCAAATGACGGGTCTCTTCCACTCAAACTGCTCATAAATTGCCCATTCCTCCTCTTAGTTTGTCTCCCCAGTATGTGGACTCCTCCTTTGCTCTAATAAAACTACTATGTCCTTGGAATTAACCCTCTCTCACCACTTGCCCCGGTTACCACTTCGCTGTTCCTCCTGTTCCAGCCTTGTGCTCACAGCTGGAGAGCCATCCCTACCACTTATTACTTGCTCTGATCTTTCATCATTGATTATACTTTTAGAATCACTTGAAGCTGTGAGTTACAATGTATCTGCAATGCCTCAAGATGCTTACTGCATGGGCTCAATGAACTAACACTATTCTTTACTCCTTGGATGCCATATAAGTATTCAACAAGTTGCTGTGACACTTGTAAGCAATGTCTTCAAAATCTAAGACATCTATAGTATTGTGGGGGTGAAGGCTTCTACTGAGGAAGCCTTCAAAGCTGTCAGAGGGGAGCTAAGCATCATGACCAAGGGCACAGCAAGATGGGACCATAAAGGAACAGGGGCCAGCGAGTCTCATTCGGTAGGGACATGGACTGATGATAATATAAGATGGCAGGCTTGGTAGACAGGCTGTGTATGAGGCTAGAAAGCTGTACAGAAAGGAGGAGGGACAGGGGCTTCACATTATTGGTAACTGGAAGATGTTCAGAGGAGGAAGGACAGGGAATTAGGTATCACGCGATAGAAAGCTACTCAGGAGGAGGAGGAGAAGAGGAATGGGTAGAACACAGATTGGAAGCTGTATAGTAATAAGGAGCATAGGCTGGGTATAACGGACATACAAGGTTGGCAATGCCCACTGTAACTATTCCCATTACCTTGTTCCCCTAATACTACCCTCTGCCAAACACTTCTGGTACAAGGTGCCTTGACTAACAAGCCCCTGGCACATACCTGCACCTAATACCAGCCCTGCCCTGACACACATCTCCAATACATGATACCCCTAATGCCAATCCCCTTGTACATACCACTGGTACACAGTGCCCTTAATGTCACTCCTCTGGCACACATCGGTTAGAGTGGGCACTTAACACCAACCCTCTGGCACACATTTGGAACAGGACAGCCCTAATTTCAATCTCCAGGTGCAGGGTACCCCTTACTAGCCCCTCACTAACAGTGCACATAAGAGAGTAGATGGTGGGAGGACAGGGTGCTAGTATGGAGGCTGGAAGCTCCCCCTTTAAACCTTTCAGGGTCAGAGGACTGAGCCGTGCTTCTTTTGCTAGTCTGTAATAAATCTGGAATTACATTTCCCAGGTTTTCTTTTCATAAAAAAAGTTTAGTAGTCTTATAAACCTTTCCAGTGCTGGATCTGTTAGACTAGAACACAATTTTACAGTATACACCATGCTGGGCCTTATAGAGACAGCAAAAGAGAAGCAATTCGGTAACACAGCAGCTGCATCAAAATGCCCCATGTTTCCACAGATTTAAATGGGATTTGTAACCTTTAGGGTGCCAGAGGTATCCAACGCACTGGAATGCAACGCATTGGATATTTATCTGGCACTCAAAGGGTTAACCCCCTTGACCGGCACTGAGGTCTACTCCAGAATATTGCAGTGGTGGAGACATGTTACGTATATTAGCAGACGGTAAGTGCGAAGGTCACATTCATATTAAATAATCACATTGTTCTTCCACAGTTCAGTCTTATGCTCCATACACAGGAAGGTAAATACGGCCCATTATCGAGCAAACCAACTTCAGCACATGAGACAAATGAAAATTCCCAAGGATTTAAATGGGGCTTTTAAATTTGTGAATGCTTCTCAATGAGTTGGAGAGCCCTCTAGCATTCAATGAGTTAAAGTCCCATTTAAATCAATAGCGGTTGGTTTACTCCAGAATTGTTGTTTGAACAAGGCCCTAAAAGTCACACATCTGATGAAGGTTTTGTCCAATAATCTGCAATTTCAAAGAGGTAATGATACACATCGGTACGGCGCGCTATTTCATAAGCCATTTCCCCTATTTTATTTTTCAGGTTTGGTTTGATGTAGCGGTTCATAAGCAGGAGTTCCAGGATCTGTCTGCATCCTCGGTTTCCAGAAGCCAAGTGCAGTGGTGTCAACAAACCCTGGGTCTGGGCGTTGATGTCTGCCCCGTGCTGGAGCAAGAACGAAGCCACGTGGGTGTTGTTCCACTTGCATGCACTGTGTAGAGGAGTCCACCCATCCACTGTGACTGAATGCACATCAGCCCCTCGGGCGATGAGCTCCCGCACTACACTCAAGTGCCCGTTATATGAGGCTCGGTGGAGAGGAGTGTAATGGTCATCATCTGTGGTGTTAATAAGATCTGGATTGTTGGACAGGATCCTTTGAACTGTGCTGAGCTGCAAGAAAAGAAGATAATTGGGAATCAAAAGAACTGTAGACTCTACTTCTAAAGATAGTAATGTTTTTTTAGGAGAAAAATACATATTCAGTGACTTTTTAAATACAAACTAAAACCACTACTGGGAGACGTAATTGCAGCTCAAATCAGATAACATGCATTTTTTTCTGATTTTCACCTGTAGTTCTCCATAGACAGTAAGGATGATGTAATAGGAAGAAGTGCAGTAATTACACAGGGACAGTATAAATATCAGTGGGGATGTTTAAATGAATAGCAATGTTTAATAATAAATGCATCTCTAATGAATCTTCATAGTATTTGGGCCTTGGAGAGTGTTATTTCAATTCTGTCAGAGTTGTAGTTGAAGAGTAATTGAATGATAAAGTATCCCCCTCCCGCCCCTTTTACTGATGCCACACTGCTCAGCTTAGAGGAGCAGGGAGTGTCCAGGTAGATTGCAGAGAGGGACAATCTTCAATTAAGATAAGGGAAAAACCTGTTGAGGGGGGCAGGGCTCTCATTGTTCTCACAGTAAGAATATTGACTCTTGATCTGAGCTGTCTGGTCTATGAACCAGATTACACATCTGAGAGGAGGTGACTTACACTAGGTAAAAGGGGCAGGAGGGGGAAACTTTAGCATTCAATTACTCTTAAACTACAATGCTGACAGTAATGAAATAAAACACTCTATGGCTCAAATACTATGAAGATTAATTGGGGCTGCTGTTTTTGTGAAACATTACTATCCCTTTAATTGTCCGCTATGGTGCAATTGGTTTCTGCAGAATGGATCCAGCTCTACTTAGTACATCAGCATCAGTGTCACCTAGTGGTGACTTTAAATTGTTTAGCTTTTGGAGTGTAGGTGGGTGCTCGTTACAACTCTTAACCCTGTGAGTGCCAGCGGGTAACAAACACATTGCAAAGAAATACGTTGGATACCTCTCTGGCACTCAAAGGGTTAAGACAAAGTAGAATAGTTGCAAAACAAAAAAAAAAACCCTAGTGAAGCCCTTTTCAATATGCAACTGTATATAACATTTTTAGTACATATATATTTATATAATATATTATGTCTCTATTTGTTCAAATACACGACTCTTTGCTGTAATCACACCAGGACATACTTGAAAACGAGAGAAATTTCAATGTAGTCTTCCTGGTAAAAAAGCTTTCTAATTAATTCAAAAGGTTAACGTGTTGCCCTGCTCTTATCCAGTCTCCCTCCACACACACATACCTCCTAACGTAACCTCTGTAACAATGTTACAATGTTTTAACAAGACAACATTTTAAAAGAGCCATTTTGATGCAAGTGACATTTTAAATGCACGGTTTTGACTCTTGACAATTACTAATTGTGAATTCAATAGAATACCATGAAGAAACAGGACAGATTAACTATTTTCACAGGGATAATCTGACACAGTTCAAAAGATAAATCTTTGCAGTTCCTGGGATCAGAGGAAATTTACTTTACCCACAATGAGACATACATTGCAAAATGTTCCAGTGTTTGTTTTCTATTTTCAATCATACAGATCAATAGGGTCTATGTAAGACAAAAAGTTTTACAGATAAGGTTTTTTTCTGTTTTTTTTTTTAACCGCTTAAGTACCAGAGGGTACGCACCACATTCCGGAGGGATAGGTTACACACCCATGTGGTCCTTAAGCTTTGAGTGCTAGAATAATGTGTTACTCAACCTTTGGGACTTAAACTGTAAAACAAAATCAAGGTGGAAACTATGAATCTATATACTGTAGGAGCTGCTGAACCAGGGGGAGGTAATATTTGGTTCACCAGCTGTTGAGCACTACAACTCCCATCCCCCCCAACCAACTGTTGGCTGTTTGAGCATGATGCAAATTGTAGTCCCCAATGGCCAAAGGGGACAAATGAATATTCTTCAAATGCTCATGGAGTTACAATGGGGATTTTTATCTCTATGCTTTGTGCTGTGAAGCTTTTGAGATACTTTACCTATGTTTCTTTGCATTGGAACTGTATATTCTATTATAATTATTTATTCAGATTCTAGATGACCATGGTTACATTTAAGGGTGTAGGTTCTTAACATTCTGCAAAGCTTAATCAAAACCAAGTAAAAGAATAATACATTATAGATCATACTCTGTTATTTTCTGCTGCAAACAGTATTAGTTCCTTGGGATTATCTTCCAGTTTCTCTTCCTGTGCCTGGTACCAACCCTCACTCTTTTCTTCATCATCATCGTCATCAGACTCCGCAAGCCAAAGGCTCTGGGTGCCCGTGGGGATTAGATGCCGATGAGTCTCCAGTAACTCTAGTTGGTTAAAGTCCTCTGGAAAATCTGTGAGTTTGTCACCTTCACCTGGGCTGTTCTCCAAAATAATGTCCTTTTCATCTTGTGCAGGGGTGGCAGCAGTAAGATCTAGGGTTTCCTGCTCGGGTAGACTTGACATCTGCAAACCAGGGAAAAGAACCACAAAGGCTGATGTACCAAGAAAGAGTGCAATTCTGGGGAAAACCAGCTGCATCGTATAGAACAAATACAAAATTCTGAATTTTCTGCACACTTTTCTGGTCCAGAAATGCTTATGATTATTGTGTGCATTAGGTGGGGTTTTTGTGCTGTGGTCTGGCTAGGAACTGTCATGTCCACTTCCATGGATGTAAAGAGGGAGTCAGAGATGCTCATCTAGGAACGAGCCTGCAATAACAATTTGTAGGCTCTCTAGGAGTGGTGCCCTACCCAGGGTGCAGTCTCTTTTAGCCCACTAGTGCCTTTCACAGAGAGGAAATATCCTAAAGCATATCATATTGGTCTAGCTGCCATAACAGCAGTCCAACCACGAAATGCCAGGCAATTCCTCTCTGAAACAGAGAAACAGCCAAACCAAGCCGTACGTTTTGGCATTGTTGGGCCTTGTCAGTGAGGTGTAGCTGATCACTCTGGGCACTGTGAGCAAGGTGTCCAATGCAGGATTCCCCTATTACCCTTGGGGTGACTAATCCTAAGGGTAATTTGCATATGTAAAGAGGGAGTCAGAGATGCTCAACTATGAACCAGCCTGCAGTAAAAATGTGGTTTCCTGCCCAGGGTGCAGTTACTTACATGGATGTGACATCTAGGTCAGACTGAAGATGTTAATAAAGGCAAGATTTATAGGGGTCATTAAAATTCTCTAGCCACAGTACGATAATGGGGGGGGGGGGGGGGTTATTATTAGGAATTATAAATGGGAATTTTTATTTTTTTCCCTATAATGCCTTTGGTTTGCCCCAGAACTGTGCCCCTTTGCTTAGTACATCAGCCTCACTGTTTGCTTTAATAATAAATATATAAAATGGCAATTTTGGCCCTATGAAAGCAGACTTCCCAAAATGGATTCTGTCAGCCATTCTGTAGGTCAGAAAACTGACACTCTTCATGTCCAGAATATCTTTATTTAATGTACTTTTGATGTACTTTTAAAAAAACACAATCTCCAACATTCTGAAATATAAGTTTCTCTCTGTCAACTGATAGCAAAGTTCTCCTCTGGTACCAAAACATTTTTACCACTGTATCTTCCTCCATATGGAGCATACAGCAATTTAAAATTAACCCCTTAACGACTGATGACTTACCAGGTACGTCCCACAGAAACTGTCACTTAGTGACAGAGGACGTACCTGGTAAGTCACGGAAGTCCGGGTCTCCATGCGGCTGCACGCCGCTCGGAGACTCCGGACTTGTTTTAAAAAAAAAAAAAAAAAAAATGTTCGTCGGGCGTTAAGGTGACAGCCGCGTACGAACGCGGCTGTCACTAATGGGTTAAGCTTCATGTACATAATAGTTTAAAAGCCCGTGTGCACGGGCCAAGGTCCGTGTGATGTTAACCCTTTGAGTGCCGGAGGGGTACATAACGCATTGCTTTGCAATGAATTGCTTACCTCCCTGGCACTCAAAGGGTTAAGAGGCCGGTCCTGCTCTGAATCCTTCTGCCGATGCAGTCATGCACTGTAGAGACTGCCCGAAAGCACAGAATGCTCCCAGCTTAGAACTCCCAGCACTCTCTGCTCCCAGCATAGAACTCCCAGCATTCTGTGCTCCCAGTATTCTGTGCATCCGGGCAGTCTCTACTGTACATGACGGCTTTTGACAAACATCCTAGCGAATTATTAGGTAGGATTCAGTGGCGAAAACAAGAATACGACAGGTAGGGCCAGAATTAAAGCAGAACTTTCAGATAGTACTAAGTCACCAAACAATCATTAAGTGCATGGCGACTAGCTTGGAAATCAAAGTCTTACCGTTAAAAAAATAGCACATTCTAAAGAAATCCTTGCCGTTTGTAGACCGGAACCCAGGCTACAGTGCAGACATCTTGTCTGCGCACCTGCAGTAACAGTCCTAGTCTCCTCTGAGTAGCACTGCAGTGACCATATGGTCAGCGGAAGGGGCTGATGGCGCAGGCACGTGGACTGCACTAACCTGCCCATCAATCTCCAAAGGCAAGGATTTCCTTAGAATGTGCTATTTTTTAAAGGTAAGACTTTGATTTCCAAGCTAGTGCATGGCGATTTCGTACTATCTGAAAGTCCTGCTTTAAAACGCAAGTGACCCAAGGCAAAGTACCCAAAATGTGCTTAGCCCCCCCACTGCCGCCACCCCCCCCCCCATACACACAGTTCCAAGTTTCCACTCCCAGGCCCATCCTCTTTTCTCTGGCTCCAAAAATACCATTTGACTATAATATAACTGTACAAGGCTCAAAATTTCCACTCACCACTAGCCAATGGCGAGTGAAAATTCAGCCCTGGTGAGTAGAAATTCAGCCCTGGTGGATGTGCTATGGCTTGCAGTGGTGAGTAACTTTTCAGGTCTGACTAGTAGCAAAAGCCCTGATATAACATACAAGTGAAACTTTTTTTTATAACCCCTTGGCTGCTAGCTAGGTCTCAAACTAATTGTTCTGCAATACATTGGAGACCTCACTAGCATCTAAGAGGTTAAACAGAAATTGGAAAACGGTATGTAATCTGGTAAATAAACTGGCCTCCATAAACCAGGAGTTTGCACAGGGTTCGGGGCATTGAGAATGCTCTGGACACATCTCCAACTCAGAATCTGAACACAGTTGAGGAGTCCCTGAAAACTGAGTAACAAGCAGTTGGCTACTCTGCCTAAATGGACCCTGACAGCAGGAATGTGTGGTCTGATCAGTATAAAAGGTTTAGTTTGTATCAAAAATCATAGTTCTTACTGCTGTGAAGGGCAGAGATCCTCCCTTACGTATCCCTCCCAAGTGTCCCTCTTTAGGAGGGACAGTCCTTTAAGACTCAAATCACTCTGTCCCTCTTTCCCACCCTGGTGTTCCTGTGTTTAGGAGATCAGACTGTGTGGTGTGTATAGAAGTGTATCACCCTGGTGTCCCTGTGTTTAGGAGATCAGACTGTGTGGTGTGTATATAAGTGTATCACCCTGGTGTCCCTGTGTTTAGGAGATCAGACTGTGTGGTGTGTATATAAGTGTATTACCCCGGTGTCCCTGTGTTTAGGAGATCAGACTGTGTGGTGTGTATAGAAGTGTATCACCCTTGTTTCCCTGTGTTTAGGAGATCAGACTGTGTGGTGTGTGTATATAAGTGTATCACCCTGGTGTCCCTGTGTTTAGGAGATCAGACTGTGTGGTGTGTATATAAGTGTATCACCCTGGTGTTCCTGTGTTTAGGAGATCAGACTGTGTGGTGTGTATAGAAGTGTATCACCCTGGTGTCCCTGTGTTTAGGAGATCAGACCATGTGGTGTGTATATAAGTGTATCACCCTGGTGTCCCTGTGTTTAGGAGATCAGACTGTGTGGTGTGTATAGAAGTGTATCACCCTGGTGTCCCTGTGTTTAGGAGATCAGACTGTGTGGTGTGTATATAAGTGTATCACCCTGGTGTCCCTGTGTTTAGGAGATCAGACTGTGCGGTGTGTATAGCAGTGTATCACCCTGGTGTCCCTATGTTTAGATCAGACTGTGTGGTGTGTATAGAAGTGTATCACCCTGGTGTCCCTGTGTTTAGGAGTTCAGACTGTGCGGTGTGTATAGAAGTGCATCACCCTGATGTCCCTGTGTTTAGGAGATCAGACTGTGTGGTGTGTATAGAAGTGTATCACCCTGGTGTCCCTGTGTTTAGGAGATCAGACTGTGTGGTGTGTATATAAGTGTATCACCCCGGTGTCCCTGTGTTTAGGAGATCAGACTGTGTGCTGTGTGTATAGAAGTGTATCACCCTGGTGTCCCTGTGTTTAGGAGATCAGACTGTGTGGTGTGTATATAAGTGTATCACCCCGGTGTCCCTGTGTTTAGGAGATCAGACTGTGTGGTGTGTGTATAGAAGTGTATCACCCTGATGTCCCTGTGTTTAGGAGATCAGACTGTGTGGTGTGTATATAAGTGTATCACCCTGGTGTCCCTGTGTTTAGGAGATCAGACTGTGTGGTGTGTATATAAGTGTATCACCCTGGTGTCCCTGTGTTTAGGAGATCAGACTGTGTGGTGTGTATATAAGTGTATTACCCCGGTGTCCCTGTGTTTAGGAGATCAGACTGTGTGGTGTGTATAGAAGTGTATCACCCTTGTTTCCCTGTGTTTAGGAGATCAGACTGTGTGGTGTGTGTATATAAGTGTATTACCCCGGTGTCCCTGTGTTTAGGAGACCAGACTATGTGGTGTGTCTATACGTGTATCACCCTGGTTTCCCTGTGTTTAGGAGATCAGACTGTGTGGTGTGTGTATATAAGTGTATTACACCGGTGTCCCTGTGTTTAGGAGATCAGACTGTGTGGTGTGTATATAAGTGTATCACCCTGGTGTCCCTGTGTTTAGGAGATCAGACTGTGTGGTGTGTATATAAGTGTATCACCCTGGTGTCCCTGTGTTTAGGAGATCAGACTGTGTGGTGTCTGTATATAAGTGTATCATCCTGGTGTCCCTGTGTTTAGGAGATCAGACTGTGTGGTGTGTATATAAGTGTATCACACAGCTCCACAGCAATAAATCTCACATTAATATTTGTTTACACTTCAGTATCTGTGTTTATACATTAGTCTTTGAAAATAAAATAAATAATGTATTCAGTTACACAGAGATGTCAATAGGTCATGAAATAACCACACCCCAGGAACACCCCTTAAAACAATGGTGTCCCTCTTTGGCCAGTTGAAATGTTGAGGGGGGTGTGTGCCTTACGTGCTTCCAAGGTAAGGCTGATTTGTCAAAGTAAGACCACTATGACTTTTGAAACAAAATAAAGCTTTTCCACTGGTCAGTACAACCTTTCCTGACTAATTCCTGTGTTCAGTGCGAAATGTATTGATGGATTTGTGGATAAATATGCAGTGACGTGAATCTGTGATTGATACTACCTAGATTTTATTACCTGCAGTTTAATGCAAATATTGCTTGCAACAAGAAGCAGGGTTTATCCTGCTGAGAAATGTTTTATTCAAAGGTTCTTGCAGTTCAAACTTGCATTACTTGGGTGCAGTGCCTCTATGACTTTAAATTCTATAGTGGTACTGTAACTACACAGTAGTATGGGCATTCACTGTCAACTGATCAGAACTGTTCATAGACTGTATAGCAATAGCACCACCCTAATTGTTCAGGCCATGGGAGAAAATGCAAGTTTGAGTGGCACCAGTTTTCGAATAAATGTGAGTTTGAGCTGCAATAATTTCTGAATAAAGCATCCCTCAATGGGAGTACCTATGTTTTTTCACAGCAGGATAAACCTTGAAATGCCATTTTTTCAATATTAAGTGCTATTATACCTTTGAAAACCATGACAATTGAAAATACAGACCTTTCAGACATTATAGCAATTGCTGCCAGTAAAGCAACAATGGGCCATATTTTCAAAAGTAAATTGGAGTAATCCTAAAGTAAACAAACAACACTATGTGGGAAATTTTAAAAGATCTTGATTTAAATGCTCCATTTGAAGGAAAAGTAACCTGTAAAATCCTAACTAAAACACTGGCCAAGTACCCCTGACAACCACTAAATTGCTCCAATAGCTCTGTGGATTTAGGCTCTGAGCAACTACACTGGTTCTGTGGGGGCCCCACAGCCAGTTACCAATCGGAGGCAGAAGCAGGAGGCTGCTTTCTTCTAGTCTGCAAATTACAGCGGGGAATGCGTTATTCTCTATGTCAGTGGTTCTCAACCAGTGTGCTATGGCACTTTAGTGTGCCCCAGACCTCCATTTTGGGCTGTAGATTCAAAAGATAATGTGGAGGAGTTCTGGGACAAACCATTTGCATTATGGGGAGAACCAAAATCAATGGTGACCTCTCTAGTATTTAAGGGTTTAAAATCCCCATTTAAACCAATGGGGACATGTTTTACTTTTTAGTTCCCCCTATAGTGCAAATGGTTTGCCCCAGAACTCCTCCACAGCCCCTGGTGTCTCTCATTTCCTTAAAAAGACTTTAACAAAAATATGAATGCTGCGTTTTAAAAGTATGTTGATGGAAACTGTTGTTATTGTGAGATCTAATACTAACTATATATGTATGTATTTGCCCTGTTCATTATGTCCCTGACAAATGACCCATATAGTGTTTGGTGTGCCACAAAAATTTCAGACTGAATTAGGGGTGCCATGAGCAAAAAAAGATTGAGAACCACACTGTTGTAAGTAATGTAGTTATTATTATGATCGATCACTTGAGACATCTTGAAGGTATGCATCAATGATTACAGAGAAAAGCAGCAGATGTGATACTCTGCTTTTTCCCACAGCTTGATACATTTTGACCAAAGCTGGTATGTGGTATACACATGGGACCATATGCATTCCTGATGTCACTTCTAACATCACAGATTTTACATCATTCTGATTAGGAGATGTATGAATAAACATGTCTTTGTCCCCATTATTATGCCCTAATTAAAGATCCATGTCGTCATAATATCCAGTAAGAATTTCTATAAAGATTAAGATTAGTGTGGATTTGTTATTAGGAGGTATTAAATGTTACTTTAGCATGGTTGCCTACTAATATCATTAGCAAATGAGGGGAGGGGTTCACAAACATATCACAAATACAACAAAAATGCCATGTCTTTAGTTTCCACGTGGTTGAGAACAAGAGAGTCAATCAGTAGGTCATCACTTATTATGAAAATGTCTGCATTGCAAAGAGAAGTATTAACCCCTTAGTGACGGCCGCATGCAGACGCGGCCGTCACTTAACGCCCGTCTAACATTTTTTTTTTTTTTTGCATTAGAATCCGGAGTCCCCGAACGGCGTGCAGCCGCGCGGGGATCCAGATTTCCTGGACGTACATGTACGTCCTCTGTCACTAAGTGACAGCCACAGAGGACGTACATGTACGTCCATTGTCGCTAAGGGGTTAAGATATTATTGTATATCCCTTCAAATCAGGGGAGGGCTGGCCTGGGGGGCAATTGCCCCCTGGGCTGGTCATATATCTGGGCTGGTAGGCCACTGCACCTCTCTAAATCTCCCGACTGGTGCTGTAAATGGAGCTACACTAGTGATACCACAGAGCTTACAATTGAAATGGTGCTACATAAATGGAGCTAAACTAGTAGCATAAACCATTTCTCTTGTAAGCTCTATAGTATCTCTAGGTAAGCTTTACTTAAATTGTAAGCTTTGTAGTAGCGCACTAGTGTAGCCCCAGTTTAACTGTAAGCTATGAGATATCACTTGACTTACTTTACAACATTAATGCCAATTTTAAAATTAACAAAAGGGTGTGGGCTGGAACAGTGGGCTCGAATGATAATAGAAATGGGCCACAATGCATTTGCCCCCTGGGCCACAAGTTGCCAGCCCTCCCCTGCTTCAAATTACACATATCTGCCAATATATAAGCTTTACTCAAGCAGGGAAAAACATGTTGCATGATAGGGGTATTGAAGAACAGGTTTGGGAACCCTTTGCTGTAGACAAATGGTTTATATGTTATTTCCCTGTAAATCTATCACTTATTAACCTTTTGAGTGCCGGAGAGAGGTATCCAACTCTTTGCAACACAATGAATTGGATACCTCTCAAAGGGTTAAACATGGTAGTTTCCTGATGTCACTTGGGCATTACACATTATCCAGAGCAGTCAATATATAATGTAGTGACAGTATAGTGTAACACAATTGCCTCATTACGTCACTAATAACATCACATTGGGGCTGATGTACTAATTAGCACTGATGCAATTGTAGAGTAAACAAACTACACCACATGGACAAATAAGAAATCCCATTGATCTGAAATGCTAGTGAGGTCTCAAACACATTGCTATTGGGTTTGTCCTAGAATTGCACCGCTTTCTTAGTACATCAGTCTCACTAATTCATATCACATGGCTACCACCTGCCGTGCACAGCAAACTCTGGAGTATAACACTAAGCCGCATCAGCTAAAGCCCCCTGTCCGAATACCAGTCTACAGCAACCCTCCTCACCTCTTACACTGCGGTCTATGCTCCAATACCAGTGGGCATGATGAGATACAGTAATACTACATATCCCAGAACGCTTTGCTATCTTGCCCTGCTTCCTGTTTCCGTCTGTCAGCACCATCCCGGGACCTGGTATCTAGTTATGATTTGATCCTAGGCCTAACGCTCTCCTTTATCAGTGCCGTGTATGTGTATACATGTGTGTTTATTTACTGTGTTGTGGTGCCAGTACCCGTGTACATGGCAGCCTGCCTACTAATATATGTGTGACACTGACTGCATGTGAGAAACAGTGCATGCTGGAACTTGTAGTCCCGTAATCTCCCAGCATGCTCCCAATTACCCGGGATTATTCCAGGCTGCATGGGAGGTGAGGATAGAAGCGGGCAATTCTATTGCTGGGCAGCCTGTCCGTCTGTCCACCACAGCTGGCCGTTGTCTGACTGCGTCATGAGAGTTGCAGTCTAACGGCAGCTGGATAGACACGGGTTGGCCGTCCCTTTTCTATATGAAAAAGTGAAGTTGAATAAGACAAAGATGTGCAGTTCTGGAGAAATACAAAACAAATAAAAAATTACTGGTTTAAATTAAATTGGACTTTTAACCCATTGCATGGTAGAGAAGTCTCCAATGCGTTGGAAATGTCTCTCTAGCAATCACGCTAAAACGTCATTTAAATTGATGTACTTTTTCTCCCCTACAGTTCAGATGGTTTGCTCCACAATTGCACATCTTTAGCTTATTGAATATGTATACACTGTAGAGTACATATGGCCTGCAACTTTAATGCAAATATCAGTAAATATAAGCATCAAAGAGTAATATGCACAAGTATTTTACGTTTTCATTAGAGTTATATAGCTTAAATCAAAATATATACAGTTCCTTAGCTGATTTCTCTTGGTATTCATATATTGTGAAAATAATTAATAGAACACTTACAGCAAACTGGCAATGAATTTAAACTCTTATGAATCAAAACAGTTGTAAGTTGCTAGTTGTATGTTTTGTCTTCAGTTGTGTACTTACGGAGATCTACCATCTGTCAGAAATATACTGTATTGTTAATTACTTTTTTTTTGGCGTTTCTCCATTCATTTTTTACACCCCTTTATGTGCAACACTGGCAAATAAATTACGTGTTGGGGCACAGAGAGGTAGATTCATCACTATGCTGATTTTGTTCTATAGTAGATCTTGCAGAGGCCAAGCCTAACAAAAATTAGGTTTTGCAAACACTTTCAAAATTATCTATTTGTTACAAAGCGACTGTTTCACTTTTGATCATTTTGTAGTTTTCCGTTTAATAGAAATTAATGGTCTAAGTGGATGACTGGGGCACACAGAAGTGCTATGGCACCCTGGTTGAGATCCACTTTTTTAAGTTGGCAATATGTTTCTCCAGCTGTTGTTGGACTACATGGGAATTGTAGTCCAGCAATGGCTGTGGAGCACAAGTTGCCCATTCCTGATACTACAGGAATGTGTTCCTTTGGCATTTTAAAGGTTAAAGAAGCAGCAAACCATTTAAAGCGGAACTAACACCGCTAACAAACGTTGTCTTTAATAACTCCCTATCTGGTGACTAGCTGCTTAGTAGCGCTAATCGCCAGAATTATTACCTCTTTGCGGAGAAATTTGAAGTGATCCTCGGCTGACAGTCAGGACGGAGCGCGGACATCTTGCCCTAGTGACGTCCGTGCGCCTGCGCTGTCAGTCCCTTCTGGAGCTGAATGGCTCCTATCAACACCTCCTACAGCCGTCTGGGACTGACAGCACAGGCGCGCGGACCTCACTAGGGCAAGATGTCCGAGCTCCGTCCTGCCTGTCAGCCGAGGATCACTTCAGATTTCTCCGTGAAGAGGTAATAATTCTGGTGACTAGTGCTACTAAGCAGCTAGTCGCCAGATAGGGAATTATTAAAGACAACGTTTGTTAGCGGTGTTAGTTCCGCTTTAAATGAAAAATGATATGTTAAGGGTTTTTTGAGCAGAATAATTCAGTGGTTTTCCCACTGTTGCCAGTTATTGTATCCAAATGGTATAACAAGTCAGACTGTCAGCAAGTGAGTGGGTACCTGATCACTTCCTGAAAGTCCAAACTGACAGCATGACCCAGCAGTTTTTTTATCACAAATGCAATGGAATAACTAATTGCAATCTGAGCACTAGAGGGCACTGGTAATGTAAAAAAAAAAAATAAAATAAAATAAAAAAATAGAACCGGAATTTAAGGACCTCTCCGAATTAGGGCTCCCCCAAACGGAGTGCAGCCAAGTGGTGAGCCCTGAAATCCATGATGGTCCTGGCACGTCATGGGTACTTATCACACGTCCAACCCATGATGTGCAGGGACTTTCATGGGTCCTTAAGGGGTTAAAGGATCAGTAATAGGTGAAATTTACTTGTATATTTCTTGTTCTTTGGTGTCTCTCCACGACATGAAAATAATGGGGTTAAACTCTGCCTCCCAGCTGGTAGGACCAGTCAATGACAGTACTAGTAATCCTGTTTTTACAATGACTCACCACCCTAACCATATAGTCTTCTTGGATCTGAACATTGTTTTATCTGTGTCATCTGGATTGATGTCAACGAGTATCCATAGGACGTTGGTAGCGTGCAGAGAGTTGCCACCCTCCGAGTATTATAGGGAGTGTACCTGTTGGTCAGTTTATGAGAGCATGATGTCACTTTTCCACAGATGAACTATTTGATCAAGCATGTATTGAGCTACAAAAAAGATTTATTGAAAGAGGAGATCCCTGTGGACGTTGAATAGAGCAGAATCCATAGTTAGGAATAAGTCACAAATTGAACACCATAGTTTGTTACCTTTGAGTAGTGAGAAACAGACAGTAAGTAATTTTCAGGCTCAGCTCCTCATACAGTAGCTAGTTTAATCAAATCAAGAAAATTATTAAACAACATCTGCCAGTACTAATGACTGATAGGGGGTTACATCCAGATGCTATTTTTTTTCTAGAAAAGCACCCACTCTATCCAATCGTCTGTCTCCTAGCACGTTTCTGGGAGATGGAAAAATGAAACCCACAACCTGGCTTAATACAGTGGGAATGTATAGATGTGTCTAACAAATGTAATTGTTGCCAGTGGGTGACTCCCACTAATGACTTGTAATCATCAATTACTGGATCACAGTATAGTATGAAACAGTAAATTAATTGTGTGACAAAATGTATTTATGTAATCACTTGTACTATTTCTAGTATCCAATATGTAGGTAAAACTAATACAAATTTATGCGAATGCATAAGGGAACATGTTAGCAATATCAATTGTAGAGGTTATAAGACTAGTGTAGCTTAACATTTTTGTCAGCTTCTTGATTCAGACCTTGGAAGCTTCTCTGTGGTAGGCATTGAAAGAGTTACTCTGTCCATCAGAGGAGGAGACAGATTTAAATTACTGTCTTAAAGGGATAGTAATGGTTCACAATAAAAGCAGCTCCAATTAATCTTCATAGTTTTTGGGTCATGGAGAGTGTTATTTCAATACTGTCATAGCTGTAGTTCAAGAGTAATTGAATGATAAAGTATCCCCCTCCTGCCCCTTTTACTGATGTAACACTGCTCACCTCAGAGCAGCAAGACTGTCCAGATGGATCACAGAGAGGGACAATCTTCAATTAGCATAAGGGAAAAACCTGAAAAACCTGTCAAGTGGGGCAGGGTTTTCACTGTTCTCACAGTAAGAAGATTGTCCTTTGCTGTGAGCTGTCTGGTCTGTGGACCAGATTCCACATCTGAGGTGAGCAGTGTTACACTAGGTAAAAGGGTCAGGAGGGGAATACATTATCATTCAATTACTCCTGTACTACATCTCTGACAGTACTGAAATAATACTCTCTATGGCCCAAATACTATGAAGATTAATTGGAGCTGCTGTTTTTGTGAAACATTACTGTCCCTTTAAGGGAGTTTTTTTTGGATATTTACCTTGTCTTGTAGAATGCCACAAGGTTTAAATCAGGTTTAAATCAGTAATTTTACGTTACACACTATGTATAGATTGTTGTTGCATTATGGTCCCTTAACCTATTAGGCATAGCCACAATATCAAGATAATTTTTATAAATGGCATTATTTTCAGTTAAGTTACTGTCATGACTCTTTAATTTATGTACTTGTTTTTAAGATAGATGTGTATAGTATAATTTTATTGTATTGGATTATGTACTTTTTGCCATATTTTGTCTCAACTCATATCTTGACAATTTTTTGGGATCCTAGGCACCGAAGTTAATTTTCGGACTAGTGGTCCTTTCACCACTGCCATAATGGATTTCTTTTACCTGGCTTGGATAAGGTGTTTTGAACGCTTAATCACTATGATTAGTTAATTGACAGAGGAGGTGTTGTCTGGCTCTTTATGTTGTATGGGTAATGGGCCTTTTGAATTGTGTCTATGAGTAAGCACTTCATGTGTGAAATGAGTAAGACTGTTATCATGTGTTGTGTTCATTTTACTTCTCTTGAATACTGGATCTGCTTTCTTGTGTCCTAACTATTATATCTAAATCTTTGTGTGTTTCAGTTAATTTCAGTGTTTTTTCATAGTTTTAATAAGGCCTTCCATTTTTTCCAAATTGAAGGCCCTTGTGTCCTGTACCAGCTCACCTTCTGCTCATGGTGTTGAATCCATATCCATCAAACTGCCTCCTTCTTTTATCCTCTGGCAGTGTAGAGGGACCTTCTTCTGGGTTCAAAGATATTTGCTCCTTCTTGTCAATTTCTGCATTGCCAAAAAGAGCTCTGACATGGATGTCTTCATAATATTTAAATTGGGATGATATTTCATTTCTTGCAGTTTTTTCTCCCTTATTTTACTTTATCTGTTTCTGGTTATTTGTTGTCAAATCCCTCACAGTTTGAAAGTTTTGGAGCTATATTATCATCTTGAAGGGTCAGGTTTTCTGAAACAGATTTTGCTTTTCTTCTTGAGAATACATCTTTTCTGGATGCTTTCCACTTAAAGGGATAGTATTACTTCAAAATTACTAGCCCTCATATTGTAGCCCTTAATAAACTGAGTTAAATGACACCAGCGGCATCTCTCAGACCTTTATGGTTTAAGAGATAGCCGCTTTTAAAGTTTCCTCACCCCTGCGGTCAGCGTTCTGCTGCCAGCAGGGGAATCCGGTCCCGGGACAGGCGGAGGCTCTTAAACAGAGCTGATATCTCATTATGGAAGGAAACATGATTCATTGAAACAGTCTTCTACGTGTTCTTGGTTACCAAGCACACGTAGAAGACTGTTTCTATTAATCATTTTTACTTTCATAACGAGATATCGGCTCTGCTGAAGAGCCTCCGCTTGATTCAGAGACCGGATTCTCCTGCTGGCAGCAGAACGCTGACAGCAGGGGAGAGGAAACTTTGAAAGCGGCTATCTCTTAAACCATAAAGGTGTGAGAGATGCCGCTGGTGTCATTTAACTCAGTTTATTAAGGGGTACAATATGAGGGATAGTAATTTTGAAGTAATACTATCCCTTTAAAGGGGAACATTCACATTACAACAACTTCTGTCTATAGGCTTTACTTAGCACAATGAGATTATTGTTTTTTTTTGTTTGTTTGTTTGTTTTTTATTTCAGTTACCTGCTACTGAAGTTATGAAGCCTTAAAATCGGGCATTTCCCCATTCTGTAGCACCCTGTATGGGCGGCACAATGCCTCAGGCCTTCCCCCCTCTCTCCCAGCTGCCTCAGGGAGCGTGTTCATGCTTCCGTCGTGGTGGCATCTATGTGGGCTGGCCTTACAGAAGGCTCTGTTTATCATGCAACTGAAATTGCAACCTCAGTAGCATTATAAATGGAACTTTCTGTATCGTTGGCTCACATAAATGCTACCACGAATGGAAGCGTGAAAGCACTCCCTGGGGCAGCTGGGAGGGAGGGGGGAAGTCCTGCTGCATTGTGCCACACAAACAGGGTACCACATAACGCAGAAGTGCCCGATAACTGAAATAAAAAAAAAAAAAACACACCAAAAAACGCTAATCTCATTGTGCTAAGTAAAGCCTATGGACAGAAGTTGTTGTAATGTGAATGTTCCCCTTTAAAGGGGAACTATCACCTCTATGTAATCTTCCTATAGTGTTAACATGTAATCTGTGTTTTTTTCTTATTTAATGCAGGCTATGGCAAAATGTACCATTTTAAAATTGAACTGGTTACGACATTTCAAGATAGGCTGCAGGTCATTCTGCCCCGCATCCTATCAATCTTCGTCTCCTCCCCTCCCCAAGTAGCGCCTCGTTCCAACCTCCAGCAATGAAGGAGGATTTCTCCATTTGAGCTGGAACACTCTCTTGCCAGTGAGACTTCTACTGCTCACATGGATAAACCCTCTATCATCGGTGGAGGTAGGAACGATGCACTACTTGGGGAGGGAAACAGATGGTACAGAGCTGACCCACAGCCTTTCCTGAAGTGACATAATTGGCTCATTTTTAAAAAGGTAAATTCCTCCATAGCCTGCATTAAATTAAAAAAACCACAAAGATTACATGTTAACGCTATAGGAGGATTACATAGAGGCAAACTTTTATAGAGGTGATGGTTTCCCTTTAAATTTTGCCAAACCATTATTTTGGCCCATTGTGCCTTTTAAAGGGATAGTAATACTTGAAAATAATTGTATTTTATATTGTAGCCCTTAAAAAAACATGAAAAATGATATGTCTTATCTCCCAAACCTTTATGGTTTGGGAGATATTCACATGTAAAATATAGTAAAATGCTCTTTTCCTGGCTGTTGTAGCCAAGTCTGCCATCTAGTGGACAGATTTGGAATTCGGTCCACAGAGCAACCAGCAGCTCTTTAGCAGTGCCGAGATCACGATCTTTGAAAAGAACTACTTCATTGGAACTGTGTACAAAGTGTGCCTGGCTTGAAAGCACACTTTGTAGGCCATTCCAATTAAGAAATTCTTTTTAAAGATGGTGATCTCAGCACTTCTGGAGAGGCACTGCTAGTCGGGCGACCGGATTCCAAATCTGAAGGGTGGAGCAATGACGTCACTCCAGGGGAAACTTTACTTCTGAATATCTCCCAAACCATAAAGGTTTGGGAGATAACGACTTATATCATTTTTCAAGTTTTTTTTTAAGGGCTACAATATGAAATAAAATTATTTTCAAGTATTACTATCCCTTTAAATCCCATAAGTCTGAGGCATCAAGATTCACTGTGTGTTCCATCTTTGGAATGCACTGGCAACAAATTTCCAGTTTCCATCCTTGATGCTGCATGTGAACAGCTGAAATGCCTGTGTTCTACCCTGGAATGCGGAAGTTTCACATCTTAATGGGGAATTTTCACCCTCAAGACATTTAACTGCACTTGATGTACCCATTAAACCTATCTATAGATTGTATATTTTTCCCCCCAAATGTTTACATTTTATTAGATATAGCCATTTAAACTTCACAAAGTGACGTCTCCTGTTCCTGCAGCACAAGCTATGCCACACAGCTCTGCTGGATGTCCCCTCCACTGAGCTTCTTCTCCAGCTCCCACTAAGAGTGAGTGTGCTCCCGTCATTACAGTGATTTGGGGGCCTAGAGAATATCAGTGCTTGCTGTCCCGCTCCTTCTTCAGTTCCCATTGTCCTACTGGCCTAGTTTTCTGTACTGAATATACAGGGGATAATGGCTGAAATTTATCTGTCCGTAAGCTAGATCAGTCAACTCAGAGGGGAAAAAAACAGACATGAACACAGCAAAGCTGAGCAACATATGGCTCTTCATCTGTTATATTACAACTACCATTGGCTTCAGTAGTGTGATATAAAACTGCAAATGACAGCTTTATGGTAATCAATTGCCCCCACTGAAAGCTTCATTTCATTCGCTTTGTTTTTTCTGCTTCCTTAACCCTTTGAGTGCCAGAGGAGTACGCAGCGCATTACTCTGGCACAATGTGTTGCGTACCCCTCTGGCGCTCAAAGGGTTACACCCTTCCTTTCAGGCTGGTTGAACTTTGATATAATCAATTGCACCCACTGAAACCTTCCTCACTCTGTCCTCCTCCCATCTTGTTCTATAAGCTGGAACAATGTGACATTCGTCTTCACACATGGGTGGAGAGTCCTCCAACATGTCTCGCTGCTCTCTTTGCACCTTGCACATCCCTCTGGTCCTTAATGGGTTAAGATAATGAATTACCCCTCTTCATGTGATTCACCACTCAAGTTGCTATACTCTGGTTCCAAACTGTAGGTCACTGCCTTGTTTTTTTCTCAACTGAATCATCCTCCTTAGTATTTAGATAACAGATCTCTGGGGCAGGCCTTTTTCATATAGCCATTGATCAAGCCACCATGTAGGTAATTGTTTTCCTTAGTTCTAGAATCATTTTAATTTTCTTTTAGTCCTATACTATATTCAGTGCAGCATACGTCAGCATATGTGGATGATAATAATAAACTGAATACTCTTCTAACATTATTTTCTATTTCAGATTCTATAGGAGTGTAATTTCCTGCTTCATTCAGCCCAGCACTGTTCAGTGTCATTCAGCTGGCAGAGATGAGTTCATCTAATTCCGCTTTGTAAGTAGCAGCTGAGATACTCATTCTTTATCACCAGATCATATTTATCAAGGCAAAATAAGTGATATATGGTCCCAGTGTGCGCAAGACAACTGGAGTAATTCTGTGGCAAAATAACTGTGTCACAGAGGACAAATACAGTCTTCCAAAATTCCTGTTGATTTAAATTGTGTTTTTTGCCTCTTAAATGCTAGCGAGATCTCCAGCATATTGTGAAGCAATGCTTTGGAGAGCTTTATAGCATTGAAGGAGATAAAAGTACCATTCAAAGTGGAACTACCACCCGACACAATGTTTACCTTTACTAAGTTCCCATCTGGCGACTAGCTGCTTAGTAGCGCTAATCGCCAGAATAATTACCTTATTTAATAGATTTCTGCTCTCTTCCCCGGCTGACAGGCAGGACGGAGCGTGTACATCTTGCCGTTGTGACGTCCGTGCGCCTGAGCATCAGTCCCAGCCGGGTCCAGGAGGCGTTGCTAGGAGCCAATTGGCTCCGGCTGGGACTGACAGCGCAGGCAAGATGTTCGTGCTCCGTCCTACCTGTCACCCATGGAAGAGAGCAGAAACCTATTAAATCAGGTAACTATTCTGGCGACTAGTGGTACTATGCAGCTAGTCACCAAATGGGGACTTCGTGAAGCTAAAGATTGTGTCGGGTGGTAGTTCCACTTTAAAGAAATAGTAAGCCTTTATTTTGCCTTCAATTATTCTGCAAGTACATACGTGTGTAGTCATTGCTTATACTTTTTATTATCTTGACCTATCACATTTTCTGTCACTGATAGCGAGCTCCCTGGATCTCATTTTCCAGTGGGGGTCAATAGCCCATCAAATCAGGATATAATGTTGCAGTAATGAATGCTCTGTATGATATGATACAGTGTTACAGTCACTGCGCAGCACTGACTGTTCTGTGTGAATTCATACAATGTTACAGTCACTGTGCAGCAGTGAATGCTATGTGATGTCATACAATGTTACATTCACTGCAGCAATGAATGCTCCTGTGATGTCATGCAGTGTTACTGTCACTGTGCAGCACTGAATGTTCTGTATGATATAATACAGTGTTACAGTCACTGCAGTACTGAATGCTGTGTGATGTCATACAATGTTATTCACTGCAGTAGTGAATGCTCTTGTGATGAAATACAATTTTACAGTCACTGTGCAGCAATGAATACTCTGTATGATATAATACAGTGTTACAGTCACTGTGCAGCACTGAATGTTCTATGTGATGTGATAAAATATTACAGTCACTGTGCAGCACTGAATGTTCTTTGTGGTGTTAGTCACTGTTCAGCAGTGAATGCTGTGCAATGTCATACAGTGTTACATTCACTGCAGCAATGATGTGATGAAATACAATGTTACAGTTACTGTTTCTGTATGATATAATACAATGTTATAGTCAATTTGCAGCAATGAATGTTCTGTGATTCCATACAATGTTAGTAACTGCAGCACTGAATGTTTTATGTGATGTCATACAATGTTACAGTCACTGCAGCAGTGAGTGCTCCTGTGATGTAATACAATGTTAGTCACTCTGTAACACTGGATGCTCTGTGTGATGTAATATAATGCTACAGCCACTCTGCAGCACTGAATGCTCTGTATTATTATTATTCTTTATTTATATAGCTTCAACTTATTCTGTAGCGCATCTCTATGATGTAATACAGTGTTAGTCACTCTGCAGCTGTGAGTACTGTGTGATGTAATGCAATGTTACAGTCAAAACTTTACAAGAATGGCGCTAGTGATGGTAGGGATCAACAAGAAACAAAATGCTGTCAAGCAGGTCAGATATGAGTTCTTTCACAAAAGAAACTCAAAAAGACTGATTGTTTGTCTAAATATACATCCTATATAATAATTCGCTAGAAAGTTTGTAACAACGCAGTCATGCACAGTAGAGACTGCCAGTGATGAGGCTGATACAGAGCGTGGTGCTTCAAAGGAGTGAAGCTATGTGGTAGGGTGTTTATCCGGGCAGTGATCTTTACCTGTGGTGGGTCGCGCTGGAAGAGACTGTCGCTGGAGGAAGAAGAAAGCTTCTTTCTTTGCGCACTTAGGCACGTGTACACGGGCTTTTACACTAGTAATGAATATATCATCTATATAGCAGTGGTATATATACGGTTTATATTGGAATGTGATTAAAAATCTTTCCTCATGATATGCCATAAACATATTGGCATATCAGGGGTACCATCCTTGTTGACATAGCTGTTGAAGTAGTTGTGTGTAAGAATGACTCTAATCAGATTAGTGACAACTTCAGCACTGTATTTCTTATTTGGGGAGCATGTCAGGAACTTATAGCAAGGATCTGTACCATCAATGTGAGGAATGTTTCTGTACAGAGATGCTACTTCCATGGTAACCAACAGTATGTCTGATGGCAGTTTTTTGATGGTGTGAAGTGTGTTGAGAACGTCTGTGGTATCCTGTATGAAATGTGTGGCTTTAGACTTGGAACATATTTCTCCAGATTGCATGTTATGGGTGCCTTGAGCAGTAAAAGACTAAGAACCACTGTTCTACATATTTAGTTGTGCCCGTAATGACAGCACCTCCTTTGTCTGCTGCTTTGGTGGTGATCTTGTGGTAGTCATGGGCGGATTGTCCTATCGGGGGATAGGGCATCCCCCGGTGGGCCGCTATATCGGCTTACTTTTAAGTCGCGAGCCACTTTGTCTTGAGTGCAGAATCTCTCTCTCTCCCCCTCCGGTGCGCACTGAAAGAATTGCAAATAAATTACAAGTGCTGTACAGCGCTGGCCATCTCTCTCCCCCTCCGCTTCACTTTGTCTTGAGTGCAGAATGAAAGGAAGTTAGTGGAGAAGAGAGATGGCCAGCGCTGTACAGCACTTGTAATTTATTTGCAATTCCTTCAGTGCGCACCGGAGGGGGGAGAGAGAGAGAGAGATTCTGCACTCAAGACAAAGTGGATAGGAGGGGGAGAGAAACGGGCAGCTTTAGTTGTCTTGCAGGTCTTTCAGTGCGCACCGGAGGGGGGGGGGAGCCCGGGCTGGTATTCCCCTACAATCCGCCCCTGGTGGTAGTTGTGTAATCCTTGTATTGCAGATCTCTCCAGGGAAGATAGGTTGTACAGTTTTTTTTCTGTTGTACTTAGAGTAGTGAGGTTGCACACAGCCTGCAATCCTATATAATAATTTGCTAAAACATGTGTAACGACACAGTCATACGCAGTAGAGACTCTTCGGAGCATCCTTCTCTGTATCAGCCGCGTCACGGGGCAGTCTCTACTGAGCATGACTGCCCCGCGACCGGCTGCCAGTGGCACTGTGGCCCGTGTAACAGACTCTTCAACTAGTATTCTATAATTGTTACAAACCCATGTGAACAAGCACAGACGCACAATAAGAAATCACAGTGATAAAAATTACTGTGCTACAGCTGGACACCAGTTTAACCCTTTGAGTGCCAGAGGGGTACGAGTGTTTTGTACCTCTCCAGCACTCAAAGGATTAAAACATGAACTTTAAATGAATGGCAATATGCCAAATTTTCATTTCAAACCCGCAGGTCTGGAACAACCCTATTGTACCACTGGTTTGAAATGAAAATTCAGCAAATCCCCTATTCATTTAAATGGAATGCTAGCTTAGTAATGCGTTGGAGACCTTGCTAGCATTGAAAGTTTTTAAAGCCCCATTTAAATTAATGGGGATTTTTATTTGTCTTCTCTGGTGCAAATAGTTTGCCTTAGAATTTCTGCACTTTTCTTTTGAACATACTGTCCATTTATTGGTTGTATTCATCAAGAAATGAAATTTTGGAGCAAACCAACTGCAGCATGGGGGAGATAAAAATTCCTATTGATTTGAAGGGGGATTTTACTGTCTCAAAAGCGCTGTATTCAAGCCCCAGTTTAATCAATGGGAATCTGGGGAGTTTTCATTTCAAACATGATACAATTGGATTATATAATTTTAAATATCTTGTACTCCCAGCTAGCATCAGTAAAATACAGTTTTTATGTTATATCTCCATTTTTAATGTGTGCGGACTATCCTCTATAGACAGAATTTGGTTAATTGTTTGTGCAGAACTAATTCTGTTAATGAACTGAGATTAGTACTCACTGTTAGTCTATTGAGAAAACGGATATCTCGGGCCCATTAACAAACCATATAACACTATGACTTCTGAGACATCTGTCAAGGTTGCTATAGTAATGGGGGCCCTGGAGGAGGCAGAATGGGAGTCAGAGCATTTGAAGATTAGATATTAGACCTCGGAATCAAATGGAGAATTTTCATAGATGATGCATGAGGTTCAGGGTATTTAAGCTTGTATAATGTTGTTCCTTTAGTAAATGCAGCTTTAAATCTGCTATCCCAAGACAAAGTCAGGTGTTTTCTAGTAATGTTTACACAATATGTAGATGTAAAAGTCTGTTGGCCACAGTGAAGCAATTCTGGAACAAACCAACTACACCTTAGGGAACAAGTTAGAACAGACTGGTCTGCTCCAGCTGCATTTTACTATAGTCCATCTACCTCTACATCAGATGTTTTTTTTTTTTTTGTAATCTTAACCCTTTACCACCGTAAGGACCCATGATGGTCCTGGCGCTTTATGGGCTGGACATGTGATAAGGACCCATGACGTGCCAGTACTGTCATGGATTTCAGGGCTCCCCGCGTGGCTGCATGCCGTTTGGGGAGCCCTGCGTCAGATAAGCCCCCCCCCCCAAAATACTCCATAGTCCTTAAGTGCACGGCCGCAGGCGGCTGGTCCTAAACCCCTTAGTGACAGCCGCGTCACCTTAACGCCCGGCTAACATTTTTTTTTTTTTTAAATGATTGCGGAGTCCCCGAGCGGCGTGCAGCTGCACGGAGACCCTGACTCCCGGGACTTACCAGGTACGTCCTCTGCACTAAGTGACAGATTTTGCGGGACGTACCTGGTAAGTCAATTGTCGGGATGAGGTTAGGGACCAGAGTAGTCTGCAAGGGATTGCAAAGCAATGCCTTGAAGACCTCTCTGGTCATTAACCCCTTAAGGACCGCCGTGTGCACGTGCGGCCAGCACTTGATGACCGCGGGGCTTTTTTTGTTTGTTTGTTTTTTACTTCCGGTTCAGGGCTCCCCGAGCTGCGTGCAGCTGTGCCGGGAGCCCTGAACTCCATGATGTGCCAGGACCGTCCCTGGTCCTTAAGTGCTGGACCGCCATCACGGTCCTGGCACATCAGTGGTCGCGAAGGGGTTAAGAGGTTAATTTTTGACCATGCCCAAGTTTAAGAACATTTCTCTAAATTGTCTTTCATGGAAATAGTAAATGATATATATGTGTATATATATATATATATATATATATATATACATATATATGTAGGTATATGGAAATGTGTATTTTTAAAGAACCAAGAAATACAATTCTGATCTTATAGGGCTTTATGTATAAAATCAAAGTGGTACAATCGTGAGGAATACCAGTTGCTCTGCAGGGAACTGATGGGTTAAAAAAAGAAATGCATGTGTTAAAAAGCCCCATTGAAATCAGTGGGAATTTGGGGTATTTTATTTGTCCCCTCGTTGTGCAGTTGGTTTGCTCCAGAATTGCTACCGTTTCCCTTTATACATAAGGCCTTGAGGGCCCAATATTGGAAGTTTTGAATCTAATGTAACATCCTTTGTTCTTACATGGGAGAACCTTGGTTCAGCCTCAGTAAGACAATATTCTGTATTCATTATCTCTCTCTTGTCCCAGGGATGATGAGGACACCTTTAAGATCTTGGTGGCCACTGACATCCACCTAGGGTACATGGAGAAGGACGCGGTTCGTGGAAATGATAGCTTTGTAACTTTTGATGAAATCCTCCGGCTCGCTCAAGACAATGAAGTAAGTGGCATGTAATTTAGACTAATAGCTCACACATGAAAGCAACCATGATAGGGGCCTGGGTCTCTTCTGCTGGCTTTGCAGGGTGTCATGTCCCTTTCATCATCTTACAGTAATTACCATCAATTTGCTGAGAGCCCACTGTAATAAGGCATGAGGGTTTTCTGTGTCACTCATGTGCTCTAAGGACTAGACTATTATTCTGTGGGAAGTGTAGGCATTTAATTGATGAGTGTTATTATGTGTATAATTACTGCCAATTAATGTAATAATTAATACGTTGAGTATTTTACCAGAGCTAGCTACATGGTTCTTTAACCTCTTGAATGCTAGAGAGATCTTTACACATGCACAATATTAATCCTTTGAGTGCCAGAGGGGGTAAGCAAAACAATGTGTTGTATACCTCTCTGGCATTCAGTGGGTTGAAGGGATTGTAATGTCTTAACTCTCTGAGTGCCAGAGTGGTACGGAATGCATTGCAAAGCAATGCATTCCGTACCACTCTGGCACTCAAAGGGTTAATTACATAAATTACATAAAAAAAGTCCTGTTGTACAGCATAAACTAAGAAATCCATCGGTGCTATGTCTATCTCTCAGACCTTTATGGTTTGAGATATATTCGGTCCTAAAGTTCCCCTCTCCCTCCTCTTCTCCTGAGGTCAGCTGTAAGCTGACAGCAGGCGTTCCTGTTCTGGAGTGACAGGCGGCTGTTCAGCAGAGCCAAAATAGCGCAATTATAAAGACATTCTTCACTGGAACAGTCTACAAGTGCACTTGGTTTGCAAGCACACTTTTTAGCCTGTTCCAAAGAAGTATTTATTTTTAAATTGCATTGTTGCAGCTCTGCTGAAGAGCCTCCTCTTTACAGCTGACATCAGGGAGAGGGGATCTTTAGAACGCTCTATCTCTCAAACCATAAAGGTCTGAGAGATAGGCATAACACCGATGGATTTCTTATTTTATGCTGTACAATATGACTTTTTATGTAATTAAGACATTACTATCCTTTTAATATTGGGTCTGGGGGACAAAGTTTATCCCACTTCAGACACATTTTTCCAGTCACCAATCAAGAAGGATGAAGATGAAGCCTTCATCCCACCTTGAAGGGGTCAGCGTGAGTTTGGCTGGGTGACTTAGTAAGTATTAACCCCTGAGCTACTGGAATAGTTTAGTTTTAGTCAGGGCAACCTGCCCTTTCTGTTAAGCTGTTTGTTATTAAGGCTTAGGGTTTACTATTGAAATGTCACCCTCTATTTGGTGACCATCAGAAGGGAGATATAATAATGTCTCCGAATCGTGCGTGCGACATCAGAATGTTATCCACATCAAAAGGGCAACATTCTGCTGTTGCATGCTTAAATGTCACCAAATAGAGGGCAACGTTCATATATCCAATACTGAGCAATACCCAAGGTGCGTTTCATATAGTTGCTCTCCTACACCTTTTCATCTCTTACTTCCTGCTGCCGGTGTTCTCAAGGCAGTTACCCCCTATCTGCACCCAGCTCAGCCTCAACCCATACAGGACAGTAATCCATCACCCGCTAAAACTGGTCCAGCCACTCAGACCACGGCCGCACTCTGAACTGAGCTATGGAGGCTGCTTCATAGCTCAGTTCAGAGTGCGGCCGCTATCTGAGCGGCTGGACCGGGTTTAGCGGGTGATGGAAAAGGGTAAAGTTGTGGAGGAATCAGGTTCAATTAATTTGGAAAAAAATAAATCCTTTTTTGAAGGGCATCGAAAAAACCCTAGGTTTGGCAGAAGAGCAGACGAAATGGGAATCCTAGATACAACTTTTCTAGGTAATAAGACTTCTTGGCATTTCCAGTACATCATTCAGTCACTGATATGATAAAAGTAGACTGGAATAGAGGGGACAGAAGGTCTCTAGTCACAAAATGATTATCACCTTTATTACCTTTTGAAGATCCCACATAATTCAGTTTAGATAAACATACTACCATCACTATGGAGGATGGATCATCACTGAGGGATCCAGTGGAAAAAAGGATTGAATCAATCAGCATTAAATAAATAATAAGCCCTTGTAGGGCAGAACATGAAAGTTGTCACATCACTTTTAAGTGTGACCAGATAAATATGTATTTGGATTTCTAGTTTAGAGGTCTAGAGGTCTAGATTATAAAAAAAAGTAACCATTAATAAAGAAGCCAATAGCTTTGCTTGTGATGCCTTTTTTGATTTAGTCTGATTATCTACCATATCGATAGCTCTTTCTGTTACAGCCAGAAGAGCTTTGTGGTTAAAATCCTGGTGAGCGGATGCCTCATCGAAAAACAAGCTTGTAACATTGCCATTTGATGGGTGTATGTTGTTTGGCGTACAATTAGAAGCTGTAATAAAGAAAATGTCAGCGGGAAAAAGCTTGTTCCTTTATCGGAATAAAAGATCCAAGGCCTCTCCTTCCAATCAAGGAACTATTTTAAATCAAGGAACTGTTCCTTTCAGGATTCTAGGAGATTCCAGGGAAGGCCCTATGATCAAAAGAAGCAGACTTTCACCTAATCCTCAAGAGGAGGATACAGAAAAAGTACCTCTGAAAAGCTTGATTCAAGAGAGAATCCCTATATAGAGCAGTCTAAGACCAAAAGGTCTCAGGGAGGCAGTGACTCAGTTATGTGGAACAACAGAACTGGTCAGGGAACTAGGTCGAGTTCAGAGAGCAAACTGTATTTAAACCTACTGGAAATCAGAAGTAGTGACAAGATGCCTGTTTCACTTTCACAAAAAGTTGAGAGGAAAAGGCAGTACACATCCGCTCAAAAAATATAACAGCAGTTATATCCAAAAAGAATCAGGGAGGTATATGGAGACAAATTTTGAACAAAGAAGTATAAAAATATTCAAGTGGGCTGAAAGAAATCTCCTTACCATATTGGCCTCCCACATCTCAGGAACCCATAAACAGACAAGCGGGCATCCTAAGCAGAACATATCTAGACCTAAGGGAGTAGTCTCTATATCAAAAAGTATACCAACAGATCATAGATCAATGGGGGACTCTGGAAGTAGACCTGGTGGCAGCATCAAGGTTCTTCTTCTGGTGGAAAGACCCATCATCCTTGGGGCAGGATGTCCTGATGCATTCCTGGAATTTCTCACTAGCATATGCTTTTCCTTCCGTTCTGCTAATTCAGGATGTGTTGAGAAAGATAGGACTGGACAGAACTCAGGTGATCATTATAACCCATAGATGACCCAGAAGGAGCTGGTATTCAGAACTAGTCAAGATGTCAAGCTTCCAACCACGGATTCTTCTGAACAGACCAGACCAATTGAGGCAGGGGCCAATATTACATCCCAATCCAATTTTTTTTCCAGTTAACAGTTTGGAAGCTGGTCATCATTAAAATATAAGGGTCTTTCTAGTTCAGTGATAAAGACCATCATGGCAGGAAGGAAACCATCTATAGCAAAGGTCTATGATAGTCTGGAAAACTTTAGGAAGATGGTGTATACAGAATAACATCAAGAGTCAGTTAGTTTGGCCTCTATTTTGGAATTTTTGCAGAACGGCTTTGATGATGGACTTAGCCTTTGTCCATTAAAGGTCAGGTATCAACCTTATCTGCTGTGTTTGTGAAACAGTTTGCAGAAGATGATCTAGTTAAAAGCTTTATTAGAACAACAGAAAAGACAAGACCCAGGGTAAGAGAAATGGCCCCAGCTTGGGATATAATTCCAGTTTTAATCACTACATTAGACTCCGATTCAAAACCTGACATGGAAATCTATTTTTCTCATGGCCATCACATCTGCAAAAAGAGTTAATGAACTACAGTCCTTGTCTTATCAAGCATCATACTTAACATTTCTCCAAGATAAGGCAGTTCTTCCCATGAAACCTAGCTTTACAGGGAAGGTTAAATCAGACTTTCATTTGAATCAATAAATCAATTTGCCATCATTTTGTCCTAATCCTACTAGTGATAAGGAAAAGATATTACATTCTTTAGATTTAGTAAGATGTATCTCTACATATCTGGAGAGAACCAAAGTATCTGAAAATCAGATTTATTTGTCCGCTTTCAAGGAACATTTAAAATATCATCAGCATCAAAATCATCATTATCCAAATGGATGACACTTTATTAGCACTTCCTATACAGAAGCTAAAGAGAAACCACCACTTAAAATAAAGCCCCATTCTACCAGGGCAATATCAACTTCATGGGCCAGTAACCTATGGCAGCTCCTGAAGAAATATGTAGAGCAGCAACATGGGTCTCAGACTTAATGTTCATAAAACATTATAGACTGAATATCAGGGGTTCAGCAGAAGCAAGTTTCTCTTTCTGTATCTTATCACTTTGGGGTGTTTTAAGAATCCTTTAGTATTTCACAGCACTCTTATCCTTGGTTAAAGTAGTTTTGAGTAATTATTCTTGGGAGATGGTCTCTAATTTTCCCACCCTAGGTAATTACTTTGTTATCTTCCATTGTCTTAAATACCATGGAGGACACAGAAGAAAGGATGAAATTTGCTTACCGATATTTCCGTTTCTTCTGTCTCTCTCCACGGCACACCCACCCTTAAAATGATTTATGTTCTCTTACAGGTTGCTCAGACAGTATAACTGAGGCACAGAGGGCTGGAGCTTCCTTAAAGGGATAGTAATACTTAAAATGTAAAAAAATATATGTTGTGGGGTTCTTCCCCCTGAGTAAAACAAGGGTACTCCCACTGCTGAGAGATATTTTATTAAAAAATTATAACTGCACAAAGTTTCATTTTTTTTTAGGTGCAATATCACAGTGGCCTGAAAATTTACAGTGGCGCTGTTGCTACACCATCCTATGGACTACTCTGGTCCATACACCATAAATTTCCATAGGATGGTGTAGCAACAGCACCACTGTAAATATTCAGGCCACTGCACCTAAAAATTGCACCTAAGAATTCAAGTTTGAGCTGTTATAATTTTTTAATAAAATATCTCTCAGCAGTGGGAGTACCCTTGTTTGAATTAGGGCGAGGAACCCTACAACATATATATTTTGTTTACATCTTAACTATCCCTTTAAGTACATAATTTATTCCGTACTACCAGCTGGAGGGAGGAGGTAAGCACATTGTGTTAATTGCCATGGAGAGACACAAAAGAAAAGGAAATATCGGTAAGCAAATTTCAGCCTTACTCTTAAAAGGGATGTATCACCCCTATACAAGTTAGCCTGAACAGTTAGTTTATATAGCGAATATGAGTAAAAGTGTATTCATTTATTTTTTATAGCTCTGTTTGGTCGAAATTGAAGTAAAAAACTCTGCCCTGCACCTACTTCCAGACAGACTGCAGTTACCTGCTCTGTAACCGCACTCCGTCACTCTGCCTCTGCTTCCCTCCCTCTATCCAACCTCCTCCGATGACGGAGGTTTTCTACTTGTAAGATGGAGCAGTCTCATTGGCAGAGATCGATATCTAGCCAATGAGAGCACTCCAGCTTACAGACAGAAACCCTTCATTGTTGGAGGAGGCTGGATAGAGGGAGGGGAGTAGAGGCAGAGGGACAGACTGCGGTTACAGAGCAGGTAACTGCAGTCTATCCATAAGTAGGTGGAGGGCAGCGTTTATGACTTCAGTTTTGACCAAACAGAGCTTTAAACAAAGAAATTAATACACTTTTACTCATATTCGCTATATAATCTAACTATTCAGGCTAGGGGTGATACATCCCCTTTAATCTAATATACTAGCATATTATTTATTTTCTTTTCATTCACTGTCCCTTTATGATGTGACTTAGGGATTCAGAATTCAAAGTTATGCTTCCAAGTATATTGTAGCCCCTGCAAGGCCCTGTAAAAATCATGCCCCATCGTTGCACCAATGGGACATTTGCATGACTCTTCCTTACTGCTGCCCCTGGGTGTGTGTGTCCATGGATTCACGATCTTAGTCACATGTTGCCTCCTCTTATACACGCACGTGCAGACCGACACGTTTGTGTGATATATTTGCATCTTAGGCAATACTATCCCTTTAATAGCCTGGACTTGAAAATTTGCACTCCGACAACCGCTTTTTTCTGTTCCCAGGTACTATGCTCTCCTAATAGTTCCGTGTAACCAGCAATACTGATAATAATTGCTCCATGGAATGGCAGGCCTCCTGTTGTGCACAGTAATGTTATACCGCCTTTTATGTGGGATTCTGATTGTCAGGGTTGTAGATTTCTCTAGCATCTAGGTGATTAAAGTGACATATCAACACCCCTGTCATATACTGTATCATCCAATGTCGGCTAAAAAGGGATGTTTTGACAACATATTCTGCAGTGTAAAATCAAATTGCATATACATTGTGTTCATCTTCTCCTATTTTATTTTTTTTTGTCAATTTTTCAGAATTCAGTTTCCAGAGAGCTTTCTGATCAGCCAGCTTTCAAAGCAAGCAGAACAGTGATGTAATGTTATACTCACCCTGCGGAAATGAGTGCTCTGTATGCTATCATAGTATACATCGTATCAATTATATATTCTTTCACAGCCCCTGACAGAGCTTCCAGGGAACTCTCTGTCAGTGACATCAACCCATTGAGTGCCACTTCTCTGGCACTCAAAACATTAAAATGTATAAAAAAAAAAAAGTATAGGCAGTTTGACATTACATATTATGCACTAGTAGAATATATAACGTCGAAATAAACCATAGCGTGCCAGTATGGTGAAAAATGCATTGCCTGTGCCTCTGACAATTAAAGGGACAGTAATACTTTCTTTATACATGCTTTAATATTATTCTTCTTGAATACAGCAAATGATCATAACTTGTATACTTTAGGAGTAATATCCTTGTAAAGTTCCCCCTCCAGCCCCTTTTATCCACAGCAGCTCTCTATCTGACAAACTTGTGTTCTGGTCCCGGGACTGGACAGTCGTCTGCAGAGCGGAAATAACATTGCGTAGAAATGGAATCTTCATGAGAACGGTCTACAAAGTGTGCCTGCCTCAAACCAGACACACTTTGTAGACCTTTCTCATGAAGATTCTATTTGTTATACAGTGTTATTTTGGCTCTGCAGACGGGCTGTCCGGTCCCGGGACCAGTCCAGAATACAAGTTTGTCAGATAGAGAGCTGATGTGGATAAAAGGAGCAGGAGGGGGAAGTTTACAATGCTATTACTCCTAAAGTATAGAGGTTATTAAAAAAAGACTTAGATCATTTACTTTATTTACGAAGAACAATATTAAAGCATTTGTAAAGAACGTATTACAATCCCTTTAATGGGTATTGAAAGCTTATCATTCCAGCAGCACAGAATATCAGTGTAAATTCTACAGAACTTGGATTTGTTAACAGCCTATAAGACTAGGATTACAGCACAGGGAATACAGTGTGTGCGTAGTATTGAGAGGGAAGCTGTATGTTTCTTCAGAGCCTTAACTGGGTCAGATCTTTTTCTATTATTATTATTCTTATGATTGGTCCCCAGTTTGTTTTATTATTTAACCCATTAAGAACCAGAGTGGTGTGCAGTTCATTGCACACCTCTCTGATCCTTAAAGGGTTAAAGGTACATAAACACTTCCTTATAATAGATCACACTTAACCTTAATCTGGGCAGAAAATCATAATGGCACATTTAAATCAGTACTTTGTGCATTGTTTCTTCAAAATTAATATTTATTTAGTACCAATTACATGTTTGTGGAGGCGGACATGATTTTATGTGGCTGGATTGCAGGGCTGCAAGCTCTTTACACCGATGTGTTCTCTCATAGTAAGGAAGGTCAGTAGGAGGAGTTTGAGTTTCTGGTATCTTTCAGCAATGAATCTTGTCTGTCTCTGTGGACATGATATCTTGTACCAAATGAAGATACATTGGGAAATCAGTCATAGCAGCCACAAAGATTGTCTAGCTTGATTAACCTTTTTGAGGACCAGATAGGTGGTTGGCATTTCATACCCCAGTGGTTCTTCAGGGCTAAGGTAAATCAGAATTTATTATTAGGAGGTGTTAGATTTCCTTTAATTTCCAAATATTTTCATTTGGATGGATTGTAATTAGCATATTGTGATTCAAAGTTAATGGCTCAACCCAGCGGTTGTGATGAGAAATGTGTTGGAGATTACTACAGATGGAGAAAAGTCTCATTCCCCTTCCCCCAACATTTCCTCTCTACCACCATTGCATTTCTTGTGAGAACTTGGCTTTTTCCTGCCTATGCTTTCTGTGGACTCCATAATTCTTGCCCCAAATCTGGTGGAATGTTGTTATTGATGTAGAGGAAACCAGTAACCGCCGTGCTCACCAGATAGTGCTGCTAGCATCTTCATCACATCCCCTGTGACTGAGAGACTCCAAAGCCACCAGCAGATTATAGTGCTGCTACCAACCCCACCACATCTCCTGCTCTAACTCAGAGAAACAATCAGCTACACCACCACATTCCCTGTAATTCACAGCCCACCATCAGCACCAGATGTTGCTCCACTCGCCACCACCCCAGCAGATAGTGCTGCCATTACATCCCCAGGACCCTAGTATGAATTTCTGAAAGGAGAAAATATGTTTTTTTCCCTTGGGAGGCTGTGTGAAGCAGTAACAGCACAGAATTGCTTCCTGTCTCTGGGCCTTCTGCTGATATGTCTGGGCATGTGATTCAAAGTGTATTACCTACACCTATGTCACAGTATCAGTGCCAGCGAGAGAAGAGGAAGAATCTGATGGTGTTGGTGCTATTGCTGATCAAAGTGATGTTACCTGTGGTGGTTGATGTGGACATGAGTGGCTTTATAAGTATGTAATAATTTGATAGATGTACAGTATATATTGCCTTCAGAAAAGAATGGCTCATTGAGGTTAAGCTGACCTCTAGGGAACATATCATATTCTTTGTTTATCATGCCTACATCAGCTGTCCAAGCAAGGACTTGTTGAACAGATGGTATCTACATGCATTAAGTAAATCTTTCAAGAGACTGCTAGATGATGGCCTAAGATTAAAGGCTTCTTTGTATGTAAACTAATAGCCCCCTCAGTATATTCCCAAATGGGCCTGAACAACCAGGATTTAGTACAGTCTTTGTTTCGTCAGGCCTGGGGGAAGATGCTCTGGGCAAGGACATACAGATCAGATGTCCAGAATTTGCCTATAAGAAGGCCATCATCTAGCTAAACCAGTGGAGTTACATCATCTTCTGTGTGCCTGTTGTAACCCTGTGAAGAGTGACTATCTTACAGTAAATAAATCTTTATTTACTTATACAAGCCAGGAGAGGATGGGAGGGAATGGGTCTCACTACAACCATTATGTTGTTTGGTGGTGATATACTTAAAGCGGAACTTTCAGCTTTATAATATTGCCCCCAATACATTAGTAATATATCGATATGCAAAGTAATAGTTGTATTATGATGATTAAATCTATGTTATTGAAGTAATTCACCTTCTTTGGCAGGCATCCAGGGCATAGGGCTTACAAGAGAAGCTCTGTGTGCATGTGGAGGCAGCAATGTCTGTTACCTCAAGGTAACCAATGAACGTCCCCACCAATCCAGACAGTTCATGGGATAGACAGTGCAGACTCAGAGGCAACTTCCCTTTAATATGTCTGCGCTGTTGTCCGCTGGATGCCTGCCGAAGAAGGTGGATTACTTCAATAACAGATTTATTCACCATAATACAACTCTTACTTTGCCTATCGCTATAGTACTAATGTATTTAAAGCTGAAAGTTCCGCTTTCTGACTTGTCTGACTTCCAGTCCCACCAGCATCATGAAATGTTAGAACAAGATCAAACTGGTGTGTTCGCAATGCTTGGTATTTGTTGGTTTGTGGTCATCACAAAGGAAATGTTAATGACAACAGTCTACAAAGTGAGCCTGGTTTGAGGCAGTAGACTGTTGTCATGAAGATTTGCTTTGTATGCACTGCTATTTCGGCTCTCCAGATGAGCTGTCCGGTCTGCGGACCAGAATCCAAGTCTGACAGATAGAGCGCTGATGTAGCTTAAAGGGGCGGAGGCGATTACTCTTAAACTATAAAAGTTGTAACAAAAATACAAAGACGGATTGGTTTATTTAATTAACACCTACAATATTATAGCCACCTTAAAGGAAGTATTACTATCCCTTTAATATTAAAATAAATATGTAATGACACTGTTAATTGGAAGTACTCTTTTGATCGTTAACTAGTAAGAGGTCTTTGATAAATAATTAAACTATTATTTTCTACTACAAATTTGCATTTCTAAGTGGCCGTTTCAATGTGCTCTAGAGCACTACAGCAAAATCTTATTTATTTAATTTTCAGATTTTGTTTCCCCAGTCTGATTCCTCAACGTTTATTATGCAAAGGATGACTGTATACTCTTCTCTTAATGTCTGATAAATGGCTCCTTATGTAAAGGTGTTAGATGTATTTATCTAAACAGGCCCCGCGAGAGCTGACTGACATAAATACATCTAATAATCTTTTTCCTTTTGTCAAAAATACATTATGAAAATACCCATCACGAACACACATACACTCTCTCTGTCTTTGTCTCTGTCCCTCTCTCTCTCTCTCTTTCAAATGTGTGTGTGTATATATATATATATATATATGATACAGAGGATATAAAAAGTCTACACACCCCTGTTAAAATGCCAGGTTCTTGTGGTGTTAAAGAATGAGACAAAGATAAATCATGTCAGAACCTTTTCCACCTTTAATGTGACCTATAACGTCAACAATTCAATTGCAAAACAAACTGAAATCGTTGAGGGGGAAAAATAAAAAATAAGCTCACAATAACCTGGTTGCATAGGTGTGCACACCCTTAAACTAATACTTTGTTGAAGCACCTTTTGATTTTATTACAGCAATCAGTCTTTTTGGGTAGGAGTTTATTAGCATGGCACATCTTGACATGGCAATATTTGCCCACTCTTCTTTGCAAAAGCGCTCCAAATCTGTCAGATTGCGAGGACTTATCCTGTGCACAGCCCTCTTCAGATCTCCCCACAGATGTTGAATTGAATTCAGGTCTGGGCTCTGGCTGGGCCATTCCAAAACATTAATCTTCTTCTGGTGAAGCCATGCTTTTTTGGATTTGGATGTGTGCTTTGGTTCTTTGTCGTGCTGAAAGGTGAACTTCCTCTTTATCTTCAGCTTTCTAACAGACACCTGAATGTTTTGTGCCAAAGCTGCCCGGTATTTGGAACTGTTCCTAATTCATTCCACTCTGACTAAGGCCTCGGTTCCAGCTGAGGAAAAACAGCCCCAAAGCATGATGCTGCCACCACCATGCTTCACTGTGGATATGGTGTTCTTTGGGTGATGTGCAGTGTTGTTTTTGCACCAAATATACCTTTTGGAATTATGGCCAAAAATTTCGACCATGGTTTCATCAGGCCATAACACATTTTTCCACATGCTTTTGGGGGACTTGATGTTTGTTATTGCAAACTTCAGCCGGGCTTGGATGCTTTTCTTTGTAAGAAAAGGCTTCTGTCTTGCCACCCTACCCATAGCCCATTCATATGAAGAATACGGGAGATTGTTGTCACATGTAGCAGAAATTCCCGAAATTCCTGCAGTTCCTTTAATTTTGCAGCAGGCCTCTTGGAAGCCTCCCTGACCAGTTTTCTTCTCGTCTTCTCATCAGTTTTGGAGGGACGTCTAGTTCTTGGTAATCTCTCTGTTGGCCATATTTCCTCCACTTGATGATGACTGTCTTCACTGTGTTCCCTCAATGATTTCCGTTTGTTTTGCAATTGAATTGTTCACTTTATAGGTCACATTAAAGGTGGAAAAAGTTCTGACATGATTTATCTTTGTCTCATTCTTTAACATCACAAGAACCTGGCATTTTAACAGGGGTGTGTAGACTTTTTGTATCCACTGTGTGTATGTGTGTATATATATATATATATATATATATATATATATATATATATATATATATATATATATATATATATATATATACTAGCAGTTTGGGGCATTGCATCCCCTCTGGCATTGAAATGGTTAAGTTACTCTTTCTGTAAGTGAATGATTTAGAAGAAGATGAAAGTATTTTTTTTACACAGACTAATTTAACAGATATATACAGAAGTTTATTCCCACATTACTGTGGGTTTTATTGATGTGGAGCAATCTGATACACTGGTATATACACCACACAATGTGATCTCCTAAATAGAGGAGCAGAGGGATTTGGGTGTCAAACAGGGACTGTCCCTCCTATACTGTATAGTGCCAGTCCTTATACACAGACACATGCAGACTCTGCACAATCTGAGGCTAGTTGGAGGAAAAATCAAGAAAAACATTAGAAAATATTATTTCACTGAAAGAGTAGTAGAAACTTGGAACAAACTTCCAGCAGAGGTGGTTGATAAATCCACAGTAACACAGTTTAAACATGCCTGGGATAAACATGTATCTATCCTAAGATAACAATAAAGGAATACTAAAGGGCAGACTAGATGGACCAGGTGGTCTTTTTCTGCCGTCAATCTTCTATGTTTCTATGTTTCTATGACTGTATACTATACAGCAGAGGTTCTCAGCCCATATATATATATACTAGCAGTTTGGGGCATTGCATCCCCTCTGGCATTGAAATGGTTAAGTTACTCTTTCTGTAAGTGAATGATTTAGAAGAAGATGAAAGTATTTTTTTACACAGACTAATTTAACAGATATATACAGAAGTTTATACCCACATTACCGTGGGTTTTACTGATGTGGAGCAATCTGATACACTTGTACATTAGGCTGACCAGACCTCACCTTTAACCAGTGACACATATGAAAAATGCATACTGCAGGGCTGCTTTGATTTTGGTGCACTCCTGAAATATGCTTATTTCCTATGTGTCCCCGGTTAAAGGTGAGGTCTGGTCAGCCTACTGTATATACACCACACCGTGTGATCTCCTAAATAGAGGAGCAGAGGGATTTGGGTGTCAAACAGGGACTGTCCCTCCTATACTGTATAGTGCCAGTCCTTATACACAGACTGTATACTATACAATGCCAGACCATATATAAATAGTTTGTCATACATGCTATACAGTGAGCTATGTACAGCATGGAGATGATTGCAGGAACTGGCACCTCTACTTACAGACAGACTGACAAACAACCTGCTCTCTTTCTCTCTCTTTGTGCAATATATAAATACAGTCACATCCATGTCTCTGCCATTTACCAGCTCAGCTGAAGCCTTGCTCTGCACTGCCTGATCACCTCTCTGCCGTTGTTTCCACTTTCTCAGCAAGCCAGTATCCTCCTGCTGATTGTTTAGAAATCAGCTCACTTGTAGTAATTAGCAGAGCTGTGTAGGCTCAAAGACAGGGAATGAAGAAGCTGCATAATACAGATTGGACCATGGCCTTCCAGCTGTAGCTTGAACATTGTTCCCATCATCCTCAGCGTGCGTGTGTGTATATGTGTGTATGTGTCTGCTAGTGTGTGTGTGTGGGAGGGCATGTGCATGTGTCTGTGGTGTAGGAGTGTGTGGCAGCCATTTTTTTTTTCAGCCTTAGATAGTGGTGGGCGGGCTGGATAGTGGGGGCAGGCCAAAAATCACACTCCCACAGAATCACCCAATGGCAGCAGTAATCCTTTTTACTGCCGCCCCTGGGTGTGTTTTGCCAGGCACAAAGTCTTCTTTTATATATATAGATATATATATGTATGTATGTATAATGTCTATGTGTAATTTAGGTTAGTCCAGTGATGTAAAGGTGAAATGAATGTATGTAATGATACCTTTTTTTATTGACTCATTTTCAATTATATAGACAAGCTTTTCAGAGTGATGCTCCATTTTTGAATTTAAAAGAGAAAAATACATTGCCATGCTAAGGAAAGCATCAGCTAGTAAGTAATAAATCACCAACAACGGGGATATGTGTGTGTGTGTGTGTGTGTGTGTGTGTGTGTGTGTGTGTGTGTGTGTGTGTGTGCGCGCGCACACGCTTAATGGGGGGGGTGAGTATTAGAGACATAAGGAGAAACAGAGAATGATACAGATCCATAGTACATAGGTATAAATTGCTAAATAATATAATACAAGAAATATGGTAAAACATGTACTCCCCCCTTTGCTGATAACTTAGGGGATGTATTACTTATCAGCTGGTGCTTTCCTTAGTATGGCAATGTTTTCTCTTTTAAAACCAGTATGCTTTTGACTTGAAAAAGGGAGCATTGCTCTATACAATTGAATGTTAGTCCAATAAAAAAAAAGGTATCATTACATACTCTGATACTCATTCATTTGGCCTATACCCTATATAATAATTCACTAGCATGTTTGTCAGAAGCCGTCATGCACAGTAGAGACTGCCCAAACGCACAGAATGCTGGGAGTTCTGTGCTGGGAGAATTCTGTGCCAGTCTCTACAGTGCATGACTGCGTCGGCGGCAGGACGCAGAGCGGGACCAGCCTCTTAACCCTTTGAGTGCCAGAGGGGTACTCAACGCATTGCAATGCAATGTGTTGCGTACCCCTCTGGCACTCAAAGGGTTAACATCAACCGGACCTTGGCCCATGTACACAGGCTTTTACATTAGTATGTATATAATATACACACTAGCAGTCTTGGCACCCTGTGCTTTAACCCTTTGGTAATCCTACAGACCTGTTCACATTTCACATGTATTCCATGAACTAATTAATGTATGTAAAAAAAAATGACATCAGGCCTCTTCAAATGCAGAGCACTTCATTGATCTGCAGCTGTAATGATCAGGGCCCTCACGCCCCACCCCATCCAGATAAAGAGAATGGCATGTTTTAATTAATAGCTACTGCCTCTGCTGCTGTTTGTGTCCACTGTAGGATGTCTTTGAATCATCATAAATTCTTGGCATGTGAGGACCCTGAGGTCCTTACAAGGTATTTCGATACTTTAAATGTGCACGCCTATACGCATTAAAAGTATGGTAGCGCCCTGTAAGGATCTCCGTGGCCAAGATGCTCTAAGGTTCAATAAGTGCTCAGGATGACAATGTTGTGTTGGATCTGTGTAGAAGGCACATCGCCAATATGCACTAAGATATCTTCGCCATCATATCCCTGTAAATCCGCAGTCAGCGACATCAATCCGCCATTCCTTCAATATGTTTATGATTTTGCACTGAACACTTTGACAATGGCTCATTTCCATATGGAAATACAGGGTAATGAGCCAGTACTGTATTCATGTGGGTGTTTGTTTATGTTAATGTGGCTCTTCTTCACATGGATTTAACTCCGATAGCAACCTCTTCTGTTGGAGTTCGTAGTCTCAACATCACGTACCTAAGGATGGTGATGGGGGTCTCCCTATAGCGTCCTGTGTTGCTACAGACCTCATTGAATCATAAGAAATGTAATTTATGTATCTTATGTATTTATGGGCAACATTATGCTAAAGTAATTTTGAATTACTTTTTCAAATATAAAAACTACATTCAATCAGACAAGCCTACTACCTCACCCCTAAAATGGCTGATAGGAGTAGTTCTGAAACAGCAGACTATAGCCTCTGACTAGTTACCAAGACTGCTCCACAAGGAACAGATTTTTTTTTCCAGATAGTTGCTCTTTAAGAGTTGAATATAGACACCTAATTGACCATTTGAATCTGCCTTAAAATAGAGAACACCTTCTTAAGTAAAGGTTTGTCTAATGTTCCTGTGTGATTCTTTAGCTAGCATTTAATGGAATTGCTCATTTTCTGTGAAGCAGATAAAATTGCAGTGCGTGGATATCCTGTGTTGTAAGTCCACTTGAAGTCTCTCTGTGATATACAGCTATCAAAAGCTTTGAACACTGCAATTACATCTAAGCAGTCTTTTTGAAAATGACTGTACTCCTTCAGTGGAGGAACATTATGTTGGTGTACTGAATGTTTCGCCACATTCCATCAATTTAGAGATAGTCTTATCCAATCTGGAAATCACTGTTATTCTCGAGAACCTTTAATCACAGTAGGACCAGTGCAGCCACAATATTACCATCTTGTTTAAAGCAAAACTGCTGTGGAGGAAAGTTTTTGTTTTGTCTGTAATCCTTGCATAGTGTATAAAAAGTTTTTGTTTTTTACTTCTTCTAATCCAGTGTTTCTCAACCACGGTGCAGTGGACATCCACTTAGGGTGCCCCATTTTATCTATAAGGCTTTGATCTGCATGTAGAGTTACAGCTCTATAGTTATGGAAATTACTATGTACAATATGTTTATTTTAGTTACGACATCTAATAATAACTCTATATTTATGTATTTGTAACCTTCATTACACCCTTGACAAGTGACATAAAATGATAGGGGTGCCCTGAAAATTCCATACTGCGTGTTAGTGGTGCCTTGAACAAAAAAAAGTTTGAGAACCTCTGCTCTAAACCCTTGGATAAGAAGTTGCTAAGTCATTGTCAAGCAATGCAGTAGAGATGCCTCTAGGAGTTAAAAAGTTTGTTTGGAGGTGTAAGAACCAGTTCCCAACAATGTCTGGCATTGCATGTCTCTTTGATAGCTCACCTGGACATGCCTATTGGAGTCCACTGCAGCAGTGACTCAGCACTTGTCTGTCTGTCAAGCTTAGTTACCAATCCAGTAATCTGCCATTTGCAAAAGACCTCAGCTGCGCTAAAAGACCACAGTTTCCCAAAGACCTCCATTTGCTTGAAGACCACCTTTCAGTTTGCCTCCTGTTCAGACCTCTGTCTTGCTGAAAGACCACAGTTCATTCTTACACCTGCCCAACCACATTTTCCTTCTCAAAGACCATTGTTCAGTCTACCATCTATCCAAAGACATCTGCATGCTCAAATACTAGTTTTTAGTCTGTATCCTCGCTCTAAATTCATTGTTCAGGCTTCTTACCTGTCCCACATCCTCAGCTTTGCAAGCTTGCAATCAACCTACCTTTCTCTCTCGTAACAGTTGGCTCAGTCTGCATTCTCAACTGGCTTCACTTCTATCCTAGTTAATATTTCTACACCTTTGTGACGGCTCTCTAATGCCACCTTTTTAGTGGACTATCTGAGTACTGCATTTCCTGCCGGTCTGGTCAGCATTGCCCTCTAGCTTTAGAGTTTACAGCCTTGTATTTAGTTTAATGTTTTCCTTTTTTTTTTAGGAAATGATTTGACTTGCTTCCTTCTGTTCACAAAATGGCAGTCAGGGGAGGTTTTATGATAGAGGTTTCCCCACAGGCCTAAGTGTCCTCCATAGACACTGCACCTTTATGGGGAAGAATGATGTTGTTTATTTGTAGTATGATAAATCATTTAGTGATTTTTTTTTTACCAAACTGGTAATAAATATTATACCTAAACCCTAGGCAATAAAATAATCAGAACTGCACATACTCTGTACATTTCTGTTCCAACTGACCTTGAATATGCAGTTCAGTTTTAGGCACCAGTTCTGAAGAAGGATATACTAGAACTGGAATGGGTACAACTAAAAGCAAAAAAATTAATTAAGGGAATGGAGGACTTGACGTATGAGTAATGACTAGACAAACTTGGTTGATTTACTTTAGAGAAAAGACGACTAAGAGGAGACCTTATCACATTGTACAAGTATATGAGAGGTCACTACAAGGATATTTGTGATGTGCTATCCATTCCAAGGCCTGATCACAAGTGACCACTGGACACCCCTTGAGATTAGAGGAAAGGAAGTTTAGACTCCACAGAGGAAGGGTTTTTTTACAGAAAGGTCTGTTAAATTATGGAATTCCTTGCCTGTGGAGGTTGTTATGGCAGATACAATGGATACATTTAAAAGAAGATTAGATACATTTCTTACAAAAGGGCACATACAGGGTCGTAGTGTGTATTAGTAGGCTAGGCAGGTAGGTCTGATAGCAGGAAAGCTATATAATTCTCATGTCACTAGGTTGTGAGGCAAAGGTTGAACGTGATGGTCTTGTGTCTTTTTCAGCCTAATGTTACTATGTGTGCTGTCTAGAACATGGAATAGGGAAATATAATTTTTTTGGGAGTATCTGTGAATACAGATATAAAGGGAAACCATACCCTTGCTTTTCCATTAGATTAACAGAAAGACTTTTACACAGTTATGAGGTTGGTCTGTTTGCATATCTGTCTATTTCTTTTGGCATTGTATCTGGGGTCGGTAGTCTGTATTTGTTATAGCTATTCATGTGTACTTATTTCATACCTCTTCAGTTAAACAATATCAGCCTGAATGCGATTCACCATAGAGAGTGAGCACGATCTACCGCTACCTAAAATCATGTAAACATGATCAAGAAAGTAAGAATGTCATGGACCTCATCACATCAGCTTGTTCTGTACTTTGTGAGCACAATTGCACCCCACCATCTGTTGTTTGTATGTGGCCAGCAAAGACAGTGTTAAAAAGGGTAAACTGTTCAATAACCAGGGGAGGGCTGGCAGCTTGTGGCCTGGGGACAACTACAATCAAGTGGCCCACTTCTACTGTCATTCAAGCCCACTGTCCCAGCACACCCCTTTTGTTAGTTTTAAAGTTGTCTTTAATGCTGTAAAATAAGCCATGTGATAACATGTAGCTTACAATGGAAATGGGGATACACTACTTATGCTGCAGAGCTTACAATTTAATCAAACCTACACTAGTGATACCATAGAGCTTCCAAAGGAAGTGGGCTATGCTACTAGTGTAGCTCAATTTGGATTGTAGTTCTGTGGTATCATTGAGTAGCTTCATTTCAGTACCAAGCTCTGTGGTATCACTAGCTACATTTACAGCAGCAAGCTGGAGATTGACTTTGGCAGTGGCCCAGCAGCCCGGGCAAATGACTGGCCCAGGGCAAAATTGCCCCTTGCCCCCCAGGCTAGCCCTCCCCTGTCAATAACTCAGAAAGGCAATCATTGATCCAGAAGCTGTGAGTAAAAGGACCGTGTCCTCCCCAAGATTAGGGTTGCCACCTTTTCTTCCAAGGCATTCCCTCCATAGACTTAACACTGGAAAGAAGCCAATTTTTTACAGGCCTGCCGGTAAGATACCGGCTGGGTGGCCACCCTACCCAAGATGCATCAAACTTCAGGATTAGTGGAACTTGAGACTGACACCTTAAGTTCCAAATCTCACAAAATAAATCTGTTCAAAAGTTATGTATGGGCATTGCACATTGAATGGCTTTCTAATGTTAACCTCTATACAGCTTATTGCACCTCTGGTCCTCAAGGAGCTATCTAACACAATAGTGTGTTATATACCCCTTCTGCAGCTATATCTGCTAAACTATTCACTACCAAGAGGAATTACTCATCTGCCTTTGTTACACAGGTCATCAAATGTAACTTTGTTATCTCTACTTACATGGAAAGAAACATCCATGGCTTATTCAGTCAGATCAATTGGTATTCAGTCACTTCAACTTAAATCAAATCAAAAAATCCTCTTACCACCTGGTGACCCACTATCATATGTAATTGTTGCAAGCACTTAGATCAATAAAATATACTCAGTGGTTTGATTCATGTATTTATTTAATTGCTATTGGCACTGATGTCTTGTATTCAACCATTAATGCTCTGGTTTTGTTGTTGAAGCAAGTTATATGTACATATAATTTAATTGAGATGGAACCTCAAAGTGTATTAGGTGATGCTCTATAAATTTAAGTTTTCAATAAAATGGCGTTGTATTTTGTACAGTTTTTGGACTTCCAGCTGTATATAGCAAGATCTTCAACCTCTGAGCCCTGATTGTTGATGTCAGACAAAAGTGCAATAAAAGACATGACAAGGCCGAGTTTTTTTTAATATTTGTAGCTTCACCTCTTGAAGGGGGTTGATTCGGAAATGATCGAGCTGACTGGTATGTCTGTTTCATTTAGATGTACAAGATTACCATCTCTTTGGACTGGGTGCAAGTGAGACGGGGCGAGTGCAGATGACAGTGTGCTTAGGGGAGTTGTGCTGGGGAGTTATATTGGCTGCCAGTGGGAGATTCAATCACTAGTGGTAACACCACAGTGAAATTAAATCAGCACTTCTATCCGATGATGTCTTGAGGTAGGGTCGCTACTATGGCTTTGTGTAACTGGCCCACTGATCTCTTCTTGACACAAATGAAACAATTGTGCTTAAAGGGATGAGACCTCTATGTGTACATCATCCTCAGCGACGACTGGGTGCAGAAGGCTTCTTGGGGTTGGTATTAATCATGAAGCCTGTCATGGTCTAGGATATCACACCATGGTCCTGTTATGCTCTTCATATCATTTTCCCCCATAAACAAGAGAGCTGCAAATAGACTCCCCCATCCTTGCCATTCCCAGTCTCTAAAAAGCTTAATGTGCCTTTGCTGCACTCCCTGTCAAAGGAAGAAACAATCTGGCACAAGAGCCAATTTCTCCTTTAGTTTGTTAAATTGACCAAAATTAGGCAATGAATAGAGTGGTCCGGGGTGACACTGGGTGCGTGATGCCCCTTCTCCATGCAGGTGACACTGAATAAAGATGGACATGTCACCACTCTACCAGGCAGCCACAATAGAAATGTGGGAAGCAGAGGATCCCGATCATCATTCTCAGCGGCCACTGGGTGCATTTGCTAATACTGAGCATCAGCTTTGGAGGTGGCTGGACTGACTCCCTGAGTGCAGGGCTTCATGGCCCCACCGTTCAATGCTGTGATTACTGCTGTGGCTGAGAGCAGAAGGTATTTCATTTTCATTGGCATGGCGACATTGCATTCCGCGACATGAGAATCTCGCGTTGTCCTGCAGTACGAGATTCTCATGTCGCCCTTTTAATCAGCTACATGCTGAATGCTTCCTTTAGTCGCCGCTGTTTTGCATGAGACATTTCAAAAGGATACCCAACAACAACAACACCCTGCTCAACATTACTACTTAACCTTTTGTAAAATGCAACTAAATTAGTTTGACATAATCTGTTCCTCATAAAACCTTAATGTCTGGCCTTTTCACATTCCTTGAGGACCAAATCTGACGTGGTGAATATAGTCAACAATACTGAATAAATACTTTTACAATGCTGAACAATATATTCTCGAAAAATCCCTTAAGATTTGCTGTCCATGGCTCAAATGGCCATATGGAAGGCATTTAAAGGGATACTTTAATATAGTTCTTCTTAAATAAAATCAGGCAAATGAGCTTAATCTTCTTTCCATAACTTGTATAATGTAAGTTTGTCAGCTAGAGCGCTGATGTGAGTAAAAGGGGCAGGAGGGGGGACTGTAGAACAATATTACATGCAAACTATACAAGTTATGGCTCATTTGCTTTAAGAAGAACTATATTAAAGCTTGTTAAACTAAAGTAATACTATCCCTTTAAAAATGTGCAATTTGAGATGTTTATCATCCATGGAATTAAACGGAATTTCCACTTCACAGGTTGACTTCCTGTTGTTGGGTGGAGATCTGTTTCATGACAACAAGCCCTCTAGGAGGACCTTGCATACATGCTTAGAGCTGCTGAGGAAATACTGTATGGGAGACCGGCCTGTCCAGTTTGAAGTGCTCAGTGACCAGTCGGTTAACTTCAGTTATAGCAAGTAAGTCCCCTGATGTATGTTTTGGAAGAGCGGATTGATCTATCTCAGTCTCCACCTGTAAACTACACCAGACTGATTATTTATTTGTTTTTAAATAATATTAATTTTTATTGAGTTGAGTAGCAAGCACATCTGTGAGGCATAACAATATGCAGAGACAAGCGGAGTTTTCCAACATCAAACAGAAACAGACAAGGTCAAGAATATTATACATAACAGGTTACAGTAATATCAAATACACATGTGATACAATAAAGGTTTCAAAAATAGATCATTTAGACACAGCAATAACTCTAATCTCTCAATGGGCACCTCATTTCATAACAGAGGGAATAGAGATAAAGATATGAGAGATAAATAAGGAAAGAGTAGGGGGAGAGGAAGAGAGAAGAGAGGGGCCAGCCATAGGCATATGAGGGGACCACACCAACTCACATATTGGAAGTAAGAAGTAAAAAATTAAAGAACTACTGCAGTAGATTTGGATTAGCTGCATACCATCTGTCTACCCATTGGGATAGTAGAAATGAATCCAGGCCCCTGTGTGTCCATGCCATACGAGTGGAAAGCATCAGGTCTTCCACCTTAGTAGCCCAGTCAGTCATAGTGGGCGGATCAGTTGACTTCCACCGCTGGGGGATGAGGGCTTTAGCAGCATTCAGCATACTGAATAGCAAGATCTATGGAGATGGGATGGTGGGCAAATTCCAGTATAGAAGTACATGTTCCGGCCTAGAAGGGATTGAAATTAAGAATAGTTAATTTATCTGGGCAAGACATTTGGACCAGACTGATTATTGTTCTATGGAGCAGTGAGAGTACCCTTGTTTTACTCAGGGGGATAAACACTACAACTTATATATTTTTTTTACATATTAAAGATTACTATCCCTTTAATTGGTGTCATGCCACAATAACAAAAATTCTCAGGAAAAAGTCATGATTTTAATTGTTTTTTATGCAACACAGTTGTCCTGTTGCTGATGTTCAAAGAAGAATTGGAACAAACCATTCTCCAAATTCCCATTCATTTAAACTGAGTTTTAACATCTTGAAAGCTGGAGAGCTCTCTTAAAGGGTCAGTATTGCCTGTTTATAATTTTATTTAATATTGTACAGGTTACAAAAATAAAGTATTTGAAGAAAATGTCATCTCTCAGACTCTTACGGTTTGAGAGATATTCACCTCTAAAGTTTCCCTTTGTCCCTGTAAAGCTGACAGCTGATTTGAGTTGGCTGACTTGAGGAGACTCTTCAGCAGAGCCGCAGTTGCGTTATTTAAAAAGAATTACTTCAATGGGACAGTCTACAAAGTGCACTTGCAAACCAGGCACACTTTGTAGACTGTTCCAATGAAGTAATTCTTTTTAAATAACGTGATTTAGGCTCTGCTGCAGAGCCCCGCTGGGTGGTCCCAGGACCGGGGTCTCCTTCTGTCAGCACAGCATTGACGTCAAGAGAAGGGGAGGGAGGTGGAAAGGAACTTTAGTGGAGAATATCTCTCAAACCTTAAGGGATTGAGAGATGGCACTTTCTACAAATACTTTATTTTTGTAACCTCTACAGTATTAAATAAAGTTATAAATGGGCATTACTAACCCTTTAAACAATGCAAAGCTATGTGAAGCAATTCCTCAGATACAAGTTGATGCAAATGGAGTATTTTGGACCGTTCCAGTGTTAGAGAGGACTCCGACACATTACAAATAATATTTACTAGTTGAACAGCCCGTTACACGGGCCACAGTGCCTCTGGCAGCCGGTCGCGGGGCAGTCACGCGCAGCAGAGACTGCCCGCGCCACTGCTGATACAGAGCTGGACGCTCCTTTGGAGCGCCCAGCTCTGTATCAGCCGCGGCGCGGGCAGTCTGTACTGCGCATGACTGCCGCATGCGCAGCAGTGTCTACTGCGCATGTCGGGCGTTACACACAACTTGGCGAATTATTATATAGGATGAGACATTTCTAGTATTCCATATGATGTCACATTTTGAAGAAAATGTTTTTCTTTACTTTGTAGTCCCTCATTTGGCTTGCTCCAGAATTCTTCCACTTTTGTCTTTTCACATTTAGCCTTTTTTTTCTCTTAATCTGACAAGCAAAGCCACTTAATAAAATGTGTCAAGTCCGAAGAAAAGCTAGATGCCTACACAATGAGTGTACTATAGAACTGTTTTTAGCACACCCTCCAGCTCTTTATAAGTGCTCTGCCTCTACATTTGCCAATCACTGTATATCAGCGGTAGGCAACGTGAAGACCTCCATCTGCTGACAGAATACATCTCCCAGGGGGATGATGGGAGTACAGTTTGGCAGCAGCTGGAGGGCCTCTTTTTGTCCAGTATTTCAGTATATCAATTACCTCTGCTTTCACTGAGGAGCTAATAAGTACAGAATGTTTGTTTAGTGCTTATTCCTTTTTCACACATTCTCTTTTTTCTCCAGGTTCCCATGGGTGAATTACCAGGATAGCAATCTTAACATTTCCATCCCAGTTTTCAGCGTTCATGGAAACCACGATGATCCAACAGGGGTAAATTAGCCGAAGATTATAGTGTTGAGACTGCTTGTCATTATCACATTAGCTCTGCTCAGACAAGTTTTATGTGCTTACAGTGTTAGTAAACAGTACAGCATGGCCACAACATGATTCTTAGAACAAAAGTAAAGCTGGAATGGGTAAACTGCAGCTCTTTAACTGTTTTTACATTAAAGCACTTCTAACTGTGGATAATGAGAACTGTAATCCAGTAACAAAGGAGGGATGGATACACAAAGTGAAATGAACTCTATAGTACAATAAACTCCGATATCTATATATTTTTTCTCTTTCGTCAAATACAGGTTACTGGTAACTCTGGGTAGGCGATCCTCCCCTTTAAATAGGCAGGAACAATTCTAGAATTGATTGCAGGGGGTGGAGTCTACCTTCCCTCCTTGGCTGCAGCTAGCCAACCAGCTCCAGAAAGATTTGTTCCTTGGTGAAGACACAGGCAAGAGAACTTTCCAGCTATAGCTTTAGAAGTTTTTATTCTTCTGTTAGAAATGGAATACCACCATTTAGGCGGATTACCATAACCTACAGTGCCCTTAGATGTGGCTAGCTCAGTGACCAGGTGCTTTTTGTGGACCTTAAGCCCTGGGGGGGGAAATCTTGGCTACAAGTTATTTCCTTAGGAGTCGCCCACCGAGGATTCTTCTTTAAACATGGTAATCTGAAGACAGAAGATCTGCAGGAAAGGTAAGCAACCCTTTGAGTACTGCAGGTCCACATGTCCCACAGTGCCCCTCTGCACAGGTTTTTCACTGTCGTCCAATACAGGTCACTGGTACTCTGGGAGGCGTAAGTCCCCTTTAATAGGCAGGAACAACTATGCAAATAATTTGCAAGGGGCGGAGCCTCCCCTCTTACTTAAGCCACCTTCTGGCCAGAGCCACTTTAGATTGATTTGTTCCTGGTGTGCTTGCACACCAGGTAGAGAACATCTATGCATCTTAGTATTTTATTATTTTTTATTCAAATATGGAATACCACCATTAGGAGGGTGACCATGGCTGTGAATTGCCCTCTTTAAAGTGGCTGGTGCAGCTTCCAGGGATTTTCTGTGGACCTATGCCCTGAAGAGGGGACAGCTTGTGTTAAGCAGCTCCCCTATTGGGGAATTTACCTCTGGTTCTTTCCCTCCTTATCATGGTCACCTGAAGACAGAAGTCCAGCAAGGAAGGTGAGTCACCCATTGAGTGCTGAAGGTCCACTTGTCCCCACAGTGTCCCTTTGATGGGCTTGTATTTGGGAGTTTTAATACACTCCAGCACTCATAGGGTGTTTTTATTGCATTATTACTGTTTATGCAATTTCTGTGTTATTCTCTGAGTTTTGGAGCATTGGGTATTCATTTATTTATGTTTCTCATGTGTTTCATGCTTGTTTGGGCACTTTTTAATGTTTTACTAAACTTTATTAAAAATGGTGTTCCGCGCCTTTAAGCGCGGCTTTTTCCCGCTCAGACGCAAGGGCTCCTTTACTCTCTATGGGAATTCACAGTATGGGACATATCTCTGGAACCGCTTGTCACAGCAACTTCAGAGAGGGCTCATTTTAATTCTAGGCTCCTGATCTATCATCCGGAATGTGTTTTATTCATGTGGGGTGTTCAGGGGGGCTTCGGGCAATGTTTGGGGTACTTGGACAGGAAAACTACATTTCCCATGAGCGCTTGGTTCGCGCTCGTTTCTGATTGGCTGTCATGACGGCCGCCATTTTGTGGTACTTTTCCTAGGCGAGTACACTACGCAGGGACCGAGCCTTCTCTCTCCTCAACAGATTAACCCTTCGCTGGCCAGATAAGTCCGTTTTTAGAACATTTCTGGGGTGAAACTTTAATCTTTAACACTTTTTCTGGGTGATAGTGTTATTAGTGGGGTATATTGATGCTGTGAGCATGTCTACTTCACTGGAGCTAGGGGCTAGACCCAAGTCTAAGGAGGATGGGGGGTCTGCTACCCCCATGGCGTTTTGCTCCTCTTGCCACATTGGGCTGGATGGCGATAATGTGGGGGATCTATGCCCTAATTGTACTGGTCAAGATAGCAACCCTGGGCTTCCCAGCCACGCTATTGAGCCATCTTGGGTGAGGGAGTTTAAAGCTGCCACTAGGGATCTCAGATCCACGCTTCAACTCTTTCCCTCTCAGATACAGGGGGCTCTCCAGGTCTGGCAGACCCCCTCTACTATCAGGACCTCCCTGCCTAAGCCACAGGGAGCTCCTGATATCACTGATTCTTCTGAAGAAGAACTTTTACAGGATTCTGATGCTGAGGAACGTACTGTTATTGAATCTAACAGGTCCATTGGGGACCCCTATGAGTGTGACCCTGAAGTTTCGGCTGAGGGTCTGATCAGAGCGGTTCTGAATACGCTCAACCTTCCTCTGACTCAGGAATCCACTTATGATCCTACTGATGTTTTTCAGAAAAAGCCATCTAAGCCAATTGTTTGTTTTCCTACTAACCCTACTCTTGCCCGTCTGGTCTCTGAGGCATGGAAGAATCCTGATAGATCTTCCTCTGTCTCCAAAAAGTTTGCTAAACTTTACCCTTTTCCTGAGGCGGAGCTGGCAAAATGGGTTCATCCTCCCAAAGTGGATGCTCCTGTGTCTAGACTATCCAAATCTACTGCTTTGGCTGTCTCAGATGCCTCCGCCTTGCAGGACTGGACGGATAAGAAACTAGAGCTCTCTCTTAAGCCTATTTTTGCCTCCATTGGCACAGCCATGCGCCCCACTTTTGCTGTGGCATGGGTTAATAGAGCTATTGCGGCCTGGACTGAACGACTGACTGAAGCGGTTCGCCAGGATGCGCCGGTATCTGAACAGTTACAGCTTCTTGCTAATATCACTGAAGCTCAGAACTATGTTGCTGACGCTGCTTTTGATGCTGTGCGCATGATGGCGAGGGCCTCCACTTCTTCTGTGGTGGCTAGACGCGCTCTTTGGCTGAAAATTTGGTCTGCTGATACAGCCTCTAAGAAAGCCTTGCTTTCCTTGCCCTTTCAGGGGAATTTACTTTTTGGGTCTGAACTCAAAGAAATGATCAGTGAGGCTACTGGCGGTAAAAGTACTCTTCTACCCTCAGTCTTTAAGAAAAAGTTTCCAGCCAAACGCAATCGGTCCTTTCGTTCCTTTCAGACTGAGACACGCTCCTCGGCCCAAACGGGTCCTCCCACTACGCGCTCCTCCTCCAAGCCCAAACAGTCCTGGAAGCCCAAAGTTGCCTCCAAGGCCAAGACCTCCAAGACTGCTTCGGCATGACTCGCCGAACCCGGGTCCGCATCCGGCTGTAGGCGGTCGTCTCCGCATCTTTCGCCGGACTTGGGAGGAGTCAGTGGCGGACCCATGGGTTCTTCAGGTGGTGTCAGAGGGATACAGGATCCCTTTCTCTTCCCTTCCTTCTTTTCGGTTCCATTTTACTCGTCCTTCTCAGGAACCCACAAAAAGGCGTCTGTTCGACGACGCTATTCAGGATCTCTTGGACAAAGAGGTCCTAGAGGCGGTTCCTCAAGGGGACACAGGTTCAGGATTTTATTCCAACCTGTTTGTGGTAGCCAAAAAGGACGGAGGAGCCCGTCCCATTTTGGATCTCAAAGATCTCAATGCCTATGTGGTGACTTCCCACTTCCGCCAGGAGTCCCTGCGCTCTGTGATTGCAGCAATGTCTCCAGGGGAGTTTCTTGCCTCCCTGGACCTTCAGGATGCTTATCTTCACATCCCTATTCATCCAGAGAGCAGGCGGTATCTCAGGATTGCCTGCCACAGGGGACACTTTCAGTTTGCAGCGCTCCCCTTTGGGCTGACTTCAGCCCCTCAGGTCTTCCAGAGGGTGTTGGGCTCCTTGATAGCGGTGCTCCATCAGGATGGGATCAGAGTGACCCCCTACATGGACGATCTCCTACTGAAGGCCTCCTCAGCGGAGCTTCTCCTTCAGCAATTACAGATGTGCATGCACACCCTGAACCATCATGGCTGGATCCTGAATCTGGACAAGTCGGACTTGATTCCATCTCAGAGGCTTCTGTTCCTGGGTCTCCTGTTCGACACTCGCCAATGCATGGTGTTTCTTCCAGAGGACGTGGCTCACCAGATAGCTGTCAGAGTGGCTGGAATTCTGGACATGGACGTGATTCCAGTACTGAAGTTGTCGTCCTTAGTGGGGAAGTTCATTTCCACAATCGAAGCAGTTCCATTTGCCATGGCCCACTCCAGGGATCTTCAGAGATTTGTGATCCAGACGTGCAAGAATCATCCAGATCATCAACATCTGTCTGTTTCTCTTCCTCCTCATGTCGAGTTGAGTCTGCACTGGTGGTTAGATCTCTCTCATCTCCTGAAAGGGAAATCCTTTCTAGTTCCTCCTTGGACCACAGTCACTACGGATGCCAGCCTTCGGGGCTGTGGTGCAGTCTGGCGTCGCTTCAGTGCTCAGGGGAAATGGGGTCTGGAGGAATCCATGCTCTCCATCAATGTTCTGGAACTTCGAGCTGTCCGGCTGGCCCTGAAGCACTGGGAGTCTCAATTGACCGGTCTTCCAATCAGAGTGGAGTCCGACAACGCCACGGCGGTGGCTTACATCAACAGGCAAGGCGGCACAAGAAGCGGTTCCGCCTGGTGGCAGAAGATCACGTGCCTGTCATCTCTGCAGTTCATATTCCAGGCGTGGACAACGTCATGGCAGACTTCCTCAGTCGTCACACCGTCGACAGCGGAGAATGGGCTCTTCACCCAGAGGTGTTTCACATGCTCACTCAACGGTGGGGGATGCCTGTGGTGGATCTGATGGCTACCAGACACAACAGGAAGGTTCCGGTGTTTTGCTCCCGGTTGAGGGACTCCCTTGCTCTAGCAGTGGATGCCCTGTCGATTCCTTGGGACTTCCCCCTGGCTTACATCTTCCCTCCTCTTCCTCTATTGGTCAGAGTTATCCAGAAGTTGAAGAGGGAACGTTGTCCTGTCATACTGATTGCTCCAAACTGGCCTCGCCAGTCCTGGTTTCCGGAGTTGATGGCCATGTCAGTGAAGGATCCGATCCCACTTCCAGCCCGTCCGGACCTGCTTCTTCAGGGGTATCTGTGGAAAGAGGATGTTCACTCTCTCCATTTGATGGCATGGCGGTTGAATCCTCGATTCTAGCAAAGAAAGGCTTTTCTCCTTCTGTGGTATCGACGATGCTCAGTGCTCGTAAGCCTGTGTCTTCCAAGATCTATCATCGCATATGGTCAACTTTCGTGACATGGTGTTCTGACAAGAAGTTGTCACTTGACTTCCATCTTCCCACTGTCCTGGCCTTCTTGCAGGACGGTGTGGATAAGGGGCTCAGTCTGAGTTCCCTCAAAGTTCAGACTTCTGCCTTGTCTGTGTTTTTCCAGGAACGGATTGCTGTCCTTCCTGATGTGAAAGTCTTCTTCCAAGGTGTGACTCATGTTCGACCTGCCTTTAAGAGTCCTGCTCCCCAGTGGGATCTCAATTTGGTGCTGGGAGTTCTACAGCGACCACCGTTTGAATCCTTGGCTTCCATTCCATTACGTCTTGTGACTTGGAAGATGGCCTTCCTCTTGGCTGTTGTGTCAGTGCGCCGGGTAGCTGAGTTACAGGCCTTGTCTTGTAAACCTCCTTACCTGGTGTTCCACAAGGATAAGGCTGTGCTTCGCACTACCAAGGAATTCTTACCCAAGGTTGTGTCCGAGTTTCACATCAATCAGGAGATTGTGGTTCCCTCTTTCTGCCCTAATCCTTCATCTGACAAGGAAAGAGATCTCCATTTGTTGGATGTGGTGCTTTGCCTCAAGTTTTATGTCCATCGCACCGAGTCTATCAGGAAGTCTGACGCTCTATTCGTCATTCCTGAGGGGCCTAGGGCAGGGAGACCGGCTTCCAAAGTTACCATTGCCTCTTGGATTAAGGCTACCATCCGTGAAGCCTATAAGTTGAGGAATAAGCATGTTCCCTTCCGGGTGACTGCCCATTCCACCAGATCTATTGGGGCCTCTTGGGCCTACAAGAATCAAGCTTCTGCTGATCAACTGTGCAGAGCGGCCACTTGGTCCTCTGTGCACACTTTTTCAAAGCACTACCGAGTTGATGTACTGGCGTCGGCTGATGCCAGTTTTGGAAGGAAGGTCCTGGAGGCAGTCTTGCCTGTGTAGGTCTTCCGCTCTGTGATCCTTAGTGCTTCTTTACTGTTGAGCCCGGTTGGCTCTAGTTCCGTGTGCTGTGTTAGTTCAGGGATTGTTCCCTTGGTTGGTGTCCGTTGACACTTACAGTCTGGGCTATGTTATCAACTGGTCATAGCAGTTCTAGTGACTTGGGCCTTGCGCCTGGTCCTTGCCTTACTTCCCGCCTCTGGATCAGCTCAATGTTTGTACATCCCAGAGTACCAGTGACCTGTATTGGACGACAGTGAAAATAGGATTTTAGTCTTACCTGTTAAATCCTTTTCACTTAGTCCATACAGGTCACTGGTCTCCCACCCTGTCAAGGGACCAGTCTTGGCTCTCCTGTGGCATTCAGTGGGAGACCGTTCGGGCATGCTCACAGGAGTCTTTCTTTTTGCTTACCTGAGGTCAGTTTTAGGGTCTCAAATCAATCTAAAGTGGCTCTGGCCAGAAGGTGGCTTAAGTAAGAGGGGAGGCTCCGCCCCTTGCAAATTATTTGCATAGTTGTTCCTGCCTATTAAAGGGGACTTACGCCTCCCAGAGTACCAGTGACCTGTATGGACTAAGTGAAAAGGATTTAACAGGTAAGACTAAAATCCTATTTTTTCATTTGGAGTTCCTATTGCACACTCCTGCACTCGTTGGGTCTGTCTGTATGTCTTTTGGGTGTTTGGAGCAGGTTTATATGGTAATTAATCCTTTAGCTTCTGGTTTGGCATTTTTTTTTGGGGGGGGGGCGGTTTCTAACACTTTTCCTACTGGTTCAGTGTTTTTTGGGTTTCCTAACATGTTCTAGTGATGTTTGAGGTATTTTAGTTTTACGCTTTCAATTTTGTAGAATTTGAGTTCCGGCACGCTTTACCTCATAGACGCCATTGCTCCATTCACTTCTATAGGACTGTACTGTTTGGGACATATCTCTGCAACCCTTTAACCTAGTGACTTCAGAGATGGCTCATTTACTTGTCTCACCTTGCTCTATCATCCGGTTCATGTTTCTAGTGCTTTGGGGGGCTCAGGGGGCTTTGTGCACTGTTTGGGGTACTTTTCTGGGAAATCTACATTTCCCATGAGCGCTTGCTTCGCGCGCTCGTTTCTGATTGGCTCCCGTTGTGGCAGCCATTTTGTGCTATTACCAGAACGAGTATCCTACTCAGGGCTTGGACTCTCTTCTCTCCTCTGCTGATTAACCCTTTGACTGCCATATAAGTTTATTTTAGCGATTTCTGGGGTGACATTTTAATCCTACACTCTATAACTGGGTGATTCTTGTACAGTAAGGTTATTTGACACTGTGAGAATGTCTATACCGCTGGAGCTTGGGGCCAGACCTAAAACTAAGGAGGCTGGGGTCTCTGTATCCCCCATTGTGCATTGCCCTTCCTGTCATTCACGGTTACCTAGAGAATTCTGAGGTCATTTATGCCCAGCATGTTCTTATGTCCCTGAAAGTATTCCAGGGACCTCCAGCCATGCATTAGAGCCAGTTTGGTTGCAAGAGTTCAAGGCTTCTACTAGGGACCTTAGGTCCACATTGGAACTCTTTTCATTCCAGTTACAGGGGGTCTTCCATTCTTGGCAGGCCCCCTGCTCCGTCAAGTCTTCCCTGCCAAAACCTCAGGGGGTACCTGACGTGTCAGATTCCTCTGAGGAGGAACTGCTGGCGGATTCAGATGTTGAGGAATGTTCTGCGGTGGGCTCCTCTCAGTTTTTTTTTGGGGACACTTTTGAGGCTGATCCTGAGCTCTCTACTGAGGACCTGATCAGGGCTGTTTTAAATACATTAAACATTCCCTTGGTGCAGGAGGTTCATTCTGACCCTTCTGATGTATTTCAGGAACCTAAAAAGCCCTTTACTTGCTTTTCACCTAACCCCAATCTTGACCGCCTTGTGTCCGAAGAGTGGAAGTCTCCGGACAGGAAACTTTCTGTCTCCAAGGAATTTGCCAAGCTTTATCCCTTTTCTGAGGCTGCACTTTCTCAGTGGGTTCATCCTCCCAAGGTGGATGCTCCTATCTCCAGGCTAGGGTTTCCACCATGTCTGTGGTAGCCAGACGGTCTCTTTGGCTCAAGATCTGGTCTGCTGACACTACTTCCAAGAAAGCATTGCTTTCCTTACCTTTTCAAGATACTTCCTTGTTTGGAACAGATCTTAAGGATCTGATCAGTGAGGCCACAGGGGGTAAGAGTACCCTTCTACCCTTGGTTCCCAGGAAGAAAACTCCTCTTAAGCGTAATCTGTATTTTCATTACTTTCAAAATGAGACACATCCAGCGAACCAGATGGTTCCCTCAGCTCCGCATACCTCCTCCAAGCCCAAACAGCAATGGAAGCCCCAGGTCTCCTCCAAGCACAAGGCTTCCAAGCCTTCTTCGGCATGACTCACCGAACCTGGGTCCACACTCTGCTGTGGGTGGTCGTCTGCGACACTATCACAGCATTTGGGAGGATTCTTTGATGGACCCATGGGTTTTACGGGTGGTGACGGAAAGGTACAGAATCCCTTTCGTATCTCTTCCTCCCTTTCGCTTCTTTCCTTCTAATACTCCTCAGGGCACAGAGAAACGCCGTCTGTTCCACTGTGCTGTTCAGGCTCTTCTGGACAGAGGTATGGCTTTTTACTCAAACTCATACTCTTTGTGGTCTCCAAGAAGGACGGAGGCTGTCGTCCCATTTTGGACCTAAAGGATCTCAATTCCTTTGTGATCGGTACTCATCATCACCAGGAGTCTCTACCCACGGTGATTGCTGCTATGTCCCCAGGGGAATTCCTTGCATCACTGGATCTTCAGGACACGTACTTACACATTGCCATTCATCCAGAGAGCCGTCAGTACCTCAGGTTTGCCTGCGACTGGGGACATTTTAAGTTTTCAGCTCTTCCATTTGGTCTGACAACTGCTCCTTAAGTCTTCAACCTTGTCCTGGGAACTTTAGTGTCCGTCCTCCACCAGAATGGCATCAGAGTTACTCCATACATGGACGACCTGCTTCTGAAAGCCCCTTCTGTGGAACTTCTTCATCAGCAGGTTCAGCAATGCATACATGTTCTCACCCATCATGGGTGGATCATCAACTTGGGCAAGTCGGATCTTGTCCTGTCCCAGTGTCTGGTCTTCCTGGGCCTTCTCTTCGACACTCAAAAGAGCATGGTGTTTCTCACAGATGAGTTAGCTCACCAGATCGCTCACAGGGTTTCTGCGTTTCTTGCTCAAGATCCAGTTCCAGCCAGGAAGCTGTCCTCTCTAGTGGGGAAATTCATCTCCACTATAGAAGCGGTCCTGTTTGACATGGCGCACACCAGGGAGCTCCAGAGGCTCGTGATCCAGGTGCGCAGGGGTCAGCCGGACTTTCTGAAGATGTCAGTGTCTCTCCCTCTTCATGCGGAACTGAGTTTGTCATGGTGGCTCGACCTCTCCAATCTGCTGAAGGGCAAGTCCTTCCTGGTATCCTTCTGGACCACGGTGATGATGGATGCCAGCCTCTCCGGCTGGGAAGTGGTCCTGTGTCGCCTGAGCGCTCAGGGTCGGTGGTCTCTGGAGGAATTTTTCCTTCCTGTAAACATATTTGAGCTTTGGGCGATATTTCATGCCCTTCGTCATTGGACATCTGAGCCGGAAGAATGTCCGGTCCGAGTAGAGTCCGACAATACCGCGGCCCTGGCTTACATCAACAAGCAGGGCAGAACAAGTAGTCTCGCCGCTTGGTTAGAGGTCAAGGCTATTTTTTTCTGGGCAGAAGAACACGTTCCCGCCATATCCGCAGTGCACATTCCTGGCGTAGACAACGTCATAGCGGACTTCCTCAGTCGACACACAGTGGACAGCGGAGAGTGGGAGCTGCACCAAGAGGTGTTCACCCTCATTGTTCAGAAATGGGGTCTTCCTTACATCGACCTGATGGTGACAAGACACAAAAGGAAGGTTCAGAGGTTTTGCTGTCAGTGGAGAGACCCTGTAGCTCTGGAGGTGGATGCAATGTCCATTCCCTGGTTATTCCCTCTGGCCTACATCTTTCCTCTCCTCCCAATGTTGCACAGGGTGATACTGAAATTACGACTGGAGCATTGTCCAGTCATTCTGGTTGCTCCATACTGGCCTCGATAGGTTTGGTTTCCGGAGCTTCTGGATCTGTCAGTGGTGTAACCATTCCGACTTCCTTGCCATCAGGATCTTCTTCTACAGGGTTACCTGTGGAAAGAAGATGTTCATCGGCTAGCTTTGACGTCTTGGAAATTGAATCCTCAATATTGAAGAAAAAAGGTTTTTCTTCTGGTGTAGTGGCTACTTTGCTCAGTGCCCGCAAACCTGTTTCTTCCAAGATCTACCATTGTGTCTGGTCAACCTTTCTGTCTTGGTGTGCTGACAAGGACCTGTCTCAGGAATTTGATCTTCCTACAGTCTTGGCCTTTTTGCAGACGGTGTAGATAAGGGCCTGAGTTTGAGTTCCTTTAAGGTTCAGACTTCTGTCCTCTCTGTTTTCTTTCAGAGGCGCATTGCCATCCTTCCTGATGTCAAGGTTTTCTTCCAGGGTGTTACTCATGCTCGTCCTGCCTTCAAGATTCCTGCTCCTCTGTGGGATCTTAACTTGGTTTTGAGCATTCTTCAGCTCCCTCCATTTGAGTCTTTGGCTACTATTCCCCTACGCCTGTTGACATGGAAAACGGCCTTTCTTCTGGCGATTGTGTCTGTCCGCTGTGTTGCGGAGTTAACATGCTCTGTCCTGTAGACCACCCTATTTGGTGTTTCACAAGGACAAGGTGGTGCTTCTCACCTCTCAGGAGTTTCTCCCGAAGGTGGTTTCGGAGTTCGACATCAAATAGGAGATTGTGGTGCCCTCTTTCTGCCCTGACCCCACCTCTTACAAGGAGAGGGATCTCCACTTGTTAGACGTGGTGTGTTGTCTCAAGTTTTATGTGCATCGCACTGAATCTATAAGGCAATCAGACGCGCTGTTCGTCATTACTGAGGGTCTTAGGGCAGGAAGACCTGCATCCAAGGTGACTATTGCTTCTTGGATTAAGTCCACTATTCGTAAGCTTATGAGCTAAGGAAGAAGCCTGTCCTTTCAGGGTCATGGCTCATTCTACACGGTCTGTTAGGGCCTCTTGGGCTTACAAGAATCAGGCCTCTGCTGATCAGTTGTGCAAGGCAGCCACTTGGTCATCTGTGCACACCTTTTTGAAGCACTACCGTGTTGATGTGTTGGCATCGGCTGACACCAGCTTTGGGAAGAAAATCTTGGAGGCAGTCTTGCCTGTCTAGATATTTCTTCGGTTCTTGGTGCTTCCTTCACTTTTGAGCCCCGTTGGCTCTAGTTCAGTGTGCTGTGTAACAGTTTGGGGTGTTGTTACCCCTGTACAGTGTCCATTGACACTTCAGTGCTTGTTGGGCTATCTCTGATCTGATGGTTCATATCTGCTCTGGTGACTATGGGGGCCTTGCGCCTGGTCCTTGCCTTTTTCCCACCTCTGGGAAACTCAATGGTTGGACATCCCAGAGTTACCAGTAACCTGTATTGGATGACAGAGAAAAGAGGATTTTAGGCTTAAATCCTTTTCTCTTAGTACATACAGGTTACTGGTCTCCCACCCTGTCAAGGGGCCATGCTTGGCTGTTCTATGGTAGAACGTGGGGGTCCTTCGGGGTCATGCTCACAGGAATCTTCTTTCCCTTCTACTAGCTAGTCAAATTAGTGTCTCAAATCTTTCTGGAGCTGGTTGGCTAGCTGCAGCCAAGGAGGGAAGGTAGGCTCCACCCCCTGCATACAATTCTAGAATTGTTCCTGCCTACTTAAAGGGGCGGATCTCCTACCCAGAGTTACCAGTAACCTGTATGGACTAAGAGAAAAAGATTTAACAGGCAGGTAAGACTAAAATCCTCTTATTTAGTCTACGTACTGATAATCTTTCAACTTGGTTAGGTCTTAGTGCATAGGCACCATAGAATAACAGGAAACTGGGAGCTTTTGTCACCTTTATCACACCTTAGTACATAACACCCCTGAAGAGACATAGATTACCTGCCCTTACTTTATAGTCTAAGACAATTGTTGGACAACCTAAGAGTATATAACAGTTCCTTCTCGTTACTGAATAGGATGCACTTTTTAAACTTGTACATTGATGGTACTTAGCTTCTTAAGTGTGGAAGTGATGTAATTTCTTAATGCAAGGATTAAACAAACTGAAATTTAGGGATATTCACCCATATATGGAAGATTAGGTTGCGGTTATTGAGCACATTTATGTTTTAGTTAGTGATATAGTACATTTTTTTTAATAAAATGAATTATAGGGTTCGCCTTGCAGAGTAGAAAGAAACTTCTTACATTGCTGTTATATGTTTTTTTTTTAAATCACTACAACGCTAACCATGCCACAAAATATATTTTTCTTGTGATGTTTTTGGAGAACTTCTGGCCACTGACAAAGCAATTGAGTCTCAAAATTGATCCCAAAAGAGGATTATGCAGGTTAACACTCTGAGTGCCAGAGGGGTATGCAATGTATAAAGTCAATACTGGAACAATTTATGGTACTATACAGTGGCACAGTATTTATAAAACTAACAGAGAGTCCAAAATCCCAATTCTAAGTAATACATTGGGAGACCTATCTTGCATCCAAGGGGGACATTTACTACTTAAGTCAATAAATCAATGTTATCTTTATTTCCGTCTAGAGCAGAGGGTTTGTCCAGCAGAGTTTCAGTCTGTATGTGTATGTTCATTGGTCTAGTGTCAGGATTCTAGGGTTTGGAGTTGCATAGGAAGGCTGTATTAATTAGTAATTCCTTAAGTCAAATTCAGGAGCTTTAAGCCACACTGGAGCAACTGCTCACTCCAAGATTTTATGCTGTGTGGCCTCCAGTGGTCAGAAGGTAAAGTCTGGTCCACAGAACAAGAAGGCAGAGACAAAATTGTATTCATTGTGTCAAATGAATAAGTTATTCTTAATTTGTTTAAATAAAGGACTTATTTGAATTTATATTTACTGTAGTTTCATTTCATTATCTGAAATGAAACATGGGTGAGAATTTTCTCTGTAGGATTTCTCTTTTCTTTTATTGTCTCTGGAAAGAGAGAAATATAGGGGAGGACAAAAATAAAACTTAGAAGCCCAGTGTAATTTCTCTTATGTCAACTGGGGTCGCAGGGACCATGGATTAAGTCTTCTCCACTAGGAGGCAGAATAGCCTCTGGAGGAGGCAAACTCACTCTAAGCCCAGTTTAGTTTTAAGTGTCCTAATGAGGTGCAGGGCTGGTCTTTCTGAGACAATTTTTTTTTTATTGTAAGTGAGGAATATCAGTCTTTTCATCTGTCCAGGATGTTGTGTTTTCCTCAAAGGCTTATACCTTAACGCTCAAAATGCAAACTTAAGCTTTTTCTGTCTTTTATTCATGCTCCTTCTGGAGGTACAGATCTTCATTCTAGTTGATTTGAATTTTAAGGTACTGATCCACTTGGGAATTGAATTTGCTTTTGAGGGTTATTTCTATGAACCTTTCAAACCTGTTAGGGAAGTGACATTCGGTGGCTTCCTGATGCCTATATCCTCTGCACATCAGCTGGCAAAATTGGATGCTTTGTCATGCAAGTCATCCTTTTTATCTTTCACTTAAAAAGCCTTTCATTGGGTTAGGAATGGTTTTCTGCAGATGATTGTCTGAGTTTTTTTTTTCCTAAACCAGAAAATTGTCTTCTCTTCTATTTACTCTCCACCTGCAAATCGGAAGGAGTAGGACTTGCTTATGTTGAATTGTCTGTACACTATTTACAAACACAATTCTTTGGTAAGTCAGGTATTCTTTTTGTCATATCCTAGGGTCTGAGACATGGACAGGCTGCCTCTAACTGACAGTATTCAGAACTATGTGAAGGAAAACAAAATTGTTAGTAGGAGCCCATATGTTTTTATGAAGAATAGATCATGCCTGACTAATTTACTTGCATTTTATGAAAGGGTATGTAGTAATTTGGACAAGAGAATTGCTGTTGATATAGTATACTAAGATTTTGCAAAAGCCTTTGATATAGTGCCTCCAAACAGGTTATTGCATAAATTAAAAGGCTTTAGTTTGGGAGGTGATATTTGTGCATGGTTGAACGATAGATGGCAGAGAGTTGTTTTTCTAAAGTTATAAGTGGGGTACCACAGGGTTCAGTCCTGGGCACAATGATTTTTAATTTGTTTATTTATTATATGGAATTGGGAATTGAAACTAGTGCAGTGATTATCAACCAGGGTGCCGTGGCACTTTGGTGTTCCACGGACATCATCTTAGGGTGCCCCAGATTTTCAGTGAAGACTAGCAAAAACAGACTTTTAAATAAAGATGAATAGAAATTGTTCTGCACAATATGTTTAGTTTTGTTATTATGATTGTAAGACCCAATAATAACTGTATATTTATGTATTGTACCCTTCATTATGCCCTTAATAAAGTACATTAAATATGTTAGGGGTGCCCCGAATGTTCTAGATTATGTGTTAGGGGTGCCCCAAACAAAAAAAATATTGAGAACCACTGAACTAGTGTCATTATCTTTGTGATAATTTTTCTCTGTAGAAGGATTTAGATAAACCGATTGAATGGGCAGAAAAGTGGCAGATGACATTTAATGTAGATAATTGTAAAGTTGCATTTGGGCTGTAGAAACAAACTTGCTACATATACTCTAAATGGGAAACAGCTTGGGGAATCCTCATTAGAGAGAGATTTAGGAGAACTGATAGACAGTAGACTTCACAGCAGTGTGCAGAGTCAATCAGCTGCTGCAAGAGTAAATAGGGGACTAGTCTGCATAAAAAAGGGGTATAGATGCATGGGGTGCAAATATAATTCTTCCTGTATATAAATCCTTGGTTAGGCCTCATCTAAAATATGGAGTACAGTTTTCAGCACCAGTTCTAAAAAAAAAAAAAAAGACATTATTGAACTGGAAAAAAGTGCAGAGATGTGCAATAAAGGGACTGGAGGGTCTGAGTTATAGAGACTAGCCAAAATGGGTTTGTTTACATTAGAGAAGAGACATCTAAGGGGTGTTATTACCATTACAAATATATTCTCTATAAATACAAATTAATTATTTACTCAAAGAGATCCACTAAGAACGAGAGGTCATCACTTAAGACTAGAGGAAAGGAAAGTTATTGAATGATGTGCTGCAGGATGCTGTGTTTGCAGACACTGTAATTTCTTTAAAAAAGAATGGATACCAATCTAGCACAGAACGATACTGAGAATTGTGACAGCTGGCTTCAAACAGATATGATGTTGATCCAGGGCAATATCTGACTGTCATTGGAGTCAGGAAGGAATTTTTTTACCCACTTGGGGCTTTATTGGAAATGCCTTCAATGTAGTTTTTTTTTTTTACCTTCCTCTGGATCAACAGAGGTGATTTGACATGGGCTGGACTTGTTGGATGCATGTCTTTGTTCAGCCTCTTCAACTGTTACTGTGTTCTAACACAGCATTTTCTACCAGGTTATAGCCTCCACCCATCAAGCTTGTGTTATTTTTGTGAAGCTGACAGCTTTTTGTGTCACATCTTGCTGCACTAGGGCTCTTAATGTGCCTTTGGCATAGAAGAACCAGGCTTCAGAGGAGAAGCTCCGTAAAGCTGCTACATGTCTTTCTCCTCCATACATGCGCGGATTGTCCTGTCAGGGGATCGGGTATCCCCCGGTGGGCCACTAGATTATGGGCCAGTGGGCGATATCAGAGGATCTCGCCTCACCGTCCCACGATATTTTGAAAGAGAGGTCTGCGTTGCTAAGCAATGCATTCCGTACCCCTCTGTCATTCAAAGGGTTAAAAAATGCCCGGGCTGGTATTCCCTACAATCTGCCCCTGCCCCCATATATATTCATTAATTGCTTTGGATTCAATGTTTTTGCCTTGATGGATAACATAATTTTGCCAAATAACCAGGGGCCACACCTCAAAATTAGAGGAAATCAGGTTTCAACTTCAGCAGAGGAAAGGGTTTTTTACAGTATGGTCTGTTAAATTGTGAAATTCCTTGCCAAATGATGTGGTTATGGCAGATACAATGGACCCTTTTAAGAGAAGATTAGATACATTTCTTACAAAAGGAAACGTACATAGTTATACTGTGTTTTAGTAGGCAAAACAGGAAGATCTGATAAAGACTAACTTATTTTGCAGCAGGAAAGCTATATAATCCTCACGTCTCTGGGTTATGAGGCAAAGGGGGAACTTGATGGATGTGTCTTTTTTCAACTTAATTTACTAGTTTTGGGAGAAAAGTACTTCAGGCTCTGGTAGCTGCCTAATGAGTCCATCTTCCTAATTTCATAAGAAGACATTTTCCTAAGTGTTTCTGTATGTTTTTGTTCCTGTATCCAAGTACACAAGATGTTCTGGTTTTTTGCTGTATTTGCCTTTGCAGTTGCTTTGAGACTTATCTTTTGGACAGTGCTGGTATGTCACCATGGTCCCTGTGTCCCCCTGTGGATGAAAGCGAAAAAAGGAGTTTTTTGTTACTTACTGATAAATCACTTTCTCTTAGTCCATGGGCGTCACATGCCATTTCTCCTAGAAAATAAAAAAAGCAGGGATATCTTTCCCTTCATTGGCTTCTCTGGAATAGTGAAATTATTTATTTTCTCTTTCCTTCTTGAAGTCAGCTTTGGGCCTTAGTCTGGCTTTGTTATATGTAAAGTGAGAGAAGGCAGATAGGGCTGGGGTGAAGCAGGGATGAGAGGGAGTTCTCCTGTACCAAAGGCTATTTTCTTCTCTTTTAGCAGGGGTGGTAGTTCCACTTTAACCCTTTGAGTGCCAGAGGGGTACGCAACGCATTGCTTTGCAATGCGTTGCGTACCCCTATGGCACTCAAAGGGTCAAATATAGCTCAGTAACGAAAGGCTAAAAACATGTACATGTACCCGACTGCCGTATATATGTGCTGCTGTTAACCACTTATTCCTACAGCTATATATATCATCTTTATTGGGTGTGAATGACAATTGAGATCCCCCACTGTGAAAGCACTGTTTTGTGTCTGAACAGATGTGAATTGCTGTTTTTACCGCCCGTTTCTCTATACAGGCCGATGCACTTTGTGCCCTAGATCTGTTAAGCTGTGCCGGACTTGTGAATCACTTTGGCCGTTCCACATCTGTAGAGAAGATAGATGTAAGCCCAGTGCTGCTACAAAAGGGCCGCTCAAAGATTGCTCTCTATGGACTGGGTAAGAGTTATAGTCTAAACCTGCATTAGTACAGTACTGTATTTTCCTTTATGTTTTTAACTCTTTGAGTTCCAGTGGGCATTGCATTGCTGAAGTCTAAACCAGCAAATTATAGTCCTGTAAGCTTG